>CM073775.1:61075938-61683742 GCA_037158775.1 Hetaerina titia | reverse complement strand
AATCATCCCTGTATAAAAGTAATAAATAAGGAATATTTTCGAGGTAATATCATAAATTGCTGATATGATATTTTCAGGAAGCATGCCCGAATGTCTCGATTATTAGAGAAAACCTTCTGCATTTTGAAAGCTTACGTAGAGTATGATAGTCATTTGGTCTTAAATATCAGTATGACTCCTGGAATTTGGATTCAACGGGAATACCTCAAAAATGAATAATTTTTAAACCTGCGGAAAAGTGAACTCAGTTGAATATTTGCAATGGATATTTCAGGGGAAATCTACCTGTTATTTAGACTATTACTTATTATTACCCAAAGTGTGCTATACGTATTTTAAATAAACAGGTAAAATACGCTATTATTATTGCTAATCTCTCACCGAAATGAAACGATAGCTTTACCAATTTAAACTAATGATCGAGTTTGAAGGATTCCTTCTTCAGTTGAGTTGTCTCTCTCGAGGCCTTTTTTTCACGATGGAGGAATATGGTTTGCGTTCATGTATTTTCCAAATTATAGATAATAAACCTGGAAAAATGACTGCACAAACAAAAAACAGTCGCGTAGAATAAAAAACCCGCAGTCCAGGTTTCCTAGGAGTGTTTGTTTTGATTGCACCACTCGGCAAGAGCGATGCGGGAATCCGAGTCAGTCGGGAGTTTTGGTATGTTGTAAATATTTAATAACCGACTTTCGCCTCACCGAAGCGTCTTTCCCCACTTTCCTTCTCCCATCGCGTCTCAAATTTATTCGCTTCCCGTCTGTCTTCTGTTACTTGAAGTGAGAATCTGCAGTCTAAACTCGTCTTATTTTCCTTTATTTAGGAATGATAACTGCTTCGTTGTTGCGCATAAATATTAATTCTCCAGAGACGCTCTTATCTTCAACCTAAAAATCTTAAAGAGTCCCGAATGCGGCCGATTTCGCATTTCCTTTGATTTCCGCAATTCAAATGGCGAATTATGAAACACGTAGTTAATTGAAAAAAACGTCACACCAACTAGGTAATTGAATGAAGTTACTTAGGAACTCATAGGTAATTCAATTGTCTCGAAATTTCGAAAGGGTTAAGGCCACCGGTTAATAGCGACCTATAAATGAAATGTCACTAACACGATTTTCACGCACATGCGTTTTCTTGGTGGAAATTTGAGATGACTAGAGATGTTAAGTGAAATACTTTTATCTAGACATTTTTATCTATTTTAAGTGGTATTTGAAGTAATTATGGTGAAAACGTGTGAAAAATCGCTGAAGCATTCATTCATTAAATTATTTTAATAAAAAATCAAGTTCGTTACTTGTTGTCTGAAGGTTAGGTATCGAGATTCAAAAAGGAACTCCATTGCGGTTGAGAAATACCTAGACCCATGCCCAGATGGTCGCTTGCAATGGTTGATAGTTAATATTAATTTCATTTTACCAATAAATGTGTTTCTGTCAAAGTAAAGGTGCTGGGCTCATACTTCATATTGCTTTTACGCAATCTGGGTCATTAACTTTGTGGAATTTCGTTTTAGTGAATATTGAAAAAAGCTTTGTTTATAATTTTTTAATTCCACTATTAATCACGTTTATTGGACGACATGGATTCTAACACATTGTCAACTTTTCTTCACCTGAAGATTAAATTATATGTTTAAATTCGAGCCGTTCAATAAATATTTTTAACAGTGCGATTCGGAAACTTTAATGCAGAAAGAGGTAGTTTCCGATTGAGAGAAATACTGGAGAGATTCCGCAACGAAAAATTTATGATAGTTCATATTTGTTTACCTTTCCGCGTTTATGTAACACTCGTGATGTTACAAGAACTCATAATGAATCGGTTTATAGATAGGGAGTACTCGGATGGTATTGATCGAGTGAATGAAGTTGAATAAATATTTTACATAGAGTTTCGGTTGCATCAAAAATGAAACCATCGTTCGTTCATCTGATTCATTCACGTGGGAATCGAGCGCCCATCGGATTTCGCAACTTGTTTTGGGGTGGAAATGGGGCGAGCGCCTGCGTGTTTTTAGGTAAGTTGGCGAATGTATCTTTGGGTTTTAACGGTGCAGTATATTTCCCAACGATTTTGGTTCAACCTGAACTCTGTGTTGCTTAATATACACTATGCTAATAGGTTAAACTCTTGGTGATGTGTCGCTGCTATGTTCATCCGGTAGCTTAAAGAAGCCAAAGGTTTTATATATAACATCAAGGGACGGCGTTGCTGCACTATGGGAATGCGCGGGTGGAAATATTCTCTCAAGCTCTCAACTCCAAAGTAGTTTGTGCTTGAGATGATTCATTTTCTTTTAGCGATGATCTTTCGCGTAGTTTAGGTAACACGGAAATACTTAGGAGCTGCTTCCGTTCAAACTTTTGAATTACATTTAGGTTGAAGTGTGTGTTTTTCCACTCGTAATTGAATTTTAGATGCTCTAGAGTTCCTCTATTTTTTGATGGTTGGCATGTTTTTTTTTACCTTTAGGGAATGAACTCAAAGATATCCTAAGAACTTTTTGTGTAGCTTTTTCATATTTTTGAAATATTTTCTACAACATATCGCTCATGATAATTTTCTTCTTTTCAGGTTCGACCCACCGGTGGGAGGGCAATTCACCAGTCCAGCCGTCGCCATCATGGACCCTATGAAAAAGGTAATTCACCGCACACTAGTTGAATAGCCCAACCAAAATATGTAATATTCACTAAAATCTCGGAATCCTGACCGATAGTCAGGAAGTATCGTGTGCTATCGGCCGGACTTTCACATTTTTCAAGCGGTCCGAGATAGTATTCACGTGCCCGACAGCCCATTGATCATAAACCATCTCCGAACTACCTTCCATGAATGACAGAAAGTGATGACGCTAGATCTGTAATATCATTTAGTTTTTACTATTACGAGTCCATTTTTCTCAGTGTGTTCACGATATAAATTGATCGTCTTTGAATTGAAAGAACCCATGTATAATTAGTGCGGAGATATAATGCTTTTCTCAGCCTAGTTTCATCTTCCGGTGAAGTTCAAGTATTGTTCCGGATAATTTTTCTGAAAACCCCTCGAGCAATTTAAAGCTTTTTTTTAAATGTCAAATCATATAAATTATTTGTGCCGACTATTTCCAAACTTCGATGCCTCTCTCGGTCTGAATATCACGTCCTCCAACTTAGGGACCCCCCTTAAGATCTCAAGTTCTTCTCACGACATGGCAGATAAGGGTGTGGTGTGACATCTCGTCCTGTTGAGAATTCCTGATAACTCCAAACAAGAGAAATCTTATAACTATGTTTAAATTTACGTTTAGCTGATAATTAAATTACTTAGCATCACGTGAAGCTAAATATGTTGCAAAATATGCACCACTAAGTATGCCTTGTGATTTCGGGATTTTAATTCTGTTATTTTTCCCCCATGGGGATCACTTCAACCCAACAATTAGATAGAGCCTTCGGATGTCTGAATAATTTCGACCCTGTTTCGCAGCGCTTAATACATAAGGGTCGATATGATCAAACTTTGTACACTGCTGTGTTGATTTCTTCCGCCAAAAAAAACACGATTATTTTTAGGGGTACAGATTGATTTGCAATAATTTCCTGTTCACATTTCCAACAGAGAAGTGCCGATGATTACATCTATGCACATATTTATAGAAATAAAATAGTAAGTTTTTTAAAAAATGGCGACTATATGTCTCATATTTTTGCCAGTAACAAAATACGGAAAATCTGCTTCCTACATACTGAAATGTTTCAAAACCGATTTTACCCTAATATTATGTGAAGCCATTTACATCTAATCGCTGGTAAAGGATTCGTCATTCTTGCATTTAGTATTTTGCGAGAGTTGAGCACCGAAAAATCTTCAAAAACCTCGGGCTCGTTATCGTATAAGAAGCTGGCAGAGGTGAAGGGAAACGATTCTCAACATCCTTCTAAGTTGCTACACCATTCCTCCAAGATATATATGGAATGTGCATTTTAGAGTGCGTGATGGTGAGATGATCTTTACATGTGACGTGTGAAAGCATTAAAGGTTATTTATCGCATTGGGAAGGGCTGAGTAAACAGGAAGCCGCAGTGCAGTTAATGCTCATGGACCTTGGGTTAATGCTCGATCCGTCCGGCCCCATATTCCTTTCAAAACTCCAGCCGCGTTCTGAACCACGCTCACTGTATATGTTACTCTAAGTGACCTCAGTTTATGGTTCTCGCATTAGTCGCCTCTATGCCTGCTTGGTTGACTCGCTCCCTTCTGGTGCTGGAGGGATACTCGGCGGCCTTTCACACTTCGTCCCCTGCGTCATTGGGAATCGTGGGAACAGCGAGAGAGGAGGAAATAGTGGCGGATGGAAGGCGGGAGAAGGGCTAGAGAGGTGCTCCATTGTAATTAGTGCAGCTAATTTCGCTTCTTTTCTGCTTTCGCCTTAATAAGGGCAAACATAAATTTGTCTGGCCACAGTGGCCAACTCTCTGAGCCTTCACACCTGCTAACCGGGAGGTCGCGAATTCGATTACCACCTGGTTAGATTTTTCTCCAACTGAGCGTGATTGTCCTCGCTGTTGTTTAATGATTATAATACAACGTAAAATGACAAAAGTTGGGTATTTTCGGCTTAGTCCTAAGGAAAAATGTAAGGATTTCGTGCCGTCTCAATTGTGTAATAAACGACCGTTTATTCACGGTATTGTGTAGAATTATAGGTATTTTAATTTAAACTTTCAAAATATGCATTAAAGAATTTTGAAAGTTCATTGGACCTGATTTGAAGTTGAAAATGTAGCATAAATTCGTTTTAAAGTTAAATGGCCACCGATTTAAAGGAGAATGTGATCCTTACAATGTAAAGTATTTTATATAGTCTAGTTTTGTTTCAGTATCTTTTATAGGTAGTCTACCGTTTAAGGTAAGTTGTGGATGGACACAAACCGAACAACTATGCATTTCTTTGGCTCCCGTAACTATCCATAACCAGATACCCGACACTACAATACATTTTTGTTCAATTTCACGTACTTCCTTCCTGCCTCCCTTCATTCCCTCCAAGAGTCTATTCCTTTTCCTTTAGTCGAATCATGAAAGCAAAAAATTGAGTTTAAGATAAATTATCAGAAGTACCACAGAGTTGCATAGGTAAAGCATTCATAGACTTTGATTATCTAAAAACCCAGAAAATCAATCTATACACTTATATCCCATTAATGACAAGTCTATGGCTCTCTAGAACATGTAACAAGTTTCACTGATGTCAGTATTCATTTAAAAATTGAAAAGACCATCCGAAAAGTAAATGTTTAGTCAGAATGAAAGAATTAAAACTTTATGTAAATGCTGAGGTCGGGGGGGTTTCGTGGAGGTCTCTGTTTCATCTGGTGGCGCTTAAAATGTTTCAGCCTTCAAGTTTTCCTCGTGAGAAAAATAAAGCTCTTGCTTTCTCTGAAGCAATACTTTCTTAAATCCGCGTGTGGCTGCTTCCGCATTGCGGGTGAATTTCTGTATTTCGATGCCATTTTTGCCCACTATCACTAAAAAATTAATGCCGATCGCGCCGACCCAGCTGTGGAAAAATTGTGGAGCGTAATTGCGAGTGGGAAAAAATCATATGGTCCTCCTTAGATTTTCCTGGCTAAATGGTTCCTCAAGGACGGCGGTTCTTAAGACGTGTAGTGCTTTCGTACGTGCAGAGTGAAATAAAAGTTCAAAGATCTGGAGGAAGGGAAAGGAAAAAAATCCGGGAAGGGATGAGAATGCGAAAAGGGACTTAATTAAGTCGAGGATTAAAGCAAGGCCTTCTGCGAGCTAGAGAAAACGCCGAAGACTCGAGAGAAAACAAGTGAGGTAGAACTTGGGTAGCGGAACAGAAGCGAGTGAAGGATATTGGAGTGGTACCGAGTGAAAAATAAAAGGTAAAAATTGTTTTTAATTGATAACAATGAAACAATGTATGCCAAAGAAGTGTACTTTCGAAAGAACTTTCATTATTTTTAAAACTTAATTATTAGATATGCTTCTCCCTTATATTTGGCATTGACCTCATTGTTTTTCAAACTGTTTTCATTTATAAGTGACTATTTAATATCAGACCGTCATCTCATTCATTACCTCTATATATTTCCTCCTGCCAATTTTTCTGATGAATGCTACGTTAGCTGAGTAAAGGAAGGAAGAGTATAGTGTTTTTTGACGGCAGGAAGGCAGGTAGAGTGACGACCAAACGAAGAAGGAAATAATATTGTGCAAACAAAAGGGAATTCCCACGATGCGTCGAAGATATTAGTCGTTAGGGACTTTACCTGAACCGTCTTACAGTTGGCACAATACTGAAAAATGATAAATACATAATGTCGAACAGAGCCTTATTCGAAAGTTAAATGAGAAGCTGAACGGTTAGTCGTTATCTCTCTCAATGTATAAACACTACCCTTTCATTACTGATTTCATTTGCACTCCCATATATTGTGAGGGCCGTTATCGGTATTGCACAGTTCGCGAAAAAAAGATGCTTTGCCCGACTTTCTTTCCCCGAATGTTTCAATATCTCCATGGGTCATGATTGGAAAACATCGATTTTCACGAACTTTATGTAGAGGGGACAAAGAGCTCGGTCAGCAATGCGATATTGTCCATCCGCGAAATTTGAGTGATTGGGTGAAGCGAAACGGGGAATGGCTGGGGAAGGGGGTTGGGAATTGGGTGTGGAGCGAACACACAGTCAGTGTGGGGATAAAAAAGAGGCGAGGAAACTGTGGGAGGGAAAGAGAGAGAGAGAGTGGAGGGGGGAGCAGGAGAACACTAGGTAATTGTGAGTTTGGGCAGATGCTTGGAGAAAGGAAAAAATCTTAATGAAAACTGTTGAATGCGGTGTGGTCTAACCAAGAGGCAAAGATGACGGCCATTTGTTGGCATACTACGACCTATCGGGAACTCCATTGGGAAATAACTGGTAGAGGGTGGCCTAAACGCACTCTCGCCTCTCCCTTCACGTCGCCCTTTCAATATCCGAGGCCGTAAAATTCCATTATTTCATGCAAAATTTTGAAAGACTCGTTATTGCGTGGGGAAAATTTGTCCACTTATAAAATGTAATGCATTTATGTCACATACTTTATGTGGAAAGGAAGTCGTTTATTTTTCGGGAATCCATATGGGCTATTTATAGTATAGATTTACAGGGAGTTGGTACTCATTCGAGGTACAAAAAATATGATTACTGATATTATTTATGGCAATATTGTGCGGCGAAGCGAGGTGGGATGAAGTTAATCATATTCTACAGCGATTTTGACTGCATGATGCAAACATTGTAATAAGGTAATCTACCGGTTAAGGTAGATTTTTGAATGGACACAACTATTCAATAAATATTTTGTGACTCCTAACAAAACCCAATCCAGCAACCTACTCTACATCGGGTCCCTCTTCATCTCTGTGTACTTCTTTCCTCCCTTCATCCCGTCCAACGTCCCTATCCTGTTCCTGCTCTTTCATCGTTTGCCTAACATTCTCCCCTCTATTACTGTCTTCAATACCCCACTGCCGCTCAATACTCCTTTCATCCATTTTTCCTGCCTCCATAGGATTTCTCTCAACAAACCCCTTTCCTCACCCAACATCTCCAGTATTTCCTCATTTGTTTTCCTTTCGGTCCATTTCACCTTCTCAATTCTTCTCCACACCCACATTTCAAAAGCTTCCAATCTACTTCTATCCTCCTGCTTCAGCGACCACGTTTCCGTGCCGTACATAGCTACGCTCCATATCAAAGTTTATACGAGTATTTTCTTAACCTTCCTACTCAACGTCCCCGTCATCAACCCCCTCCCACTGGAGAAAGCCTCTTTGCCTAGCGCAATTCTTCTCCTTACGTCCCGACTACTTTGACCGTGTCATGCAAACATTATTAACTGACAAATTGATAAGTGAAGAACTTAGGATAAATGACAAAGATAATATAAAAACAAAAAAAATAAGGAATAAGGAGCTCCGCGCATTAAAATTTGCGCGATTAATTGTGCTTTTGCATTGGATTGTCTCCATATAACTAAAGCATCAGAACTCAACTTTGCCATGTAATGTAAAAATTGAATCGCTCATTTTCCAGCAGTTATGAATCTCTTGCCTTTTGAAATTTGAAAAGAAACCTTCCGCTCTGGTTCGTGTACGCGAATTTTAAGCCATCCTTTGTTGAACATTTAATGTAATACAATTAAGCGAGCGTAGGGATGTGGAGGATGAGGACAGAGTCCAAATTGATGGCAGCGAGGGTCTTCAATTCGGGATAATCTCATTTCCCTTCTCCGCCTGAAAGAACGGAAGCCATGAATTGTCCGCGGGGTGGACCTGTGGAAAATCGTTGACCAAAAACGCCACTTTGGTGTCCACCCTTCTCTCTTCTGTCGCGTCACACAACGGACGATTTTTCTATTCTATCGTTGCTGCTGATGGGTCTGAAATTTTTATCGCGTCTGTCGGTAAATCAATTCAGGAGGAATGATTGAAGAGAGAAGAATGGCTCCTGATGACGTAAACATGCATGCCCCCACGGAGAAAGGAGCATTAAATATTTTTTTTCAAAGTGGTTTGATCGGCATGCGAGGGGTTTGTGCATTTTGGGATACGAAACAAGAGAAGTGCGGAAAAATTGTTTGTAAAATTGCTCGCGATGGCTGGTGACCCCAACTTCCTAATTCTGGTTATGAGCCTTTTGCTAGCATGGACGATATACAGGTATGTTGATCCCACTGGGTCTTTTAAATTTTAAATCTAAATTTCCTTATTCCATAGAGATTCTCTCTCAGTAAAAATCGTAATGACATTACGGCTCTAGTATCCCCTTCTACTAGTTGCTTATAATTATTTATTACTGAAAATTCGCCTTGATATTCTTAAAACGACTGCAGTTTAGAACACGAGGTTGGTGATGCAATGTACTCCGATAGTGAAATCGTGGTTGAAGGCATGGGTACTGTTTATCCTGCAAAGGGCTAATGGGTAGAAATGAGATCTTTTGTTTTAGTGAAAACTGCATAATGGCGTTTTGAGAGAGAGGACAATGCACAAAATTGCGCAGTTTCCAGTTGCGTATTGTCTGTTTCCACTGCCTCTGTCCTCTGCCGTTCTCAACTTAGAACTATTTTATAGTTAATTTTTGTATATTGATTAAATTTATTACACTTAAGAGTGCATAGCTAAATTTGTTGAAATTCGTAGGCCTTGCCATTATAATCTTGATCGCCATTGTTCCGTTAGTGATCAATTTGCTTTCATTTATGTGGATAATTGTGTGTATAATTTTTCATTAAAACCTTGCGAGTTTGGAATGTTTTGGATTAGCTTTGCGGCCATCACTTCTTCATAATGAAGTAAAGAGAAGATTTTTTCATGAATGAAGAGAACAATTTTTCATCGGATAAATTTAATAGCACGACCGGATTTCGATGTATTACATCATCTTCAGGTACCTTCAGACCTGGAGATGATGTAATACATCGAAACCCTATTCTATTAAATTTATCCAATGGAAAATTGTTACTATATTTTGTTTATTATGTTCAAATTCCACCACATCGCGCCTGAAACTACTCAATTTGTTCATAATATAATCATTAGCTCTTATCATGTCACTAAACACTTGACCTACACTTAGTATTATTATTTACAATACATACTGACTATTCATTCAGACTAATGGTCTAGGAAGGTTTTTGATGAACTCAGGGACTGAACTGAATAGATGTGTAGCACTGCTGTATTTCATTCCCCGGCATAGTAAAATTTTAAATCCCGTAAACACCCTATTATAGCAAAATATTCTTTGATCTATCATATTTTCTACCTCCCTCCGTCCAGTCCAACATACCCTTTTCTTCCCACTACCTCCTCTCACCAACATTCTCAACTCCATCACTTCTTCATCATTATAGTGCCACTTAATATGACCTGCATCCACTTTTTCTGCCTCCGGTAACCCTCTCTCTTTCCCTACCATGCCTAATACCTACTTCGTTTACTTTCATTTCCGCCAGTTGTATTTCTTTCATTCTTTCTACAGACCCGCACCCCAAAAGCCTTTATACCCTTGAAAGCTGGTTCACTTGCCTCAACTACCAGGTTTCTGACCCGGACAAAATCACGCCCCGCATCAAGGTTCTCACGTGTGATTTCTTTGAATCGTTGCTCTAAGTCGTTGCCAGTTACTCTCTCCTCTAGTTTCAAAACGTTTTTGAATTTCACTTACATTGCAAGCAAAAGTTAATCATTGATAGAATTAGTTCCAATTTCTCCCAGGCATTCCGCAGCTAGGGTAGCTTGATCACTCCCTTACTTTTCCTCATTTACATCGATTCCATGAACGGGAGGATAACCAGGAACATCTGATAATTCATCTATGGTAAGGTCCTCTACCGAGACTCATCACAATAATACTTAATACCAGCAGTGGAGGTTAAAATTACATATAAAAAGGTACACAATAAAAATGCATTTCTAGGATAATCAGTTCAATCGTATCGTACCTATAAACTCGGAGGGTTTAGTCATAAATATAGCGAGGCAAGTAAAATACTTCGAAGTCACGCTAAATGCCGGAACTACCATGACAAGAGCACGGTAGGGAATTCTGCGAAACTTGACCTCACCAAAGAATAAGGGGAAATATCCGAATGAAAATGAATGAAAGGACCCCGGATTCCTGCGCAGATTGCTCTGATTTCTGGTTTGAACAAGATACAGAGAAAAGCTGATCATTTTGTGGAAAATTGTTATTAACGAAAACTCAACGTTACTCTATTGAAAGTTCTGAGTGGAAAGCAAGTGGATGTACAACACTTAAAAGCACCACTTTAACTAATAAATAAATATGTTATTATCAGATGAGTTCTGCGCTGATGACGAGGAATATTTTATCCTTGCATTACATTGATTAGCGATAACATGTCAAATAGATGTTGTAGGAAATTGACCTACCGTACTGGCCAGTATACTCCTTATACCCTCGCTCTGTCACAGTGTGAGATAACATCAAGTTTGACAGTTCGAACAATCTACCAGAAAATATCTGTCTAATGATAACTAACGTTAAGCAGGCACCCTAAAGTCTGTTATGTGACACACTTGTATTGGATTTTAGGGTAAAATGTCGATGTAAATCAAACACATTGCATCGCGAAATTTGCTGAAAAATGTGGATTTTTATTTTAATGTTATTGTGTACTTGTGTGGTAATTAAAATACGGATCGTTACATTTTTTGTTTGCTGCACATTACACCTCGTACATTATCTTAAGTTTTTAGCTAATTTATATTTTTCTTGAAACTGACTAGCTATCAAATATTTCATAATTCACTTTCAATCTTTCTAATGTTATTGCCAGAGTCATTAAGCATCTCATTTGAGTAAAATGGTGTTTAAATAGGTTTCAAGGTGGTAGGATACTTTTACAGATGTAGCCATGGGTGCATTCGCTTCCCTCCCTGCCTGGCCGTGGAATATTCTAGGGCGAAACCGGTTGGCTGGAAATTTATGTTTTTTGTTCAAGCTCTTCCACGATTCTGAATCACGAAGTGGTTCATAATGTGAGTCAGTCGGATTTTTGCCGACCCGGATTTTCTGATCCGTCCTCTTTCGTTTGCTCTCGTTTGCATTCGGCATCGGCTCTATCAGTATTGCACACCGTTTACAACATTCTTCCCCTCACGTTGCAGCTTATGCCGTCGAGTCTCCAAAATGCTTGAGTTAATGGTTGGTGGAGATGGATATGGTAATTCTCTATGCTTTAGTAGAGAGTGAAAAACCTTACAGCTGAACAGTGAATTATTTCTATCAATAGAGTGGCATCATGTTTGGAGAGGTAAACCATTTTTATGAGCAGTTCGATTATGATGATGAAAATTATTTCGAGCTGGAGCAGCAAATAGTATATATTTGCGTGAAGTGTAGTGCCTAGTCCAATGACTCTCTTCTCAACCAGTTTAATGATAAATCGACTGTATTTTCGCCAAGATCAACTCAGATACGCACACAGCCTCAAAATAAATCACAATTTAACCTTCAGAGATGGCCGTTGTTTTTCAGTCTCGTGATTTTTATTGTTTTGGGCAACTAGATACTTCAAGAGAATTCCATTTCGAAGGATAATTGTTACGATTCCGAATGATTGATGACTTAATCTAGGTGATCAGTTTAAATCTCTGATTATGGGCGATGAAGGAGTATAGTGTGATTTCATTGCGAATTAACTTGAAGAATCGACAATCAGAATTTATTACTTGTAACTTTCTACTGGTGGAAATGCCTTTTCGAGATATGCATTTGTTTACGAAGTGCATATGAAATTAATTCAATGGCACTGTTCTCAAACCGACCGGAACTTCTTATATTTGTGATGGAGGCGCTGCCAACAAAAAAAACTCTTATTCCATAGGCGTCATCAATTGAGAAATAAACTAGTGTTGTCTTACAAACAGCTTCTTAGCCCATTATCCCAAATGTTTATCGGAAGAACAACATACTAACTACCGCAGGTATCATCCCATACAATTAATTGTTAAACGGTAAATCTCGTATACCAATAGACTGGGGTAGTGCCACAAAGTTTTGATTAGGGTGCCGTATATCCTAAGGATCATCATGAGGACAGCCGAGTCAGTCTGATGTGTTTGTGTCGCGCAGCGGACCGAAATCTCTAAGGAGGGGTCAGAGTTCAACCTCGTGGAAATAATGGGGTTTCAGCTTCTGAGAAATTCAATTGCGGGGGTATTGTCATTTATACACAGCCCACCAAGAAATGTTCGATATGATTTATTAAATTAAATAGTCATTCATAAGCCTAACTTCGCCCCTCTTCATTTGTGGTCGACTCAATGTTTACGGGTTTTTAATTATTTCGACTGAATCAACTTACATTTCTCTTTTATCAAATTATATTTAACGTTTTGACAATTAGTGTATTCACATAGATGTTTCAAATTCATCCACTCCACATTCCATCCTTTGTCAGTCATTCAAAAACATGGACACCCATTCTTTTTCTTGCATTGCATATCATTGTTTATGATGAAACTGTAAACCTGCGTATTGTATATTCACTCTGTTTTTCCAAGTGTTGTGATTCCTTAAGGTTTCCTCGTATTTGTATTACATTATAACGAAAATTTTCACTTCATTGATCGTATTTCAAAATATATATTACGTCATCTGATTTTTTTGCCTCATTCCCACCCAAACCATGGTAACATGTGCAGATTACAGTGGTCATATCCGCAAAACTTAATCTTAGATAAATAGTTCTTCATACAAGTTCATAGTTCAATACAATAATAGTTTTTAAGACCATTCCATAGTTCTTCATGCACAGTTCTTGTAATTGAACCAATTATTTACTTACAGAAGATTATATTCTCAAATTGTACGAGTATTCGTACTAGTATGCATTTCTATATACTTCCTAAGTTATGAGTACGTTATTACAATCACAGGCGAGACGATTACGGGTTTGATTTCAAAGGATGATGGCGCAATAGTGATTTATAAAATATGGCACATGATGCTTACTATTTGAACTTAAATATTCTTTTAACTCGAAAGATCATCGGTGAAAATTTATGAGTTATGAGTTTTATGGCACCAAGCACGCAACATGGTGACGATAAAAGCGTCACTGATTCCATGCTCTCTTTCGGAGGGTATACCTTCCTTTACGTCTCATTAATTATACGAAAGTATCCATTAGTGCCCTAATAACCCGGCAGTTTTACAGAATAATGGGTCGTAAAATTTTCTTAGGTAAGGACCTTCAAAGCACGCCACGACGGATGTCTTTAGAAAAAATGTGTGTTCAAGTCCTTCGTCCTGCCTCGGAAATGAATTGTGCCATACTGAAATAGAATCTGTGAGCTTCATTCTCAATTAATATTCCCGCTGGACCGATATGGTCTGAAGTTTTCTTGGAAGTTAAAACAATGGAAGAGTATTTTACCTATGTTACTAAGTGCCTCAATACGTAAATTGTACGCGGAAGTGATTTATATGAGAATGATAAAGCTTTTGAACAATTACTAAAAGAGGAGCTGAGGTGTCCAAACCGCAATCGTTAACCAAATATTTTATTTGATACGTTAGAATAAATTTCACTGGAGTTGCACCAAACCGCTAGACGTGTTCAAATCAAACAGTATGGGTTGGCGAGTTTCATTCCGATCATAGCCTGTTTCCCAGAAAGTTCTGATATCCCGGTACCCAGCAAGCTTGGATGTAGCTTAGGATTTATGAAGGCAACAACGTATTCAAACCTGAGGTCCGTAGTCGAATGTTATACCTGCCAGGTATTAAAAACCAATCAACTAAAAGGAATAAATTTTATGCCAGGATGAATTCCTTAAAATATAGCTTTATTTAATTGGGAGAGGCTCTTGGTTTTTCATGAAAGTTAAAGTTTGTCCCTTCGATCAATCGTGTAGATTTAAGGTGCTAAAGCTTTTACTGTTAAAAGAGTAAAGATAAATGCATAATTCGCAATCAAAGCCTTGCCTTGAAAGTGTATTAAGCCTTTAGGGTGCGTAAAACACCAAACAGCTACCAGTAATAAAAAGTATTCCGAGGTGTTTGGAAATATACACATAAAACATGAAATACTTCGGCGACTCTCATTTGGCATGTGCATTGTGCGACTATCATGCGGTATATGCACGATTTCTTGCACTTCCTCTTCTAATTTCATTTTCAGCTAATGAACACAAGCACATATTTTAATATGTTGATCAGGTCGTATTGGATAATGTTAAAGAAATGATACGCTGACAGGCAATAATTATCGTCTGTCTATCGCCGATATGGCGATATGCTGATATAGGCTATAGATTGAATTAATGTACGATAAAGGAAGAACTGAACTATTCAGACAATTTCGGTGGTATTCTACATTTTTACATGGCAAAATTCCAAGTGACAATAGTGATGATGCTTCCCCCATAGTACATGACCACATGCTCAATATACAATATGGACTTTATTTTGGATAGTCGATGTGGATCTGTCGATATGAGATATGTGGAACGTACGAGTGACAATGGTAATGTATTTCATTGTATGGAATTCAGTCAATATTGCTTAAATCGGCACTGATCGATTTATTGCTTATATTTCCCTAAATACTCGATCATTGTCTCTGTATCTATCGCCGTCACCTCGATGTTTCTTTCACATCAACTGCCGACGTTGAAAAATTAATATCACTCAGCCCCACTCTTAGATACACGTGTAGATAAGATAACGACACCAGAAGCGTCTGACTCTTTCCGAGTCTCCTTCTCTAGTTCGTATATCGGCATCTCCAGTGCCCTGATTCTGCGAAAGATTCAGGGGAGGGAGCGAGAATCGGGAACGGGTTTCCAGGGATCCGGCGAAGACCTTGATGCCCGCTGGTGCAGAACGGTGGCACACACATACACAGGCACGCACGCACGCGCGCTCACGCATGCACTCACTCACTCGAACAAGATCACCTTCCCACGTCCGTCTCACAGCGGCGAAGGCATTCCATCCCTCCCACCCTTCGGCAGGTTCATGCGTTCGAGTCGAACGACACTTTTGAATGGCCTTGAAGATGCCCCGACGTTTAATTGCCGCGAGGAGCAAGTCGTCCCGGCAATGATACAAGCAGGATACGCGAGTGAAAGTCAACATTCGTCGCGATCCGCAAATGATTGCCATTTCTCGTTCCTCTCGATTGCGGTTCACGGTTGACATCAACAGAGAAACGCCCAGTTACTTTTTTTTACAATTTGATATGTTGCTGCTGGTTATTGACCCCCTCATGGGTAGAAGATTCCTCACGGTAGACGTCATGGTTGAATTTTCACGACGCAGAATTCACCTAAAATTGTACTACTCTCACTACCTCCGTGGTACTGTCTAAAAGCAGTTGTGAGGGGAAGTGGCCGGCAGCTGAGATCACTGTATACGTGTGGGTAATTTGATAGCGGTGGTATTTTAGGGAACCGAGAGTTGGTGGAGTGAAATAGGGAATCGGCGTTAAACTTCTATTCCTTAAACAAAGGTGCCAATGGATCCACAAGGTTCTCGAAGTTCAGAGAACTCCATTATAAATTTGATCTAAAGGACTGGGCTCTGAAATTGACTACTTTTCACAAAGCACCCAAGAAGGGGACGGAAATTATTTAAATAGTTCGCCACCGGCTGCATTCCAATTCTCTGGCATTGGGCAAAGGATCTAGCACTGCAGCATCAGCACCAGTAGCCCGCTCTCCAATATACGATTTAGCTTTTGAACGTGTTTGATGTCCGTCTCTTCCTACAAGGGTCGCCTGAGATATGCATATACTGACTGATATTCAATGACGAAGGGCGTTCCGTAGTTACGCCGAATGATTTTTAGATTAATTTAAATCCCTTCCCTTTTCTGTTGTTCTCAACCAACTTCCGCGCTTCATTTTCGAGCTCCATCTAATCAGGGCACTCGAATTTACGTCTCGAATGGAAAAGGAAAATATTATAATTTTGATGAGCTCGGTGTAGAATGGTTATACCATTTCTCCAAATGGACAAGGTCCGATTTTCACCCAAAGATACTATTGCCGCATTTACTTTTACTTCATCTACAGGTTCGAGTTAGTTCTTGTCTATAACTACCGCTTTGCGTAATATTTTTTCGTGAAACTTGCCATAAATGGTTACATTGATCCTAGGGTTTCTACATAAAGGATATTTAGCATGTGCTCTCGAGCCATTCGTCTCTGCAAAAATTTTATTCCATGTCTATTGATGTTTGCTTCAAGAAACTTAAATTCTCGCTAGTGCCCTTTTACATGAGAAAAACCGATTTTGCCACTTAATAGCTGATGAGTAATCTTAACGTTGCGCATTCGCGTACACTTCACACATTTCACGTTTTCTTCTTGCAACCTTCGCCCCGTTGTCTGCAAGAGTTTCGGTCGATAAAAAAAATATCACAAGGAAATCTTAGTTAACGGGAAAAACGCGCAAAAATGAAAGGTTCCACTCTGCCCCGATCTTTCCAATTCCCTTCATTGTGAGTACCGACTTGAGGGAGAGAAGAAGACAGTGGCGTGTTGGATTAAGTTCGAACCCGAGGAGAAGTAAAATCGAACTTCATCCCTTTTTTGTTCCAACTTCCTCCATCCGCAACCAGTCCTTTAGGAAGATGGATTTTTTTGTTTTACCTTAGGCTTTTTTTTCGCCAACAGAGCACGATTCACGTGCAGCTTTAATTGCTGCATCCTGTCCGCTGCTCGACGAAGCACTTCTGAGCAGGACCTCGACGCGAAGTTTTTTCGTAAATTTTCACCCTTGGAAAACCCCCGCTTCGGTCGATGAAAAAATGTAAATAAATCTTTCTTCATGAAGTCTCGAGGGAGCTAGCTCCTTTGAGGGAAAAATTGACGAGATTCCGAATGTGAGGGCGCGCAAACATCTCTTCGAGAATCAGCATTAATAATTTCCTCTGAAAAAACTCTTTGGAGCGTGCATCTTCCTCTTCCTGGCTGGGGAAAAAACTACTCATGAGCGGCCCAACCTGTAGATTGACATCCGTGTTCGGGCATCCATCAGTAGAAGACGTGCAATTGATTGATGCTAAAAAGTATTTCTTCGATTCCTACTTTTCTTAAAAAGTGGCGCATTAAGGATTAAGATTCCTTTGAGCGATTGACGAAGTGTCATCTGGTTCCTTCAGTGGAAGAAATAGTTGAAATTCGTTCTAAATAAGAGTCCTAAGTTTATGTGAAAGCCGCGACGGAAAATTAGGTAACAAACTGTGTGGAAACTGGAGTTATATCCGAACGTAAAAGGGCGTCGTAATGTATAGATGCCCTCAGTAGTAAGAGCTTCTTGAAATCGATTTTGCACCGGCATTACTTACTGATTTTAAGCCATTACCATCAGTGGGACATAACGTCAATTTTGTGTGGCAAGCAGGCACAAATGCAGATTTTAACACCATCATCGAAGGGAAATGAAAAACTGTGCGAAAACAGGTAATCTTAAATATCTAATTAGAGTTCTTATTTTGGCAATGTTTTTCATTTCATACAACGGCAGATGGGTCATTAGCTATTTAGTGATATCCATACATGGAGAGCTTGGGGGATATATCGAAGACTTAGTGCTCAATTGTGTGCCAAATACTGCAAAGGAGTAGCACCACAGTAAAACTGAGGTGTTCTTTGGAATTTGATGTTTTAATTTGGCAATGAATATCAGACGATTGAAGCAGAAGGGAAGAAAAAGAAGTAAGTATTTCGCTAGCCAGAGAAGCCTTCAAAGAAGGAGAGAATTGATGACATTGACGTTGATTAAGTTTGTTAGGCTAGTCAAAATTATGACATGGGGCGTGGTTTTGGACGGAGCGGAAACATGGTCGTTGAAGCAGATGATAGGCGCCTTGAGGCTTTTGACTTGTTGATGTTGAGGGTATTGAAAACATAAAAATGGATGGAAAGGAGAACATACGAAGAATTACTAGGAATGGTGGGAGTAATCCAAAGGAGGCAAGAAAAGTGTGTTTTGGTTGGGAATGGGATATTGAAGTCTAATAGAGGAGAGAACGTTAGGTAGGAGATTTAGGATTAGGAAAAGGAAAAACCTCTTTGACAGAATGAAGGAGTGTATAAAGTATGCGGAATAGATAAACTGTTTATTGTAGTGTGTGGTGTCAGCTTGTGCCTTGTTTGACGAAGCTAAGAAATGGATGGAAGATTGAATTGATAAAAGTTTAGGCCGCTAATCGGACCGTCTTGCGTTCGTATCTTTGGACATACCCGCATAAGAACCAGGCGATACTATTTTCGGGATGTCAGAACTCCGTGGGAAACCGCAGGTGAGGTAAGGGATGGAATCCACCCTTTCTTGAATTTCTGAATTTTATCCATGAAAATTAGTTCGGTGCGAACTCTTCCCTCACCTACCGGAACCAAAAGTCTGCATGAAACTGACGTCTTCGAAACGACGTACGAGACAGCAATCACGATAGAAGTATGAATCCAGCTACTGTGGTTCTTGTGTGTGCAAACTCTTGATGACGCCAACATGATGTTGTTGAACAACCAGCCTCCGGCGTGAGATCTAGCTTGCATGTGTTATTAATTTTTTAGAAGGATATTCCCAAAGAATTAAAGGTGTTTTAGTATTATATATATATGTATATATATATATATATATATATATATATATATATACACTTTTTTGGAAAACCCACAAACGTGTAATGTAAATTCACTGATAATCATAACAAACACAGAAACCAAAACACACAAAAGAGGGACTCACTGGTTCTCGAATTTTCGGTGGTCCAACCACCTTTCTCAAGAGGAATTAGGAACAGAACCGAGTTCTGTTCCTAGTTCCTATATATATATATATATATATATATATATATATATATATATATACATGTATATATATATATATACACTCACATTATGACTATTTTTAGACCTAACTGCTTACATATAAGCAGTTAAGTCTAAATCGTCGTTAATGCTGTATTTTTCCATGTAGTAATTAGTTTCTCAAAATGTAATGCTCCGCCTCCCTCAAGAAAAGTGAGAATTCAAAGAATGAATGGTGATTGATTATCTCCCAATTTAGATAGCAATACTTATTTTAGGATTATCATATTAGTGACCAGTGGTTCCTTTTGGTAGCGCAAGATTTTAAATTTCAATAAATAAATGTAATGATTATTATTTAAATAAATAAGAAACCGCAATCTATACGACAAAAATTATGATTAGCACTCTCCACTCACGTGAGTATATAGTCCTTAAAAGCCTCCATGGAAAGTCTCTGGAATGCCATTAGGGAAGGAGTGCATTTCACTTAAGCACGTACGTAAGTGCTTAAGTGGTTTGCACTCCGAACATAGACATGTTAACATGTTGAACTGTAAATAATGAACTAAGAAAACAACAAGTAAGGAGAATAAATTATTTAGGTCGATCCGGTATTAATGAAGATGTGAGGGCAACGAAAAAAGTAATTGAAAAGCGAACAGTTGTAAGAAATCCGAAGAATTGTTTAGTCTTTGTGCCATCGTCTGATAAAATGACTATTTAAGTACGTCGCCATCCACTAGTAGAGAGACGAAATATTGCGTGTGTACATTATGTACATGTGAAATTGTAGTGATTGAGATTTTCACGCTTGCGTAAGCATGAGGTAAATAGGTGCTTTCTCAATCATGAGGCCAGTATTTGTTTCCGTGATGTAAATCGTAATCTTTTACGTGCTAAGGTCTATGGTGCGTGAAATAAAGGAATTCAATTTCTCAAATATATGTGATGCCAAAAGTGTTCCTATATTTGAAGGATGACATATATAGTATGTGAAGGATAACACATTTCCCATTTCAAGGAAGCAAAACCTGGACAACCCGGAATTTAACCTAATTTCTTGAAAAAATGAAACCTGATTTCGAGCATCACGAGTGTTCTAATCTGACCTGTTTAGCAGAAACAACTTTAGAGAGTAATTAAGGAACAAGGAAACAATTAATTGAATTTAAAGATTATGAATATAGTTGTTTTTGTAGTAGTTCTTAGGTTAGGCGACCGAGAGCTAAGGTCATTTGAGTCATTAGGAATGAATGGGAAAGGAGGAAGGGTGGAGAGAAACCTGGCGTCAGCATCGGCCTATTCTTGACGAAAGGCACCAAGGGGTCAGCAGTGTAACGTCCCATCCGACCGACGACGTACTCACTCTATGCGCTCTCCACTAAGCATTTCAAGTAAGGATCGGGATACCACTGATAGGTATCTGACGTCTCCTGGATTCGAACCCGTCACCTCTGTGTGGGAAGCCAGTACGTTAGCCACCGCAGGTTATGGATATGTAATGGTTCGTAACCATTCTTCCGAACTTCAGGGAAAAGATTCGTCGCAAGCTTAGAGTGAAATATTGCTTCAAAGTTGCTCAACCAATTAGTTACTTGAAGAAATAATTAGCCAAAAAATATCAAGAATTAGTCGATAATTAGAGTTTGTCATCGAAGATGAGGGTTCTTTTAGGTGTGCCAACGTGAAGAATATCACATTAATTTTGTGGAAGGTATTATGAAAATGGCATATGTGAGCAGTATAAAATCTTTTATCAGCAGATTAACACCACACTTTCCACCAATAGTTAAATATCATTTTCAGGGAGAAGTTCATTTTCCACAAAATAAATTAAGACTAAGATTTAGGGTTCGCCCGAATGCGAATATAGTATACAAAATGCAGTGAATGCGCTATAGTATATGACATTCGGAATTAAACTTTGCAGATCGCACCCTGGGGAAATTTTACGAAAAACTTACCATCATCCTGGGTGGTAAACATACAATTTGAGACCTACTGACTAGTACAGTCTTCACTACAAAGAAATGATTGATGAGGCTTTCAGTGAGGGATTAATAAGGTAATGACGTGGGGGGGGTTCAATAGCTATATTGTATGCACGGTGTATACATCATTCCGTAGAAAAAACGAGCGGCAACAATTTGGAACGGTATTCTGAACTTACAATCTTCCCATGCTGTTCCCCGTCAAAGCGCTTCATACGAACGAACGAACGAACTTGTTTTAAGGCACCTTTCTTTTCATTTCCTGTCGCGTGAACGGGTTTTTGTCCTCGAGATTTGCAAAATGTCGGGTTGAATTAATATCTGTCGGAAATTTTGACGAATTTCCAGTTGCTTTCCGTCGTTTCTATCACAGTGGAAAGTTTTAGCCTCTGCCCCCTTTCGCCACGTCCCTCCAAAGCTCGCATTCAATTATTCACTATTCAGGTATTCATCAAAGCAGGAATTTTCATTTTATGCGTGAATTGAGCATCCTCGGAATGCAAGCGGAAAATGGTAGCATGGAATTAAGATCTAGGTGTCTTTGCACAATGGTAGTTGCTTATTTAGTCTACCTGGACCCCTGAAGGCAGAGTTCAGCTGGACATTCAAATTAACCACCGATCCATTTCTAAGCTAAAAGTACATACTATGCTACAATAAACCGTTCTTCAATTTCGCACACTTTCTACCTCCATTAATTCCGTCAAACATGCCCATTATTTTCCTCCCCCTCTCTCGACTACCTAACGTTCTCCCATTTATCCCAGTCTATAACATTCCATCACCATTCAAAATGCTCTGCATGCATCTTTTCTGTCTTTTGGATTTCTCCTAACAACATCCTTATCCCCATCATAGCTTCTACTTCTGAGTTAAAACCGCCGTCCCCGGTGGTGGCGGGATAACATCCTCGGTAACTGCCTGCCAACTTAGAGATTGCGGTTTCGATTCCCGCCTAGGTGGATTTTTCTCCATATAGGGCATGGGTGTTGGTAATTGTTTATGTTGTTATTATTGTTATTATAAGGTAATCTACCGGATAAGGTTGGTTTTTGGATGGACACAACTACCAAATAAATATTTTGTGACTCCTAACAAAACACAACCCAGCAACCGACTCTGCATTATATCATTGTTAAAATTCCGATATAAAGACCAAAGTGCTATTTTCGGATTAATGTGAAATAAATAAATTAAAACAAACGAATTCTATCGAGTTCTTGTAGAGGTGCTCCCTTGATACCGTCTATGGAGTCCAACGTGCAATGCATACATTACATTCATTCTCCCTCGAGATGGTTTCATAGGGATAGTGGTGGTGGTGGTGGGGTCTTGGGAAAGAGCGAATGGGACCTTCCTTTTCCCTTCCTCCAACCCCCTTCCCCCGTTGCATCCAACCGTGGGCGTGAAGGTAGTCGCGATGTGGGCGTTCTGTTCAGGGAGGCCAAAGGCATGGCGCCCTGCCACGAGAGGTCATGTGTCCCATGGGTGAGCGAACGCTCCATCCAGGTCGGGAGAATGGTTCAACTCAGAGGGGACCGAAAACACCGTTACGTTTCTTCACCGAACGAGAATAAAGAAATGAGGTTCGAATCCTCGGCGACTTGCAACAATGATTTCTTTCACGCTGCATCCTGCTCGCTCATTCAAGTGTCACGCGCGTGCACTTGGCCAGTTTTCTTTGTTGCCGCTCCCCCCTCGTCTCCCGACCGGAACCCTCATTTCCGCATGTCTTCAGAGCAATGCGTTCTTATTCGGGAATGGAGTGCTAACGGAGATGTTATGAGGCGAACATAGGAGAGCTCCGGATTCACGGGTATCGCCTCTTGCAGCTCGTTACAGCTGTCAGCGCGGAAGCATCTTCTTGAAGAGGCCTCTTCTTCCATTCGACCGTTGTTTATTAGCGCCCAAGGGACATCATGAAATACATGTTTCGTAAACATAGTGTCTCTTGCCTTCTGGAGGTATTTTTCGGATCAAAAACAGATACTCATGTCGCGTAACAGATTTGACGTCGTTGGCGCTCTCCCACCTATTATTCCCACCTGAAGCACCCCACCAACCATAGTTTGATAAAATAAGTACTAACGTATTTAGATTTTCCTTTTCAATGCCCCCAGGCTATTCAGAAGTGAGATACAATCTCGATGGCGCTCAGAAATCATAATATGAAAGAATATAAATGAATAATTAAGAAATGTGGGCCATCGCCTGAAATACTTTGACCTTCACACTTCCTTTATGATGACATGTTCACGCTCTATCTAATTTGAAAGAATCATCTTTCTGCAAAAAAGTTATTTGTCGAGACATTGAGAACGACGGTTCACAGGTCAGAGATACCTCCCTGAGAAGGCGGTCCACAAAGATAATAAACCCCTGCCTAAGACTGTGAAAGGTTACGAATCTTTTTTCACCATGTAAATTTATCCTGGAGAAAGAATAATCAAGTGAATAAAAAGAAAATATGAGGCCAAATATTGAATTAGTGGCAACTTTGTTTTATTTAAACAAGTAAATGTGACATGTATTTGAGTATGCATGAAAGCACATTTGTAGTGTTAATATCGGATCTCAAAAAGCAGTCCCTCCTGCTGTCATAATCATATTATTCATTAGCGGTGGTGACACCTCCGACACATTTAAAAGTTCCACGGCATTGTTCGAATGCTCTATTCGATCAATTCCATACTCCATACCGCACTCTGTACCGATGCTCGTGCACCGTACTTCCATTCCACGCACCATGCCAATTGATATTTCGTGATCACTGATGTCCGTTGGAAAAAAGATAGGACTATGATTTAGTAGTTAATTGCAGAATTTCAATTTGTACGGCACTTAACACGGTTTATCTGGAACGTCGTCAGTCCTTTTCTTTGCCCTTTCGTTTCAAAGTTTTTTAATTCGGTTATGCGATATTTTATTTTTGCATAACTTAAAATGATTTTTATTTGCATTGTTAAATTGAATATTATTGCAATTTAGTAGCCCACCGTTTAAGGTGTGTATTGGATAGACGCAGATTGAACGCTGATACTTGTCTAAGCCTCACCTAAGATGTCAGTCAGAAGCAGGCACTCCACGCCACAGTAAATCCTGCATCAAGTCCGAATATATTCTACATCTCTTCATTCCATCCAACATGCCCATTCTTTTCCTCCACCTGCCTCACCTGACTAACGTCTTCTCCTCTACCACAGTCTTCAGCAGTGCACCGCCAATCAAAATGCTCTGCATTACCTTTCGTGCGTCATTCGTATTTATTGCAACACGTACAGGGAAGGAAGCCTCCTTTCTCCTCCCCAACTGTACTATTTCGTTTCCTTTTCCTTCCATTTCATCTTACATATAAATATAATATAAATCGAATGGATGAATATCCTTCCATTTTAATGATTCTTCATGCATTAAAGTCAAGTACTCATTTTCCTTTTACGCTACTTCTGGAAGGCGAGTGAAAGTTTGTCCTCGGCCACGGGAAGAGTCAATCTAAGTCTTTGGGAAGATTTAAGTGTTTAAATTGAATTTCATTCCAAGTAGTCGATCAAGTTAAATTTTAAGTCATGGAAAATACTTTTTATTGGCTTTTTATTTCCAAATTTTCCAATCAAATTAGCCAACGGTTTAATCCAAAAAGTTCGGGATTCATCTATCGTCCTTATAAGTTGGAACTCGGGTCGGATGTGCAAACTTTGTAAAATAAGATTTAATTGAAAAAGTTTGAAGTTTCTCATGTGAATAACCACCATCAGTCAAGGAAATAACTTTTGAATGCGAATCTGCTGCGCCGATGTAGAAATTCCTTCGTTGTCCTTTTGAGAGGCGAATTTATTATGGTGATCTCAAGGATGGAAATATGAAAAATTATTTTGAAAATGCCAATATTCACATGATTTGCATGTGTTTATATGAAAATATTTCGACTTTATAATATAATTTTTACAATTAACGAGTTATGTGTTCTATATTGTTATCGGCAAAGATATTGAGTTTATCAAGCGTAATTTCAGATTTCATGTGTCGAAATGAGGAATGGGTAATATACTCGTAACTATGTTTCCATGGCTGTATCATTCTTTTACGATCGGACTGTTTTGTTAACACGCGAATGAGGACGAATTGCTTGGTTTCTCGTTATGATTTCGAATGAATAAGTTACGATTGAAACCCCATTCCGTGGGACATTGTACAAAATAATACTCTCAGTGGATATTTCAAGGACTAGAAAAGTGGTCGTTTGGTAATGTCCATTCCGTAGAGAATGTCATTGACGCATTCTCCTTTGACACCGTTCGATTTTGCATTACAGCTGGTTAAGACTGGGGTGTCCTTAGGAAGTTTGACAAATTATGATGATATTGCATGACTGACTCTGACATTTTCAGTCATAGGATAATGCGAGCAATAATATAAGTAAATAGTTTATAGTGATTACTCACAGTAAGTCACAACTGCCATCAACATAATTTATATGAATTTGTTGCCTTATATTGGTTTTCGTGTTAAATGATAAACCATGCAACATGTAATGATAATAATTATTGTGAAATAACACGAATAACGTATAAAAGTAATTATTCAGTGGTGCCAATTAGACTATATTGTGGTTGGGCATAAATTTAGTGACAGCGTGATTAATTCGCACAGGTTCGCTGGAGCGGATTCGGATCAAAATTTAGTACAAATGAATATCACGTCAAATTAAAGAGGATAACACAGGGAAGACGTTTGAGGAAATGGAATGTAGAAACATTCATCGGGTGGGATGGGTAGTAATAATGTTACACTCATGATTTTGAATCCTCTAAATTCCAGCCTGATTAGCGTCGAAAGTGGCTCGGGGTAATATCAGTTTCATGGTGGGAACCCTTTGTGAGTGTCTACTTGAGTAGCAGTGGAGAATAAAAACACCCGAAGAAGTTAGGTGGCACATAACTTGGGCCATTGTTGAGTATTACTTAAATACGAGTAGAACATTAAAATCGCTTGGAGAAATTTACGTCAAACACAAGCCGACCGTGGCGGCGGCTTCCGCTCTTCATGTCATCTTCAAGGTGCTCATCATAATTTGGAATCTCAAGCATAGACGCAAGAGATATGAAGATGGAGTACAGTTTTGAAAGGGGAAGTGGTGGTAGCAGAAGGGATGAATGTGATAAGGGAAATTATATAACATTAAGTTTACCAAGGGGAAACGCCGTGTGTGGAGATCAATTACGCAGACCTTGGAGGGTGAAAGGTCACGAATTGGGAGGCATGCGAATTTTGACATTAAAGGAGAGGTGAATATTCGTGGAATCACCGTTTAGTAGTCCAACAGTTAAAGGGCTATGAAACGACACCCATAATCTAAAATTTAGTACTGTCAGGCAAAACGTGGTGGATTTATTTCACATTAAAATCATGGAATTTTGGGTTAAAGGAGCGAAGGTCATTAAGATGAACGTTAGCAGTTTAAATTATTTTAACTCTCAAAATCCTTTGTCTTATATATTCATCAGACTTTGGATTTATTAAAACCACCTCTCTCTCTTCTTGATCCTTCTTCGATATATTTAATTTGCCTTCATATTTATTCACTTTAACCTCTCCATTGATCCGTTTCTGATCTCTCATGCGAATTCATCATTACTTGGCCTTTTTAGCAGATTACGGCGGTTAAAAATAAATCCAATATGTTTATTTGGCTAAACTTAACTTCAATTAGTAAGAATAAAGATGTGCAATCTTAGCTGTACAGTTATAAATGTTTAAACCCATATGCTGAGGAAATGTTAAGCATGGCATAAGATAGGCTTGAGATGTGAATGTAGATGACGGAGGAACTGTTTAATTATGATAGGTGTGTGGATAGTGAAGCATACTTATTCAGACATTGCAATGCAAGACACGTGCAAGAAGTTAGGCATTAAGATTAATCACATAAAACTGATGCAATTGGGGTACTCAATAAGTAGTCTAACTAATTCAAGGACTAAGTCGGAAGGAATGACTTGAGCGGCTGAAAGAGTTCGGGTATTTGGGCAGTATTTGAAGATAATGGGCGTAGCAATCGAGAAATTAAGAAAATAATTGCTTTGGCGAAAGACGTATATGCTAGCTGGCGACGGGCATGCTAAGTAAAAATCGAAAGCAAAGATTGGTGGAGAATTTAATAAGAAACGCCGGGCTGTATTGTTTGGAAAATTCTGACTTTATGGAAAGAGGACGAACTTAGACTATAAGCTTTTGGGATGTGAACACTCACATCTCAAAAGGCATGAATGTTTGGACAGAGAGGTAAAATATGGATAAAGTTTTAACATATGATGGAAGAAAAGAGGAATTCGGGGGGGGGGGGAAATTTGGAAAAGGCCAGGATACGTGAATGGAGAAGATTCGGGGAAGTACTGGGCTACTGAAGGCTGGGAGTGAAGGGAGCCTGTGGGGTAGCCGAGGAAATAGGCTTTTTTATGTACGAGGCTCGTATTTTATGACCAATTTGAAAACAGCCAATCTAGTTTGAACATCGTATCATTCAAGAAGGTATAACACCGAAGAAAATCACTTACTACAGGCCCTCGATGGGAATCGAACCCGTGACCTCTTGTTTCGCAGGCGAGGATGCCATGAACATTGAAAGAAGGGAAGAAAAACTGAAGAAAATACGTGCCAACGGTGGTCTGAATAGTTTCCGACTTCAGAAAATTTCAGAAAAAAATGTCTTGTATATTTTTTTTAGGGCGGAAACTTTTCAGACCACCCCTGTATTGATGTAGGACAAAGAGTAATTTAGGATGGGGGAAGCTCGCGCGGCATATGATAGTTGTCTGCCCAAAACTTACCTTTAATATGTAGACGCTCTATGACTATGGTGGATTTAGACTCAGTAACTACGTGTTTCTCCGCCGTAAGAAATGATTGTTATTACTTTAACAGCATTCCATCTGGAGCATGTGACGTCCGTGGGACTGTTTGCATCGAATCAAATCGCCAACGTCAACCAATTCCATTCCAACGCCCCGTCAGCGCCTCAACGGAATTCCCCCTTTTCACTTTCTCTCCATTGACCTCAAGTTGACCTCCGAATCGAGCGGTCGCAGATTCGTCCACTCATCGCTCATTATCCAGTCTTTCAGGCAAGAGGTTCGGCGGAAGGCCTCTTGACCGATCCGCCTCCTCAACACCCTCCAACTCCGGGGCAGCTCTTACATCTCATTTTGGGAGATCGATAATACCCCGCGGACGACCCGCAAACCCGCCGTTGTAGACTGAACACTTCTCGTCTCCCCGACCTATCATGTTCACCTTTTTTTTATAAACGCTATACTTCCAGACCTATACGGGCAAGTCGTAAAGCTCACAAAATAATTTTCGAGAAAACATGAACCCCCGTTTCCTGAGTCCATGTTGATCGTTCATAATTTTTTGAACCGGAAGATTGTTAATTAGTTGCTCAAGTTTCAATCTAGGCTGAAGAAAATTCCAAAATTGTTCCTTGTTGTCCCTAAAACAAAAATTTGAAGAAGAGATTAAGTTAATACATTAGAGTATGTGGAAAATATAATATTTTAGAAGAAATGTTATTATTAGAATTATGTTATCAGTGTAAACAAAAAAATGCCGAGACCGTAAACTGTTTAAACGAGACCGTAAACGAGTTTACGGTCTCGGCATTTTTTTGTTTACATTGATCCACGACCGTAACTACGTTTCTTGTATATTTAAATATACTATATTATCAGTATTTTAGAGAGAAAAGGCGTGGTATTTGGGGGGGGGGGATTAGGAAAAGAATATCGTTAGCGAATGAGGCAATTGCAAGAAGAAGATAATTGGTAAGCGTTAAATGGAGTAAATATATGAAGAAAAGGTTTTTGAGGATATTTATATAAAGTGTAGTGTTTTATCGATACAAAACCTGCCCATTGAGTCAAGAATATGATCGGAAGTTTTTGAGATGTGGATATGGCAAAGAATGGAGTTAAATCAGTTGGACAAAGAGGAACACAGAAATTTAAATAGGGTGAGCGATGAGCGGAAGTTATGGAAGGAAACGCGAGAAAGCAGAGAAAGTGAATGAAGGAAATGTTGTTGGGTAAGTAGGATGTTGAAGGCCGTGATAGAAGGGAGAACGTTAGGGGTAGTGTGCTAGAGGAAGGATGAGAGCAGGCTTTTTACACTCAGCACGAAGTCAGATAGAAGTTGAAGAACGGGGAAATGAAGGAGGAAGTAATAATGTAGGGCGAACAAAAGAAAGTTCTTGTGATACGAAGTAGGTAATAGGCTTTTAGGGACTGTCCAAAACATACCTTTAATATGATAAAACTCGAAAGAATCCCTGAAATCCAGTGAAGCATTCTGGAAATGGTGAGTGCTGCATTTAATTCATTTTATTTCCTTTCCCTTTCGTGCGATATTCTTTTCTCTCAAATGGAACCCACATCTTTCTCTCTCCCTTTCACGCGGCTCTGCCACTCTTTGTGGTGTCACGCTAAGCTGGCCTGGTTAGTCCGATGGGTAACGCGTTCGCTTTCCCGCCCGACAGCTGGTGTTTTGAGCACCGTCCTGTGGACGGGTGTTGTGTCAACTCTGGTGACAAGAAAGAGTGGCTTATTTCTATGGCAGGGGGCACACTGAATGCCAGATATGTTCGGAGAGTAGAATAAAAATCATTCTTAAACTGAACTTGACGCTGCTTTTTCCGTCATCTCCTCACCAACAGAAAATAGGAATATTCATAAAATGAAACCTTTTTTTACTCTTAATTCAATTGAATTTCTACTTCGTTTTCGCGCGATTGTTAAGAGATGGGACATTTTTTTTCGCACACTAATTTGTTGCCCATAGCGTTGATGGGCAACTCTGCCCGGTTTCACGATCCCAGTGTATTACTCGGTAATTGTCCCGCTCAGTGGTTCTATTTCTGAAATGAGTGACAATAGTTGAAGTAACTCCTAAGTGAGAGTGGTTTTAGGCGTTACGGTCAACTTTGACGCTAGGAGCCAGTGACCGAGCGTCCGTCTGTTAAGAGTCACGCAACCCCACAACGTTGGGAAAGGACGTAACCAGAACGGGTCCAAATAAAAAAATGAGGAAAAAGGGGTCGGAAAAGACAGGGAGAGATTTTTAGGGGCTTCGCATATCGCAACCGTACTTGGCCAGTGAATAACGGGCGCACGGGTCGAAAATCAATGCGTTCATAGCTCCAAGTAAAGAATGCTTGACCCCTCTCATGTCGGTGCTTTTCTTTCTATACTTGTATAACTCGTACCTACTGGGATGGGAATTGAAATCTTTAGATCCTCAACAGCTATTGCATGAAGGATTTCTTATGAGGGCATGATTTATCCCTTAAAATTTCGATCCACTTTTTTGTATTATTTGTGTCAGGATATTTCCATTGCATTTTTGACCTCGGCGAGCATCTTGGTGAAGCTAATTCATGAAGAATCAAATCGGAGGGAATACGGATAGGGCAGAGTTATCGATCAGGAACTCAAAATACATTTTGAAAGTTTTTCCTCAAGTGTTCTACCTTTCGTTTCGTCATGGAAATATGTTAATTCAACCAGAGTTTTATGGACCGTAAATGTGCAAGCAATGCAAAAAGTCCATCGAAAAACTCACTCTAAGAGATATTGCCACTGGGAAAAGAGATAATTTCGATTAAGTTGAGAGTTTAAGATTGACCTATGATGTGTATTATTCTCGATTAGAAACGATTAACGTCAAGCATCAGACCTCATTGCATTTTGTGTTTTATAAATATTCCACGGGAAGATAATAGAGGAAGAAATGCGAGAAGAAAGCACTATCTTAATTTTTATTAATGGTAGTCTATCTTTTTGGTTAAGTTTTGGGTCCTCCCTGAGAATTCACTTCTACATTTCTAGGCACCACCGAACACGAAACAATTTGACACCCTATTCAACATTAAACACCCCTTCAATTCCACGTAAACATACTTTCTACCTCCCCTCATTCCGTCTGACATACCTCCTCCCCCATCTCGCTTGTCTAACATTCTACAAACTATCATTAGTTTAAATATTCCATCGCCAATCAAAATAACCCTCATCCACTTATCCTGCCTCCTCTGAAGTTCTTGCAACAGTCCTATCACCTCCCCAAAATGCCCAGTACTTTCTCGTTGGTTTTCCTTTCCGTCCATTATACTTTTTTTTCCATTTCCCAGCGCGCCCACACCTCGAAACCATACAATCCTTTGCACGCCTATCATCTTGCGTCAACGACCATGTTTCCATGCCTTACAAAACTAGGCTCCAAATCGAAGTTTCCACTCATATAGTATTTTCTTAGCATCCAAAGTCATCCCTTTCATCAACTCCCTCATTGTTTAAACTCTACCTGAAGAAGTTCTTCTTATGACCCTATTACTTCGACCATCTTCGTCTAAAATATTATCTAGATACGCATAAAATGTTCCACCTGCTCTATTTTATGCCCTCCTGTCATAATGTTTAACTTAGTTTTCCCGTTTCTCGAAAACGCCATTATCATTCGTTCATTCAAAGTCAAAATTACACGTGATCGGATACTGTTGAGAAATACTCAAATGGAATCCGGTCCTAACTATACTAACTCCAGGTTGTAAATATTAGGCTCCTAACGAATCTAGTACTTCTTGTCTGAAGATTTCTTTGTATTGCTATCGAGCTCTTTTTTATCAGCTATTTAAGGGATATTATAGCAAATGATTGGTGGATTGTAATGCTCTGGAGGAGCAATTTACGGGCTAGATACTTTGATAATCGTTGAAACCTTTAGGCGACCGTTTTCCAAATGTATTAAAAGTATTTTCAAAGTAGTTTTTAGGCTCTTAAAAATAGGCGTAAATATATAATAAAACATTCAAAAATGCTTTTACTGTGAGCTTGGTTAAGTGCTGAAACAAAGTGAATGCCATTAAAAGGTTCTCTGCCAGCAACCTACAAGTGGACGCGAATTGATTTTTGCCCTTGAGAAACGGGCCCCAAATGGTATTGAACTTGAAGAAGGGTACCCTTAGTGTCTCGGGTTTTTGTATCTGAAATATATTGTGCAAAGATCCGTAAAGAGATAGGGTTTATGAAACTCTTGTATAAAAATAAATTAATATTCATGAATATGAACAGTCCTTGTTCAAGGTTATATAAAGGTCATCGCTCCCAGTTCAACAAGCACTCATTTCATGCCCCTTGCGTTGAAATGCATTGCTTCATATTCGCGTAATGAAAGGGCAGATTATGGATTATTGAAAGTTGGAGGGAATATAAACGTTTTTATTACTCATTGGTATTGCGATGAATTATTGTATTTTGAAAGTTGATCATCTGCCGAAGATCGCTTGCAGCTTAATAGTAGACAGTCATTGATTTGTTGTTATCTAGAAAGATCGATAAAGGGTGTCAAAAATATGATTTTGAAAGTATAATGTATACGTTTCATGTACAAGTGCTCTTAATAGTTATGTTTTCTTACGTTCTTTGTTTCATAACAGCAATATCTCAAAGCAAAATGTGCAGGTTTCTGTAAAAAAAATCAAACCTTAAATTGATCGTTATCTGTACAATGCAGTTCATGTCACTCATCAGAATCACATCGCGTTAAACTTCGTTCCAATTAAAATCTAAAACATTCACAGCCACATGGACTTGATTCCTCTTCTCGTCATAAAATGGACGCCAAAGATATGAAGAACCAATTATAACGATATCTTCCTCATTTAACGCTTTACCGGAGCTGCGTTTTCATCGCCACGTTTGTATTCCGACGAGTATGAGATGAAAAATAACCAAAAGGAAACGAAATTGATGAAACTCTGGAAAAATAGGAAAGTTAACATTTTTGTAGTAGAGAATCAATATTTGGGCATTATTTTACAGGAAGATGGGTGTAGTTTTGGGAACATTAGGAAAAGAATTGCGTTAGGGGAAGAAGAATTTAAAACATGAAGGTACACGAAATAAAGATGCGAAGAAAAGATGGGTAAAGACTTTAAATATGGAGCGCAGAGTCTTATATGAAAAATGTGAAATCTAGTCTTTGAGGCAAGAGGATTATCGCACAGTGGAAATTTTTGGGACGTGGCGAAGAATTAAGAAAGATAAGATGGTCATGGAAGAAGATAAACTATGAATTCCAAGGAATTGTGACAGTAACTTTTAACGAGTCATTTGCTAAATTCGGAGTGTAAGAGGACGCCTGGGTAGCTTAACAGGTTAAAGAACTCGGCCTGACATCGAGGGATCCGGATTCGAATCCCGGTTACGTCGAATTATTTTCACACTCAGAAATTCTTGCATTGTAATAAAATATGACCTATTGAATTTGGTTGGGAAAGGAGGAAACAACTGAGGGAAGTCCGAAAAAGACAGATGAAGTGGGTGGCGAAAACATGAAAAACAGTGGGATATTGAAGGCAGTGGTGGGAAAGCGGAGTAGAGTAAGGAAGAGATTAAGATTTTTAAGCACCATGAAAGCAGGTAGAAGTTGCGGAGAAATGTAGAAGGATAAAAATTAGATGACAAAGAAGAGGAAGTTATCGTAATACGTAGATAATAGTCGTTACGGACCGCTCAATACGTAACTTTATGTGGTAAAATATCCTAGATGAATCGACGACTGTTTTTTTGCAATGGAGCATTGCACATCTCAAATCTAATCACACATTTACATCGTTATGCAAGCATTGTATCACTCGACGGGTCGGCGAAAAGCGTTTTTGATGACGTCGCAATATCACGAAATAGTTATCTTGGTAACTCTCCTCTCCCTTTCCCCTTCGAAACCATCCTCCGAAGCGGACAGCACGCGTTGAAATGGCCAGGATTTGGGTATTTGTTTCCGACGCGATGATTCCCGGTGGGAACACCGGCGCCAATTAAACGGGTTCACGGGGGACAATGTAGCGGGAGTGTCCATAGGGGGGGGGGAGAAAAGAGTAGAGGTGTGGGATTGGAGGGAGGGGGTTGATGTATCGCACAATGGATAAGTGAGGGTAGGTCAGCGTCGTGTTGGCCCGCGCGTCCTTACTCTCGTTTTCCACCGCCCGCCTCCTGAATAGAATAGGCACTGAGAACACGCAGAACGTGTTGAAAAGTGCCCCCCCTGAGTCCCCATCCTCTCCATTTTGATAGGGCAGAGTGCCGTAAACGTAACTATTGTGTGGGTGAAGTACGTCTCATGTCGACTGTCTAGGCGGTGAATGCTTTCCGCAGAAACGCAAACGAAGAAAAATTGAGACGGTTTGGTATGGAAAGAATTCTGTTAGTCTGGCAGCCTTCTTCTTCCTCCTTTTCCGATGTTAGTTTCCATCAATAAAAATTGGCCCTGACGCATCACTGAAGGAATGAAAGACAGCCTTGAAACAGCATGGCTAAGGTGTCAAAGCCGATTCACAATTCTAGTGTGTACTGAATCTTTAATTCCTAAGAAGTTCCTTCCTTGCATTAATATTCCATTTGTTTTCTTATATAAGTGGCATCGCAAGGTTTATCCATTCCTACTAGTCCTACCTACCATTCCTACCCGCTAAGGCTTGCAGTGATTAAAGTGCTAGTTTACGATGTTAAATTAAATTCAAAGTTACAAAGTTAAAGGAAGGCGCCACAAAAATCTTAATGCAATCTTGTTAGGGTCACGTATAAATAAAAATGTTTCCATTTCTTTTATTTTAATTATTTATTTTATCTTAATACATTATTCGCATACAGCAGTAGCGCCAATTAACAGTAAAAAATCATTATTTTTATCAAAACCAATCAAGGATTTTGCAGATCACATGGCTGTGCCAAAGCCGTATTATTATGGTGGCACGGGTGTTTGAAATTATTTAGATTTTTACCTCCATAATTGGGGAAGGTCGAAAGTGAAAAAAAAAGAATACGCTTCAAATGCTATGCCGATTTACGGTTCTGGGTGCCAACTATTTATTTTTAAAAGACTTCCAAAGGCGATGAAAGAAATTCGCTTCTTGGAAATAGGAATCAGTTGAGCATAAAATCCTTTAAAGGTTCGAGGAAATTTTCCCTTTTTGAACACATTTATTCGTCATCCTACATCCATATTTTCAGCCAAATGGCTCCAATAGAGTTTCAAGATAAACTTATTACTCTTCTTCCTTGAAATTAATGTGTTTGCCGCTAGGATCAAGGCAAACACGTCTCCCCAGAGTAAATATACAGAGGAAATGCATACTTTTCTTTTGGACAGGTTATTGCGTACGCATGCTGCCATATGTTTGGACTGAGAGTTTTCCTAGAACTACTATGATGAAAGCTTTCTCCTTGTTCCGGAATTTATGACAGACGTGTTTACTCCAATTATTTAAGCTGAACAGAACTTTGGATGTAATTTCTTTTAAGCGTACTCATAAGTTGTTTTCACGAATTCAAATTAAATTTATGCTCTCCCGTGTAATTTCATCCGCTTGAATTATCTTATTCTTCCACGAGTATGATGAACGCAATTATGTCATTTGGCTTACGGAATCTTTTGATTTTACGCAACTAATAGTTCTGTTCCTGAGTTTTCACTTGTTATCTAATTTCAATGTACCCCTTATTACAATGTATCCCTTAATTATAATTTACCCTTATTTCTTATCGTTAAAATATGAATTCCGAACAAGAATCAAGCCTCAAGAAACTGCGGGAGATGCCGCAACAGTAACTTTTAACGGAGTCATCCGCTAATATGTATTTCATTGCAACAATGTCAGAGCGTAAAAATCACCTTGACCGGATTTTTTACCTTGGCGAATGATTTTTACGCTCTGAAGTTGTTGCAAATAATCAAGCCTCCTTAATTCAAAGCAAGTAACTATAGAGAAAAAAATTACTTGGATATATTTGTAAAGGCGGGTCGCGGTGGTCTAGCGGGTAGAGCGTTGGACTGCTGACCGGAGGGTCCCGGGTTCGATTCCCGGGCAAGGCACTTTGGGCACCTGCAGCTCCACCCAAGCTAGTTGATTTTTCGGGTACCAGATCTTCCTGGGAAACCATAACCGGCACAGGGAAAGGAACTGGCCCCCCTACCCTGATGTGTGAATATTCACGCCGTCGGGCTTGGTACATGGGTGAGCTCTACCATCACCTACTAAACCGACCTTCGGGTTGATTACTGTGTTTATGTTTTTATCCAGTGTTTTAATTAAATGATTGATAATGTATAAACAAGATAATCCTTTAGATAACTTTGAGATGGATATAATTCTAAAATGTTTTGATGCAAATTGTACTTCATATCGCAGTTTTGTTGTGAGTATTGTATTTTGACGACAAATGCAGAATGCCTATTTGCATGCAAGGTCAAGGATCCCTTGGCCTCTCAAGTTTTCAATATCGATGTAGGCGGGACGTCGGGACGTTTAATCGCGCGGGCTTAGCGAAATTCACGCTCTCTCACGCGACCTGAGTCCTTCTCAAAACTTAAAATTAATACGCTTCCCGAGAAGGTCGGTACAAATATGGACAAAGTTGAATGAATTCGAGGACCGTCACCCGCGTTTCTTTAGGGTGAAAGTGAGCGATGGCCGGCGCTCGCGGGGTTGTTTTATATTTTTAAAATACTCGCAATCGGTACAATTATCGCCGCAGCCCTCGCAGAAAACTTCCGTTCCAATTTATTACGCTCGGCACTTGTCTGTACGTTGCCCCCCTGTCAAAAAAAGGATGCAAGCCACACGACACTCGACGAATAAAAATATGTGAGTGGGAAATCTTCCCGCCTCTACTGCAAACACATTCGCTCGCCTTCCGCGGAGAGAGAAAAAGTTTCAATTTTTTTAACTCTTTTTTTTACCCCCGAGGAGAGGATCTCCTCCGAGAGGGATGGGGGTCGGTCGGGGGACGCTCTCGAGACGCCCTGGTGAACCGCTTACAATGCTTACAAAGGCCCTCTTTGTCACCCGTGTGCGCGCATATCCGGCACGTACACTTAACCGTCGGGGCTCGAACTCGGTCGAGCAAGCTTTCACCCCGGGCGACCCTACGTCCTCCACCTCGTTTTTAACTCCGCTGCGACATATATTTTTTTCGAGAAACGTAATTCGTCTGGTTTTTTTGTTTAAAAGATAAGACGAATCAGCAGGAAATTATGTCCAAGCGGGACATACTTGCGTACATTGTCCATTAAAACCTCCCCTGGAGTACGAACGGTGAGATAATACCTGCAAAAAAGGTCTGAGTAGTATCAATCCGATACTGAAGACTTCGCATCACAGGGGAGTTATTTGTATCAGACCTGATTTTTTAAAGCAGAAATGTCGTTGGCCGCAAATATGAATGCTTATATTTAGATCACGTGATTCAGTATCCATTTTGAATTTTATTTGACGACAACAGTGACCTGGAATATATTTTTCTGGAATGCAAATAGAGCGAAGCGTTTAAATGGCTTCTTTCGTTTTTGCTAAATACTTTAAAATTGTTATTTGGTGCGAAAGAGTCGGCAGCCATACCCGAAAATGTTGCCGTGATTGTTATGTCCTTATTCACTATTGCATATAATTTAATCCCCGAATGAACAAGGCGAAAGCTATTAAGGATGTTTTGATATCTACTTTGTTAAAGTCTTACACCTTATTGCGCCTGCGCTCGACGCGAACGTTGCATGTTTCATGTATATTTATATATTAGCCAACAGTCATCATCACCTCAGTAATGGCGATGAAGGGACTAAGCGATTTTGGAGTTTTGAAGTTGGTGAGTTCACAACATTGATAATATTTTGTCTTCGATCTATAATTTAAATAAAGTTTGTTCGCGCGCCTCACCGTAAAATCCGCGTGTTTAAAGTTCCTTCGATTTCTTATTGCAAGCGCAACGTTGTCTTCCCCTTGGAAATAATTCCCTTTGCTGAAAGATAAAAGAGATACTGAGTAGTTTTTTTCCCACCTCCATGAAGAAATCACTCCCTTCACTGGATGGAATGAGCGCGTTGGTTTCCTCGGCTAACTGGATTAAAGGGAATGGGGAGGTTCGTCTCGATTGCGGAGAGCACATCGCCCGGAGGGACTTCCTCTTTTTTGTCGCAAGGAAAAAGAGATTTGAGGACGTGGAATAAATTAGGAATAATTGGCTGCTGCTTGGCTGTTACTCGCTCTTGTATTATGCACATATATTTTACATTGCATTATGCTTAATATCCTTGCGAAGGCATGTTCGTCCTAAGGAGATATTTTCTTCGTTTTCAAGACAATTAAAACTCGACTTTCATAAAATCAGAGGTTCAGGGGTGACAATGATAATGAGACCAGTTCCTCAGCCAAATAAATACAGACAATAAATTTACAAAATTATTTTTTTGGCAATCAATTTGGTGACGACATTCTCTTGGTGGTATAATATAACGCATGGAAATCAATAAAGAGTGAATAGCGGTCGGCGCAAGTTGCTACTCTACTGCCACTGTTTAAAAATCTATAAGGCGTATCATTTAAGGAATTTTATTGTCAATTTACTTCCAGAAATGCCTCAACGTCATTTACACAATAATTTTTGATCGAAATTTTATTTACTAATATGCCAACGGTTGACATTTTTTATTTTGTGAGTTAATTAAACGGTGAATCCTCAGTACCTTTCCAAAATTTGGCTACGGTATTGGAATCCTTGTAATCTGTGTATTTACCTTAAACTACCTTATCTTAAACGGTTTCATACCAATAATGATAAATATGATTTGGAATCCTCTAAAAGTTGATGACAAGGGGTTATGAGTTTTCAAATTAAGGACAGTATTTTTTTTATTTCCCAAAATTAATACCCACAGATAACATATGCATAAGATAGCAAGCATATTACTTTAACACAATTTTCACATCTATCAACGGGATTACTACAAAATCATCCTATTGATACAATGATACTGATATAAAGTCAACCTGAGCGGAATCGAACCATAGTTCTTTCACTCCCAGGGCTCTCGGGACGGGCATGTAAAGAAACACAAGAACTAAGGATGGTGGAAACATGTAGTTGGATAGCGAGGAAGACAAGCGTAAGAGTGTTGAGTCGGTCTGAGAAAGGGAGAAATTTTTTTGGGAGCAAATTCGAAGAGAACAGAAAAAAGTGGATAGAGGAGATAATTGAGACGCAAAGGGATGTTGAAGTTTGTTATAGATGGGAAAAGGTTTGGAGAAGAGAGAGAAGAGACATCGGGTGATATGGAGAGAATTGATGCTACAAAAAAACAAGAGGAAGGAGTTGGGCGAATAAAAAATTGGCAAACTGTATTCAGTTAATTTTTAAAAATCAGTTTTGACAATGAGAGATCATTTGAAATGATGTTCAGTAATATTCAGGGACCATAATTTGCTCAGACGTCGTACATTTCTCGCAACGACGGGATTTAATACTTTTATCAACCACGAAAGTCACTTGGAATGTTTGCATATTAAATCAAATTGTGGATTAAATTTCGCGTGTGCACATAGTGAGTTCGTGAAATGTTTGAGCGGGCGGGCAGTTCTTTGTGAAAATTAAACGAAAGCAGCATTGTCTTTTTCGGTGGGTAGGCAATTTGATCTTCCCCCAATCCTCCTCGTGTGCATCATCTCCGGATTTCGAAATATTCTCAGAGGCAAAGGTTGGTTGCAGTCCTTTAGAACCGTTTCAATCAAATCCTCGATGAATACATTCACCCTTCCTGCCACCCTGAGAGCGGACGCCGCCTTTGTTCCGGGCGAGCGTTCTTTTATCCCTCGGTAAGGAGAGGGAGACGGAGAGAGAGAGAGAGATACGAGGGAGATTGAGGCAATAAATGAAACGGAGCTCTTTTAGGAGAGGAGACGATGTCGTCGTCCGCGGTGCGAAGCCCATTTGCGCAAACTAATTTCCTCGCCATGCCCACCCGCCTTCCCTCTTCTTTTTCCACAGCGTGGACGCGGGGGTGTTTCCCACCCTACACTGTACGCGCGCACGCGAGCGGAACGAAAACGGGACGTCGTTGTTTTCTGCCCATAATTCCACGGAACTTGGCGGGATCGAAAAAAACATTTCGTATGCGCAATAACCCCCACTCCTCCTCTCTCCCCCTCCCACTTCCCCCGTGGTTGATCCGCCCTCACATTTTTCAATTAACTACCCGTTTATAGTCTCGTGCCTCCGCCCGCCGAGTTAGTGCCAGTTGGTTTAAGTCGTCGTTATAATCCCCTACAGTGTTGACGGGTTATGGTTCCCTGATCCTTTATGTAGGGGACAGCCCCTGTAGTAAAAAAAGGGTCAAAGGAGAGGATACGTCCTTTGTGAAGCTTCTCTCATCCTCCTTTCCGAGTTCCTAAATTGGGGTGAAAGGGTCATCGCATGACATCACCTGGACCGCCTCTCCCGTCCTTCTCTCTTTCGTTCGGTTTCCATAATTCGAACAGTTGCAAGTTCGTTGTGCTGTGTTAGGCCTTCTATAAGGTTTGTCTGCGAGAGGGAAATGTGAGAAACCGGAAAAGATAAGCAACGCATACTTTTAATGTTTGATGTTTCACGTCTGCCGTGGAGATCCCAGTCAAACACCGTAGTGTGGCTTGCAGGATACCGTGTGCTCTAGATGTAGAAGGGATGCACGGAATGACAAGGGATCCTAGCATCGGAACATTTCAGTTGATTCTCTTTAAATATCTTGGTGGAATTTTCGGTGTCTAGGAATTTCCGGGATGATCAGATAATCGAGGTACGAATTCAGAAGACAGGCATTTCGAGGTCGATCCATTTTGCATCGATTCTTTTTTTTTGTCGTTTCCAGGGTGCGCTGCGGTAAGTAGAGGCTTCGGCCGAATAACTAAGACCCCGCGCCTTGAATTTGAAGGCTGCCAGCTGCATCAGAATGCCGGAGAGTAAAAGGCGGGGGGGGGGGGATTGAATGAGATTGGGATCCCGGGATCAGACCCGCCGTCTCAATCCACGCCCTTAGTGCTCGCGAGAAGAGGGGACGAAAACGTACGAAAGAGCCATTATGAAATAAAATATTGATTTTTTCCTCATGCACGTATGCTCACAATTTCTTTTATGGCGTGGTGACCCGGTGGTTGTTGACCTCGGATGCTTATGGGCGGCTCCCCCGGTGGTGGCTATGACTCCGGAGACCTTCAGACAGACTGAAGCTGCATATTTTTTCCATTAGCGTCGCTTTCTATTTTTTCAAGGAAGCTTTATGCCGGACGGGAACAGTCCGTCCGTTTCGGTCCGTCGCCGCGATCCTTCCCGGGGAGGTCCGCGCTGGGATAAAAGCTTGCAAAGCTCCCTTGGCATATCTCATCTCTTTCTTGAGCCGAGACACAATTAATGACCTCAGACTTACCCACGCGATAAGGAACAGGCATATCATTCATTTCTCTCTTTATGCACACTCCCTCGAGCCACCCGGAATCAAATTTTTTGTAAGTCGTAATAATTATTAGGAGGGGGTGATCGACAGACAAGAGTTTATTTGAGCATTGCATTTGTTGAGTAATTGCGTAGATAGTGAGGAGGGTATTTATGGAACGCGTCTAGAGAAACCCGGCGTCGGCATTTTGGCTACCGATAAGGCTGTAAGGCACCCTGCTATCTCAAGGTTGAGCTCAAGAACGGGAAGCTGGCTATCCACCGCTATGACCTTCTTTATCTCCCTAAATTATGGCTATTGCTTTCAAAAGCATCCCCATTTCATCCCATTCCCTGTTATTTAATTTCACTATCAACACGCGCCCAGCTTCATTTTCTGAAGCCCTCACAGGGCTCCTTCAGCGCTATCATAAAACCAAACAACTCCCGCTAAAATGCTCATTTATTTTTTTCCATTTTTTTTCTTTGTTCTTAAAAATTATCTTGCTCTCTCGTCCGCAAGGTCAGGCAGTACCTAAATAAGCTATAAAATCCCCTGTCTTTATTACGAAAGTTTGTTAGTAGTATCAGATGAACAAGCTGTGTTGCGCCTCAGAGCGTGTGAATTTACACATCCAGGGTTGACTTTGTCACGCGTTCAGGGGCTCTTTCCTCATCGCGGTCTATAGTTTCCCAAATAAGCCAAAAGATCACACAGCTCGGTTTTAAGGTTTTTGAAATTTACCCGTGAGAGTTTTGTGAGAGCTGAGAGTTGGGCCAAAACGTGATAGGTACACCATCCCCATTGTAACACTGACTCGAAAATCAACTGTCGAATTGGCATGTCCACTAGATTATCTCACCGTCTTACAGTTAGTACAAGGTGCGAAACAATGTCCATGATATCCCATGTCATTGAATCATTATTCCAAGTTGAACGAGAAGCAATTGTCTTCGATAAACTCCCGCGATTGAAGAATTATGATATTTAAAGTCCTAAAGCATGGATGATGGGAGAGGAAAAATTTTAACTGCAACATTATAGTACTCGTATTATAGTGTTTCTGCCCTTCCTTTCTCCGTTTTTCCGGATAAAAATTCAATTCGTGATCTTTGTTGTTGATCTCTACTTTTGATTGCTTTTTATCGTTCGGGTTGATTTTAGTTTTTAACGCAATCACATTATGCTCTCCAAACACCCCTTCATAATTGATTCGGTTTTCAATGAGTCGGACCATAAATATTCAGAGCATGGAATCAGTTCAAGACTTTCAGCAATTGCCTTCCATTTCACGTGCGGAAACTTCGTGAATTCCTTTATAAATAGAATTTTAAATACATATAGGATTTAAGAACAATGGGATCTCGATATTAATATTGACTATTAGATTTACTGAAAAATAAATATCTTTAGTTACTTCAAAACTCAAGAATTTTTTTATAGCTAAGGTTGGATAAAAATAGATAAATTAATGTGCCTCGTATGGTCGAGTAGTCAGTCATAAAACAAGCAGACCTCCACTTGGAGTGCTTCAGGTCAAATACTTATCTTTCCAATAGGCCTGGCCTTACATAGGTGCCTAATTTCTGTCTTCGTGCTTTAAAGTAGTAAAACATATGGAATACTGTCCGAATTCAACATCATGAATTTCCCTTTTCCCCGATTACGGTCAAATTTTCTCCAGTTTCGTTTTCAAAAGCGCACTTTCCCCTTGTTGACACGATCCATCCATATCACGCCGTCCTTGTCCTCGCCCGCTCCCCCCCTCGTTCTCGGCCCCTCCCTCGCCCCCCTTTCCTTCCTTGTTCTTTCGCCAACATCGTCGCTCGCGAACGTTTCGCCCGCCCTCCGTCCCTCCTACCGCGGCGTTCCTCCCGCCGTGGGTCGATCCGTCTGTGTGTGTACGAGGCCGAGGTGCAGGCAGGTACGCACGTATTACTCCCGCACCCAGCCGCGTCCGGCCGACAGCCCCGTGCACGGTGGAGGCAGAGGGGAATACCGAGCGGGAGGAGTCGAGGGCGGGGCGGGCCGACGGAGGAGTCTGCGGGGAAGGAAGGCGGTGGAAGTTTGCGGGAGACGGGAGAGGTGTGTGTGTGTGCATGTGCGTTTGTGTGAGAGTCTTGGGTGAGCGTGGCAGGAGAGGAGTGGATTCCGGGGAGAGGGGTTAAGGGGACGGGGTAGAGGAGAGAAGGTGGAAGCGGGGCGAGAAGAGGAAAACTCTCTCTCCCTCGAGAAGTGGCAAGGAGGGGCGAGGGTTGCAAGTGCCGAAAACCGGGTCCCCTCTCTTCCACACCCCCCTCCTTCCCCCGAGCTCTCCCCCTTACACCCTCACTCCTCTCTCCGCCATTGTCACCTCTCTCTCTCCCGTACGAGTGTCCCCGCCTATATCCTGAGGGCGATGTGGTTAGCGTCTGGGGCTCAAACGCGGGAGTTCCGCGGAACAAGCAACGCCCTCCCGTCGTGGACCATCGGCGGCCTGCCTTTGCTTCCCCCGCGAGATACGTATTGACCGTCAATGCGTGGAACTTGGCTATCATCGATCATTGGAGTTGACCGGGATCAAGCTCACGTGAACCACATCTGTAATTCGCTTTGAAGGTGTTGTGATTGGGCGTAACATGCGATCCGTGGTTCATATCCCGCTCAAGTCAAATTACGTCGACGATGTAATGCACGTCGCCGTGCCCGGCTTAATAATCGAAGAGAAACATTAAGATTTCTCATTGAGTTGTGTAAGTGATTATATTGAGTGTAAATCGTACCTGCTTCCCATAACGCTTGACATGAACATGCGCTATTCTCCACGCATGAAAGCAGATAGCCGAGTACCTAATACGTGGCTCGCATAAAAGAGGTATTTAGCTCGTTATTCTGTTGTATGTAACTCATGAAGTTTTTCGAGAACATTGGCCAACCTCGGTATGTTTAAATTCGAAATATCTAATCTACGCGGCGGAGGCGAAGAGTGTAAATATTTTTGAGATCGAATAATGTGACAAGTGTAAAATTAACACTCAATCACGGTACGTAACATTCTCTCTCTCGAAGGACATGTAGTTTTAAATGGTAGTATACCGGTTTAGTTAGATTTTGGCTGGACAAAAATTGGTTAGAATATTAATATTTTAATTGCATGTCTATGAAGTTTACTGTGGCGGTATAAGTAGCCTCTGAGCCCTATCGATCCTCATGGTTGCAAATCACTAACGTTCACGTATTTCGAAAATCGTTTCTTGGGGTGATCAACGCTCTAACAATAAGTTACAGATCTGTGTGTTTACCCCTTACTATTTCTTCGCATGTATTCAGGTAATAAACGGCTCGGGGTCTCGCTTCGAGGGTTTTGGCAACGTTCACTTGGTTTCAAAACCGCTGACCGACGTACAGTTGACCGACAACAAGCGACCTGTATTCTTTTAGTTAATTTCAAAGCAGGAGGGGAGCATTTTTATTCAGATCACTTTCCAAATTGTCCGTCCTCCACTCCTATACAGCCATCTGTATACCCTATAAAAAATAATAAACCTGTAAGTAGCGACTTGGCGTGAGGTAGAATACGTTTTTTATTTCGCAATAACTTAAGCCGTATAGTAACGTGAACTCATGTGAGGAGTACTACCATTCTTTACAAGTGTAGCGTCCATATCCGAGGCGGTTTCTATGCCCGAAACTTTTGTTAGGTCGGCGAGCAGCTCATCTGGTCAAGAGCTTTGGCAGGGCAGAATATCATAGTGATCGTTCTTGCCGCTGTCGAGGTCAAGTACCACGTCTAGAGACGTGGATGAGGGATGATGAGTAGGAGTCAAGGAAATACGGTGGAGTGGAGGCCGCTGGGAACGGAAAGGAATACGGGTACAAATGCTAAATCTAAACCTTCTCTCATGAGCTTGCTGAAATGCTCTCCATATTAATTGTTGCCATTGGAAGCCGATATTTCTTTCAACCCTGAGTTAGGTAAAAACACCGTATCTAGCAGCCTGGCCCCACCCCCCGATTGTGGTATTATAATCTTGAACTTTTTAGAAAACTTGGTGAAGTTTGCGGGTCATGTTTACGTAAGACGTTAGGAATTATAGATTCGAGCATTTTTTCATGCTCGTAGCATTGGGGAAGATGCTAACTCGATGCCGAGTTAGCATTTTCCTCAACTATTACACATAGTACAAATTTTCTGTGATCTTTTATGCGATGAAACAAATTAACTAAAGTAAAGTTAACATTCTTTCGACCTAAATATGTTCCTTTCGACGAAATAGTTTAGTACCTTATCGTTTAGGAATATGAGTAATTTCAATTTTGTTCTTTGAATCAGTCAGTTTACCGTGGATTTTGATTCGGAGGTTTCTCTTTTGCACCGCAATGAACAAAGAGATTGAGCAATCCTCAATGTTGGAAACTTAAGTTGTTCAGTATGCACTGGTTTTCAAAGAATGGCGAGGTTCAACGAGTTTTCGAACTTATCCTCCGCAGCACGAAGAAACTACTTAATTCGATGGTATAGTTTTAAAAAATAATCCAGGAGGAGAAAATATTTTCCGTTAAATTCTGGTCATTCCTACTCACGGTGTAAGGTATTTTTGTGGAGTGGACACTGTGTCGTTCTGCTTATACTAATCCTGATTTAAATGCGGAATATTCAGAAGAATGCTGCGAATGGGCGATAAATATACGTATGACGAATAAATAATATCCTCGTAATTTTTAGACGGAGTATTATATTTAATGGACACGATATTAACTCAAATACAATGGAACTATAATATTATTTCGATTATTATACATTAACTTTTAAAATCAACTTATTTTACTCAAAAGCCAAAGGAAAAATGATTTATTCCAGCCATTTTCTGAGTCCTTTGAATGCATGCAAAACTGTATCCGTTCCTATAAACCTAATCTAAATTTCAAATTTACGGTTAGAGTATTTTAATATAATCTAATAAATTTAGGTCGGAGAAATTGATTGCCCAATATGTACTTATGATATTCCAGTTATTTCTATAGTATGTAAAATCATTGTACGTAATATATAGTAATCTATTGAGTGGGTAATTTGCGAAGCTCTTGGCATGAAAAATTTATCGCTTGGACCTAGTTGAAGAATCCTAATTTAATTGATTTCAATTTAGATAATTCTAGGTACGCATTGTTTGCTATCCTTTGCGGTAATGTATGGACATTTACCATGGATCATGGTCCGTTAATATTTTTTTCCAAAATATGCAAAATAATGCCAAATGTCGGCCCCTTTTGATAATGTGTAGTGCATACTCCTCCAATGTTGCAATGTTCAACATGTTATAATTTTTTTTAAACGCCGCCACTTTGAAAAAGTAAACAAGTTATAATAAGTAAGGGCGTTGACCTTGTGTTTTACTCTATGAGTGTTCAAAGTTCCAGTTTTATCGATCCGTATTTTCTTGTGAAAGAATAATATAAAGGGCTTCATATATAATTTTTGGCAGGATTAAACCTAACCCCACAGACTGAAAATGTTCCACCGGGTTAATTATAATTATTAGAGTAATGGGAGTTTCTCAGGCCTTGAGGTCCTATTTAGACTGATTTGGATGGTTACCTAGTTTCTCTGAGTCGAGAAGTATTCACCCAACTGAATTTCTCAGAGTTTAAATTTCTAGCGGGAGTGAAGTTATTCAAAATTACGATAGATTTTTCATCAAATTCCTCCGGAACAAGATGCATTCATTGAGTAAAGTATGCAGAGATTCTCGATATTTTTTAATACATGAAAGAAGTAAAAATTTAAATGGAAAAATTATAAAAGTACTGAGGACATCTGAAGGAGGGCAAAGTTAACGTAACATGTCAACGTTTAAAAAGGTAGGGAAAGCTGCGTGTAAAAGTAAACAAAGTGTTAAAATATTATAATGGGACGTCGTGTTATGCGATTCGGAAACGTTGGCAGGAAGGAGGATGAGGAAGCTATGACAAAAAGACCTTTGATATGTGGATGAGGAGAGGATGTAGGAATTTCGTTGGAAAGACCTCTCATTCCAAACGGCTTTTGGTGACGCAGGTGAAGACGGCTGCGGAAGCGGGGAGTGAAGGAAATTCGGAGAGAGAAGGGAAAAAGTGACTGGGGAAATACTTGAGTGGTAGAGAGGTTTTGAAAATTGGCGCATAGGGGAAATTTTTGGAGTAACAGATTAAAGGAAGACAATGGGCATTTAGAATGGCATGGTAGAACGTATGAATTTGAGGAAAGAAATAGGGTAAGCAAAACGGAGTGTTGTGGGGAGATATTGCTCACAAGCTCTCCGGATAAGTAATAGTTATCGACGAGAAAGTGGTAGGATATTAAGTTCTCACGGAAAGGGAAGAAATTGAGTGACCATTTTTGTTTAAAATGTACTACGGTATTTTGGAGTTGAAGTCAGCTGTGGAGGAGAAAAGTTATTCGCAAAAGTACGAGAGAAGTTGATGCGGTTGCCGAAAGAAAACTTAGCTCATCCGGTCGCTGTTAAGTTTTTAAGAGACAGAAACAATTGATTAAAACGACGACGATTAATTGTGTATTTTTGACATAGCATACGTAAATGCTTTCCGCACAGAAAGCAAGCAGGAATCGGAATGTATTTTTTTTTAAATTCGCCAAAGTAGGATTCGAACCCGGTGTCGTAGCGTAGTAAGCCAGCGATATCCGTCGCATCAATCCAAACCCGAAAAATTGTTATCATTCGAGAAGGCCATTTTGCATTTTCCCCTCGGGATACCAAACCTTCCTCCTCACGAATGAAGAGCGTTGGTTGAGACTGATAAAAACGAAGGAACCTCCAGGAACTCTGGATTTTTCATCCGGAGGCGGGTAACCTTGCGTCGATTACGGCATCCCCCCCGAAACTCTCCTTTGAGCCTATGGGAAGTGCCGCATATCGGAAATTGACCTTTCCCGAGCTCAATCGTCTTGTGCGGGTCGATCCAAAACTCGGATCGCTTCGCGGCAACGGTCCAATTGTCCAAAGGTAACGGAGGCATCCACCTCCGCGATCGTCACCAATTTAGTCCCATATTGAATGTCTCGCGTTCCGCCGATGGAACTCGACCCTCGGATACTCTCGGGGAGGTAGGTTCTGGTGCATGGGATCATTGATCTCACCCAGACGGTTGAGGGAGGGAGAGGGGCGGAGAGGGTCCACACAGGAGAGTGGGGTGGCGCCGAGGTGAGGGGAGAGGGTGGGGAATTTAGTGGCGGAGATATGGGTAGGGAAAAATCCAGTAGGGGGAATCACACATCGATGCATATGGAGTGCTCGATATTTTTTTCCGGCGATATTTTCCTTAAATTGGGCGTTCCTTTAATTCGGAATCCTCTCGTTACCCGCGGGCTTTTGTTGGGGTGAAGTCGTATAATGAATGCAACCGATTTATTATGCAAAAGAAGGGTTTACGTAAAAAAAAACCTTTTGGTTCATGTGTTTGCGCAGAGAAAGTCAGGGGATATATTTACGTTTTAAGGGTCTAGCATGTATTTAAAATTTACGCGGAATGGAATTTTTATGATAACACTGTTGTCTGAGCGTAGGCCTGCTTAAGGTGAAATATTCCATGTCGAAGCAACTAAGGTTAAATGAGAATTAAAAAAATTAACCAAGTTGTTATTCCGCCGTGGTACCTAAAAATACAGATTCTCAATTACGTACCACTGCTCGGCGAATTTATTAATAATATAACCATTCCTGTATCCGATTAAATGAAGAATCAATTAATAGAAATGACTTTCTGTGAGTATCGACATCTCGATACCAATACAAATATTATCTGTAATATTTTTTCCCTAGTTATTATAGGTTTTGCTAATCGAAAAACTACCTTAATGGGCAAAATACCAATAATGATACTTCCAAAAATGGTCGCGGATCACATACATGAATAATGAACAAAATCATCCGTTTTAACGGAAGTAGATCATGATAAATATTCATCTACTCTAATGTTAATGTCCATCCAGCATTTAAAAAGGTTTAACCATTCAAGCATGAAATCGTTACTTGATTTCAGTCATTTGTCCTTGAATTCTTAGAATACCAACTAGCGTTTCTGGGCTCTTTCCTGATAACTGTTTTCGTAAAATTCTTTCTCACCATGTGGAAACGCGATGCAGACGTGCTATTGTGATATATCTATAGTGGATCCATCCTTATTTGGAACCTGTATCCTGTACGTGTTCGTTACTCTTTTGGAAAGGAGTAACGAGAACTTTGAGCCGTCGTTGATGGAAGGTGGTTGCTGACTCGAGTGGACAGGAAATCGCGGTCAGGAGGAAAGGTGGGGCAGACACGCAGATAAGGGGAATTAAAGTCATTAATGCGTCAGCTCATCGGAAAGCTTTCATCCGGGGAGGATGCTGGCACGGAATGCGTGAAACCGAATAAAACATTTTGGCGAAATTATTTCCATCCGTGCGCCGTTGCTATTTACATGACAAAAACCTCCCGACTTGGCCGGAATAATCCTTCAGGCGTTGTTAGGGTGCCGTTCTTTCCACCTTTTTTTATTGATTTGACCTAACGAATTGGTCTTTTGAGCGTGGTCGAGGCTGATTCGTAGTTACGTGTGATGGCAGCAGAGAAAAATTCCCTCCGTTCTTTAGGCTACAAGGAGAAAAAAACCAGGGTAACAAGGGTAACATTGATTAGGCTGCGTTTGATGGCCACTCTCTCTGTCTAACGAATGAGAATGATAGTTTTCATGACAAATATGTCCTTATTGATATTCTCTTAGCATTCTATATTATATCTTGATCTGTAAAGTAATTGTGTCCGCATTTTCCCAGTGATGTCCCTTCATCACCAGTTTACATTTTGGGAACAGGAAAAAGTCGCAGGGAGCGAGATCTGACGGATCATGAGGATGATCAAGGATGGTGATTGAATTTTTTGCCAGAATGCCAATGCAGGTGCATTGTCATGGTGAAGGATCCGGCCATGTCGGCCATCTTTAAAACGCTTAATCCACTTGAAAACGGATGTTTTCTTCAGAGCATTATCACCGTAAACAGCTGTGGACATTTCAGCAATTTCTGGATAACTTGTCCCGCACTTCACCAAAAAACTTGATTTTGATTCGTTGCTCCGTGATTTTGTCAATTTCCATTTTCGACAAACAGTAAAAACAAGGAGAACAGAAACTAACCTAACTGGTACCATGCGCACAGCTCGACGATCAGCCAAGCACAGGCGGCTCATTGGGTCTCAGGCAACTAGCGCCGCTAGTGGGCGGGGCTATAGTCCGCATCATGACCGCCAGATTGCACCAGTTCGCGCATTTATTGCACAGACCACGTATATACATATAAAAATAGTGTTTTCAGGATAGTTTTCCGTAATCACTCTCAGTACTGACAAGTGAGTGGCGTACCGGAAAACATCCCCCGCCGGAGTGACCCTAAAAAGTTGGTAATCCGTCTCAATATTGGCGGAACCTCATAAAAGCGCAACTCCTTTTCCATCCGTTCCACTCTCCCTCCGTCTCGCCGGCCTTGGGAGCTGATCCCCGCAGCGGGAGTGATGGATACGAATGAGGAATTCGGTGAGGACGAAGTTTTGACCGAGAGTTAGGTGGATGGTAGGGGAGGGAGTGAATGAATGTCGTGAACGAGAGAGGAGTGGTACACATCTACAAACTTGAGGGGGGAACCAAGGCTTGTGTGCCTGGTCATATTGAATCCGAAGTTTTCTTCCGAGGAGGAAAAAATGGTGGAAAGTAGTCTCTCCCCCCCCCCCCCCCCGTTCCTCGCGCTCCCATTGCGATCATTTCCAGGGCATTCGGATAGAGAGTGGATCGTTGCCAAGAAGTGGATATCTATGCAGAGAGTAAGGATTCTCCGAAACAAGTGGCAAGGAATGTGATCTCGTAGTTAAAGGTCTCTGAACCTCAAATGAGTGTTTCTGCAGAGCAAATGTAAGGATCTTGGTTCGAGACTGGACCGTTATGCCAGTTTTGTTTAAAATAATTGAGCGGTGGAATGGTTTCCTTGGGTTCTTTGAAATGAAAATATGGTGTTCTCATACTCTTCAGTCAACGTCTTTACATTCGAAAAAGACGATATTATATTCTTATCAGCTAATCTACCGATTGAGGTAGACTTTGAATGAACACAACTACCAGATAAATATCTCCAAAAAAAACCCAATCCAGCAACCTACTCTACAACAAGTCCCTCTTCATCTTTGTGTACTTCCTTCCTCTTTTCATCCCCTCCAACATCCCTATCCTCTTCCTGCCCTTTCCTCATTTGCCCAACATTCTCCCCTCTATTATCTTCTTCAACATCCCACCGCCGCTCAATACCCCTTTCATCCATTTTTCCTGCCTCCATAGGATTTCTCTCAACGAACCCCTCTCCTCACCCACCATCCCTAGTACTTCCTCATTTGTTTTCCTTTCGGTCCATTTCACCTTCTCCATTCTTCTCCACACCCACATTTCAAAAGCCTCCAATCTACGTCTATCCTCTTGCTTCAATGACTACGTTTCCGCACCGTACATAGCCACGCTCCATATCAAAGTTTTGACGAGCTTTTTCTGGGCATCCTTACTCAACGTCCCCGTCATCAACTCCCTCCTCCTTGTAAAAGCCTCTTTCCTTAGTGCAATTCTCCTCCTTACGTCCCTACTATTTTGACCATTTTGGTCCAAAACAGTTCCGAGATACGTGAAATGTTCTACCTGCTCTAGTTTCTGCCCTCATATTTCAATGTTAACCTTTCTCTTTCTGGAAATTTGCATAATCTTTTTAAATTTTTATTAATTCTCATCCCATATCTACGATATTATGTATGTACTTATTTTTTGAGACAGGAACTGTACCGTTCATTTTATTATTAAAAAATTGGGGGTTAGAAACTGAACTGTAAAACTTTAAACTCAGCTTTAGGATCAAGTTTTGCCGACTCCTCAGCGTATAATACAATTCTCGTTCACTTTTACGTGGTGCTGATGAAGTTTCATGTCGGGATATTTTCTCTGCGTTAGGGTTCACTGGGTGCGTGGGATGAAAAGGTTGAGAGACCCTTGACCGAGAAATGAGTGAAAAGACACTCTCGGATGCGCGAGCGAATCGATGTTCCGAAAATGTAACGCCTACGGTTAAAAGATTGCCCCTGTTCTCAGGAGCCAATTGTTTCGTGGGGTTCTCGTCACCCCTTCACCAAAAACTTGGGCGATCGAAGATTTTGGGAAGGACATTAATTCTAGGAATCTAAAAAAGGAAATTGAAACGAAGGAATGGAGGGAGATTAATGAAAGGCATCTGTTTCCTTTTGAAGATAACGTTTCACATTTAAATTTAAGGTTTGATGATTGAAGTTCATTAATGATAGTTGACGGAAGAGTTAGGTAACGGACGAACGTCGGCTAACTTTCATAAGTTTTCAAATTAATCCATTTTTATGACGAGCACCGTTCATTGATGTAATTGGCATACATACTTTTAGCATGTACGAGCTCGTACCGTGCTTCACCAAATCCATGACTCTTTAACGTTTGAGTAATTATTTATAGAATATATTTCACAATTGATGAACTTTATTTCAGCACTTGAAAGTTTTGAAAAACGACGAGCGAATCGATGATTTGCTTGTTTAACGCTTAAGTTCGTCACCTGGCGAAATTATTTTACTATTTTTCATAAAAAAATATGTATTTCTCCAATGCCTAACAGCGTTTAGCAAATAGCATATTATGAGATACTTGTAAAAATAATAAAAATCCGTGGAAAAGAGCAAAGTATATTTTGTATGGATATTAAATACTTCCACGAAGTGAAGCCTGAAACAGGAGAAAAAAAATGTATTACATTATACATAATGATATTTCATAAAAATTGATTTGGTCGAATAGCATATTCTCCATCGTTAGACTATTAGATTGTAGATAAGAAGTCCATTCGTTTGATGTAGCTTATTAGAACAGAGTAGTAATTGTGTGATCAAACGATAAAATTCGTTCTAAAAGTTAAGAAAAATGACTCTGTTGAGAACTATGCATATCACATGAGTTATGCGCATAAGGGGCTTCGTACTTATGGTAGTTGAGAAGGTATCCTTTCTGAATTAGGATGGTATTCACCATAAAGCCCAAGAAATTATAAATCGAATCTATTGAGTGGATTACTTTTGGCCAACGTATGCAGTTAACGAGGGTACTAAATGTCAATAATTACGCTCGGAACTTAGGATAAATGGACTATTCATGCAGGAACGTCCTTCGTATCGATTTTAAAACTCCGAACTCCTTTTAGATTTCCCACTTTCTGTGATATGTGGTTATGGCGGTAATAGCAGAGAGAGCAATTTGCATGCAAGCTCGTTAACTTCTAATCATACTTCGAGTATAATCAAGAGCATTATAATTAGGGCGATGATGAAAAACTGGCATGTCACCATAATGGGAAAATCTAAATTGAAGCTCATAGAAATTCTTATATCAACTCGCTACTCTATGGGATGGTGGTGTTATTACTCTAATTTTACAGTAACGAATAATTTTGGTTTATTATATCATCGCTTAAAGTTGTACGAAAGGGTTCCTTTATTTATTGATAATTGTTGGTATCCCATTTGTATCCCATTATTTTTTCTTCTATATGTGTCCTCTTTGCCTCTTCCCTTCCATTAAAAAAATAATAATATCCTTAAAACTCCAAAAAAAACGGGTTATTACAAATGGATTAGTGATGTTACATAATACTTGGTAAAAGAATGAAACCACCCTTGAAAAGAATGTTAAAATATTGATCTACCTTTGTAATTTTACGTAAAACAAAAATGGCAGTGGATGCAAACACATATTGAAAAGGAACATGATGAATGAGAAAGAATGTTGCAGGAATAGATTGCCTGAAAATTTCAGTTGCAAGCTGCACCCGTGATTCGCGAAAATATGGATTCTCGGTTACACTGGTTCTGTGCCAATTTTCTAATCTAACAGTCTCGGTTCTGTCGGAAAATATGAGTTGGATTACGAATGATTCCTTGATCATAGATGTTAACCCACACGCTCTTAATTTTTGAACCAGTTCGAACATGAGGGTTCAAGGCGAAAGAAATTATCCAGTTAATTAATTCACAGTAATCCTTAGTTTCAATTCATCGCTCATTAGCTTCCCCTGGGCGCTCTTTGCAGATGTCATTTTTATCAAAGATTTATATCTATGGCTGTAAAAAGGAGTGCGGAAAAGAGTAAAAATAAATCAATTTCAATGTCATATTGTCATTTTGTATCTTTTTACGTCTCCATGTGGTTGATACATATTCTCTGTTTAGTACCATCCGAGATTGGTCTCGAACAATCGCGGCGTATTCAATCCGGTGAACAAAACCCTCTGTCCTCCGTTGTGCACGCGGCGGCGGGGATCTGGATCCTTATTGAGTTTGAACGAGGTGTCAGACGTGAAAGAGGTTGGAGGAGAGGGGCTTGGGGAGGAAGGGAGCGAGAGAGTGAAGGGAGAAAGTGAAGGGAAAATGAAGGAAGGTAGGTAGGTAGGAAGGAAGAGGAGAGACGCGGTGAGCGGCAACTGGAGTGCTCAAGACGCCTCGAGAGAGGGACGGAGAGAATAAAAGGCGGCGGGCGCTCGCGCGGGCAAGGGGGGAAGCGTGCAGTGGTAAGTTTGGAAGAGAAGATAGCGAGAAAAAAGGAGTGTTACGTACGATAGCATTAGAATTCCGCAGGGCGCCTCCGGCTGACGGTGAGGGATGGGATAACATGCCGTCGTATTAGGGGGGGGGCAGCCCTTATACCTACTGCGTTAGATCAAAGTGCGGGGGATGATGGGTAAGAGCGGGTAGGATGGTACTGCAAAGTATGGCAAAGTCTGGGGCGCGGAGGGTTTATGGGAAATTTGACCCCTCCCGGACCCGGATTTTGCGAGATAAACACGGGAGTTACCAATTCATTAAAAACAAAGTTGCGGTAACATCGGCCATAAAATACTTATGAGCGGTGGTGGTTGTGTTTTGTCGGTCAAAGTTTACGCTTTCTTTTTTAGCTTATTTTTCGACCAGCCCCAAATCTGTTCCCGTGCATTATAAGAAAAAATGATGGCAGACGTGAATAAAATGAGCCAATTTCGTACTTTTCCCGAAAATACGAGCATACTTATTGTGAAAAAGGCATTCGATAATAAATTTCAAATGAAAAAAATTGCGTGGTGTGTTAGGAATCATATTGAACACTATGGTGCAGGATATGTTAACTGGGTTCCAGAGTGAAATGACGGGTCGGGTTTGGAGGGGTAGGAAAAAGTAAGAGAAAAAAAGCAAGGTTCGGCTCCCGACCACATGGAATCCCGGGACACGAGAGAGGCGCGATCTCATACACAATGCCTCGTACAGCTAATGAAAAGGACGCTTGTTTTAAAAAAAAGTGAGTGTGGGCATGGCCGTAATGGGGTAAGGGACCTCGTTCTAGGCGTCATCCGTCAACATTAGCGCTCCCTCCCTCTCCCTCATCTTTCCTCCCCCTTCCCCCAAGCGTTATGGTGCCCCAAGGTGGTGGTTGAGGTGGCGGCGTCGCTGTGGTGTGGTGTTGGTGGCCTTCATTCTCTCTCCCTGCAATGCGGTCGATCCGGCTAACAATGCATGCACAACGGATGCGATCGAATATTTCCTCCTCCTCCGGAGGCTCTGCACACGATAAGACGTTGCACTCAGACGTCTCGGTCACCCACTCCTTCCCTCTATATCCTCACCCATTCATCAGTTCGCTTCGTCAAGTTTCATCCCGTTCTCGGCTACCCAAACACCTCTCCCACCCGCCCTCCCCGTGAGGGAACTTCCTGAATGATTAAACGCTCGAAATGAAGTTATCGTCTTGTTTCGCTTCCGTCAACCACTGGCGTTGGTAGCATATTGTCAGCATCAGGGAGCATTGTGCTGAGGGAATCGATTGATGTTTAACGGCCCGGGAACAGGAGAGGGATCGGTCTCCTATCGCACGGCGGGGCGGTCTGCGCGTTTTAGTGGATTAATCATTGTTATTCATGCTTGATCGATCGGTAGCTGTGACTTAAAGAACGCTTATCCGCTTACTGGGAAAGTGCGGAAGAAGAGGACGTATATATATATAGTATAAGCTTGATTGATGAAGTTCTTCCCTTTGAATTGGCCTTTCCGTAAGTGATGAAACGTGAAATTACGTTTTGGCGAGACCCCTATTTGCCTGCCTGGGGGATGAAGATAGTACAATTAAATGTGTGGATACTTTCTTAACGGAGGAAAGTAAGTGCTAATATTAAGCTGTGATAGTAAAAAATGCATTAGTGTAGATATGCAAAGACATGTAAACAAACAAATGCCGGGACCGTAAACTTGAATTTGAAACTGACATTTTTCTGTTTGCATTGATTCACGACCGTAGCTACGTTCCTTGTATATTTAACATGCAAAGGCATATTTTGTAGCACTATATATGCAGCAATATATTTTTGTTTAGCAATCAATTTACATTAATGTATGGAAGTATGATTATAATTATAGAAATGCATAAATTATGAAAATAATTTTGTTTTTCTAATGCATTTGCGGTTACGACGCGTATCACTTACTTTAAATTGCTATTAATATAATCTCGGCAATAAGATTCAATTTACTGATTTACTAAAGTCCCTCATCCCAACTTTTGAGTTATGCGAAACATGAAACAAGATCTTGAGACGAATATCTCTGTATTTTTTAAACACTATTAACAGAATTGAATGAAATTTCAACAGTACTTCAGTAATTGTTTTTGGCATTTTAATTTTTGTGCCAAATGTTTTTCAATTTTGTCTTTTTTTAACACCTTAATTACGTAAAAAAAAGTGCATGTAACCAACGGTGGTGCGAAATATCTTATTCACAGGCCTTACTTCGACGAATTATGCTTAAAACAAAGGAAACTTGTGTCATAATTATTGTCAATAGCTCATGAAACCTAAAAGAGGGGGGCCTTGTATAGTTTTATTTTAGTTTATTCTTTAGCAGACATCCAATTATAAATATTGTTCGAAGATTTTTCGTCGAGGATCATTCACAGAAAATTATTTTTTGATATGGCTCCAGTCATGGAAATTTTAGTTAATTCTAAATTGATCGTCAAAAGTTTGCGAAGGGCGGTGGATAATTTCTCATGCGTATACAATTGAAGTGAAGATCGTTATCGAAAGTATTATAGCCCAAATTACCAGAAACAGTCTTTTTGAGAATATATTTTTTATCGAAGTTCTCATTTTTATTGTCTGTGTGTATATTAGGAGTTGGAAAATTTTTGCGCTAAAATCGAAGAAGCTATTGAACTGCCTTAAAGGCGACTCAAGATATTAATTCTATTAAAATTATTCCTAATGCGGATATTTGGGTTCCGGTGGAACAGATAACATGATGTCATGATTCCCATCTTCTAATTTTTCAGCTATGTATTTTAATGACAAGTAACACGAAGTTGGTGTCACTCGCTACTTAAATTCGCTAATCAGAACCTTAATATCGGTTGCTACCGATGATTCTTTCGCCTTGAAAGCGAGGAGCTTGGGGAATCGTCATATTAGAAGTTTGAGAAGGCTTACAGTATGGCATAATTAAAAATTGCACAATTTAATAAAATATTATTCCACTTAGAATTCGGGGTTTGCAGAAACTATTCATTCTAAGCAGTGAATAAAACCGCACGGATCTCTTTATCTATGAATTTTCTCATTTATCTCAACTTTTCTCAGGTTTCGAACCAATAGGTTTTAGTTTTGGCATTTGTTTCCTTTCATATCCACGGTGGACTGCCTAGTTAGCGATTAGTCTTGACTCTTCGACCACAAAGTTTAGAATTCTTCCTTGATAAGGAGTAGAGAAATTATTTGTGGATGTATGGATCTAATAACAATGCTGTTGTCTTAAAATTCGAAGTAGTCCTTAACTGACTATCCAATAGCAGTCCGTAGGGATTTCAGTATTTTGAAATAACATATGGCATTAATGATAGGGAGTATTTCAAATTTCAAAATGCATTGCTAAAATTTGCATGCGCGACATTTGTAGACTTTAAGTTGGCGGTCATTAATTCCTGCCTTTTCAGGAGTCTCGTGGAATTTGTCTCGGGGATTCTAAGGTTTCGTGCAGCAAAGCATCAGTGATGAGGCGGGAGATGATGAAGTGCACCAGTTTCTCATGCACCCGAGCACACAATTATTATTCCCATTGATATCTCCTATTTTGCATATCCTCCGTGGAATTCCCATCTCCTCCGTTCTCATTATAAATGGCACGCTTGGAGCACGGGGAGCACGAGGGAGCTTTGGGCTTCTCCGCATACTGATTTTCATTAAAATCCGGTAATGGTAGACTTTATTAACCCTGATCATGGACGTCTGTTTCTAAAAAAAATTAATAAATATGAGTCATGAAATTACTCCCTAATTTCATGAACTTGATGTGCTCGAAGCCATCTGAATTAGTTGGAATTTACTAACACTCAAATCAGACACCTAAAGAACTACCACTCCGTCCTCCGACTTGTGACTTGTCCCATATTTTCAGATAAGACCAGAAAAAGACCCTTCTTATGCAAAACATTCGTGACAATGAGAAAGATCGTAAGCCCATGCAGATTATATTTCCCAAGGTAACTTGCACTAATTTAAAACTTCCTGCTCCCTATTCTCTTAATTTTCCTCAGGGGTGTTCAGCTGAGTATTTTAATTTTGGTGGTTTACCGTTGAAGCTACAACCTTAATCAAACCCTACTATAACACTCTTCATCTCCCTCCTCACTTCATTCCGTCCAACATGCCTAATATTTTCCTCCCCTTACTTCGCTTGCCTTTAAGTTCTCCCTTTTATCACAGTCTTCAACATTCCATGAACAATCATTTTTCTTGCCTTATTTGGATTTCTTCCGGCAGTCCTCCCGCACCACGCCTTGTACTTCTTCGTTTGTTTTTTTTGTCTCTTTTATATTTTCCATCCTTCACCAAACCCACACCATTTATACAATAAGTATGTACAGGGCCTGTCCCAAAAAGTAAACAAAACAATTTTTTTTTCTGGCTAAGCGGAAGATTGGAGTTGAACGAGTTGTGGTGGGAAAAATGATGAGAGGTCTTTGGGAAAGCAACACGACCCTCGTCAGTTGTCTTGTTGGCCGTTACAGTCTGCGGATCACCGCTAGACTGAGCGCCTGTTCGGAGGCCATGTCACAAATTTACGATGCCATGCCACCATTCCATGGAGCAATTGATATGCGATAATATTTTGTGTTGAACTTGGGAAATCGGGTTCGGAGACCATGACCATGGTTAAGGACGCTTATGGAGATGGAGGAATGTCTCAAGTGATGGGTTAATTTAGGTGGTGGATGGGGACGAATAGGCAATTTTAATGGGATTCAGAAAGATGGATAGTAAGCACAGGTAAAGAAAGAGCTGCTGTAATACGTGGCATGGGGCTTAAGGATATTTTGTTCGTACTAGTCAGGGCTTAAAAGTACGATAGAATAGTGTGTTGTGCCAGGGTCATCGAAAACAGTTCCTTACCCGGTAGACTACTGTTAATAATAATAAAATGGTCCTTCAATCTTATTTACATCAGTGACCGTCCTCCCTCACACAACGTTTGTACGTATGTTTACATGAATGTTTCAGCCCCATTCATTTAATCGGAGGAATGCGTATTTAAGTTCTCCTGTGGGTTTGATTGGTTCTGGCACCGCTTTCTCGTTTCAATTCAGTGCCATCACTATAAAGATCATGATCACTGAATGATCAATACTAATTCGAACTAATGGCCCTTGTGACCAACCGCAGAATACAGCACCTTCATGTCTGACCGGAAAGAGATAAATTTGGCGCGCTGAGATTATATCTCGTCGAGTTTCTTGGCCTCCGAAAGGGAATCACTATTTACTGCGATTGCTCGAAAGCTTGGAATCGCTTGCTTCTGAGATATGAATGAACATTTCAATGTTTTGCTTTGGTTAAGTTTCCTCTGCAGTTCGTTGAATTATTGCTTCCGTAGGATGGATATGACCTCATTTGTTTTCGTTCGTTAATGATCAATTGATACTTTCAATTTCGTTCGATTAGCCAACATTGAATTATTTTCAGCGTTGAAACTCACCGGTACTTCTGCAGTTCCTTTCTTAATTCAGTAATCCATTCCTGATGGAACAAGATAATTTTATTTTCCGTTTTAAAATTATTTTCAAATTTCTTACATCTTCGGAATGGAAATTTCACACAGTATTTTTACGTATACGTTCCCTTTGACTGAGTAGAATATTCTTAGAAAACTTTATATTTTGCTCTCTTAATTTTCTTTCTTTCTTTATTTAATATCGATTATTTTATCTTGCATTTATGTGCGCAAAATCTTTTAGGAATGCTATAATGGCGTCCGATCATAAATATTTTCGGTGTATATTTTCTGATGAAACAATCCACACGGATAAAATGATGAACTTTGATATTTAAATAAGGTTTGTCGTCAAGTCTCTCTATCGCGCATGCACGATGTGGTTGACTTTTACGTCTGCCTTTTTAAAATGTAACTTTTTTTAAAGGCCTCGATATTTATTTAATTGGTGGAATTTATCAACGGGCGTTTTTGTTATGAATTATTAATTTCTTTTTGGATTTGCGTCGAGAGGGAACTGACACGTTCCGAAATTATTAGCTGGAATGTATGCTACTATATTCGCTTGATCGAAGGTTTCATCGTCGAGAAAGCAGTATTTAAATCAATCTAATTTCCTGACTTAAAATTAACCAATCATATACAATGTGCAGGTATTTAAAGTCAAGTGATTTCGCGCAAGTCACCCACGCTTAGCAGTTGAGCGGAGTTTGGAAACTGCTCCTCGAACACCTTTCCCGCCGGGTCAACTCCTACAAGACGAGCAAACTAGACGGCCGCGTCCAACTCAATTATTTTCGTCTCCCGTGCGCAAGATTCAAAAGCCGGCGTAAGGGGGCTCTCGCTAGAGCCTCATAATGTAGAGGAGGAGGAGAGAATCGTCTGTAGCCGGCGTTTTGTCGCATTAGCGTCCCGGCTAGATCCCCTCAGGATCCCTCCTCAATCCTCTCACCCACTCAGACAGACTACTCTCTCCCCAACTTCTTCCAACCCCCACCCCCGCTCTCCTCTCACCATCTCCGCCCTCACCGTCCTCCACATATCCCACGGACCCTTTTTACTTCTTCGTCCCATTGTAAGACCTCCTCAGCTCCTTCCTCCGGCTCCTTCCCCACCCCTTCCTCATCCCCTTTAACCCCCATCCGCTCTCAGAGATGGTAGTTCCCACTCGACGGACCTCGTGAGCTAGCCTAGGTCTCTTCCTACATTGGACCATTTCCAGAATCCATGATAGGATCTCTCCGAGCGGAACCGCAGCATCGGGGTATTAAAGAGCGAAGGAGGAGTAGGGTGTGCGGAGGTAAGGGTTGAGGAATGGAATGGGGCGGGAGGGGGAGTGGAAAGGGACAGCTGGAGAGAGAGAGAGAAATGTGATGCCTGCTTCTAACTCCGCGTCTCTGCTGCAAAGCAGCGGCTCGGAAGTTCGTGATTTAATAAAAAAAATGTGAAGTAATTGCCTCGCCCAGTTCCCCTCCCCCACCCACGGCGTATTAATAATTTCTGCCATTCGTTCTGGTCTCATATACCTCCTTTCCTATATGAGTCCGTGATGCTAAGCCACCCGTGTTCATCTGGATCGGTTGTGACGAATGGAGATGCCAGCCGGCAGTCTGGTACGTAATAATTCTTTGCGACGATGGGGTGATAACGACTCTTCAGGTTAAAGAAATAGACGCCGTAGAGGCCGCTCGACATCCACGGAATTCATGCCATTAATACTACTTGGTGGTAAGAGTAGATATGTTGGGAGATGACCGAGTTGAGGTAATCTGTGCCATTTAGGGATGAATAGTTAACGGATAAGGTAGGACTATTTATTTAGGAGCCATTTTTATAAAATATTTTGATGGTGAGTGTCCAAAATCTCCACAGCCTGAATTTTCCAGTGCTTCCGGTAACCTCCCAAGGTCACAGAATACTATGCCCGAAAGGTGAATTTCGTAAGTACGAAATATCGGGCTTGATTAACTTTGAATTCATTTTTTCTATAAAAAATAACTAAGGTCTCCGCATGCACCTGTTTCAACATTGAAAGCCGAAATTCAAGTGATTTATTAGTGTAATACATTTAATTCACTACGAAATTAAGGTCGCGGAGGGAGTCCAAGGAGAAATCCACCATTGATGAACGGAAGAATCCAAGGGGTAAAAATTGAACGTCCCATCCGTAGGACGGGGTATCTTGCCTTGCGGAACCGAGGTAGTGGCCGGAAAGGCTCCAATAAAATCGTCCACCACCAGAATTTAATCCTGGGCTGTTGGTCTGGGGAGAATGATTGGGTGGCAATTTTTCACCAGTACGGAGCTCGCGACTTTCGAGGCCACTTGAACCCTTTTTTACGGGTGAGTAAGTAAATACTCGGAAGAAAAAAGATATCTGTCGCCATCATCCTTCCAGCTTCCGAAACAGGATCCACAGATTTAGAGACCTCACCAGCGACAGACATTACTTACTGAATTTTCCATCACTGTACGAGGCCTGTCTAAAAAAAATCCGACATCAAATTTTCCCGTGTAAATAAATGATGGTGGACAGTTACCATAGAATAATATGCGAATGTAGTGTACTGGTGATATATTCAAGGGAATTGATGAAGTTTGTTGTTTTCCTCATAGTGGGTGGAGGGTAAGAGAATCATGCCTATAAAATACCTCAGTGATCAACCCAAAGGTTGATTTGATATGTGAGGGTAGAACTCACCAAATACTAAACCCAATGGTATGTGAAATTCATACGTGCTCGTACATAAAGGTAGGGGAGATTTCCTTTTCCCTGGGTCATATGTCGTTTTCCATTAAGATCTGGTTCCCTAAATTTTACACACACGGAAGGAGAAGGAGAGGAACGTGTCGGGAGATATTTGAAGAATCTGGAATTGAACCCGTGGCTTCTGGTCAGTACCGGAACGCTCTATCCTCTGACCTATCTCTATCATTCCTGTACTAACCAGCATAATAATACCAGTAGTTCTGGTAGCGGCAGACTCATACAGGAGGATATACTCGTTTGCCTCCCGCATACGAGTATATCCTCCTGTGTATGTTCGACTCACTCGATTTTGTCTCTGTCTTGGCTTGTTGGCCTAGATGTAGCATGGGGCGAAGATACTCCTTCGTAGTATACGCACGTACGTATACCCAGTCGGCTGCTCCATGCATCCACGCGAATGGGGACAGGGAAAACAGGTGATAAGCCCTGAAATCAACTTTGTCCTCGGTGTGAAGCCAATGTAGCCGACTAAGACCACTATCAAAAAGCAACGTACTACTTTTACCTCTGGGTGATCATAATAAAAATTCCTACTTTCAGGAGGGTCCTACTCAATATAATATAGTCAGCGGTGATAAGTACCTTCAGGTGGCCGCATGGGGATTAGATTACAAAAATCCAATTAGATCTCGTCGTCACCCGGAAATTACGCCAACTCGTGAAATCGACGGGGCGTGTGTGTGTGAAGCATTAGGCAAATTGGGAAGAATCAATGGAAATTAGGCGGAATGAAGGGAAACCCGAGGTCGACCATCAAACATAGGAGAAATTGAACAAATTGCACCCACTCTCGAATGAAATTTCCCTCTCCTCTAGCTAGGAGACATTAGACGATTAAACCGTTGGCGCTTTCCCCAAAAACGGCGATGTAGACCTAATCTGAGTTTATTTCTGGGAAAGATACCGTCATTTATTATAATGGATACACTGTCGATATAGATACGTTTTGGATGGAGCCGTAATGGTAATAATAAATCGGTAAGACCGGCTGAAAAAATTTCAGAAGCAAATGTATTTTATATGTTCTGTAGTCCCTCACATTTTCTACTCATCTTCTTGCCTTGGAAAATTTCATATCCATCTTATTTCCATGTCTGTCTGGCATTCTCTCTTCTGTCACAGCCATCAACCACCGTTTTCAGCCCCTAAATATATACTCCATTTTGTTCTTCTGCCTTCTTCCCACATCTCCCAACAGCTTCCTCTCATTTACTTTTATGCATAAAAATCCTCCATTTGTCTTTTTATCTTCAGCTATTTTATCCGTCCATCTCCATATCCAGTAAAAAGAGACGTTTCCGGCGTGATATGGTGGAATGTCATGATTGATTAAAATTGGCAATTTTCCACAAAATAAAATTTATTATTAATACGGCCGGTTTCGATGCAACTACACCATCTTCTGGACCAGAAGCCGTATTAATAATAAATTTTATTTTGTGGAAAATTGCCAATTTTAATTAACCCATATCCAGGTATCTCAAAAACCAATTCACTTATCATTTCTGATTATTGAGAACCTGGTAGTCCAGGGGTAGAGCGTTGAATTACTAATTGGAGGGCCCGAGTTCGTCTACCGGACACGCCCATCATTGGGTGAACTCTACTATCATCTATCAAACCAACCACCAGGTTTATAACTGTGCTTATGGTTTTTATCTACTTATTTTTAACTCATTGATAACTCAGCAAAAACGCAAATGGTAAAATAGAAGCACCTATTGTACTTCACGCTACGATATTACTTCTGAGACTTTTTACGCCTCATTCGCAAAAAAATCCATCTCATTGGTTCTTTTATTTTACTTGCATACTTAAGTTTAGCAACGGTAATGTATTTTCTGAGATTGGAGATAAATCTGGAGAAATTGTAGGTCAGCGTTCGGTGTCTCAGTGTGGAATATATATTATCTTGAGAAATAATGTTTCTAATAATCTCCGAGCCCTTTACGGAAAACGTTGAGGTGTTTAAAAAACTGGGTCGGTTCCGTAGTGAAGATATCTCTATTGAGATCGAGGAACAAGTTTTAAAAAATTATTTAAAACCTGGTTTTTCTGATATAAGAAAAGTTCGCGAAATTTTGCAATTCTCCAAGAAGTGCCAGAAAAATTTCATTAATGTATTTCCAGTTGCTCCCGAAGGTTTAAAAAAATATAATCTCCGAAAGGTCTGACGACTCTTCTGCATTTTATCAATATTACGATTAAACATTGGTTGATATTTAAAGACTTCATAGGTAATCATTATCTCAGAAATGTGAATATATGGGATTAGCATATAGACCGTGTTAAAAAAATAATATTTCTTATTCGATCTCTTTTATAAAATATATTGTTCACGTTTTCGTGTACCGGACACGGAATTGTAACCTTCTAAGGGACTATTAACGATTATTCTACAACACAAATTATTCATTGCGAAGTTGATACATGTTTACATGTTATAATGTTACATGAAACATATATACATGTTATGCATGGTAAAATGTATACATTTAATACATGTTATCGGTAATTCTATCGATTTATCTAGGATTTGCATGGACACATTCAATCAAAAAGTACAGCGACAATTCCTTTGCCTCTTCTAACAAAATACAATCCAGCAACCTAATCTACATCAGGTCCCACTTCATCTCTGTATACTTCCTTCCTCCATTTATTCCGTCCGACATCCCAATCCTACTCCTGCTCATTCCTCGTTTGCCGAACATGTACCCCTCTATCACAGTCTTTGCTACCAGTAATTCATTTTCCTCGTCATTGCGGTATTAATAATGAACTCAGTTTGATGGTCATTCATCAATGCTGTTTCGACTAGTAATTAAAGGGAAGGAAACCCAATGCCTTTGCTGGTGCAATCCACCATTTCCGAAATTGCCAATGAATGCCAGGATTTACTACCGCTTATTCAGCGACAAGATGGAATTGATTTCAGCGCTATTCATTAAGGTTGGTAATTGTTGCCATTGTATTCCAAAATATGAAATCATCTGCATGGTAGTAGACTCTTAAATGCATTAGTGTTGCTGTGTCAACTCGGGGTGATTTCCACCCAAGGATGTGCCGTGAAGACATAGTAATGTAACCAGTGCCACGTCGTAGTGTTGATCGGGATTACGAATTACATTTTTAATTACTTTCCATATTTCACCTTAATGCTTTGCGCTCTCGCTTCAAAGAATCAAAAGGGTGATCACTTGGAGTGGTTCCAACGGGACCAAATAGGAAAAGGCTGAGCTCTGTTACGAAGTTTGATTAAAATCGTGAATGAAAAATCAATTATGACCAGTAATTTGACTGTGGACTCTTGATTGTTGATTCTATTATTTTGCTTGGGTGAAATTTTGACCGAAAATGATGATTTCAACTGAAAAAACTGCCCGCAGATTGATGAAAATCTAATGCATTCCCTCCATCCGCGTTTTAGTGTGGAGATGTTTGATAATATTCTTTGTTCTGTGGTAATTTTTTTAATGCTAGCTAAATTCATTAGGGCATATTTTTCAACAGAAATTCTGCATTACGTAAATGTGAGCAAGGTCCTTCCTCCAGATAAAAAATTAAATTAAACTCCTCTTTCTTTAATTTTCCATTTTGCCATTACTATTTTATTCCCGTTTACATGTAAACATGAAGTGCATACCTGAGTAGATCGAAATTTATTTTTCAACGCTCAGGATCGCTTAACGCTCATTAAATTTCCTTTTTCACCCATGAGCCCCTCCAATCCTACTACTCTGCTCTTTTCAATCTTCCGCTAAGTAATGAAGCAGTGGGGAAACAATGGCATTCTCCGGTTTCAATTTTAATCTTTTAAACCCATAATGAAGGCAACTTTGTTCAATTATTTCTTATACTTGTCTTCCGGTTGAACTTCGCTAATAATTTCACATCTACTTCCAAACTATTATGGTGAGAGTTCAATTATCGACTCATGAAATGAAAACTTTTATTGAAAATAATTGAGGGGAATATTTGTCAGAATTCGTATCTTGACTTAGGTGGTATTTCAGATATCGAGCAGCAAAATTAACTTCCGGCAAGTATGAGAGTAACTGGTACGGGATTCGCTCGATCCCAATGCGCCAAATCCAAAGTGTGTGGTATCCCCGCCGAAGGAAAGTCTCGTATGCATCACCCTGAATTTAAGTAACCCTTTGAGGTGGAATTTTTTCCATGCATCAGGTCCCCTTGCAAGGCTTTAAGTAGAAATTTCCGCCCCCAAGGTAAACTTCTCTCTCGTATGCTATCAAAAGGCTTACTCAAAATATTGGCGACCCCGCGATCATGGTGTAGTCGAATTTTCATTAATGAAAACAGGCCAATAACCAGAATCTAACTCGTATCCTTCTACCTAACTCCCCTCCCTTTCACAGCCTTCCCGAGTGCATTACGCGAAGAAGTCGAACCATTTACTCATTCCACTTTTATCGGCGTTTTGATGTATACAGGTACACTCGCACAGTTTTAATGCCATATGCACCCACCTCGTATTTTGCTTACCGGTGTAATCGGCTCCGATAACCTTAAGTTTTCGTGGGATCTACGGCGCTTACTACGACTGCGAGATGTGTGCTCCAGCCCTCTGAGGCAACCGAAAAACTTACGGATTTGGGCATTTTATCAGCTTTATAGGTCGATATGCCCGAATCGGAAGAGATTTGAATTTCGCGTCGCAACTAATTCAAGGTGCGTTCAGAGTCACCCAAGTTCAAGTCAAGTTCAAAGTCACTCATCTGTTTTCTCGGGACTGGGAGTAGATAGAAGGATATGATTTAGATTAAAATACGGGGATACTCCACATTAATACAAAACTTAGATGGCAACAACGTTCAGTGCCCAGGGTTCGTATAGCTGCCGCTAGGACGAGAAGCGTTTTCAATGCTTGAAACGGCGTGTAGCGTACAAGAACAACGTGATAATCCGTGTACCCTGCTTGAGTGGTTTAACACCCATTGAAATCCATCGTCAATTGAGTGAATGCGGTGGTGGTGTTATGGATGTGAACAATGCGCATTCGGTGGAGCGACAGTTCAAGGAAGATCGAACGTTGTGTGACAACTAACACCTTTGGGTTAAAAGTAGTCTGGTGTGTAACACCTGCCACACACCCTAGTGGTGGTTAGCGGAGTACTAGTGAGAGAAATAATGATAATAAAAACTAACTCAGAAAGCCCAGGCCACGGACCATCAGCAATTTTCCGGTGGGGAAAATGAACCCCTAGAGAAACTTTAGCGGCTACGAAATCATGGGGTCTACCCTGTGAAAATGTTTACAAATTCAAACACTCTGCGGTAGATGTCGCAACTTTTAACTGAGTCATACGCTAATGGGAATTTCAATGCAATAATTTTCAGAGTGCAAAAATGATTCGACTGGAACGGGATTCAAACCCGGATCCCTCGATGCTGTTTTTTAGCTAGTTAAGCTACCGAGGCATTCTGTTACACTCTATCAGGGTTCAAGAAAACGCTTCCGTAGCGTTACTACTAAAGCACTCGGCCGGACATCGAGGGATCCGGGTTCGAATCCCGGTCAGGGCGAATGAATTTTTTTCTCTCTTAAAATTGTTGCAAAAATAATGTCTACAGGGAGTTCATATTGAGGAATGATAGTATTTCCAAATTTCTGGTGTAAGTGGATCAGAAAGAATAGAAACCATTTCAACTTGAACGAATCGCCGGAAATTGGCGTGTTGTTTTGAATTTTCAAAAATATGACGTTGATAGCTTGTTTACCCTTCGCCACCGTTTTCCCTGCATGCTCTCTTTTTCTTTGAATATTCATTTTGATACTGCTTGCGAGCATTAATACACGGTTCTCATCAATCCTTTTTTGGTCCATGTCAAATTTGTGTAGCCGCTGTATACAATCAAATGGACAATTAGGTCCGGTAGCTCCGAATTCGTCGCCACTCTCTGTCCAGTTAAGCATCCCCAGGGTGCCATTGGATTGAAGGTAATTTGTTTGTCTTTGCAGTTGATTTAATTAGCTCACCGTGGAGCGTATTTCCCGGCAAGTCAATGACTCATTCTTGAAAGTGTATAAATTTCATGAACCTGCTGCTGTCATCTCTCTTTTACACCCACTTTCCCCTTCACTTATCTCTGTTAATAGGTTCAAATCAGATTCGTCTCAAATGAGTGGTGTTTGCAATTGCCGTCATCGACTGAATCGAGCAAACGAAGGCTTACTTCGCCCCACCAACAAGCTGTCTCTACTTCACCCATTCTTAGAATATGTCTTTCCAAGCCTACCCTTCACTTCCGCCTCCCCTTCCCTACTCAGTCTTTTCTCTCTTACGAAATAACCTCCTGCCCACGTCGATCTTCCGCCTTCCATGATCCGATCACCCAAGGTTTTCATCAAATCAGTGCTCTCCGACTAATTCATCTACAATGATTTCTTACTCTCATCCGTATTAATCATATTTTTATGCTCTTGTTTCCTTGTATGCATATTAATGCAGTTATTTAAACTTACTTTACAGTTTTTAGAAACCTACTACTGAAATTTTCTGTTGAATCTGGTTAGGTAGTTTAACAAATATCTTTGTTGTTACCCTTAATTCTGTTGTATATTCTACTTAGGTGATGTTATGCCTACACGGGTAATATTATTAGAGATGTATTGATTTAATTAAGGAATTGCTAGGTACCGTGTGGGAGGAGAGAGGAATGTTAGGAGAAATCAAAATGAGGCAAGAAAGATGGAGTCAGTGTGTGTTCATCAGTGATGGGATGTTGAAGACTTTGATAGAGGGGGATCGTTGGGCCAACGAGGAAGGGGATGGAATAGGATTGGGATGTTCGACGGAATGAAGGGAGAAGGGAAGTATGCGGAGTTGAAGAGGTCTTAAACGTACTGTAGTGCCACGATTTTCGATTTCAGGGTGTGCATTTTATTAGGAGTCGTAAGTAAATGTGCTTTTGTGCAATGTTTTAACCGGCAAGTAGAACACAAATTTTAATTCAAATGTTAATATTAGAAGATACGAAAGATGTGTAAAATAACAAGATATCTAATAAACGTGCCAAAAAATCGTTGCGATGTGGTGTATATGGATGGTCTGAATAATTTCCGACCTCAGAAAATTTCAGAAAAAATATCTTGTATCTTTGTTAGGTTGGAAACTTTTCAGACCACCACCAAAGTGTTCAAGCTCTGGGGAGTGGTAGTCAGATTTAGACTTCTTTCAAGATTCAAGGCACTGCAGATTTACCCTAAGTCTGAGGAACCTGCACAACATCAATTGATTAGATAAGAAGTTTTGAAACGTCCTTACGTTTATTATGCATGAGACGTACATCTGCGTTCACCTTTTACGAAGACTTCATTAAGTAATTTGTTATTCTCCACATTGACATCATTCAAGGCTGGTGTCCTATTATCCTTGACAACGTACCCATGTAAATGATCAGGATACGAAGTAGGCACTAATTGATTCTCTTTACAAATGTCGTGGTAGGTGATGGAGGTAACGGATCATTCCAGATATATTATAAACAGGAATCACTGTGGAACTTTCAACCATGTTAGACGACAGTCTGAAAACCATTAATCAAGTTTTCAAGTTGAGGAAAAAGGTCAGTTGGAACGAGATTGAATGCCCGTTCTCCGATACACAAGCTGTTCACAAGCCTGACTTCGATCTTAAGGGGCATGTCGCGCCAGGGTCTTGTTGCCCAAGTCCACAGTGGAGTCGCATTGGGGCACACTGGCTTTGCGCAAGGCACGGAAGAGTTCAATACGGAATCGAGGTCTCCTTTGGCTCCGTCTCATTCAGAGTGCCCTGCCGATGGCGACCCCAGATTGCACTCCCTGCAGGGTTTGGGGGGAAGGGAGTGAGGAAGAAGGGGAGAGACCCTCTCGAGTCCAAATAAGACGGAAGAAGGAGAAGTGGGGAAATTTTTTCGATCCTGTGTGTAGATTCGATCAAAGAGTTCCCCCGAACTTTTGTTGTCCAATCGATCGCGGCGGGGGCGAAATCGACTTCTCCCTTCAAACGGTCAATTCTACGCACGCACCACAAGCCCGTAGTCGACCTCTCAGTGGTTGCCGTCCTCCCTCTGATCAACTGCGCTCCCCCTTAATTGTTTCGAAGTGTCCCAAGTGTTTCGAGTCGTTAAAAAAAAACACGCCCTCGGAAGCGCTACTAGAGTTCCACCAGTAACGAGATTGGAAAGGTCGTTTCGCCGAATACCCCGCGGTGGCTGAAATTCTGTACCCTCGGCATTCGCCGTAGCTTACTTGGCTGCTCGCCGTAGATTTACTGACTACTTAGGACAAGGAGGCATTCGTTTATTCTGTCTTCCATTGTCATTGATGAGACCTTTAAATCGCCAATTAAATCGACCCTCGTGTCCTCGCGGGACGCAAGGGAAATGAAAGCCAATGCCACTGCTACAGTCAAATGGAACTTCACGTACAGTCGTCTTTGGAATTTCATTAAGTATATAGTTTGTTGGAATTTAATTTTGGCAACTAAAATGATTCGAAAGGGAGAGTATATTAATGAAACCGTGGAAATCCTTAAACTATAAAATTGGAAAATGCTTATTTAAACTTAAATCACTAAAATCATGCATGATGCTCATATCTGAAGTGAGATATGTTTTGAGTTATAGTCTTGCAAACCACGTAACTGTGCTATAGGTATTCTATCGTTTAGAAGTAGGCATAGGATGCTCCCTGAACCGTGAAAACCTGCAGACTTCTCGTAATTGGACAATCAAACTTATTAAGAACTCTAGAGCATGTTTAGTTTCATTACTAAGACTGAAATCAATATTATTCCAAGATTAAGATGTCTACAGTATGTTATAAAAATTAATTCAGTCCAAACTGTGTGCATGAAACTCCATTTATTAACGCAAGTATATTAATTACGTACGTGTGTGTAATTATATTCATATATTCATTCAGATGAGTATAGACATATGTATTCATTCACATGGATATAGATTTGAAGGAAAGTGATAGGAACATAAATAAAAGAAAAACGCAGATGAAAACACAAAAAATGTGATCCTCACACGATTCCTTCTTCCCCTCTATTCCTATATTTGTCTTTTGTTTGTGTTTCGATCCCTTTTCCGTATATATAACATTTCCATGCGAATGAATATACGAGGGCAGTCCGGAAAGTAGCCTCCATTATGCTATGTTACGATGGAATCCGAAATGCTATAATACGAGCGTAATCGTAGCATAATATATAATGATGGAATGTATGGAATAGATACAGAAAAGTCATTATTTTGGCCAAACCAAGCCAAGTTTCTCGTCGAGACGAGCACAAAGCATGCATTACATGTAGCCTAACTTTTCAGTCGTGTTTCCATGAAACAGGGTTGTAAAACTCTGTGGAAAGCTTTCTAAATATTTCAGATATCGTAAATCGCCGGTTTCTTACGTCGATTTTCAAGTGCAGTTCATTGTTCACACACCACGGACGGGCGGCCACTTCTGTCATCATCATGGACATTTATGTTCACTCTTAAACGAACGACAACACTGACGCACAACTCTTTGTCACTCAACACATTTGGTCCGTACAGAGCACAAATTTCCCGATGAATGTCAGCAGCTTTGAAGTTTTTTATCTGTGAAAACATCATCACTGAAAGAGCTTCAAATTAGGCGGAATTTCAATTGTATTGTTTATTTTGACTCACTATGGTAAACAAACGACAAGCGGCGGTTCATGGGCCGGCGAAGTTGACCATAGCCACCAGCTATATTAAATTCGTGTCAAATATCATTCGTATTTAATACAGTTACATCTGAACGTTGAATACGCATTATAGGTCACTTTGTTTACGTGTGTTAGGTGGTAGTATTGTGTACGTTAAAATATAAATAATTGTTAATGAAGTAATTTTATTAATAGGCAACCTAATTCTGAAATGCTGCTAAGGTAGCAAAATATTAATGTAATAAATTAATACTGCTATGGTAGTAAAGCATTAATGTGCTGACCATTATTGCAATACAGTTTTTTATGCTAAATAGTTTGATCATTTTTGCGGTACCTGCGATTTAATTTTGCAAGCCGTAGTGAAAACAGAATCCGAAAAAACGAAATGCTGCACTTTAAAGGTTAACTCATAAAGACATAACTCGAGAACATCGAATTTATGAGCAAGGGTTTGCCGAAAAATACCGAGAAAATTGCCTCCCTTGGCAACACAGACAGACTATTAACGATACATTTCTCGCCTGTCCTAACAAAGCACAACCTGACATCCGACACTGCAAAAACTCATCTTCAATCCAATTCCACGTACTTCCTTCCTCTCTTCGTTCTAATTCAACCCCCACACCCGCACTTCAAAAGCCTCCAATCTACGTTTATCATCTCGCTTCAACGACCACATGTTCGTGCCGTACAAAACCACGCTCCATATTAAAGATTTAATGAGTCTCTTCTTAATATCCTTACAGAGAAGTCCCTTTCATCAATTCCCTCCTGTTTGTGAAAGCTTCTTTGCCTAACGCAATTCAGCTTCTTGCGTCCCAACTACCATGGACATTTTGGCTCCAAACACTTCCGAGATAGGTAATAGGCTCCGCCTGTTCTAGTTTAATAACTCGTATTTTAATTTTTAACTTATCTTGCTTCTGTCTCAAAAACCAAATAGCCTTTGTTTCGCTCACGTTGCTTCTCATCCCAGTACATGCACATATATACACCATCATCAGTATTTCACCCTTAAGATTGGTTTATTGTAGCCCTCCGTTCTTTTCTATTCAGGGTTAATTACCCTCCGGGTAGCTTTTATGTTTTACGCCCTTCTTAATTTGTCGTAGGCAGTTACCTCTAGTTCTTCCTCGTGGGATCTACCAATCAATGTTCCCTCCTGTTATGGTTCTATGTAATCCCTTGCCCTTCAAGGTGTATTCAATCCATCTAGTTCTTCTTTCCCATAAGTTCTCCGCGTTGTCCTATTTTCTTCTGCATACTTCCCCCTTTCTCACTTAGTCTGTCCATTTTATTTGCCAGTATTCTCCTCCAACATCACGTCTAAATAAATATATTTATTATTATAAGGTAATCTACCGGTTAAGACAGGTTTTTTTTGGATGGACACAACTATCAAATAAATATTTTGTAACTCCAAACAAAACCCAAGCCAGCAACCTACTCTACATTAATATATATATAATATATACTATATATATATTTATATATAGTTATTAGAACCAGATTAAATAGAGGAGAAAAAATCTTTTATTGATTGTCATTTCCAAAATGCACCTGGAGTATTTATGCGTACATAAATTACATTTTTCTTCATTGATATTGCCTTTCAATTCGTGCCACAAGTGAAAAGTAGATGATGATAAAATACCAAATGCATGAGCAATGGTTTATAAATTGAATGTTTTAACTTATGATTGAAAACGCAGTCAACTAGTTTTTGGAAATAAATCATAAGATTTTTCTCAATCCTTTGAAAAATTAAATGACCGGAGTTTATTGGAAAGGCAGTAACTTGTTACTACATGATTAATGTCGTTGACACAAATGTGCATTATTAATTTAATTAATTACTGCATAAGGCCACCTGGGAAATGGCAATCCAGTCGAGTGAAACATATCTTCGTCAGGAGGATAGATGTAGATTGGAGGTTTTTGAAATGTGGATGTGGAGGAGAATAGAGAAGGTGAAATGGACCGAAAGGAAAACAATTGAGGAAGTACTGGAGATGGTGGGTGGGGAGAGGGGTTTGTTGAGAGAAATCCTATAGAGGCAGGAAAAATGGATGAAATTCGCATTGAGCGGCAGTGGGATGTTGAAGATGGTAATAGAGGAGAGAATGTTAGGCAAGCGAGGAAAGGGCAGGAATAGGACAGGGATGTTGGGATGAAGGGAGGAAAGAAGTACACAGAGATGAAAAGGGACCTGATGTAGAGTAGGTTGCTGGATTAGGTTTTGTTTGGAGTCACAATATATGTATTTTCCTCGATAGCTCAAGTGGTTAGAGCATCCGCCCGCCATGTGGAAAGATCCGGTGTTCAAGTCCCGGTCAAGGAAATATTTTTACGCTAGTGATTTGCTCAATTCCGCCTTCCCCACCTCTCCTGTGTTCGTCCTTTTTTGTGTTCCTATCTTTTTTCCTTATATCTATTTCCATTTTCTTCATTGATATTGCGTTTCGCTTCGTTCCACAAATGAAAAGTATATAATGATAAAATACCAAATGCATGAGCAATGATTTATAAATTGAATGTTTTAACTTATGATGGAATACGCAGTTGACTAGTTTTTGAAAATAAATCATAATCCGTTTTCTCAAACCTTTGAAAAATTAAATGACCGGAGTTCATTGGAACGGTATTCACTTGTTACTACATGATTAATGTCGTTGACGCAAAGGTGCATTATTAATTTAATTAATAACTGTATAAGGCCACCTGGAAAAAAGGCAATCCATTCGAGTGAAATATATCTTCGTATATTGGGCAAAATATCGATCGTTTGTCTCTCACTTCTGGAGCCCTGTGCTACCTATGGTATCTCTCTAAGCCTTTATTTTTCAAGTAGTTTCTCAGGAGCTAAGCTCCTGGAGTGCCAATTTAAAGTCCATGTCTGAGAGGTTACTCCGGCTCCCTACCCTAAGGTACACTTGCGTCCAAATCACACAGGCACATACGTATTCTATCAGAGAATACATACGTGATTTCACGTCTGAATGCGTAAAATTTAGTCAAGGAAAATTTTTGGAACTCATCGTTAGAATCTCACAGAAAATGGCTTAGGCCTTCCACGGAAATTGTAAATGGCGGAAGATATCATTTTTTTAGTTGGTCGTCTTGCGTAATGTGCTGTTGATGATACCCTGATATTTCTCTTCGGATATATGAAAGATTTAAATGAGAAATTCGCCAAATATCATTCACGGAATATGTACAAAATCTCGTCATCCGTTAAAAGAACATCAGTATATGCCTCAACAATGATTGGCTCATTCACGTTCGGGAAAATGGTGTCCGATGAGAAATATGATTAGTATAAATATTAATGTGAATGAATGCAGAAACAAAAATATGTCCTCGCCATATAAAAGTATATATTCGATCAAATACTCATCACACACCATTAAATATTCCTCAATGAATGTGTACGTTGAAAATGTTTTCCCTGCGGCCGTTGATCAATCAATCACACGTTTGCGCGTACTAATTCAAATGTACACTGGTCGATCATTTTTTCCAAACTTTTTGTTTTCGATTTAATTTTAATCTTAAACTGTCTACTCTTTAAGAGCACGTTCATGCTTATTTTCAAAAGCTCAGGAATAATGCTGGCATTAATTTTATTTTTATGAACATACGTGAACGTATTGTCGTATTCTACTTTTGTTTGTCTGTCTCAGGATTTTATATAGATCGTAGATAAATGCTCAAAACTACAAAAAAACTACTTCACACTTTCTAATTGAATGGTGATTTCTATCAAAAATCTCCTTAAATGAAATTATTTTACATTTTATATGGTGTACACAGATTTTTTGAGATAATTGCGGTTACAGTAAATTTTGAAAGGGTTTCTTTCATATAATTCTGTTCCTTTATGTGCAACTCAACGGTGTGTAAAATAGGTTGAGTAAGCGTGTCACTGGTTCTGCGTTCGTAATTGTGACTTGAGACCGATGACTCAAAATTGCTTCCGTATTTTTTCTAAATGTCTGTTCGTATATATTTTTATTATAGTTTATTTTTAGAATCATACAAACTGGGAATATTTTAGCATTTTTCAGAAAAGCATGCCCCCTTGACACAATACGCCATTAAAGGAACACACAATACCTACACCAAAACCAACTTCGTATAAATTTTTCTCTTACAGGACTTGCTGTGATGTCAATCGCGCACCCGCGTTGCTCTTTATTTTCTCGTGACTATACAAGAGTTTTGATAACTGACTGGTCCTCAGAAGGACCGAATTCCAGGAAATGTGTTTGTGACACAGGTTATTTAAAGGAATTTCTTCACATGTGATATAGGCCCTCGATTCTACTCCATCAGGATGTTTTATTTCGGCGAAATCATCGAAGTTATCTCGAGTTTATATTAACCATATAGGGAACTGGCTAATAGCCTTGTGAATATGTTCAAATCATGCTGGATGACATTGGGCGGTCCCGTCTTCTTATCCGAGATGTTTTTTGATCACCAGAACTTGGTTGGAAACTGAAAATTCCATAGGGAAAGCAATTTGTTCCCTAAACGCCTGAAGCCCACGCCCCATTGATCAAAGCTCGAGATGATCTCATTCCTCTCGTATCAAAATCAATCTTCGGATTGATTGCTGTGGAGGAAAATTATTGAGCGAGTAATAAATTACATTACCTCTACACTGTATAGTTGACCATCTAATCTGCCCAAACGATCTCGAGGTTCTCAGAAGACTTAATTATTTTAAGTCATTTAATTCACTTTTTTAATAGTAATTCATCAATTTATGAGTTACAATGTATTGCGTGTGTGCTACATTCGTGCCTATTCTTAAAGTCGTATTGGCATACTATCATCTCTCCTCTGCTGTCTTATATTCGGAATCGCCCCTAAGTATTGTGACAATACATTTAATTAATTTTCTGTCCTCTCTTCTCAGTTACTTTCTACTCTCAAAAGCCTCCGGCAAACGTCCGTAAGAACCAGCACAGTAAACTGATTGATTACTTTAATGGTATCAAATTCTGGACACTCGGAGTATCATACCAATGGAAACAAAATTTTTTAACGCTTGCTTCTGGGTCTTCATATTTTGCATTTCAAATGCAAAACTAGTGATGCCAAATTACGTAATGGGTGAAGATGGAGCGGTCTTGCTGGAGTGATGAATGATCACAAGAAAAATTCGTCTTGAAATAGAGGTCTCGTTAAAGCTGTAATTCATTATCAAGCTCTTTCACCACGTCTCGTCGGAAATATTATAATTTATCGTGATGTAATTGACAACGGTGATCAATTTTTAATTTGATATTTTATAAACTAATTTGAATGCCATTTTGTGATAATGCTGAAGAAATATCTTTGCGGTTTTGGTGAAATAATTTATTTTATTTTGGTGATCGATCCAAGATTATTTGATTTCAACTTAATATATTCCTAATCATTAACGAAATTAACCATTTTTCATCGTTGAAAGAAGCACCAAACTTCTTCTGTAGGAAGCAATTACGTCCATGCTCATTACTGTCAACGCAATTGATGTCATGGGAACACCATGCCTTTCCAAATACCCATTATTCATTTTTAATGATTATGCATATTTTTTCGCAAAATACCCTTATGTAGTGTCGTTGGTCTGGTCTCTCTGGTCGGCCGTTGATTCGGATTCATCGATCCATTTCGTACGTCAATAATTAAATATGAGCCAAGCGTTTCTTTTTGGTGGTTGAGATACTTCGTAATCCCTACAATATTTTTATCATCCATGACATGGCATGTAAATAAGGGCAACGGCGACCAATCCGATAATACAGCGGAGAGCACGGTGCCCTAGTCGTATCAAAATTTATTCCATTTTGTCTTCCAATTGTTAAACTTTGCATATAGGCATTGCGGAGAAATTCTAGTCAGAAATTGGATTCATTTACTGTTGAGAGGTGAAACACAGATTCATCGCTTTCAATTCCGTTGTTTTAAAAGTTTGAAGTTCACTCGTTCTAATTCTTCTTGGATCACGATCACAATACCGTCATGCGTGCTTGTATTTCATTCATTACACCAACGATCAAATTGAAGCATCAGAAAATTGAACTTTTCTAGGCCTGTGTTCTGTTTGATCAACGCATATTCTCATTAATTAATGACGATTTTCAGAGCAGGTGCACCGAGGGACTGCAAATGTGCTAAACTGAATACTATCTAACAGTAATGAAGAAAATAATATTAATTTCGTATTTTTAACGTAGAGTACGATTACCGGCGATGTATCATCAATTAACCAAAGGTAACAAGATTTATAAAGTTTAACCTCTCATTAAAAGGACTGCTGTTCATGAAGCTATCTTCAGACGGTACTCAGGAGAAGGATCTGATATTATAATAGATCTACTATTCGTAGTTTACCGATTGGGGATGGAATGGACTCTGAATGGAGCCTGACAATTGTTACTCACTGTCGCGGCCCCTTCGCCTATCCATTCCCGAGGGATAACATCCGTGTAACTCCCGAGCACGGTAATTCTGGAACAGCGAATCGTGAGAGGCCTCTGGCCACACAAACGTTTTACGTATACACTGTTGTGATTGTCCCCTGTGTTGAATTCTGTGGGAGCCGAGGGAACGAGCATCGTGTAATTTACCCTCATTTAAACGAGCACTTTGGGAACTATTTACATATTTCGTGATGGTTTGCATCTATGAAGATTGCATAGTCGAGTCGAAGTCTCTCTGACTCACTCCACGAATTCCGATGTGCCTTCTGATTTATTAAGGATAAAATGGCCGAGTCGATTCAGATCGGTGCAGGTGGGTTAAATGCGACTAAAGGAAAGGCAATCGATTGACCGAATTAGTTGTGGACTCAGAATATATTTGTGATATACCCGAATGTACTTCCGTGGGTTGCATGACAGGACTATTGTCCTCTCAGTGACGTAGCTTTCGGGGAAGTGCTTGTCAACATAGGCAACTAATGTCGTCCTCGCTGGCTAGCCTCGAGTCCGCAAGTTGTCGCACGGAGATAGACGCATACGTGATTGAGTTTGTTAATTGAAATCTCGGTGGTAAACACATCGGACATGACATCGGACGGACACATTTTTTCGTGTTCAACTTCACCTTCCAGCGACTAGCTTTCATGAACTCAGACAATTTTGAGAGCGCATATTTAATGCAACGATTGAAAGGTTCAAGTTCCTCATAGATGTAAAAAGATACGGTGCTTCAAACTCTCTCATTTTTAAATAGTAGGATATCACAGCGTAAGAGTCATTTGCATTCACCAGTCATTTTGAATCAAATCTTGGACGAGTTTGCGATGTTTATCGACTGTGAGAGTGATCGGAAGTCCACTGGGTGTTTCATCAGCAATTATGGTTTTTCCAGGCTCACAACCACGAAATTTTAATACCCATCGATTTAAAGTAGACCTATCAACAGCATCGTGACCATAAACAGCCTTTAAGCGATGATGAATCTCAGTAGGAGTCACTCTTTAACTCACGCTGTTTAACTCGTGTTGGCATAGCATTAGAACACGTCTCCATACTTCCGCTTCTCAAAATACACTAGATGAATGTAACGACTTCAAACGTGCGCATGCGTGTTGAGGGGGAATGTTACTTACATATGTAACCAGGAGTGCTTCTGAAGATCATTTTGTTTGTGGTGAACAAGCATGTGTGCATTAGTTTTCAGCCTACCCTCGTATATGAGCATTTTATCTCATATCTGTTCTTCTTGTGTATGCATTTATTTGCTTTGTAAGAGTGACCGTTGACCAGACTTGACCGTTGCTACCAGGACAATTGGCTAATTGCAACGAGATTTATATATTAATAATAATCTAGTACTGGAGATGATGGGTGAGGAGAGGGGTTTGTTGAGAGAAATCCTATGGAGGCAGGAAAAATGGATGAAAGGCGTATTGAGCGGTAGTGGAATGTTGACGAAGGTAATAGAGGGGATAATGTTGGGCAAGCGAGGAAAGGGCAGGAACAGGATAGGGATGTTGGACGGGATGAAGGGAGGAAAGAAGTACACAGAGATGAAAAGGGACCTGATGTAGAGTAGGTTGCTGGATTGGGTTTTGTTTGGAGTTACAAAATGTTTATTTGATAGCTTATTTGATAGTTGTGTCCATCCAAAAACCTACCTTACCCGGTAGATTATCTAATAATAATAATAATCTAATAGGCGTTCCGTTCGTTATTTTCTTTAGACACATTGCACATACACAAAGCATGGCAAATGAATGAAGCCAGTAAATATCCCCACACTATTCTGTTTCAGGTTAAGAACTACTCGTTCGGAAACATTTTTTCTGCTTCCAACCTTGTGTAGGCTTGGGGATTATTTCGACCGGCGGAGGTTATTCCGGACCCTGAACTTATACGTTTCTACGCATAAATGAGAGCGGGCCTTTGGTAGTCGTAATGCCCGGATTGTGATAGTGAGGGAAAATCAACCGTCAACGATTCGGGCCCTCCCAGAACGTCATCACGGAGTTTTGAATACCATATCGTTTCACTCGCAATGCCACCTCGGTTTTCGGTCTTAGTGCTCCTGTCAATTGGAAAGTGCGGTGTGGTGAGGAAGGTGAACAGAAGCGACAGGAAGGAGGAGAGGGATTGTTGGAATGACGAGGATGAGGATATGTGCTTTTTGCTCGTTTTCCGGGCGAGGCTTTGGCTCCCTCCGAGGTCCACCCGCTCCTCTCCTCTGCCTCTGTGAGCATATTACTAATAGCCGCCGCTGTTTTTGTGAATCGGACTCCTTTGTGAACATTTTTTATGGGCGTGGAATCCGTGGTGGAATGCCCTTCGCGTACATAATTCTGGAATTCACGGTGGCTCATAAAATTTTTCTCTCTGCATTCGAGACAAGTGGGCGGGAATTTTTTCCCAAGCCACTTCGGTATCGCACGTAAAAAGAGACGAAAGCTAAAAATAAGAAGTTAAATATACATTTGTGATCCTGATAAGAACGGGAATAGTGATTGTCCTTTAACTTTTACAATTATATGAAGAACGGATGCCCACTAGTCCATGATAAGCTCCTCTGATAATGACATGCATATCGAATTATTTATTTTCAAGTGTCTGTCGATGAAATAAGACTTAATGCCCGACCAAAATTGATCCCTTGTGTTGGAAATTAGCAAAAATTAAGGAATTCGGCCGTTCTGTATTCGTAGAACTCCAAATTAGAAATTAAAAATATTTATTTTTATTTGATACTCGACCATGGCTCGTTATTTAGAATAAAATCAATTTAAAATATCTACCAATTGGCCATTTAATGTTTCTGAAGTTACTTGGAGAGATGTCATATCGTTTTTCTACACCAATCAAAAATGCGCCAGTCTACCAATTGGCCATATAATGTTTATAAAATTACTTGGAGAGATATCATATCGTTTTTCCACACCACTGGCAACACTGCCTACCTGATCCACGTTGTGGGACGTTGAGCTTCTCCCATGATGTCACATTTGCGTAGTCATGCCATTTTCCCCTTAGTTTTCCAAGAAGAATGCTAATTGTCCTAGAAGAATTCATTTTTTTAATATCATTGCTCAGTTCTGCCCTTGGTATTCACTAATATCATTGCAATTTTCCTACCAAGTGAACAACTCCTTGTATAATTGAGAGTTTAGAGGATTTTGAGTTTTTATGACGGTTGAAGTCATTTATCTCTATAAGATGAAATGCTTTCGAGCGCAACAGCTATTAGCACGATTGGTTCGAGCCTTTTACCCTAGGATTCACTGGGAACACAGTAGCAAAACAGTTTCCCGCAAACCAAATGTTTAACTTTTATGATCAAGACTTACTTTATATTTATAAGCTGCTTCTTCCTACATTTACTATACGTACTCACGAAACCTTTCCTGGAATTTCAAAAGGTCATAGATCTATATTTGATGTTATAGTTTGTAGATGAATCATGATTACTTCGAAGCCACGCGTCATCTAGCCTAATAAGGGGTATAGTTCTGAATTCTCTTGCATAAGCGATCTAAAGTAGGTTGTGTGAAATAGGAAGACAAAAAGCGAAATGCGAAATAGGTGGAACTTTTTTTGTAGCATTGGTTATGGCAATATACTTTGACTACTGCTCGAATAAATGCAAAAAAATGGTTCCATAACTCAGGTTGCAATAAAAATGGCCACGATAAACTGCACGGTTTGATAACACCCTAGGTGCTCCTATTAGGACAAGAGACATCCAAGGTAATCAATTTTTTTATATAATTGACTTTTATGGATTGAATGATATGATCATTAATTGATGCGGTTGGAGTTAAACAAGGCTCGTGCCTGATCGTAAATACGTACTCCCCTTTCCCTGAGGGAGTATCCATGTAAATCTCTGAATTTCGAAAATTCTTGGCCTTCTCATAGAGTCACGTGCGATGTTAATCAAATGGTTCCCCATCCAGAATGACTGGCGCTTGAGTAGATCGTTGTGACGACTATCTTATATAGTTTCCCCTATTTGTGTTCATATTTTGATACTTCTCTCAGATTCCTCTCGGGGGGGAATTAATTCCCATCACGTACAATCAGGTACTGTCTCACTACACTCGAAAACGCTTCCTGGCTATTTCCCAAGCGAGGAGGAATTTCCGGCTGCGAATAACTCATACGCTCGAATTCCGTCCCGCTCCCATACCTCTTGCTACTTTTGCTCTGCGTCGGGATATTGACAAACTGGGCAATATTCCGATGCATCGAGAAGGTTTGCGAACATCTGATGTTTTATTGTGATGACATTACAGCGAGGAATGCTATGCGGTGGAAATACGGGCGGCGTGATGTTCCATTCCCAATTTAGACTCTTCGATGAAGTATATCGAGATGATAAGTATAACCCCGAACAATCAGAAATCATAATAGTAAGAAACCGAAGTCATCTTAGAAATATTAAAAACATTTAACATACAAGTCGGAACAAAATTAAACATTTCAAATATATCAGGTATATTTGTAGGTGCATGTGTATGTTACGAGGGTCATCCGGAAAGTAGTACCCGTTCGTGAAATAAAGACACAAAAGTAAATATTTACAAATATAAAAAATTTTATTTGAAAGAGGATACTTTAAACTACTTCTCAACATAATCTCCAAGCAAATTAAGGTATTTGTCATAACGTGTGACAAGTTTCTGTATTCCTGCTGCATAGTCCTTCGCCGCCAGCTCATTGAGATACAGGGTCACTCCTTCTTTAAGTTCTTCATCGCTGTCAAATCTTTTTCCTGCCAAAAAGTCTTTAAGCTTTGTAAAGAGATGAAAATCTGAAGGGGCCAAGTCCGGGCTATACGGTGGATGGTCGAAAGTTTCCCATTTGAATTGCTGCAAAAGTTTTTGTGTTATCCCAGCTGCATGAGGCCTGGCATTGTCATGAACGAGAATGACACCAGTAGACAATAGACCTCGCCGCCGATTTTGTATTGCCCGCCGTAATTTCTTTAATGTTTCACAATACGCATTGGCATTAATAGTGTCTCCACGGGCCATAAAATCAATAAGCAATACACCTCGTCGATCCCAGAAAATGGTTGCCATGAGTTTCCTGGTGGACAGAACTGTCTTGAATTTTTTTGGTTTGTTTGGTGAATGAGCATGATGCCACTCCATTGACTGTCGTTTACTCTCAGGTGATGCATAACAAACCCATGTTTCGTCACCAGTAATTATGCGAGTCAAGAAAGAGTCTCCTTCATCAGAATAACGTCCCAAAAACGTCAGTGCTGCAGTCATACGCTTGGTTTTGTGCTCATCTGTACGAACGGGTACTACTTTCCGGATGACCCTCGTAGTTGGTAGTTTTTGTGTTTGCGTGTGTGTGGGTTGTATGGGTTTTTGCATGAATTTATACCATGTTTAGTTTGTGGATTATATAAATTTGTGGCTTTTGCATGCGGTTTTTTTCTTAATTACGGGTGGTGCCCTAACACCCCCCGCCGCACGCCTTTTAGCGGCTTGCGAGGTATTAGGTAGATGTAGATGTAAATATCTAAGTTGGGGGTACATTGATACAATGACTTCTGTGTAATATCGTGTATGGCTACTTCAAATGAATTCGAGACATGAAATCATCGACATACAATTTGATTTGATACGAGTTAATAGATAATGTTATGAAGATTACTCTCAGCCTCAAAACATCGACGCATTCGTTACATTCGATTTGCGGACCACATTTCTGCGGTGATCCCAGTCGGTCATCCACCAAACACCATATTCCTCAACCGGAAATTGCGTTTGATCGGCAAGGACATGTCGATATAATTAATAGATAATTTAATCAATACGATGGATGCTTTAATTACATTGTTGTAGGATGTAGAATTATACACATCTACATCTACATAAATACCCTGCGAGCCACTAAAAAGGTGTGTGGCAGGGGGTGTAGCACCATGAGGGAAGGGTAAGGGATGAGGGGGTTGGGGGTTAGTTGAGGAAAGGTAGGAAGAACCTGTAATAAAAATATATATTTTTATATAAAAACATATATATAGATAAATATATATATAAATATATATATATATACATACATACATACATACACACACACACACACACATATATATATATATATATATATATATATATACATATCCTCGCGCAGTCCCTAACTGGTACGTTAACTCTTATTGTAATGAACTAAGTCCTGGGGAATTTCGGCTACAAGCATTCTAGTCCCTTATCGTTCTTGGAAAAAATGACATTTTAAACCTGTCAGTCTTGCAGTCTATCTCTCTAGTCTTATATTCGTGATCCCTTCGACCGTAATACGTTGGGGTTCGTATTATATCCTTGATGTCATCGGAAAAGGGCCCATCTTTAAATGTTTTTAATAAGTTTAATCTATATTGTAAACGCCGCTGTGTAAGAGAATCCCAACCTTTATTGTCTAGCAAAGTGGATACGCTGCTGCGTTGGTCATAACAATGCTTCACAAATCTAGCCCCCCTCCTCTGAACTCGATCTAATTCCGAAATCAAATTTATATTCCGAGGATCCCATACACAGGCAGCATACTCTAGGTGGGGCCTGACCAAGGCAAGGAAACGTCGTTCTTTCACCTTTTCGTCGCATTTACCTAGCAATCTTTTCACACATCCCAATTTTTTATTAGCACGACCGCATATTTCTCGAATGTGTTTTCCCCAGGACAGATCGTGAGTAATTGTTACACCCAAGCATTTAAAGGAATCTACCCTCGCGATTTTGGTTTGTTTCACTTTGTAACTATAAGGGAGGGAATTACTCTTTTCCCAAAAATGTATTACTACGCATTTTTAAAAATTTAATTCCAATTGCCATGTATCACACCAATTTTGAATTGCATCTAGGTCGTTGGCTAACACGACTCTGTCTTCGTGACTTCGAATGTCCCCATAAATTACTGCATCATCGGCGAAAAGACGGAGCTTGCTATATATAATATAGTGGGCAATCTCCTGATTCAGGGTAGGTGCGCCAGTTCCTTTGGCTTAAACACTTTCGGTTTATCAGGAAGTTTAGAAAATCGCTCATCTTAGTTCTATCTTAGAGACACCATCAGAATTGGGTCCCGAGATCCTCTGCTATGAATCAGACTCACAGTCATAAATCCTAAAAATTTCTCACACACTGCTTCTTCCCATGTACCCTGCCTCTACTTGCGCATAACGTTCGCCGTGCGTGATCTCTCAAACCGCTCATCCTCAAGGACTCGTTGCGAAATGGTAGGTAAATGTCTGGAGTGAGGCACGCTGTGGTGGCGATTCAAACGAATCTCCGCTTGTCCCACGCTATAACTCTTCACTCACACTTTGGGTGTTTTTTTCTGCTCTGCTGGAAACAGCTTTCCGCTTCGACGCCTTAGATGAGACGTTCGCTGGACTCACCAACTTTTTCCACCTTACAGTGTTCAAATCCAACCTCGATGCTAAATGCTCTCAAGGTTATGTGTGATGTCCGAGGATTATTACTATTAGCATCACGACATATTGGAACTCAATTACTTGCGTGAAAATTAATTAGATGATTTGATAACAAAAAGGAAAGAGTTCAAAGACGCTTCTTGCATTTCATGAAAAAAACCACCCATAGCGAAATTCCATTTCATGAATATATTCTACTGTTTCAGGCTTCACTTCGTGGAAGTATTTAATATCCATACCAAAAAAAAGGAAAGAAATATTTGTACTTTTCCACAGATTTTATTAGATGGTACAACGCGTTTCACCGACTTGCGGCATCATCAGGTACAAATTTGCTGCACAGACAGTGGCCGAAATATATCCTCAGGACCGAGCGGGGTCCATTAAAAATGGACGCTCTCGAGCAACTAGAGATAAGAAGGCACTTAGCAAACCCTAACACGACCCTTTGTAACGAGCAATTGTTCCCATACCCCTCCCCACTCCTCTCCGAGAAACTATCCCGGAAATGGGCAAAACAACCCCTCAACGAACCTGAGGACCCCCACCTCTCTCAGGCCCCTCCGCCCCTCCCCGCCCCCACTCGGTCCTGAGGGTATATACTATATTCGGCCACTGTCTGTGTAGCAAACTTGTACCTGATGATGCCGCAAGTCGGTGAAACGCGTTGTACCATCTAATAAAATCTGTGGAAAAGTACAAATATTTCTTTCCATTTCATGAAGTTGTTCCCCCGGAATAACTCCAGTTGATATCCAAGCATGGTCCCAGTTACACACCAGCTCTCTTTCATTTTTAGTGGACCAGAATTTTCTGAAAAACGCAGATCGCGAGGAAAACATTTGTCTTATTTGGACGCAGATAGTGTTTTTTGTAAGGGCATACTCACCGTCCCATTTGAACCTAAATTACTCGTATATTGTCAGTAGAATGATAGAATTTGTATTTGGTTTTATAAATTAGACTCTTACAATGTAAGCAACTAGTGTTTAGAATATAATGGCAGAATGATGGTCATGTTCCAACCTAAATCATACCGTCGTTAGGGGGTGGGTGACACGCGGTTAGTGAAGTTGGTATTCTATGAATTCAAAAATGTCGGCCTTATTGTCGGAACCGTTTAGTTAGTGTTACGGATCTTTTTTGAGTTCCTGGCTCTTTCTTCCGAGTTGAGTGACCTATCACAGTCATGACGATCGACGAAAGAAAACCTTAACATTTCCACTTTATGTTGAAGATTTCACCTCCAATCTCGGCTCGCGCTGATGTGAATCTCTTCAGAAGCGAAGTGACTAAAATTAGAAGGTGTACGTGGCTCATTTCACCACTCATAGCTCATTTCACCACTCTAAATGTAATTTTTACTTCAATTCTAAAAAAAATCATGATAGCACCAGTAAAGGGTCAAGAGAAAATGTTTGCTTCGTAGCTGATCTCTAAATGTATCTGATCTTCAATGCTTCTTGACCTTTTCATCGAAATTATCAGAGCGTGCAAATGAGGGACTTTCATGATACCATTGGTACGGATTTGAGATTCGGACTTGAAAAATTCATCTCCAATTTTATAGGTCTATCCCGGTGAAGCGGCACGTCCTTATCGAAATTCCCTCGACACCTGTATGCGTGCGCTGCATGCATTTGTAGCCTTTCCTCTGTAATTTGACCCAAGGGCTGCCAAATTAGAGGAAAATACCGTTATTTCTCCATGGCCGTTTCCGTTATATACGTTGAAGGCGGTGATACAGAAATAGCTTATCAATTAGTTACAGAAATGAACCGAAGAAATAATTCCACAATATCCTTAGATTACCAGTTGATTGTATAATATATAACGGCATCCAATTCCATTGTTTACAATTTCGCTACCGACACCATTCCCTTTGGGTGAATACCACGATAATTTTCGACATTAGAAAAGCCTGAAATCCTTCGAATATCTGCATTACAGAGACGTCAGTGTACTCTGCAGTGAAATATAGTAAAGACAGGAATGAAGTCACTATTGTGTGGGAATCAAAAAACTACTCTCGAAAAGCAGAATATTATAATGAAACAATATATATATATATATATATAATATATATATATATATAATAGCGGGTCGCAGTGGTCTAGTGGGTAGAGCGTTGGACTTACCGGAGGGTCCCGGGTTCGATTCCCGGGCAAGGTACTCTGGGCACCTGCAGCTCCACCCAAGCTAGTTGATTTTTCGGGTACCAGATCTTCCTGGGAAACCATAACCGGCACAGGGAAAGGAACTGGCCCCCCTACCCTGATGTGTGAATATTCACACGCCGTCGGGCTTGGTACATGGGTGAGCTCTACCATCACCTACTAAACCGACCTTCGGGTTGATTACTGTGTTTATGGTTTATATATATAATAGGTGTAAACCAGCAAACACTAAAATCGTCTTCAGTGCTATTTCAGGCAACTCAGTGTAGTAGTGTTATAAGTCCGTAGGAATTAGAAATTATGTGACATTGTATTGTACAGAGTATAAACCTATCATAACCTCTTCTCTGTAGAAGAAGTATGTAAAACATATGCTAAGTAAAATATGCTTTATGTACTATATGACTTAATACGGTGATATTAAACGCATTGAAGGCTCCCTTTCAATCAATAACGTGGAGTCTGTTTTCAGAGCAATTTGATGACGTTAAACTAGATTCCTCTCCAGATTTGAAGTTGTCCTTTGAGGGGACCCAGAAGTAATGAGTGATTAGTACGTCATCAATAATTCATGCCTGAATAAACTCTGCATTTAGCGCCTCGTTGTCTCTGCTCTTTCACTGCAATCGGAGTGGGATTAATGGATCGAAGTGACGAGAAGGGTAATCGCGAGGGCGGTGACAGTCGTGTCGTACGGAAGCGAAACTGCGCCATCGTTTGCAAACTCACTTAGAAAAATGCAAACAAAGACTGAACACGTGGACTTTCGCTCGAAACGTGCGGCTTGCATGTCAGCGGAGATGGCCTGCGTGCAAGCGAAATGCGGAGCTCATTAATTACGTTGATGGGATGAATTCCACTGCGATGGTAAATGCTAACGTCTCAGAACATTTATTTTTATAAATGACTGCTTTTCGAATCATCACTTATCCCTTCTCCCTTTCCCATTCATTATGTTACTTTCTAATGCGTAAGTAAGGCGTCAATTCCTTGTGAGCATGAAGTTAAATTAAGTATTTCCACATAAAATCATTAGATAATGGTAGCATCGCGTCAGTTCAAAGATATTCTTTCGTTATAAATAAGTCCCTGACGTTTAGTTTTGATTTACTGCTGCATATAGATCACATGGGTAAATGGGTGTATGGCGACTCATTGTAAAAGTTGCAAACAAAAACACTAACAATAATACATATTTGTGTTAATTGTACACGAAAATACGAATTAGTTTGACCGGGATTCGCACTTAATACCTAATAAATATCTGGGGAATTTATAAGCGGCAAAGTTCCATTTGTAGCGGCAAGGTGGCTCATTGGGTAGGGCGTTCGACTACTGACTAGTACCATTAAGCTGTACAAATATTTTACTGACGAGTAATACACGTACTACGACATGTACAAAAAAGAAGTGTCCTGCCCGGTCTTGAGAGGCACCAAGAGCTATGAATGTTTGACAAGAGAACGAATCTCCTATGAGATGACCACCCCATACCAACGAGTAATCATAGATGGTATATTTCGGTTTTGGAATGTGGTGGGAGTGAATTCTAGTGGCTATAAAACTCCAGCCGACATAAAAAAAAGGTTGTTTTCTTAAAGTCTTTCCCCAGTCCATTTAGTCCATGGGAGAGATACGGGAAGTTAAGTGTCCCATAGCCGAGCGTCTAAGATGATCCCAGCGGCATAACCCTGACGTGTCATGGAGTCAAAGGACTTCTATCGATGAGACGGGACCGCGTCAGCGACATGTGCGATACCTGGTGGCACGCCTACCGCATCAGAGCCTCATCTACCAACTTCGCTCACAAAGGGCCTTTCGCACAATCTTCCTGCTAAATTAAAGAAGCAGACTTTCCTCCATTGTCGCCCTCGAACTATTCAAGAAACAGAAATAATCTTCAAAACTTTATCCGCTGTATCCTGTTATTTTCTCTTCCTTGTGGTTCAGCATCGTGCTCTCGTAAGTGAAATTTTTCTCATGCGTAATTGAATCGTGCTTTGATACCCAATGTCTCTGTGTGGATACGCGACGTGCAAATTTTACAATGACCCAATTACATGGAAAAGGTTTGCCGCAAGTCCAAACGATCCATTCGTCCAGATAGGAATGAGAGAGAATAGTGCTTTTTTTCTAATACGATCCAGTCGACACTGAAAAACAGCAAATGCTTTCAAATAATTTATTTTAAACGTTGAACCATGGGAAACTTTTTCGTGTTGCACGGCTTTTACAGATGGTGAAATTCGTTTTCCAATGCGTGTGTAATACGGAGATGAAGGCGTGGAAGGTGATGGCTGTGCATCAGGGGAAATGTATGGCATTAAGTAACAGACTTAATCAAAAAGTGAGATGATTCCGTAGACAATTTAGCCTTCGCAATACCTCTTTTACCCAAAGCTAAGCATCCATCGACTCCTCTCCAGAAAAAATGCAGAGTAAAAAACAATGGCCGTTCTTTCAATTTCAATTCTTCACAAAACAAAGATGGAAAAAACAATGTAAGGTAAGGTTAGAGCTGCGCCAGTTAAATTTTTAACTCTAATAATACTCTTATATTTATCCCCACCGTACAATCAACTCTATTGGTCATGCGTGAATTAGCATCCTTATGATGAATTCATATAATAATTGACACGGAATCTGGCACCTGTTTTGACTCATTCCACTATTCTAGTTTCCAGCGTTCAGTGATCCGTAAAAAGTTTCGCGTCCTTCAGCGAAATGTGGAAACTACCTCGCCGCTCTATTTGGTTAAGCTGTGACTTGTTAGAGCCAGTAGTTCGGTGGGATAAAGGTTTGCTGTCGGGGGTCTCTCATCACCTTTCAATGGGATAGCAGACGTTTGCATCTTACTTCTTTGGGTAAGGTACTTCCATTTTTCCTTTTAAAATCTTGGAGACTTCAACCATTTTTGCACATTGTCCTGGTTTGGTTGGAACCCTGACATAATAGGCTCCGTACAGTCTTTGATTTACGCGAAGCGAACGTAAGTGGTTTGCCAAGGTGCCTGGATTACTCAGTGTAAATCATCCACAGTAATCGACCCGTAGGTTTCGTGTATCTATACTTTCCGAAATACCATCCATATCTCTGCTGACCGAGATATCGCAAATGTCGCATCTATTCATTTGACCGTCCAAATCTACCGGAACTCTTTTATTTTTGTTTACCATTTTCTATCATTTTGTTGTAACAACGGCATAACGCAATGCTCTTTTTTAAACATAATCATGTTAACACTTTTGAGCTCGCATAGTTAATGTCAATGCTTTGTTCCTCTGTATTGATTTTCGGTTTCATGCATATGTATTGGAAGAGATATTTAATACTGTTCAGATTTCGGAAGGATTGCTTATCGTACGAAGCCGCTTTCTCTGTTCCCAGTAGCTTGCACTAACAAGAGGCCCGAGGAATGCGAACTTCCCCGCTTAGAAATGAATCATCATTTCTCCAAGTGTTGTGAATTATATTAGTATTTTTTTCTCCCGTTCGCAAAGCTCTCTGTAGAGAACATTCAAGGGAGAAGGTATCTTAAAAGGGTATGTCATGTGAGTGTTTGAATTGCGATTCGAGATGTTTTGATACGAGAGTACCTACGGCGAGTTTCAATCCTATATTAGCTAAGGTATTTACACTGTTTCCGACTAAACCTAAGAATTCGGGTTTGAAGTTGGCGTCGGGGATGTGCATTAGGTTTGCTAATCATGCTTTTTCTTGCTGCTATTCATGCTCTTTCTTATTATTTCACTACTTCATCGTTTGAAATGCACCATTTCTTCGAAGACGCTAAAATACTGTCTTCCTGGTTATTATTTTTATACCAAATGGACTGTTCTAATCCAAAAGTAGGGTTACGTGTTCTGGAAAAAAAATTATCATTATTTGTATCTGTGTTCACAAGCAAATATCATGGGCAAACTTTACTGTGCCCATGATATTTTTGCCGTACATTTAATTGCAATGAATCCAATTTTCATGATATCCGTTATTTTAAAACATATTCCATACAGGGATGACTTCTGGAAATCTTGGTGGGTGACAGAGAGAAACTTTATGGCATAAAGAAAATTTGAATCAATAAGTATGACCTAATTGCAACCGAATCGTGTTCTACATTAGTATCTATTTACATTGCTTTTGGCTGATTTGTTAAATAAATGAATAAATAAATATTATTCTTCCATATTAGTACCTTTAGTATCCAGAACTGACCTAGCACCCATCCTCTTCCATCGGACAGACTTACAGCGTTTCAGTGTAGAGAGACAGATAAAGTTTGTTGTAAATATTTCATAGCTGTCCTTTCCCCGTGCCATTGTTGAGTAACACCTTGTGCAGAGGGATAGTTTGGATTCCTTGCAAACGGCGAACGCGTAGGAAAGGGGGTCACTCATGGGGTGGCTATCAGATTAAAAACGTGAAGGCAGATATACCCGGATTTGAAATTCCGCGTGAAATGTACTCGAAGGCTAACCCAAATGTCGCGTGTCTCCTATCACGCCGCAGGCATGAGCTATTTGTCATTAACTCCACAAGAGAGCTCGCAGTGTGTATGAAGTGTATCGAGCCATCGGAGAATCGAGGACGCAAATGACTAATGCTTGCACCGCAATCTAAATGGGAGAGGAGGGACCCGCAAATCGATAATTCCACTTTGAATTAAATCTCAAACTGGACTTCAAATGTTGACTCCAATGCAAATCGAATAAAAACACTTATCCGGTGGAATTTTATGAAGTCGTGGAAATGTTTATCAAAATTTGATATTTATAAATGTCTCTAAAGATTTTTTAAATTTATTTATATACCCTGCAAGCCACCGCTAGGGTGTGTGGCAGGGTACACACGCCAGGCTAACTTGGACCTGAATATGGCTCTACAGCGATCAATGTTATTTGATCCCATATCGTTCATGGAAAAATGACATCTTAAATCTATTTGTTCTACACTTAATTGCTCTAATTTTATTGACATGATCTCGCCTGCCGTAGTACGATGGGGGTAATAATACATTTTTAGCATCACTGCTAAATACACGTTCTTCCAATTATGCAAGAGATTTAACATGAGATTTGACCTCCTCTCCATGAGTGATTGCCAGGCTAGCTGCTCTAATATTTTGGATAAGCTACTAGGTTTGTCATAACAACGTTTACCAACATCTAGCGCCTGTACGCTGCGCGCGATCCAATTCGGCAATTAACCCAACTTATTGAGGATCCCATATACTTGCAGTATGTTGTAAATGAGGCCTAACCAGAAAAAGATAACATTTCTTTTTGACCTTTTCATCACATTTACCGAGCACTCTCCCAATAAATCCTAATTTTTTGTTAGCTTGTCCACATATTCCCCGTACGTATGTGTTTTACCCAGGAGAGATCGTGAGTGAGAGTAACGCCTAGGTATTTAATTGAGTCTATGCATTCCATTTCGGTGTTCCCGATGCAGTAGTAGTTCGGGAGGGAATTGCTCTTATTCCAAAAATTTATGACTACGCACTTTTAAAAGTTTTATTCTATTTTCCAAGTGTCACACTAAGGTAAGATTGTGTCAATGTAGATTTAAGGTAATTCTATTCCTGAATGCGTTGTTCTGATAATTCAGGGTTCCTTTTCATTAAATTTCGATATTGCGACGACATTGTAGAAGTTAATTGAAAAATTGGGCAAGACTCATTGTGGTTTTTCCGCAGTGGCTGGTAGGTATCGCATTCTCAGATTATGTCAGTGTAGGAACGTCACGCTTGACAGATGGACAAGAGGTACCCAGACTTATGCAGAATTGTAGAATGCTAATAATGCGAAGAATTGTTTTAATATGAAAACGGAAATAGTTGTTTAGTATTGCTTTAAAGGTAGAACCCATTGAGAGTTGATGAGCGAGAGGGAGCTAAAAGCATTTTATGGCAAATATTATTTCTTTATAATTACTTGAAAAAAATCAGCACGTTCGCTATCGGAACATATTTTTGTCTGCTCCGAGAAAAATCCCAGTGAGTGGCGAAAATTTTAATCATTATAATTGCTTCTTAGGTTAATTACATCATTATTCTATTGGAAATTTTCCTCTCCAAAATTTAAATACTCAAAACAAGGTGCTATTTTACGCAAAAAAAACGATTAATTGGCACAAATATAAGGAAAAACAATGGAAATACCGTCACTTTATGGAAAATCATATTGTAATTAAATATTCTCATTATTTCCGAACATGATATGCTCAGACCAAACTTTGTTTCTTCGATCATTCTCATTCGTGGAAAATGAACATTTGGTGATTCAGGAAAGATAAATTTTGCTTTTTGTGGAAAGTGATAGATCACAACCCTCAAATTTCGTTTTGGCGTAACCCTTTTCGGGTTTACACGTCTTCTTCAGCGATAAAACACACGAAACTTTGGTATAAACTCCCTGGACGTGGAGTAGCGGGCGGGCGGACATGTGTAATGTCACGGTGGACTGCGCAAGACCCGTAACACGGGATCTCTGAAACACGACAAACACTTCCACACGTCGTACCTCTTTCCCCAAGTATTCCTGCTCATGCCACGCAGGGCACCGCTTTTATGTACAACGCGGGCCCTGGATCTGATGTCGCCGCTTTGATACGGACCACCGTTTGAATCCCCATCCCCGTGCCATGTCGCAGCATTCTTGTTCTCAGTTGATTGCCTAAATTGATGGCAGAGTGTCGTCCACATCCGACGACTTCCTTGCGAGTGACGAGTGATAAGCCAATGAATTTGCATGGCTATGGATGTAGTAAGACTCAGGGTCTTCCGGAGTCGTGTTCATATAATTTTGTGTTAATTTATCCTTTAAACACACTTGGAAGTGTAGAGAGATAATCAATTTTCACCTTTTCTGGATCCTCAAATTTATATACGTCATTTTCCTAATGTATTTGTGAAATATTCATTTTCACCTCATGGTATATTAATGCCTGTGACAGTGTCCAGAAAATGTGACGTCAATGATACCGATTCATATTAAAATACATCCTTAAAGGATTATTATGTGGTTTATCAAACGAATTATGTATCCACCTCTTGAAAAATTAAAATAATCCTTTCAGTCGACCCAATTAAATCTAATCAAAATTGCGAACTTCTAAGAGTGATTGTTTCATTTCACTCGTCCTTATCGTTTTGTTAATCACTTCTGTTGTAGTAAGTAGGTTGACTGCGATCCCCGGAGTGGGTAGATTTTCATTTTCGGCGTACTTTTCTAAATTAGTATATTATGATGTGATATTATGAATGACTATTAGTGATTATGACTCTAGATATACCAGCTTTTCCATACTTGATGTAATGCCAAGGAAAAACGTTTATTTACGATTAGTTCGGCATCTCCGTAACTATAGACCAATACCTTTTTCGTTCCGCTAAGGGCCACAGCTAGCGACGTAATATTCTTAATTGAACAACGCTAGCTATGATTTAGACGTAGTATTAATTATTCAACCGAATACGGACTATTGCGCAAATAGTACGAGTTTTGTACCGTGCTGCATAACAGTATTTCAGAAATGCTTCCGCTCTAAAAATGTATGAGTGGCTTAACCTTAAACCACGAATTTTATCACGATTATGACTCAAGGTTTCGTATATTTTAACCTTCCCTTCATTAGTGGTTGATTAACCCCAATCGTTTCTAAAAGGATATATTCTAAAATTGTTTCATTGCCTTAATGTTTCGCATGGCATCAATGACGATTTAGGTTGAAATGCAACATTTCAAAGCGTAAAAAGCATTCACCTTGACCCGAATCCCGGTCAAGATGATTAATTAATGCGCTTAGAAATTGTTGCATTTTAATGTACATTAGGTCTGTACGTCCATTGTGTTTACCAGCTCGAGGGAGGTATGAGATCTATCATTGATTTTTTTAGCTTGGTCCACCCTTTTTTTTTGGTTATTTTATTCCTTTTCTATTGATTAAGATTTTCCTCGTAGATGTGACCGAACTAAACTATTATTAATGAAGAGTTATATTTCTTTATAATCTTGCTGAAGACTAGACTCGCCAAGGAAACTTAAAATAAAGCCTTAGTTCTTCTTCTGGATGCACCACTGTTGTTTAGAAAATTGTAAAGGAAGTTTGCATTTGGGTTAAAAAAATAACTTTGCGAATAGGAACAGCAAAGTGGAGGGCGTATACATACGGATAGAATACCGATTGCCTATCTTGATAGCCATGTTTTGAAAAAGACGTTTAGAGATAAAGGGTACTCCCCGTTCCACACTAACGTTTATCGTGTGACGTTTTCGCCTCTCTCTGTCGAGATGCAGAAGCCCAAAACATCTCTCGGACGGGTGACAAACATATCTTGCAATTAACACCTTTAAATATTGCTGATAAAAATCGCGCACCATATTTTCTGCGCGAACCTTTAGGTTCGGACGTCTATAACCCTGCAGACGTGCAGTAAATGTGTCGTGCGCAAATCGTTCCCTCTGTTTCAAAGGACGGACAATTATCACCACGCTTTTTTTTGGGCAGGCCGAAAAATTATCGTCCGTTATAAGTTCACTCATCTGTGACTCGTCTGTCGCATCGCAAAATAATGGCATCAATCTATATCTCGCAATGTTGTGAATGGAATGGTTTGAGGCGTCACTTTGTGGAAGCGATTCATATCGGAAAAGAAAATACTTTCTTTTTCCACACATAATATATGTAGGAGAACAAAGTATTTTATTTTCCGATCTATTTTGTGAAATCTGCTCGGGATCGCCACCATGTTGAATCCTGAATAACCTCTAAATTATACTGGGTGGGGATCCCGCGAGGTATGACAATGGGTAAGTACCGGATCATTCATCTCACAGATCTCCCCACATTTTCCCCCTCTCAGTGTGAACGCTTTTTTCCCATCCACTCCTTGGAAACGCTCACTCATCATTCTTCGACGTATCTTGCAGGCCCGTCGGAAGGCTGCCCATCCAGCTTATGTCAGCCAACAGCAGCAGCAGTCGGGAATCCAACAACGCGGGATCTCTCCGTCTCAGCTGCCGGCCTTACCCTTCGGGCCCGCCGGCGTCGGCGGCCCCCCCGCAGGGCCGGTGACCAACAGCATTGGACCCCCCGCCAAGGGCACGATCTCGGCCTCCTCGTCAAACGGGTTCCACACCAGCCCTGATGGCGGCCCGCACCAAATTGTCCAAAATCAAACGGCAGCGATACAACAGCAGACAGCCCAGAAGCAGCTGAGGTCGCCCACAGTGAAGAGGGCACCGGGGGCTTCGGTCACCATGCAGGGCTGGCTGCATAAACAGGGATCGGACGGGTTGATGCTTTGGAAGAGGCGGTGGTTTGTCCTGTCCGAGTTCTGCCTCTTCTACTACAAGGGTGAGTGAATAAGATAGCTAAGGGAATCGGAGAGGTATTAAAATGGCCGAAATAGTCATTGGGCCGAAAACTTTCGGAGAACGTATTAGTTTTTCATTTATATGAATTGGTGTGAAAATATTAATGGTGTGAATTGAGATCGTAGTACAGGAATAGCAGTAACCGAGAATTTATAACACCGGTTGACTTTCCTGTATAGTTCTCGCAAATAAAGTTAGACCTTCTGCCTTGAAAATGCAAAGAATGTTCGGTGGGGTTATAGAGAGCTTGAGTAACTCGTCCTTCTCCCAACCCAAAGGTGCGGGTTTGTGCCCCACTTCGAGCATGGATATTATGTAAGCTGTGGTAACCTCTACAGCTTAACCCTGTAAGACCTGATGACAAGTCATGAGAGGTTTATCGCGAACAGAATCACTTACGGGTAATGTCATATCCAAAAATAAAACACGATTTTCCACAATTGAAGAAGATAATGTGATTTTTGCACTAATAATTCTATTTCCGTTTTACTTCAACGGATGAACGTTCTCCAAGTATTTTATTTCAATTCATGGTCTTGCTGAGTTATATTTATTTTTTACAGTTTCTTTTGAAGTTGATGTTAATACTGGGGGACACATCCCTAAAGCGTTTAAGAGCAGCTTTGTGATGTAGAAAATTCTCACCACAAAAACAGCTCCTTAAAAAAAATAAAGTACATTCAAAGGATAAGATACTTTTCAAATAATTATTTTTTGAGCTTTTGGGAGCATATAAAAAAAATCAGCATTCCAGGGGAGGATTCGGAATCAATTTATTTTTAAATTTCTGATCACGTAGCGGTGTGGTAAGGGGTGTGGTTGAGGGTTTGCGGTTTGGAGTTTGTCCCCAGTTTTCGCTGAGATTTCCTTTCGGGTGCACGGTAGTGTCGTTATCAATGTAGTAGAAGACGGTCAACCGCGATATGAAGTGAATTTAATATGTTTCAGGAAATTCATTTTCAATTAAAAGATCAAAATAAGTTTCAAATGTGAGATAAAATTCAGCATGAAATAAAACGATCGGTTAGTTTTGGGAGATAATGCACCGCTGAAAATTCCGTATTTTTTGCAATTTCAGTGTTTTATTCGCCCAATCGGAGATTAAGTTTTTCGATAGAACTAGATGAAAATTTAGGCCAATTACGCTGAAAGGCGAAGTTGAACAAAAACCAAGAAACCACGTGCTGTTACAAAATTTAATTCCTCAGGATACCCTAGAGTGTAAAGTTGAAATGCCCTTGAAGATACTTAGCCAAGACTTTACAGTAGTAAGGTTTTTCGAAGATGATGTCCTTTTTCCAATGTAAAATATGGTAAGCTTGTACAATAAATGAAAAACTCCAATAGCCGTAAATAGTTAACCTTTCTAAAAAAATTACAAGGTGGTTAGTTGGCTAACGCCACGAGTCAAGAATGGGGTAAAAGGTAAAAAAGGAAAGGGAAAAGAAAGGTGAATACGTATACGCGTATTTCGGCTACAAAGTAGCCCTCTTCAGCGTACCGAAGGTAAATCGTCACAACAACACAAGTCGAAGTGAGAAAGGGTAAGGGCAATCCGAAGTATATATAGTGTAAGGTGTGGGGGGGAGAAGGTGGGTTGCAGGGGTGGGAGCCAATAGAATGAGGTGACAGTAGAGGAGTTTATTCTATACGACTAGCCGTAAGAGCTCTATTCCTATCAATATAGTAAGCTTATTTGACAAATACTAGAGAGCACTTTTCTCGTTTATTTATTTATTGTGTTCTGTGACTTTAATGTTTGAACAATAATTAATGGTCCTTTAAGTTTATATGTAACTTTTATTATCTCCAGAATATACTTTCTTCTTTCTTAGCAAAAACTAATTATTCTTATTGCGAAAAGTAATCATAATTTCTATACATTTTATAATGCAAGCAGTTTTAATATTTACTCATTTAAATTAACTTTTGTCTCAGCGTACTAATTCTCATCATGTGTATGAAATTGACTCCCGATTTAATCTGTTTTTGGAAGTTTTTTAAATTGATGAAATTTGTCAATAATGTATCAATATATTTTCTCCTATACCCGACTATATATTATAGTCGGTCATATTTCAGTGGGATCACATCAAGTTTATTGTTGATGAAATAAGATTACTATAGAAGATCCAAGTGTTATTTTTGCATCAGAAATTCTTCGATTACCTGAACGCCTTGAGGTTACCTTGCATCGTAAATTGACCGCCAAACATCGTATCTTATTACGGACCCCATTGTCATCTTTGAGCGATATTTACGAAGATCTTCCGAGAGCGGTACGTTTGTTTTTTTCTCGTAGTGTCCCTCACTCGATGAAAAAGAAAGACGAAACATTTTTGGAGACAGTTTTCTCGAGAATCATAGTGCCTGACGCGTCCGTATGGGGTGTAATTTTCCTCTCCAATCGAGAGAACGTATTCTCAGCCCCATATTAACTGTCGTCTCCGTTTAATACGCTGGCGACCATTCATGGTTTCCTCCGCGCGGAGAAAAGGGAAGCCCCGTCTCCGTCAGCACGTTGAAAAAGTTAAAATAAAAGAAATAAAAACGAAACAAAGCAAACGCTTCCTGCTCTCTCCGTCGGGAACGCGCTCAAAATAATAGGAGGACGAGAATAAAACCAACCGGAGTCGCCGATATTTTCTAATGTGCGCAGGGAGAAGTTTTTCCGGAACGGTTTTGCCATGGGTGTTCTCGAGCCGGTGGCGAAAGAGTGGCGGTGGTTCATTCCTCTCCATTCCACACCCATCCCTTCTTCCCTCCTTTGTCCACGTACCTATAACACCGCAAACAATGGCGAAATAATTTTTTTCTCCTCCTAATGATCGGTCGGGAGCGCTCGTCGTCATCCGCGGCGGGGAGGAGGACAAGAAAATAATAAAAATTTAGCGACGGCGATGAAAGCCGTTTCTATAATCGATGGAGGCAACGGTCATGACCTTTAGCCGACTCGCATCCTAGACCGATGGGGAGGGTAGTCGAAGGCGAGGGGTGATGGAGGGGTAGGGGAGCGAAGAAGATTTGTGGCGGGGACGGAAGGATATTGGCCCCTCCCGCGTTCACTATAAACTCACCTGGAGGGAGGCGGCGGACGGAGGGGGTGAGGTGGCGGTGGTGGGGCGGGGCGATCGGGTGGGGACGGGGGGAAGAGTGGGACGGAAGGACACGGGGCGTCGGGTGGGGTGGGTGATTGGATTCGTCTGCGACACGCGAGGAGCCCAGAGGAAGGACTCCGGTGGGAGCAACTGGTAACAAGGGAAGCGAGAGATAGGAGGACCCGCTGTTTTTGACTATCGAACCGGGCTAATGGATTTCATTTCCATTTTCTCTTCATTTTTTTCCTTCCTTCCTCCCTCTTTCCCTTTTCCCGTTCTTTCTCCCATTCCTTTCCCACGGTGAAATCCTCGACCGGCTCCCGTCCGCGGCCGGCCATGACCTGTTGCCAAAAGTGGTGACGGAGGGCGTGAATGGGATACCATTTGGGGGTCTGGACGTTTCACCGAGGGCACTCCGCTCTCGAATTGCGCCACATGAGGTCCTCCTCGAAATGGATTAATGTTAATCGGGGCTCTTATTCGCTCGACGTGGCTCATCCGTGGCCTTTGCCATCGGAGGGCACTCGTAAATTATAATTGTTTCAGGTCAGTCGGTTTGAGAAGGGATAATTTTAAGGTTGAAGAGAGGGGAAAGAATGACATTTTGGGGGGCGTGAGGGAGATTTAATAAAGGTCGGAAGAGCGGAGTATCGCACTAGTACTATGGAAATATATGTTTATTTTCCGCAAACCTATTTTGATTTTCCAGAGACTGTCGAGAAATTTATTTTCAATCAGAATGCCACCACGTCACCTTTAATTTGAATATTCGTTCAACTGATGTGGCACCACCGTATTTTTAGCACATTAAATTTTGAATATTGTGATTTTACTCCTTTAGAATACAATATATTCTCATTACAGAAATCAATCGACATAACATAAGAGTATATATATTTTTCTTTACTTTATTGCTTTGGGGACGTCGAAATTCAGGGGTAGAGGGTTTGACTACCGACCGGAGGGCCTGGGTTTGATTCCTGGGCACGCCTCTGAGTACCCTCAGCTTCAACCCCGAGCTGTGTAATTTTTCGGGAGCCAGAACTTGGGAAACCATAGGCGACCCAGGGAAAGGGACTAGTCTCTGTACCTAAATGTGTCAATTTGATACACCGTTGGGCTTCGTATTGGGTGAACTCTACCATCACCTGTCAAACCGACCTTCGGGTTGATATAACTGTGCTTCTGTTAAGGCCCGGTCTCACTTTTAATTGCTAATTAAAAATGATGGCCAATCATTTTATGATTGAAGCATTGTCCCTTTCAGCAGCATAAATGCGTGGCTAAATCATAAAATGCACGAATATGCCTGTCGAATGCCACTGTGAATATGCCTATCTATTATCATTGAATTTGAGTGCCTACAAGGTTCAATTGTGGTTTCATTCGTAATTCGTTTTCACAGTAAAGGACCATTTCCGGTCATGTACTTAGGGAGTTATGTAGAATCTGACTTAAATGTTGAACTGTTCCACAATTCCTTTGCATTTTGCACTACATTTGGGTACAAATTGGCCAATCAGATCACTAAGTAGATAAATAACTTAATATGCAAAACTTTCTTAATTTCGAAAATGAAGGCACTTATTCTTCGTCTTTCTTTAAATTTAACTCACACCTTTTAACGTCATACATGTATGAAGTGGCCATTCCCCTCCACGTGATTATCTCGGGTGGTATGTGCTCTTCCATCAAGTTTAATATTCTCTTTGGATCTTTTGTGTTTCATATTATCAATGAAAAATAATTATTATGAAAATACGGAATTCGTTTTTCATAATCCACAATTAATTTGTTACTGATTATTTGGACTCGTTAAAGAAATGTCGTGATTTCACTTCGCCTTCTCCGTAACTTTTATTTCCTTATTGTACGATTTGGCCTTCTTGAATTGTATTTCTATAGCATTTATATTGTTACAGGGATATGTGAGCATACCATCAAATTCTTACGTCATAGCTACAAAAATATATGCAAATTTGGAAAAGAAGAATTGAAAAGTGCATATAATTTAATATTAAAGTACCTTGTTTTTGTGTCACTCAAATTACATTGCGCTTAAAGTAGATCATTTACAAATGTCTGACAAATATTGTGAGCTTTAAATATTGTATAACACCTTTCACGTATATTTTTTTGCCTTGGTGGTGCAACGAATTAGTAGACTACATGTTTCCCCTCATATTTGTTGTAGGAAATCTGATTTCTCTCGGTAGAGTTCATTTTAAATTTAAATCAACGAGGTTACTTAGCCATGGGTGAAATATCGTGTGACGATAGCTAATACCGGTAATTTGTCGATCTAATGTAAGTTTTAGCTGGACTCTGAACAGTATTTTTTAATTCCATGATCTCCTAGAGAACTTCAATAAAGTATTAATTATCACATATACTCATTCAATTGCTTCAAATCAGTCCTCAACTTCACACATATTTTATGTCCATGCATGCCGTCTAAAATGTAGATTCTGTTCATCTGCCCTGCTTAACTCTCTTCTATCTTGACCTTCAGTACTCCGTAACCTAGTAGTAATCCGTCCATTTTTCTCCTACTGCCTTCTCGAATTCCTACCAGTACTATTCCCTCTTGCTCTCTTTCGCTCAGTGCTTTGCTTGCCTGGATTCCATCCGTCAAAAGGATTCCATCCCGCGAATAGTGTCCGTTTTTCTCCACACCCACTTCCCAAGAGCCTGTACCGTACTCATTTTGTCGTGAAGCCGTACGAGAGATGTCTGAAAAATTCCCGACCTTAACATGAAGATGGCAGCACTCTTAAACAAAAGTTTAGGAATGTTTTTGTGCATTGAAGGATCTCAGGTTTTCCCGGCGTATGGTATTCAAGAAAAATTCTTGAATTTTTGTGCATTTGTTGAAAGATACCACAATGTCAGTCATTTTAAACTCTTCATATTTTTGTTTGACAATCGTTTGAGTGAGTTTCTGCCAGGTTTTTTGGAGAAAATGGAAGAGATTACTAATCGAGCTGTCATTAAATATCTATTTTTGAAAGACAATTCGCCTACGCAAATAAGTGACGAGTTTGATACTGTGGTCGGAGAGACTACAGCATCATTCACGACCGTTGAAGGCAGCTGAATTTAAGTCGTACCAGCTTAGTTGTTGATGAGCGTCCGAGACAGCCAAGAACTTCGACAACCACCGATAACATCGACAAAGTTCACCAAATAGTACTGATCGACCATCGAATTAAGGTTATAGAGGTAGCAGAGGCAAAGTACATGTTGAAAGAATGCGTCCATCTTATACTGACTGAAGAATTGGACATGCGTAAGCTATCCGCGCGTTGGGTGTCGAGTGTGCTCACTTTGGACCAAAAACGCATTCGAACGAACATTTCCAAAGGGCGTTAAAACGGTTTAGTAAATGAAGCAAGTCAGATTTTTTGCATCAGTTCAGAACTTTAGATGATACTTGAATCCATGAATACTCTTCTGAGATGAAAGAACGGCCGAAACAGTGGACTGCAAAAGGTGAACCTACTCCGAAAAAGGCGAAGACGGTTCCATCGGCCGGGAAGATAATGGCGATTGTTTTTTGGAATAGTCACCAAACTAAGTTCATTGATTATCTTCAAAATGGTAAGGGGAGAGTATTGTGCTTCATTACTTGACAAGCTGAAGGAAGAAATTGTAGAACACGACCGTATTTGAAGAAGAAGAAAATGCTTTTCCATCAGGACCACAACTCACATGCTCACACTTGGGCAGTCCCCATGGCTAAAATTCACGAATTGCATTTTTAATCGGCTGACCACTCACCACATTCACCAGGTGAATTCCGCCGCCATTCATCCCCAAGCGACTTCTTCCTGTTTCCTAACCTTAAAGCTTCTTTTGGAGGACAGGGATTTTCATCGGACGAGAAGGTTATCACATACGTAAACACCTATTTTGCGAAAAAAGACGTCAACTACTATTTGGAAGGGTTAAAAAAAGCTAAAGGATCGCTGGAAATAGTGTATCGACTTAAAAGAAGGCTACGTTGAAAAATATAAATAAATTGAAGAAAAAATGTCTCGTTTATTTGTTATGTCGGAAACTTTTTAGACTGCCCACGTATGTGTGATATATTTCAGGGCTTAAATCAGGCATTAGTTTGTTATTCTCACGTCTCATTTCAATTTGTTTTTCCTTTTTAATGCGTGATTATGTGTATATCATTTTATAAAATGCCTATTTGGTGCTCATAATCTCCACAACGTAGGTAATCTTGACTATGAACTTATCGAAAAATTAAGGCCTAAACTAAGCTGTTAAACTAAGTGGAACCATTCCATTTGCTGAGACGAAGTTGGTTCTTGGCCGAATAGCCTCAGGCAAAGTCGTCCCTTTAAGTGTTAATTATCTTTCCTTTCACGCGAAATCAACGCTTTCAAATCCCCTTCACCTTCGAGAAGCTTGCAATCAAGGGAGATAATCTCATGTTGAATTCTTATTACCGGCCCTTTTTGTAATCTCTATGGGAATCTGTGGTTGAGTCCTTATATTTAACATGACTCCATCTGATGACTCTCATCTCATCCTTTGTTAATCGTGGTTAAGACTTCAGGACCATAAAGTTTAAGTTGCAAAAATCCGGATATCTATATACGATGAATATAATTCCGACAGTTAATGCCTTAACATAAGTCATAGTTACGGAATAAATATATGTAATTTGTTGCCACGAAAGTTTTACGTATTTTACGCAAGGTTGGTCAAACTTGTATGCAGGAGTTCAAATCATATGCGTACCCTAATAACAGATCACCACTAATGGTCAATCCTGTCATTAGTTTGACGGAGCTGTCCACCCAATTCTCTGTTTACCAGCCTCTTCACGTATTCTTATTTCAAGACCTGTGGTCTAAAATTATGTTTTAATGTTTTTAAAGCAAAATATTATATTTCGTCCATTCCAAACCGCATTTTATCATGAAAACAATAAATGCCTATCATGAAAACTTTAGCCTTAGCCACACTATCCGAGTTAAACGACGCCCAACGGTATTCGAGGTATCAGTACAAGAATATATCAGTACTTGTTCTGCTGGAATTTAGTAAAACCTTCCGTTTAATGTTAAAAAAAATATCCTTCAAGATAACAGAGAAAATTTCGTTCAAAATGAAAAATACATTAAAAGTCGTATGTTACACCGATTGGTAAAACATAGGCAAAAATGTGCTTTAACTATTCCAAGGGAATAAAACAATATCATGCAATCCGCCCAACACGACTTGACCGGTGACATTTATTGTATGAATACCTTGAAGATTAGGCATTAGAAGAAACGCATTTACGTTCAATCTAACAGTGTTAAAATTTTATTTAATATTTCACTATTAGGACCTACGTGAATGATAATAGTTCCAGATATGAAAATCGGTTGTATTAATCAATTAGCCCTAATGCGTTTAGACTAACAGCCTGAATAAGTCAAGTGAAGGAATTATCGTTTTCCTAAAAGTGACCTCACTTCGAGAGAAATTAGAATTCCTGGTAAGTTGCACGCTTCAGTGTAATATTAAGTTTAAAAACATTATCACGTCAAAGCATATTTCTCTGGGTGTTATGCATTTTGTAAGATACATGGTTATGTTTACGAAAGAGAGGAGTATTAACCAATTCTTAGTGCATGACTTCAGTAATTATAATATATAAATAGTCACTAAAGAAATTGTCAAAACTGGCATCAAAATAGACAACACTACATTGGATCAGTTAAAAATATTTGCTACCAGGGAAGTATAACAACAAAAATGCATGTGAGACTGAGATTAAGAGACGAATAGCCTTGGCAAAACAAGCGTTTCAAAACGAGAAGACAATAATACTAAATATAAGCATAGAAACCAGAAAAAAGTTCATCGAAGCGTTCTTTTGAAGTGTACTGTTATATAGGTATGAGACGGATAGTCAGGAAAGTGGAAAGAAAAAAGCTTTAGGTGATGGAAATGTGGACTTGGAGGAAACTAACAAAAACAAGCTGGGTAGAAAGAAAAAGTAATGAAAAAGTGTTAGCAGAAGTGAAAGAAAAGGGTTCACTCTGAAAGACAATAGGGCAAAGAAGAGCAAAGTTAATCGGACATGTATTTAAGACATAACCAATTCCCTAAGAACCTATTTGAAGGAAAGGTCGTGGGGAAGAAACCAGGAGGATGTCCCAGAGCTGTTTTCTTCAAGAATATGGAGCATGAGATTGACTTCAGATCACATGCTAACCTGAAGGAATCAGCAGTGAATAGAGAGGCGTGGCTATTGCGACAAGGCACAGCCTTTAGTCATTTAGTTTAGATGATGATAGTCACTTTCAATCCAGTAAATTGCAAAAATAAACTTTTGTGAACGGCGAGGTTGGCTTGAAAAACCGATACAAAGGAATTGGAAAGATGTCATCTGACGAATAAATTTTCTCATTCATTCCGTTGTCTCAAGTGCTGCTTTAGCAGATATGTATTGAGGAAGCTGGATGTATAGTTAAACACTCATGTAGCACATGGTCCGCTGTGCAATTACTGAGTGTGTACACGGAGGTTTATCCGATGGGACGGGTGTGGGTGGAAGAGGAGTTTGGAGTCAGTGTGGGTGTTGATAAAAAGAAAAAAATATCTCCTCGTGAAAGGGAAACCATGCTTGATGAGAGCTAGTTGATGGGAAAAATAGCAAGAGAATTAGTATAACCAGAAAATCTTGACTGGATTAACGTGGTAAAAAGAAAATTTAAGAAAAAGAAAATATCTTTGACGCCTCAGTAATAGATTGTTTCGAGGATGGACCGGTTATTCCCAGTGAAGTGGCTGGTCATATTATTGTGCTGGATGACATTTTCAGCCGGAATTTCTGTCTTTACGGTGGAATTTTTAGAATGTTTCAGGCAAGTTACCATATTATCTACAATAGCTTGGGATGGAATAAATTAATCGTCAAGTATATTGTTTTAACAGCGCAACAGACTGTAATGCTTGGCGAACTTTTCCGCACTGCATGTTGCGTAGAAGAGACGCGAACATCCTGCCGATTCCTTTTTGCAAAAATTTCTCGTAGGCTTAGATTGGCCACCTAATTTTTGCAGCTTATTGACGTAAAATATCATAAAATTGTCACTCATGACTCCAAAAGCACATTTATTAATTATGAGTCAGTCGCGGCAATATATAGCTTGGGTCGCTTCCGCAAACTATTGTATGGTGTTTTATTTTCCGGTAACGCGATTGGTGTGGAAACTCGTGAAACAACTATACCAAATGTATGCTTTCGGCCACCAGAGAGTTTAGTAATGATTTCATCCCTACTCTCCTTTCATTTAGTAATGATTTTATTTCAAATCTCCTTTTTATGATAGTCTATCGTTACAGAAGCTATGTGATTTTTCGGGTACCAGATCTTCCTGGAAAACCGTTCCCAGCACAGGGAAAGGAACTGGCCCCCTACCCTGATGCGTAAATTTCACACGCCGTCGGCCTTAGTACTGGATGAACTCTACCATCACCTACCAAACCGACCTTCGGGTTGAATACTGTGTTTATGTAATCGTTATAGGTGGGTTTGGATGGACACAGAGACTAAACACCTCTACTTTTCGAAACCTTGTCAGCAAGATGGGCACAGCCTCATACCCAACGCTACAATAAACTTCTTCAGTTCCGCATATATTCTACTTCCATTAACTTCGGTCAACATGCCTGTTCTATTCCTACCCCTTCTTCGTTTGCCTAACCTTCTTCCATCTGTCAAAGTCTTCAACAGTTTCATCGGCAATCAAAATGCTTTCCATTCACCTTTCCTGCCTACTTATGATTTCTCCGAACAACCTCTCTCTTCTCCCATCATGCATAGAACAACTTCTTATGTTTTTCTTTTCGTCCAGTTAACCTTTTAATCATTTTGTAAACCCACAGCTCAAAGGCATACAAGGTTATCATCTGGATTCAACGACCGAAAATCTACTAGCGAGTGAAAAATTAAGTATAAAAATGAGAAAGTACTTCTTTAAGAACTAGATATGAATTTTTACTTTGGCGGAATTTTATGCGAGGCATGGACAGCGGAAATGAAAAAAAAATTAAGATGGGAATGTGGGACATTATGTGCAATGTGATGCACCAGATCGACAAACTCAATAGTTTCAGGCTCCACCGTGCAAAATCGCCGATTGAGGATGGAATAAAAAGTTGAATTTCAAGAAAATTTTAATTCATTAAAACTGGTTTCATTACGTTTGTGACATCTTATATTACAACTTCTTCTATAGGATATGGATATGTTGTTGCTTTGATATTAAAGGCGCTCATGATTGATTTGAAAAGAGAATTTACCTGAATGTGACACCTTTGTGATGACACTAGTTGTACCATATGGAAGTTTTCATGGTATCCACTAAGTTTTTACTAATTCCTCAGGGTGATGGATATCAAGTATTCGTTTCGAGTGGCTAACGAGGAAATTTTTGCGAATAACAGGATAACAGCTGATAAGGTAAAACTCATTGGATATCTTTAAGACAGTGCACTTAGCCGATAAAAATTCTGGCATTAAGTATGGGGGAAAGAACCGATGACAAGTCCCTAGATGCATGATGATGTTGGTTCTACTGCTTAATCTTAGAAGACCTTTGAAAATTAGTGAAAGTCATGGAGGTGAAGAAAAGCGACCAAATTAAGAAATTGGCCGATAGGATGATCAAATGAAGAACTTGGCATTTAACCATTTCAATGGTTGCTTGCTCTTAGTGATGCTGTGATTTTGCTACCGGATGAGATCTTGCACCTCATATGTCAGTCCTGCACATGTATTGAAGGATGTGTTTCACACTTAAAAATGTATTCAATTATACACAATATAGTATGGATCCTAAGTTTTAATTTATTCATGAAACTTAAAGAATAAATGTGAGAATTGCCATTAGTGTGGTACGCATGACATGGCATGTCATAAGGACCTTTTGAAACCCGTCTAATCCATCCTGGTGGCTGACACTTCTTTCCTCGCTCACGCAACGGCTCGCTCTGTGGTTATTTAATCCCTTAAAGGTTCCTGGTGACCCTCAAGGCAGTCGAATTATGGCATAGGTATTTACTCGGTAACTGGAGATCTTGGTGTGACAAAGCGTGGTGAGGAAGGGCGTAAATGATTTGAAAATCATGAAATCTATCATCTATTTATGTCATTACTTATGTCATCCTAATAATCGATCGCAAATTTTAGCGCTCCCGATTTTAGATGTGTTGACCTACTTCCGGAACAAATAATACATTTTATATAAATCATTTCTTATTTTGGAAATCTTAATTTCAGGAAAGAAAATTACAAATGGGCATTGGAGAAGTTAAACTAAACCTTCCACCTCGAAAAAAGATCAGATCATTCTACCATGTTGCGTCACTACAAACTTGAGCTATTGATTATCTTCTCTTCATTTGTTTCGCAATATCCATTTTCATTCTCCTTCTTCCGTAACCTTGTTGCATTCTATTTCTTTATGCATCTTCCTTTGATACTCTTTTAGGATACCCTCCCTCTCATTTTGACTCGTTTCTTTTTCTCCCTTTCCTATTTACCTTACCCTATCTTGTAATTCCGCAGGCGCTTGGATTGCATTCCGCCGACGAATAGAATAAAAACATTTGCTAAGGGCCCTCGTGTGAGCGTGGCGAATTGGTAGTGCTTGTCAGATGAATGATCGGGATTTAAAAAAACTGAAACTAGTTCGTTTCCTCGATTTCAAACGAATTGAGACTTAAATATTTTCCTTCCCATGATTCCGGATGCTTCATACTATTAAAGTAGTTATCCTTGCATATTAAGACTTAAGGAAACTCCCTCTGGTCTCCTTTAACGTTCTTGATAAACTCTTAAAACTATAGAACTAAATATCTATTCCGTTTCCCACTGCACATGGGTCCCGGACCCATTCGTGCTGTCCCAAACGTCCGCTGTCTTCCCCACTCACCTCGACTTCATTCCTCGAAATCAATCAGCATTTTGATAACCCTTGATTACTCCTCGTACATTTATTCTGTCTGATTTTGATTTTTCCCACCAAATTCTCATTCACACCTAACCCTTCTGTTGACTCTAAGATTATCTTCATCTTTATCCAACTCAATTTTTATTTCACACTCGCATTTCAGTATCATCCAGTATGAATTGCTTACCTTAAAGCTTTTTTAAGCCTTGCAAAACGTTATATTTCAGGTTAAAGTTTTCGCCTATATTTTCTTAGAAGTTTCCACCCAAAGCCTGTTTCATCCGTTTAAACTATTTTGACGACTAAAGTTTCCCTTAGCGCCGTTCTTTCGATGCTTAATTTGGTTCAGTAACCGTAATCGTAATTCGTTTCAAATGACTTCGCCCAACAACGTCTCGAAAGTTTGGATACCTCTCGGTGAGTTATTTTGTATGACAATGAGCATATCTGAGCGGTAGATCCTCTGACGGTACAATTTGATCATATCTCAAATTAAAATTCAACTTAAACAAAGTTTGATTTGGATCTATGTTAAAACTAACCTCCCTCAAGACGTAGTAGCTCTGTCAAAGTCATACGGGTCTGCCTCGATCCCTTTTCTCCACCATTCTCTGTTGGTGATTCCCTGGGCAGCCGTGAAATGAAGTGTGCCAAATTAGAAAAGGAAAATAAAAAGATACATTCTAAAAATTACCATTTTTATTTACGTCACAGGCTGTCAATCGAAGTATTTGTTTCGGCTGCCCTCCAGGCAGTCCAATTTTGTACGTGCCAATCTCTTCATTCCCTCGTGGTTCCTTTCGCAGACGGCTTCCAGAATTAGCTTGATGTAATTTATTCCGCCGGAGATCCTCGTTAGTGACTCTTTATCTATTCATTCCATAATTGATCATTCTTCGGTGGAAGCACATTTCCAGCGTTTTTAATCCCTTCTCTCTGATGCTGCTATCATCCACTTTTCAATACCGTTATAAAGAAAAATATTGCTCTATATTTCCTATGACCTTTAGTATTTTTAATTAGTATTGTGTTATTCTTTAACTGACGAGTCGTTCAATTCTTTTCAGTCTGTGAATCAACTCTTTTGATTTTTTTATTCTTACCCATACTAGATGTATACTGTGCAGTCTTCCTGAATATTATATAATTTTTATCTAAGCTGTTCCCGCAATCCTTTATTTCAACTTGCCGTGGTTATTTGAGAAAAATACTAAAGCGGGGTTGTCACGTGAAATGTTTTTCGAGGTTTCGAGAGCGGTTAATAAAATATTCAGGGGAATCTGATAAAAATAGCTACAATTTTATGGCTTTTCAAATTATTTAGCAATATTTAATTATGTTATGTCCTCTTATTCGAATCTCTGTTTGGACCTGATGAAAGATTTTAAAATTGCTCTTTGAAGCATATTTGTTGGACCAGTAGTACATATAAGCCGAGGAGTTATCGAGATTGTTTTAATTTGGCGTTCATACTTAAGTTAAATTCTTCATTTCAAATCATGGAGATGCAATAAATATCATATTAGTGGTATAAGCAGTAGAGCCGCCGAATGATGCACACATCTACATGGTGTGAAAATGGTTTTGTAAGCGATGAAGAGTGAGAAAGAGAGTTGCTGTATTTGATTAGGGCTAAGGATACGATACTGGTGAATATGACACTTCTCAATAAATGACGAAGAAAAACTTTGTTTCAATCCACCACTTCATTTCAGGTACGACTAGTTTCGACGCTACGGCGTCATGCGTCGAAACTAGTCGTACCTGAAATAAACTGGTGGATTGAAACAAAGTTTTTGTTTGTCATTAATAAATGAACTTCCAAAACGTTAATGCTGAAACTATGGATTTAATGACACTTCTCATATAAAATTTTTCGCTATTGATAGCATTTTGTCAATTTCGAATTTGCTGTTTATTAGCAATAGCCTACCGACCAAAGGTAGGTTTTAGATGGACTCTGATTCTATCCAACCCTTTGGCGTTCTAAAGGATTTAGCAATTCTAATAACTATTATAAGTAAGTTATTTTACGTTTTTGTTCGTGAAATATAGAAAATTTTGGTAGCAAATTCCATTCCGGTCGATAAATGCATGGTAAATCCAAAAATTGTCCATATTGTCTTCTTTTCCGAACTATTTTGTGAAAAATAATGAAATACGAGAATAATATTAACTTTCTGCTGTTATTCAATGTCCACAAGCAGCATTTTAATAAGGAATTTAATTGATCACAAATGATTGAGTATTTATTCTGTAGACTGTAAATTGTTTTTAAAGAAATATAAATGTATGCTATAGAATTTTAACACTGCAAATTGGTAACCATTAAAAGTGATAATTTTTCAATATTTGCTGATTTGGTTTTAATCTTTGATTAATTTTACTGGTCGCATGTGCGTAATTTTTCACTAGCTAAAAAAGAAAAGGTACCTATGGAATATTTGGATGGTAGACGTAGATTGGAGGATTTCGAAATGTGTGTGTGGAGAAGGATGGAGAAGGTGAAGTGGACAGAAAGGAAAACAAATGAGGAAGTGCTAGATATGGTGGAGGAGGAGAGGGGATGTCTGGGAGAAATTATGCTTAGGCAGGAGAAATTAATGAAAATCATATTGATCGGCAGCGTGATATCAAAAACTGTGAAATAGAGGAGAATGTTAGGAAAACGATGAAGGGTAGGAGGAAGAATGCAGAGAAGAAAAGGGGGCTATTGTAAAGGAGAATGTTGGGTTGTGTTTCGTTAGCAGAAACAAAATATTTATTTGGTAGTTATGTCCGTGCAAAACCTACCTCAACCGGTAGATAACCAAATAAAAACTTCATTTAAAAATATTGTTCCGCCAACGATGAAAGTTGAGAACGGCAGCCGTAGAATGTCAACGTTGGTGTGACCACAACACACCTTCGGTCGTTGTAGGACCCCTAATTTGAGAGCCGCGGCCCTCGAAGCGATGGTCTTCTGCACTTGGCATGCCCTCGGAGTTAGCCGTCACGGGGGAACCTGCCCGATGGTGAAGGGGTTTATTCTTTTTTAAGGGACGCCGGCGTCGGACGTGCGGGGTTGCCGGGCGTTATTTACTGACCCGTAACGGCTTGAAGGCAAGGTTAATGATTGCTCCACCCAAAATGGTGCTGGGGGAGTGGGGGGTGAGAAGTGTGAGGGTGTGGGCGTGGTAGGGAGCACCCCGAGGAGGGTGGGCAGATGTCGGAAGGGTGGACTCGTGTCCACAGAAACATATGCACTGCGTGATCAATAAGTTCTTCGAGGCCACTTCGTGTGCGTTTAAGTGCCCCCGGACTCCCGCCTCCACGTAGAGTGAGGATTAGGGATTTTCCGTCGTCAAAACAAGTCCGCAGTGAAAGAAGTCTCGACAGGTTCGACTGCCACGGCGGGTAAGGCATTAATGTTAGCGTTCTTTTGGACTTTTTATTTTGTTTGTCGGTTAAATATTTACGTATCCGGAAATGCCAACTCATTTCTCGCTAATCCAACTTTGCAACACGTTTGTGGGCGTCTGTTCCTTTATATTTTCATTTATTAGTAAATAGGAAAGAGGCTTTTCTTGAGGTTGAGGTATAAAATCAACGAAAGTTGATTTTATACCTCAACCTCGACGTCAAAATACGTGAAAGTTGATTTTATAAATTTAGATTTTTGTTCCCTGGCGGTTTCATGTTGTATGCTCTTTTATTAAAAACTGCATTTTTCCTCGTCTATTAAGGGAGATGTGTTAATAGAGCAGGGAAAAATACACACATAGGGGGCTCAGGAATAGATTTGAATTAAAGGTGGGGATGTAAAGAATAAAAGACGCCAGTAAAACATTTACTTTTCAATGCACATAAACCAATGGAATCTACTGTTGTTAAACTTGTTATTCAATTAAAATTAGCGCTTTTTTACTTTTGTGAACAGTGAAGGAAAAGCATACTGTTGATCATGGTATACTCATTCCCTAAAAGAAGGAAATAATTTCAACCGACTCTTTTTACAGAGCTAAATATCCATTCCAACAAAGTGCACCCATTGAAGCACTTGCCGATTTAGAGTGTATCTAATGTATTATGGAAATATGTGCGATTTTTTATGATTACTTTTTGAAACACTCATGTCAGGATATTACCATCCATATTAAGAAATTTTCCGAATGCGTTTATTTAGCGTTCACCTGGGAAGAAGTCACAGTATTTGGAAACTTTGCAGCATTCAAGGTTAGGAAAAATAAGCACTTTTTCATGGGTCGCTAATAATTCCAAGAAATTTGTAATTCATATAGTCAGGCACATACATGTAAATAGCACATATATTTGTTCAGGAAGGCAGTTAAAATCGAGGATATCGTATAATGGTTTATCCACACATTTTGCTCGTGATGGCAGAAAAATGCACTGCAGAAAAATTTTATTTGTAGCTATCACAAAACACTTAGCAAAAATTGGTGAAATCATTTTTCCTGCATTGCATTTAAAATCTCAGTCACATTGTACAATTTAGCATTTCACATAACACTATTACTAGCATGAAAAACATGACTTTTTGGTATAGTTGAAATTAAAATATTTAATATTAAAGTATTGAAGTAGGATTAACATTAAAATATCACTTATTTCTGTATTCCTAGTTTTAAAAATGCAAGAAATAGGATGCAATCACGACAAAGTAGTATATCTTTCAAAAAGATTTTTGGGATTAAAATTTCAATTAAAATTAACCTCAAATTTTCTATTTAAAAATTAATAAAATTAAAAAATATGAAATTTTTATTTTCAACAAATATCTCATCATTTTATTTGGCGAATATTTACTTACTTCAATTTATTTCAATGCAGTAAGGAACAAAATAAAACCTTTACCAGTTTTTCATGCTGATACAACAACTTTATGAGGGACTTGTTCATGTTTGTGAGAGATGACTCATAAAGTAGGTTTGCTGATTGTAACCACTTCGTGCGGCAATCACATTTATTTCCAATATAATTGTATCATTTAGGTAAGGTACATATGTGCACCTCATTAGAATATCAATCTTTAATGATAAATAATAAATTAGCATTGTACTAACTACCTAAAGTGGGAATACTGGCTTTACTGTTATTATTCATTTGTATGTTTTGTTCCCTACAGGTCCTGAGGAAGAAAAGGTTCTGGGTTCCATCCTTCTTCCCTCATATGTGATAAGTCCATGCACTTCTGATGAGCGTAAGAGGGGTGGTAACAGAAAGCATTCTTTCAAAGCAGAGCACCACAACATGCGAACATACTACTTTGCTGCTGATTCCTTAGAGCTCATGGAGCGATGGATGCATTGTATGAACCTTGCCTCTTTCCTTCAGAAGGAATTCACAACAACAGCTCACACTGAAAGAGTCAGGTAATTTGTGGAAATGTTTACAAATATTTGTCTTCATGTTCATTTTTAAATAAACTCTTTAAATACTTTTTGATATGTTTATTTTATTGTTTATATTTGTAATGTTTTTATTTTGACACGAGTATAGTTTTTGTGAATAACATATGATGTATGATTGAATTTAAGTCTCTCTGTATTTATTTGTCGTGACTTTTACTTACCATGTCATTTGGAGCTATTCAGATGATATCGTAGTATTACACTTGTTATTATTGCCAATAAACTAAATAAATATAGTGGTGCTATTTCCAAAGAATAATGGATTCTAAGTCAGAATTGATTCAGTTTAGTATTGTTCAACACATCAATTAAATTGATTAGGACATTTATCAGCTATTTTATATCTTTGCTAACATTTGAACTTGTCAAAACTATTTTTCTTGCTGAATCTTTACCTTAAGTTTAATTGTGGGGAAACTAAAAAATTTTAGCATGATAACTTTCTTCTACCTTCCAATGGATACTGTTTTCATGTATAATTTACTATTCTCATAACATAGACATTAATTGTGAATTGTCCTATTCAAAAATTCTTCAAAACAAAATTGGCATAATTAGGTAAACCTACTAAACTAAATGCAGAATCATTTCTGTTGCTTTAGATTAAAAATTTAAACAATTTTAAATGTAAAAAAGGTATACGTTCTTTGCCTATTATGCCATAATATTAACTATTTCATCTAATCCCTTCATTGAGGAATTTTTGTGAATTTACATCAACATCCCAGACATCCTTGGTTTATAATGATCTATTCCTTGAAGCAACTATCATCTATTTTTATCGATGGTTTTCTATCACTCATCCAGCAGCTGTCAAACTAAACCGCTGATTCATTCTTGTGTTTTCTCTATTCCTTTCTTGGTTAATTTAATAATTATTATTTGCTATTTTGTCATTATTAATGATCAACTGTGATAAATTATATTGTTCTGCCTATAGTTAAAATAATTAAGTTGGGCCAAATCTGAAAATGTGTTACATGTTAAATCAGAACATAAACACACATTAATAATGATTTTTCAGCCAAGAGATGCATTATAAATTTTGTCTTCTAGTTGGGATGAAAGGCAATCCGGTCGCCCCAGTGTCTCTTCCTTCTCATCTTTGCTCAACCAAAGTGCCGATGACAGTGACTCTGGCTTCCATGGTGGCCGTTCTCCAAAGCATGCCACAATAGCAGTTGGTGCTGCTGCAACCCCTGGGCAGGCCCTCTCAGTGCCCACGTGGGTGCCAAAGGGGAAGAAACTTGAGGAAGAGACGATCAGTGAGACCTCTCGAGAGAGAGACATGGTGATCGCGTGCAGAAAAGGTGCATCCCCTGAAGTGCCATCCCTCCCTGCCGAGTTCCAACCCCTTTACGCCAATGCCCCTCCGAAACCAAGGCGATTGAACAGTGGTGGCAGGGATTACTCGACCTCCCCAGAGAGGTCTCCAGAGAGGAAAGAAAATGAAGAGGGAGGCGTTGCGGTGCAACCTAGGGGGCCAAATGAGCCCCTCATGCAGAATGGGATGTATGCAGAGAGAAGTGCAAGAGCCTCTAGGCCCATGGTCGCCTTTGCATCCATCAGGCATGAGAGGAACGTAACCTATCAGCAGCATCCACCTGTTCAGTCAGGTCAGCATCCAGTCATCGTCCCTCCCCCGACGCAGATGATCTTCCCAGGGGTGGACCGGAGGACTCCTGACACGTATGGTCGCTCAAACACTGCAGAGGGCACCACTGCTGGTGTGGCCAAAATGGCCCAGAACCGGGTCGACTATGAGGACGTGTACAATGTCAGCCATAACAGCGATGCATTGGGAAGGATTAACCGTTGGAGCAGTGGGCAGTATGACCTTCAGCATTATGTGCCCAATGAAATCCACCAGAATGTCATTCAGCCACCACCCCCTACTCACGTGCACCACTGTTCACCCAGTGGTCACTCTCCACAGCCTGGGCACATGCTACACCCACATGGACAGCAGCTGGGTGTGATGCCCAGGATGCCCCTATCACATCCATACTCAGTGTCCCCGACAACAGCTCAACATCAGCACCCACCCCCCATGCACCAGTACCCGAGTCCCCATCAGCTGATACCCCCTCAACCCCAGCCCCAGGTAGTACACCGGAGGACTCCCCCGTTGCCACGACCCCATAGTGCAGATTTCCTCGGTCACTATGAACAGAACCAGTTCACGTATGTCCTGCCCCTTTCCCCTAATGTGGGGAATGTGACCCCATCTATCGAGCAGTCCTCCCCCAAGATGCCATCCCCATCAGTGGGTGAAATCCACAAGCAACAGCCAAACACACAGGTGATTGAGGTGAGGGAGCAGCACACAGTGGATATATACCATGGTCAGCCTGTGCCAAGGCCCAAGTCAAGCATGGACATCAGGCCATACAATCAAGGGAGGACATTCGATCCTGCAGACTACTGGTCTGAGGAAAGCTATGCAAGGATGATGCGCCAGTCGCTCTACCTTCATGCGCAGCATGTGCATCCCTCCTCGTCTTCGTCCCACAAAGGTTCAGAGACATCCTCAGGATTAGGGGTGCAGCAGCAGCCTAGCTGGCCCGCCCAGCCACAAGAAGCACCTCCCCCCATGCCCACCCAAACGCAGCCAAGACCCACACAGAGTGTACAAAAACAGCAGGCTGGTGATGCACTAGAGGTATGGGGCAAGAGTTCAGAAGACGTAGAGGTTGCCGCTTCGAGCAGGCAGAATGCAGTATCTGGGAAGAGAGATATGCATCAAGCTGGACATTTCCTGCGATCGGCCAGTGCTAGGATGCCCAGATCTAGATACAATTCAGGGGAGAGTCCAAGGGAACCATCAAGTGCCATGAGTGCCATCTCTGGAGAAGAGGTTCGGTATGGAGAACGGAAAATGCAACAGGTATGCATATGTTTTGGATAATATTTTTTGAGAATATGCCCATTGTGGTATATTATTGATCTTACATATTCCTGAATTCCTGCAACCATAGCCACTGGTGGTGGCAGGAATTTCCATTAGAATTTTGGTTTCTATTAAGATGTTGTTTCCACAGTACATTACATACTGGGTAGGCAGGTGAATGATGTGCCCACCTGCTAAACCAAATTCAAAGGTTTGAGTACTACATTGGGCATTTGCTTTTGTCAGCTCTTGTGATTTCATCCCTGGGAGACCAGAATGACAAGCCAGGAGCTTGAATTCCCTTAGGCAGTAAGGCCACTAGATTTGTCCATAGAGCAAAGAAAAAGGAAAATGCAGATGTTTTATGTTGGATGAGATGTTAAATGGTATGAGTTAAAGATAGCATTGGTTGGATTGTGAGGACAAAAAATTACCTTTTTGTAGTAGATCTCCTATTAAAATTTCCTTCACCACTACTACTTAGGCATCTCTTTTGAAAAATATTTCTCAAAGAATGAGTTATTGAGTTAATTGCTGAGTGGTGGTCATCAATGGAGTTAACTCTGCAATTAAATATTGAAAATGTACTTGTAAAACAGATGATGTTATTAGAAAATTGGCAGAATTACAGTGAATAAGGAGAATTAATTTTGTCAAAATTTGAAGCAATTACATGAGAATATGCTTTGTTTGTCATGAGTTTCAATAAAACTGTGCTCTTTTACTTTAAAATTAGGTACATTACTCATACTCAAATTAGGTTCAACACTCAGATTGAACCTCTATTTCTTTTGAATAAAAATAGAAAATGTATTGGCATGTTACACCCTTGCATTATGCTGGATGCAATTTGTAGTAAATTGGTGTCTATCAACCGTGTGACAAAGGTTTAAGTGCCTACATGCACTATATAATCCATAATAAATATGATAAATATTTGAAGAGTACTAATATATTAACACCATAGAGTTTATATTCAAAAGTCATGTTTTAAACCAACTGCTGCATATATTGTTATTGATTAGGACATGTTTATTTAAAAAAAATGAAAATAATTACCAAAATAAATCTGATATTAATGCATTAGGATTTGCTTGTACCCTTTGGGGATTGTTTGGCTGCTCCCTTTAACATGAATTAAAAACTTAATTATCAATGTAGACAATTGGGATGATAGGATTTCTAAGATTTAGGGTAGTATTTTATTGGAGACATCATTGTCAAGTTATAGTTCAGTTTCAAATCTCTAATTTTGTGAATGGTGTACTGTTATTTCATGGACCATCATTTGAATATAAAAAAGGTAGTCTACTGTTTCAGGTGAACTTTGGATAGATATGCAGACTAACCAGTAATCAATTTCTATGCCTCAACTAACACATATCAACCTGGCACTTAATGCTACACTTAATTGTTCTTATATTGGATATACTTTCTGCCTTCTTTAATGCCATTCAAGCTTCTTACTCTTTCCTCCCCCATACCTGTCCACCCTAACATTCTATCCTCTATATTCATCAGTAGTCAACATTCCATTGTCACTCAATATGCCCTATATCCACTTTTCCTGCCTATTTCGAATCTTTCCCCAAAAAATTCTCTCCTCCCCACTATGCCTAATACTTCTTATTTTGTTTTTCTTTCCATCCATTTTACCTTTCCCATCTTCCTCCACCTCCACATCTCTCAAGCCTCCAATCTACACCTATCAAATCAATCTATATCAATCATTTATTAGTGTTATTAGAATAGTATAATGGTAGATGTTAACAATTGTAGCATACAACTCTTTTAGGAAAAACTTCAAAATACAGAAGGCAGCCCAAGAAATATTGTATACAGGGATGGATATGCAGTTGTGTAGCCATATGTGTTTATTGTACAAGCCTTATGATGGACTTAACCTAGGAAGATAGAGAGGGTGGTCATGGACTTAAAGTTTTAGTTATCATTGAATATAAGCAATCAGCACTGTTTGTGACCTCAGATGGGTCTTTAAGCAGTTGAATATGTTGTTATTATCAAACTGAGTCTTACATTCACATAATATAATTCTATCTTGAATCGATCCATCTAAAAGGCTTAAGGCAAATGCAAGCAAGATTGAGTCAGTCAATGTAAGTGAGCACGGAGAGGGAGAACTGAAAAATAAGCCTAAGTTACTTAAGCCATTCATCATGAAAAAGCTTATTTTTCCAAATAATAGCCAATGTTCAGCACCTTATATAATTGAGATTTCTTTTAAATGTGGGTATCTATCTCTACCTCCTCAAACATTCCTGATACCTTCCTGGAAGTGTAACTGGTTAGATCTCCGGCAATAAAGAGATAACGTGACATGACTCCCTTTCAGTTCTACCATAGCCCATATTAAAATATTTATGTTGGCTTTCCCATGGAAGACTTGCTTAATCTGGCAAAAATATAGTATCCCAAATTCCAACAGAAGTGTGAAAACCTCAGGATTAACTAAAAAGTTAACCACTTAATTTTATTGTCCTTTTGCTGTAAATCCTACTCAGTTTGAAATATATTACATTAATCAAACTGAGTTGAATTAACAATTTGTTACCCAAAGCCTGTTTGTTTACTGTAGTCACATGGTAGAAATGCAGTTTTCTTAGGTGATAAACTAAGATGGTTGGAAAGATAAAGCAAAAACTGCTGCTTCATCTGTCATAGAGAGAGCTCTGAGATTAAAATGAATGATGCTTCTTGAGAAGGGGTTTGCTTGAGTGTTAATTACTTAAGAAGGTGACTGTGAATAATTTCTGCCAATTTAAGTAGTCCTGGTGATCAGAGGAAAATGAGGAAATCCACTAAGATAATCACACCTCTGTTAGGTGGTGTGATATTCAAATGTTATGTCCATCAAAGAATGGGGGTACCTAAAAATGCTGGTGATACATTAAAGGTATACCCTTAAAATAAAATAAATATTAATCATGCTAAATTTGTGAAATCACATATCATAAGGAATGAAAATTTGCTTGCCAATATTCATTTCTATATTCAGTATTACAGTAAAGAAGGCCAGGCCAGTTTTGATGAGTTTGAATTGAAAATGCTGAGCTTCTTCTATTAAATAGTGTAGAAAATTATCAAGTGTTTTTCATTTTTTATGAAGACCTCTTTCCTGACTTAACACTTGCTTACTGTATACTCGTACACTTTAACTCACCTGCATAAATTGAAACTACTAATAGGTTACTGACTTTTAATAAATTTGATAGTCAAATTTTGGGAGCATTGCCAGGAAATAAAATTTTCATCACTGAAATACTGTCAGTTATATCAGTAAACATTTGGGAAATCATTTATAATTGGAATATATGAAACAATAACATTTACTATCTTTTGACATCTGTTTTATGAAATTGTGTATTTTATATAATTATAATGACATCATATTTAATATAAGTGCTATTAGAAAGTATTTAATGTTTTGGTTGAAATTTGCTATAAGCCTGTCTGTTTTTTAGTTTCACCAAAGATATATTTAAAATTTACCTTTCTCCTTTTTGATATTGACAAAGTTGGATGAAGTTAGGGGAAGAGAGAGGGAAATAAGACTTTATTCCCTGGGTGCCAAATTATGCCAGCTAGTCGCATATCAGGGTGATTCTTCTTTCCTCATTCTTACTAATCTTTACTGTAATACTTAAGTTAAACTTTCTTCTGCATTTGTTGCAGCGTGAGGAGTCAATGAGACGTCTTTTGGAGTGGAAGCAAAGGATGCTTCAGTCTCCTCTGACAAGGAAGACATCCTCTTCCAGTGGCCCCAGGAAGTCAAGCCAAGACACTTCATCATACAACTCATCACAAATGGGATCATCACATTACAAACAAATGGTTCTCAAGCAGCTTGCCAATCAAGAAGCCGCTGCATCTACAAATAATTGGGAGCATGTGAGTCGAAGGGTGAGCAGTCGTAGAGGACCGGATGATGTACGGACCGCAAGAAGCAGGAGTCATGATGGTAGGCGCTCATCAGCTTCCCTCAGCAGATATAACAGTTATTCCTCTGATGATGAAGGTAAATGCAAATTCTATGTTTTCTCTAGTTTTTCTGTGTCAAAATATGCTCACACCATTTCTGCACAACATATGTGTGCTGCACATTTAAGTTAAGTCAAAATGTGTAACTGTATTAAAGTAAATCCATTTGGTATATTTTTCACAATCAGCTTAAATGGGCCATTTTAAATTAAATCATTTCAAATTACTCTTCTCTCTCCTAATTTATTTTTAGCAGATTTTCTAGAAATTATTGGAATGGGTTTTTGAAATTTTATGTGATAAACACAGGGTATTTAGGGAATAGAATGATTCTTATAATTAGCATTTTGTTGAGCCTCAGTCAATTTTCAGAAATGTTGATTTATTTAACGCATAAATTCTCCAACTTTTAAGTAATATGGCATTAGGTAAAGTTCTAATTTGAAAAGTTTTATGATCCTATGTCCTTATTATTAACATAATTTTTGGTTAAATAATCTGGATGGCTAAGAGATATTTCCATTCATCCATATCCATCTTGTTTAAAACATTTCAACCATTTGTTAATGGCATGCATGCATGGCAAGGAACTACCATTTACCAATTGTTCATCCATATTTTCATTATATTCTATTTTCAAATGTATATATTTTCTATGTTGGGTAAATTTGAATGACTTAAATTATTTAACATGAGAATAAAGTCATTTGGTTGGTTTAAAGTTTGGGTTGCTCCCTTATTGATCCATTTCACTGAATGATAGTTGTTCCTGCATCTAAGTCAGCATCTTCCAGTATGGAGATGCTGTCTTGAATCCAGGAAATGCTTATGTCTGTGAAACTGTCCTGTGAAATAGATAAGTTCAGGAACAACTGAAAAACCTTGAAGTTGAAATCATATTTAATGGAGGAAATCTCTGATCCCATTGCCATAGTATCTTCTTGATTTTCATGTCTGATATATGTATGAATAACTTGTGAATGTCTAATCAAAGGACTTAACTGTGTACAGTTGCCTTTAGCATTCCTTTCAATGCTTTTTGAATCCATTTTCATTCATATAGAGCTGTAACATCTTTTAATTAATGATAATGTGAAAATTATGTGCATAATAGTAGTATGGAGGACTCAATGCAGTATGTACCTGGAAATGCTCTTCTTAGAACCTTTCTGGTGAAATGGATAGGGGATTCCTGTTTAGTGGTCTTTTCTAATGGTGTTATGGTTTCTAATTAATACAGCCTTTCAACTCCCCACTTCCTATAGTGGTTCCCAACTTAACCTAACATGTAATCCTACCTCTATATTTTAATTGGTCCAATGAATGAAATAATAATTACTCAAGCTATTCCTTTTCCTAAGTTGATAATGATATGGAATGGATTCCTATTCTTGCACTTCATTGAATTTTAAGGTTAAGATGAATTGAAAGGACTTCTTTGATCGAATTTCTGTAAGAATAATTGAAAAGACATTAACTCACCTAAGGTGTAATTTGGATTGAGTGTAATAAAAAAAGGTACTAGTTCATTTCTCTAGGTTTTATATTGTTCTTTTCTGTTAATGGTAAGTGGTGTAAAGCTGCTTTTCCCTGTACCTATTCTGCTGACTCCATGACTTCTGCTGCTGCAACATCTCCCACAGTAAAAAAGAACACCATCATTAGTTTCTGTTAATGCTCATATTGATGAGCTTTGTAATTTGAATGGAGAAAATTAAAATATGTGATTTATAATTGTTTCATATAAAATGTAGAACAATGTTATCTGTGTTATTTTAACACATGAATATATGACGTCTCGTCTGCACAGGGTAATGATTTGGGGATGAAACTGGGATGGGATTATAAATGAATTTCTCTGAAGACATCATCGTGGGACTGTCCTCATTAATCTGGAAAAATTATGCATTTATTACAAATCCAACTTAGTACAACTTACATCTCTAAATGTAAAATACATATTAAGTCTTCGGGTTAATGTTTCTATGAATAGCAACACTGAAGTGAAAAATTATTAGATTGATCAAATATGATGCACTAGTCATTTTATTATTTATATTTTTTATATTTGTATTAAACTTACTACCCATTATTTTGTTAAATTCATCATTAATTTAAATGGTGAAACTGTTGGCTATTTTGGGTCAATCTCTCATCATTATTATTACATTTCATTACCCAGTGATAAAAAGATCTTCAAGTTGAGCGTAATTGTTAGCAAAGTAAGTACTAAGAATTCAATGCATTAATGTATTAAAAGTCCAATTTTCATTTATGATAGAAAACAAGTTAGTAAAAGAAAAATTTTAGTGATTTTAACATATTAAAATTCCATTATGAAAAAACAATGTATTCTCCCATTTCCCCATTCTTGCCTGCTTAGGCTCACTGGCTAAGAATTCAAATAGGTTTTGCATTGGTACTCTACATTTGCAGTAAATTATTTCCATGAAGGAATAACATTCTTTGGAAAAATTTCATGAAATAATATTTGTGATTGAAGTTAATGATATTTGGTGAAAAATACATGGGATGCGATCAATTGTAATTTTTAGGGAACAAGTTTTGATGTACCCATTTTGAATTGAAACAATATTAGCCAATTTATTGGATAATACTTATATTATTGATGCCAATCATTTGGAAAATGATTTTTCCCCTCTCCAATGACTGCGGGGTACCATCTCCACCTGCCAACCTAGAGGTCGTGGTTTTACTTCCCACTTAGATGGGTTTTTCTCTATTTAGGGCTTTGGTGTTTGCAATTGTTTTTTTGTTATTTTCAAGTTTAAAAATTGATATAAAGGGCCAAAAAATGGCAGTTTTTGGATTAATGACAAAAAAATAAAAATAAATACTAATAAATATAGCAAAAAAATGGCTGTGAAATTGCTATATTATTGAAATAACACCATGTAATTTTCCGCAATTGGTTAAAACACTTGGTCTGTTCAATCCTTTCATATCATTATTAAATGAATACCCATATGTGTACTTTTGATAATTTTGTGAGAACATTGAAACTGGTCAAGTATTTTACTGATGCATTGAAAATTACTGTGTTTTTTCAATAACAAAAAATGGGACTTTGCTCATATAATCCGCCTTGTGTTTGTCATTTGGCAAATATATAATAAATGAATTTGAAGTGAAATCTGACTGAATTCATTAGTGTACCTAAATTGTTGATGTAGACCTATTCAAATAGAATTTTAAAATACTGAAAAATTTGCAGAGCATATCAGATTAGTATCATAATAATCTGAAATAGATTCAATATACTGTGCACTTTAGTCTCAGGGGTTGTTAAATGAGTTTAAATTCAGCTGGATGATTCTAGGGTAATAGTGTTAGACACCGTTTGGGACTTGGCTATTGAATAATTTGATAGTGACTTTCTTTACTGTCATTTTTGGAAAAATATGTCCAAAATTTCAAAACTATATTATTAATCACACTGGTTTACCATATATACAGATTTTCAACAGGATTATCAAGGTGATATGTAAATTTTTATTCTGCTCCCTAACTAGTATTTGGGATCTTTGCTTTTGAAGTAGGTATTTAATTTCCTGGGTGTCTTTTAACTCTTAATGGAACCAGTTTACAGCTCATGCATGCAACATTCATTATCATTTTTTCTAATACTGTAATTATGATTTCCATTTCTCATTTAAATACATTCCTACTTTGCATAACTTTAGCTTTTATTTTTAATATTGGGAAAGGTATTGACTAGTGCTTTCAGGATTATGGGTATATTTTGGAGATTAATATTATCATTGAGAATATTATACCTTTGCATGTTTATCAGTAAATTATGATAACCAATTGGGGTGAGGTATAAGTCAGAAGTTTTAACTCCTTCAAAATTTACCAATCTTTCCCTTACCAATGTGAAAAACTCTCTAGCTAAATGTGGTTCAGTTTTTTTAAATTTTGCCTAATGCCTTTTATATTACCCTTACTTTATCAATGGAGTTGGTGTTCAAAGTAGGTATTTGACATACCTAATTGATAATTCCTTCAAGCTCCCATAGTGAATTATGAACTGGTTAGAGAACAAATGTTCTCCATTTTACTCATCATGACATAATTTGTAAACAATTTGTTAGCATGAAATTATTTTTAATTAGTTTCCACCTATTTTCGGAGTACTTTTAGCATTTTTCATGAAGTCTTCTTGTGTTGCAAGGTTATTTTATTTGGGTTGTGGCTTGGCATATTCTGATATTAACACTGTGAAATACGGGTGTTTCTTATTTGCTGCAACTCCATCAGAGGCTATGGGAGAGTCAAGGAAGCGAGTGCGCAGGGGCAATCAAGCAGGCAAGGGTCGGAGAGGGATGGGAGGAGGAGGGGGTGGGGGTGAGGAGCAACCCCTACCATCATCTGCTCAAAACCATCCCTCCCCCATGGAAGCACCGACACCCCTCCACCACGTTCCGTCGCCTACTAAATCACAATCACAGCTTCACCATCACCATAGACAAGCTCCCTCTGGCCAGAATGGGGCATACCAAAACTTACAACCCCCTGAATCGAACCCTTCCAAAGCATTCAACTCCTCACAACCTCAAAATATGCATGAGGTAATGAACTTTGAGAACCCAAGGTCTCCTCAGTTCTTAGATCAAGGTTATGTGCCATCTCCTGTAGATTCAGGTGGGTGTATACCTCCTGATGCATCCTATGCAGATGTGGGGGCATCTACACAGTTTGATAACTGGTGGGGTGTAGGGAGGAATGGAAGAAATACTGGTGTAGATGCCCATCTTTATGTACCTGAAGTCCAGCCAATTGCCCATCATGGTGATAAGAAACTCCACTTTGAAGATGAAATATGCAGAAGAGGCATAGAAATTATGGCTGGATCATCAAAGCATGGTAGTCATATTGGGGACAAAAGTAAAAATGTCAGTGACAGCCCCACAAAGTATTTATTGGAGCAGAATAGTAGCACTGGAAATTTGAATTTTGAAACAGCGAGAATGGAACAAGTTGGATTAGGGGGAGTCAATGAAATAAATGGAAATGAAATGGGTTTTCCAAAACAGATGCCAGAGGAGTCTTCCAGAAGCCATCAGTTAGTGGGATTGGATGGAAATACTTTTGAAGAAGGTCAAACAACAAAACTTAAATCCAGGAAGACACTAATGGATCTAAGGAGCAAAAGGGAAAATCCTCCAAAAAATATAGTCCAAAATCGAATTAAAACATTTGAACCAAGTGACGAAGAAGCAAAAGATTTAAGTCGGAAAACATTACCTGGATCAATAATGAAGGAACCTATAAAAGCATGTCATTCGTTATATACATTTAATGAAGCTCATATTTCCTCTCTTAGAGATTCAGATAGCACAATTGTGGAAGACTTTATGGATAAAACAATAGATTTACAAAAAGGAATAAATCCAGGTCGGACTTCAGTGCATAACAGTAACAATGGTGGTGCCACTGCTGACATAGAGAGTAGTGATGATGGTACATCTTCCTCTCCTCCTCCACCTCTACCAGTTGCACCTCCACCACCACTTCCAACAAGTAAGCCCATAATTAATACCAATAAAATCGCCAATCCATCCTCGGCTGCTAAAGGATCATCATCATCTACTAGATCTGTGCGTGAACTCTTGGCAGATTTTGAAAAAAAATCTGAGCAAAAAAAGAGAATGATGGAGTCTCAAAGAGAAGGTCAGTGCCTTGATGGGAGTAGTACTATGGATGGTGCAACAATGAGTGGAAATGTCGAGAATGATAATTATTACCCAGGTCGTCGTTATGTCTTCAGTGATACTGAGACTCTGTTGTATGACACTGGTAGTGATTTAGATGAAGATGCTGATATGGCTCAGAGGTGGAAAGCTCAAAGAAAAGGCATTTTGCTGAACAATTCCGATAACACTGAAAGGAAACAAGATAAGTCAGAGGAAGCAATTGCATCTGTTGGAGATGCAATAGAAGAAGCTGATTCTGAGATAGAGTCAGCACTGAGGCAAAATGGAATGACTTTGGAAAATTGTGATGTCAGAGACCTAAGGAATGTATGCTCGCCAATGACTGGAAAGGGGGCTGAAAGAGTGACAAATGCTATGCCTCAGGTAAAGAATGATATCCTCCCTCCTCCTGCAGAATGCAAAATTCTTGTTGAACCTGATGAAGCAATGGAGGTCATCACAACACCAGGGTACTTAAGACTCAGTTTGGCTGAGTCTTTGGTTACTCATGAGGACATGATATCTCCTTTTGGAAGCAGTGCAACTGCAACTCCACCTCTCAACAATAGTACAAATGCACCAGAAGAAGAACAGCATTACATGCCAATGACTCCTTCCCGCAAATCAATATTGGCATCTCCATCATCTTTGCAACAGACTGGGGCATCTCCAACTTCTGCTTCACACTCTGTGATAATGGAGAGTGTTTTTGGAAGCAATGGGGCCTTCTGGGCCCAGATGGATCCAGAGGAAGAAAGTTCATATGTGGAGATGACAGAAGAAGGGATTGTCAAATCTTTGCTGGTCTCTGATCCTTTAGGATCTACATCATTAGCTCCACTTTCCGTTTTTTCCTCTCCCTCTGGGCGAGCTGGTCTCGAACTCTGCCGAAAAAGTTCAGGAGAATCAACAGCTACTTATGCCGTGCCAGAAAGTCCACGGTATAGTGAAATACCTGGTGGTTCAATATTTGATATGACCCCAGGAAGAGGTTCATCGGCCCACTATGAACTCCTCTCTCGTGCTACAACTCTTTATGAACCAGTGTACATGGAGGTGCGCTCTGTGAAAGAGAGTGGACATGGACATGAAGAAGATGCCAATAACCATGGTAGGATTCTTATTGATAAAGCTTCACCGGAGAAAGTGAAAACTGTATCTGCCTCAGATGAGGAGCGAACTTTCCGGAAAGAAAAGAAGAAGAAATCCAAGTCATCATCTTCAGATCGTGAGGACACTGGGAACTCTTCAAAGAGCGATGACTTTAATGACCGGAAAACCAACTGTCCTTCAGAAAACTCTCGGAGTTCCATGGGAGGCATACTACCAGATATACTAAATGGCAGTTCAAATGCAAATAATTGTCGGCTGCTGGAAGGAATTGGAACGGATAGTTCTGATGTTGGAGATGAAGATGAAGAAGATGCTGATGATGAAGCTTCAAAGGATTTGGACTCTCTTGATGCCCCAAGACATCCCAGATTTAGTCTATCAGACACTTTCCGCCCTGCCTCGTATTATCTTGGAGCATCGGACCGAAATTTTTCTGCTGGAAGTGGTGGAAAGATAGGTCTGGGAGGAGGTGATTCTGGGACTGTCGGAATGGGTCTCATGAACATGGTTAGTGGAGTTGATCCTTCCTCGAATGAACTTCATGGTGATTCATCTGACAGCGATCTAGTGTCACCCCCTCCAATACCCACCAGCCCACCTCCTCCTTTGGAAGATGATGAAGATGTGTTAGGAGAATCACTTATGGAAGAAACGGATGAGAGGAAAAACAAAACAATGCTATCTAGCAATTCTCATCCTCAGCTTAGTGGGACACTGAGGAATCCATCACCAGGGCAGAGGCCAGTTATTAGTCCACCATCTGTTCAGCCAGAAGGAAGTAGTATGAGTGATATGTCTGATACTGCCTCCACGGTTTGTTCTTTAAGAAGGAGGCCAGTGAATGGCAATATTCTCGACAATTTGATTAACAGTGCTCCTAATAAGGCCGATATCCCCTCGGAGTTATACATGCGTCGAAACGAAATGCTTAGTGAATACGGCGATTACAAGAGATCTGGTGATTTTGATTCTCCCCTTTCTCCGTCGCTGCCTCCTGAGCTGTGGCCTCGACTGGAAGATGGATTGCCTACTGTCTCTCCTGAAGCATTACACCGTAGGATTGCCTCGGCTGACGATGCCGCTGTCCTTTACGAAAACGTCCCAGCAATAATGAAACATCGTATGAATATTAGCGTCATTCAGGACGCAACTAGACCTCCGCTTCCACCCCATCGGTCATTGTCTCCATTTGTGAAACTGCCTGAAAACCAAAGTCCTCAGCACAATCCCCCTTCCATGAAGCCCATTCCAACCAACTCGGAAATGATGAAGATGAGCCATCCAAATATAAATATGATGTCTCCTGACGGAGAAACTCCCGCAGGTGCTCCTTATTATTATTCTGACATCATACGAGGGGAATGCGAAGACCAGGGATTCCTGAGCTCAGCTTCCGATAGAAGTGTTACCAGAAATTCAATCCATGGCCCTTCGCCGTCATGGCGTCCTGGCAGAATCCCATTGAACAACCAAAGGGACGACGTGCAAGAGACCGCAGCGAAAAGGAATGACGTCGGCAGGAAGGTTAACAGAATACAGCCTCCAAACGACATTTTCCATGGCTCAGCAAGTCACCATGACCCCCAGAGGACGCCACCAGATTACCCAATGGATAACTGTGAGGGTGTCGACAAAATAATGGCCGCTGACCTGCTATTGATTGGGGCAGACAAGCATGTTGATGTAGACGAGAGGAATATTTACGAAACAGACACACTGAAGAAAGCTTCCAGGAGAAGGCAGTCAAAAGATCAGCAATGGGATTCTTCAGTGCAACAGTCGAGCAACACAGCGGATTCTCCGATGCACAGGCGGTGCTATACTCCTGATTCCCTTCCAGATTCTCGCACCACAAGAAACATTTATCCATACGGATTGATTGACAAGTCCGCCGAGGATAACCTCCAAGGAAACTCTCACGATCTCCAATTTTCCGATCAGAACGGTGTGAGAGAACGAGCGAATCGATGGAGGCGAAGGAGTCGTTCTTTAGAAGGTTTGCTTGATGACGAAAATGAATCCATGTTCCACCAGAACCCGATTCGAACCCCCTACGCCGGCGTCAGCCACAACCGACAAGCCCCACTCACCTATGACAATTCCCAAGGTAATACCTGGGCAACTCCGGGTCAAAATTCAACCCAGGAGGTGAAATCGAGCTCTCCGGCATCCCCTGAGAATCGCCACACGACGAACACGACGTCAAATGGCAACTTCAATGGGGTTGACCCATGGAGTGAGGACAACCTTTGGCGCGAGAGCCTGAGGAGGGTGAGCTTACGACACACGCGTTCCCTAGATCATCTCGACGACTGCTCGCCGAACAATCCGGGCCAAGCTAACTCATCCGGGAGGAGGAGCGTCGACCTCCTGGCGGCTGGTAACACGGAAGCCTCGAGGAAACCGAGGGTGAGCAGGGGTGTCACGTATGTTAACGATAGCGTAGCACTGGCCACGGAGAGACGGAACAGGATGAGGGCGCTGAACAAACCTCCCAATCCGAACTCCACGACGGCCGGTGGAGCAATCTCGGAGGAGGTTCGGCAAGACAGAAGGGGCATCGATGGATCGCTAAACGGCCCACATCAGAATGTGGCGGGAGAACAGCAGTTCGGCAGGTACCCTCCTAGGCACGGACAAGAGCACGAGATGCCACGAGGTCCAAACGTCCCGAGGGTAGCCTACGAACGAGGGAACGACCACCCAAGGGGTCCGAGGAGGAGGGTGGTAATGGGGGGAGCCCTCGCTGAGCAGCAGCAGCCACAGCAACAACCAGAGATCGTCCTCCCCCCGCTAGCGTCGTCTGATCACCACCACCATCATCATTTTTTAGGGGAAGACGCCCCCCCTTCACCCCCTCAATCACCACAACCGCAAGAACCAGGTCCTGGTTTCGAGATAGACCGGGAGAAATTGCGCCAGTGGGACTTGATGTCCAGCGCGCCTCTGCCCGGAATGGCGGGGTCGGCTGGGGGTGGGGCGGGGGCGGGAGTGGGAGCGGCGGTGGGTGGCGGTGGGAAGGGGTCGGGGGGGCGCAGACCCCTGGGAGGAGGTGGGGTGGAGGGTGGGGGTGGGGTCGGAGAGGGGAGCGGGACGGGAGGGAGCAAGGGGGCGGGTCCCCCAGGGGGATTGCCTTGTGCAGACGAGACGGCGGCGAGGGCAGGGGATGAGTCCCCGAGGGAGGAAGAGACACCTGGGGTGCAGGCGAGAAAGCAGCAGCAGGAGTCGCGGACGTCGGCGCATCAGGTTGTAACAGGTGAGTTTAGTGACCAGTCCGAAGGGTCCTAAGATTATATCTCAGGTTTTGTCCTTCTCCGGTGAAAAAATTTTTTCTCTTTCTTTACTGGTTTAAATTCCCGCTTTTCGCATATAGGGATTTATTTTGGTTTTAATTTTTTTGCAAACATTTGGATGAAAGGGTATTAGGGGTATTGGTATTCGTCGTTATTATATCGCTGCATGATTGTATTTGAACCTGAAAAACTACCTTGAATATTCGATTCTCAATAATTTTGATTGTATTAATTTCAAAGGCTGGAATGTCAGAAAATAATTTCATTAGGTCCGTAATATTGTTTAATGCAATGAAGAAAAAATCCCTCGACTTCTGAATCCAATTTCGTATGCCAGTCAGGATACATAATCATAGGTAGTGCTGGTAACTGTAATTGCCGTTGTGTGACTGAGATGCAACTCTTTTGAGCCATCCTATACAAGAATATGTTCTTCAACAGAGAATTTTATTTATTTTAAACTTCTGTTAACTACATTATATCAACTATTCTTTCGATAAGGTTCAGGGGATATTCCAGAATTTGAATGACTTCAGGGCCATTTTAATTTTTCCTTGGTGTCATGCAGCCCACAAGCAATGAAACGTCAAATTTGTTGCCTAACCAAGACACTTGTGAGCGGTCGTCTTAGATTATTTTTTAAACAAGCCGCCATATTGTTTCATGGAAATAAAAACATATTATTTTATCGGGGCAGTTTGTAAATGAATATGCGCCTGGTTGCACTGAAGTCCGTTGTTTCTTGCTGTACCCGTACAAACTAATATATTGAGTAACCATTTTATAGATGTATAAAATGGAGAATTTGGTTTATGACTATTTCATTCCAATATCACTAATGGAATTAAAACAAAATTGAAAAAGGAAAACATCTTTTCATAGCCAATTCTGGTTGAAGAGGTGATATCTAAAAATTATGTATTTTGACATCAATTCCATTCACCTCCAGGACCAACTGTTTGGAATTTTTTGATGAAGGGTGGACCATTTTTGTAGTCACTGGAATAGCACAAAAATAATCTGAAGGTAAAGAAATAAAAGCAACTCCCACTCTTAAGAAATGATACCGTAAATGTATAAATAGAACCAAAGAGGATTCAAGAAAGGTGAAAAATGTTCAAGGAGGAATTTTATGATAAGATTAATGATGTAACTAGGCGTTGAAGTTTGTGAAGGATTTTTTATGTAAGCGTGGAAAATCGAGGAAAGGAAATTGCATCTTGAGTGGCACAAAGAGTGGAAAGAAAATACGAACAACTGATCAAGGCTAAATAAAACAGTTTCTGACCTGACTTTGCGGAAAACCTTCATATTGAAATTGAAAAATAAGTTTAGTTTTTTAGTTCTGTTGGGGTTGTGATTTGCGCCATTAGGGGTGGTTGGGAAAGGAAGGGTGGAGAGAAACCCTGCGTCGGCATTAGCTTTCTTGTCGAAAGGCGCCAAGGGGTCCGCAGTTTAACGTCCCATCCGACGGACGTCGTACTCACTCAAAGTGCTCTCCTCAAAGCACCTCGAGTAGGGTTCGGGATACCACTGAAGAATATTTGTTTTCTCCAGGATTTGAACCCGGGCCTTCGCGGTGGGAAGCATGTACGTTAGCCTCCGCACCATCCCGATCCCGCAATTGAAAAATAAACAACTTGGCTTTTCCACGTAGAGAATTTTTTATTCACTACCTAGGTTTTGTTATGGTATAACATCTTCAGGTATGACTTCAGACCGCTATGGCTGTTATCTCCTAGAACAGCGGTTAAGTCTGAAGTGTAATGTGATATTGTAGGCTATATAATATAAATAATGGTAAAACCGACCAGTCCACTTTCACCTTACCCTTCCCTCGTCCTTATAGTCCTTTCTATCCCTGTTCATGCTGTTGCATCACACAAACGGGTAGCTCGGGTGTACGAGAACATATTTTGAGAGCCAAGGGATGTTGGCTTCTATCAAATTTTGAAAAGAGCTTGTTTGCGATTTAGGATAATATCTAAACCTCCCTGTAGCATTAGATACGTACGTATAGTCATGAGATATAGGAGGTAATCAAATTTATTCATACGTTCAAGTTAGAGAGTAGGCATTAACTAATTCTAATTGAGCTTTTCATGCCATAATGATTATTTCCTCCTCCGATACAAGCGAGGCATAACTACCCTGCTGTGGAAGTCTTTAATACTAACTTTAAATCTCTCGAATACTACAATGATTGCCAACAAATTATGGTGACAAGGATAGGCTAGAGATGGGGAAAATTTTATCTTTTAATGGAAAAAGACAGGGAAATCATTGAAGTCGTGAATGATGTGTGGAAATGTTCAAGATACTAAATATAATCAATATTCAATAACGGTATTGCTGAGACGTAGATTATGGATGAAAATTGTTGTTCTAATAATGGCAGTTTATCTATTACAGTATAAATTTGGGTAGGCGTGAATCATTTACGTCATCGAAAAATATGTTCTCACGATGTGTAATTCAGCTAACCAGCAAGTAAAAATAATTATTGAGATTGAAAGCAATTCATGACAGCGAGTAGATTCATAAGAACAGAATTAAAAGTAGCTCAGTTTTATTTGACAGGAGCCCAGCGCATTTCACTACATTACAGTTTATTCATAGAGGCATTGACAAAAAGATAATCTTATATTTATGACTATGCCACAGTGCAATGAAACTCTTTGTGGCGCTACCTGGTAAAATTTTGGTTTTTTATTAAGTTCATTTTCAGCATCAAATACTTAAAAAAAATCATTACTGATCTCTGACATATTATTTTATAAATCTTGTTGGACATTAGTTTCATTTACTTTCTTTGTTTCATTTATTTATCACCTTAATCCGATATAAGTTTAAAATATATAAGAAGTGTTTTTTTTCGGTTGACAATTCACGTTTAATCCTCAATGCAAGTGCTTTTTTTGCTTCTTCATTGTTGAGTTTTTCAATGTACTTATAACCAAATCATATTCAGTATGAAATCTTGCATAGTGATACGTATTCGTCCCATTTCTGCATATTCAACCTGAAAGACAGTTCCTGGATGAAAAAAAGGCGATCAAATTATGTGACCTCCATTAATTTTTACCACAGCAAAAATGCACATCGCGGAGTATTGTTTTCCGATGACATGGAGAGGAGAAAGAAATTTTTCTGAAGATAAGGGTGATTGAATTTATTTAGCCCCTTCGGGACTTTGGAAATTCAAAGCTTCTTTTGTTGCTTTGTTCCAAGTCTCTTGGAAATTCCTTCGTAAGGATTTCCACGATCGGTAGGGCTTTAGATCCTTGAAAAGGAATGGCCTTAAAAGGCAGCTTTGGTGACTGAATTGCTCCCATGAATTTTACACGTAAAAATACAACATTGATGGATCGATCCGACGTGGCAGTTTTCCTCTTGCCTGTACTGACATTACGTAGTCATAATGAAAAGAAACGAAGCCGGGAGCGTGGCTTGGCCGAAGTTTTTGATCGTCGCCGTGTGCTGCGGAATTTCCTTACCTGTGCAAATTTGTTCAGTCACCACCCCAGCGGCTATGCCTGCGGCACTGACGGGGAGAGTTTGTGGTGACCTGATACCCACTAAAGTTTACCTGGTCCCCGCCGCTGTGGGATCGCGCAAAATAACGGATCGCCTGTTTTTTTCTTGACGTTGGAGGGAAAGGTCTCATGCTGGCTGGCAAAGAAAAATCGAAGTCTTTTGAAGGAACTAATTTCTTTAAATATTATGTCGATCTTATAATTTCTAGGCTTTAGGAAATATTTAGAGATATGGGAAATTTTAACAATGGGAGACTGATGCCATGCATTATTTAAAATGTTATCTATTGGGATTTGGTTTTTTTTTAATGACTTACGAGGCTATTCCCCAAAATTAGGGAGGCTATTTCCTAACGAGGCTATTTCCCAACATTAAGAGTTAACTCTGAGTTGAATTGAACAAAATGTTTTCATGGATGTTTTTATTCTGAGATTTGATTGTACAAGTTTTGTGCAGTTTGAGTTTACAGCCATCCAAAGTTATTTGGTATTCAGTTTTCTCGTATCAACACGATACATTTTAATGTTATATTATTATTTAAAAAATTAAAATTCTTACTTTGAGAGGGTAATTTTTTCAACTACTACCCATTTCTAAACTCTATTCTCTTAGTTTGAACAACTCACAATTTTGAATTGATTAGCCATGTAACATTTCTAGTGATTAAACCGAGTGCCTACATCGATATGAAATAAGGATAACTTCTTAACGCGAGAATTCTTGCACGATAGGTAACATAAAATCAGATCTTTGATTTTAATTAATTTTCGACATCCCGCAATCTGAACTCCGGGAATGTCAAGGGAGCCGGAAGGCAAAAAGAGTATTGAGAAATTTTTTAAACACATACGCTTTTAACGCGACGAGACCGGTTTCCAGTTACATTCCCTTGACATTGACGTGTTCCCCGAAAATCGCAGCAATTAAAGCTCGTCTCGGAGCCATCTGGAGCAGGCGAGGGTGCAATAAACAACCCGGCTTCTCTGTTATTTTCGGACGTGCCTTGACTCTGGTCGGAGACTTAATCGATCAGTGGACGCCCTCGCTTAATCTAAACAAACGAGCTTGCATCCGCCGCAACGACATCATTCTCCTTTGCCCTAGCATCCCTTGACTCCACAAACCCTGGGGGTGCATTTAATTCGGTGCAGTATTGACCGTTCTCATGAATGCATGGGAAGACGTCAAAACCTCCAGGGTAATGAAGATGAATCATTTTGGAAGCCTTATAGAGGTCCTAAATGAGATTCATTCGGGATCTTAAATATGACATATAGTTCTTATGTCTACATATGTTGGTGATTGAGGCTCATCTTACCATCCGGTTTACCCTATTTGTTGGAGAGCTGTGCACATGTTCCTTGAAGAAAATCCATCAACATTTTCTTCCGTTTTCTTGCGGAGATTTTTAAGTAAGTCAGCCTTCTGGTTATTTCTTGATTCCATCGGCTCATCTTGCCGATGCTCTTTCCTGGTCGTAATGCTTTCCGTCCCTTTCCCCACTCAAGGTTTCTACTGTGTTTATTGGTTTATTTCATCCGTGCACCATGTCAGAAGAGTGCTGAAGGATACAACGACGGCACGAGGAGGATAGCCTGCCTAAAGTACTTAAGTTCTGACAAAAGAAATATGGTGCCACAAGTATGGTTACCCACAAGGCTTAGAGCATCCCTCACAATATCAAATGTCATTGATCCATGATTCGGCGTCTGCCCGATGATTTTACATTCCATAAATCTATGACATTCAAAGTATTCAAACTCAAGTACTGTTTGTGATTTTTATTGGTTCGAAACATCAATTTTAATGAAGTATCCGATATTAAATGGCGTCGAGAAGGTGTACCTACATGTATTTCAAGAAGTAGTTATCTCTTTCCTTGGAATTCCCGTGCGCCGTGCCAAATATTACGACTGCAGTTTTTTTAAAATTTACTGGATAGTTATTTTATAAATTATTAACGAGAATAAATATTATTTTGTGATATATGACTGCGGTATAATTTTTCTTTCGCTTAAAAGTTTGGTTCTTGATGTTTGGCTATTAGCATTAAACCGAATCGCACGTTCCACCGAGCTGCTAAAGGCCCGAAAAATATTATGAGCATGGTTGGGGTCTCCAAATCAGAATTAGTTCCTCGAATGAGCATTCCCTTTCATGTTAATAACATTACCTCTTCTTTTCACCATCTTTGACATATTTACTCTGTTCAGACTAGAAGCCGAGCTCGTTTCAATAATGATTTAAAGCCGTATAGACTGAGAATGTGCGCCGAATATTTTGCATTTGTATAGTTAAAAGACGTTTTATAATAGGTTAGCACAAATGAGTTTATTAATGAGTGATCTTGGCCTAATAGCGCATCATAAAATAGTTAAAATAATGCATCGTTTTTTTATGGGTAACCATAATTCCTTTTGATGAAGATACAATGAGATATCGTTAATCTAAATGCATTTTAGGAATGTTTATTTTATCGTAAGCGCATAGATGATTTCTTGATTTTTACTCATATACACTTGTGCGTAAATAATACATCTGAGTACTTTTATTATAAAATATTACTCAAATACATAAAAGATGTCATTTCAGTATAAATTATCACTTTCTTTCTTTCTAACTTGCAAAGAGGTACTGCTCTACTTATGGCAAAAAATGCAACATACTGTACTAACAATCAGTGTGACAAAATTACTGGAAGGCATATGGTTTTAGTTTCGAGAAAAACCGGTCAATTCTCCATATTTTTCGTAGTTCTCTCGAAACATTTGTCACCGGCCTACATACTCGCAGTCTGTTGGCAATGACCCATGAAACTTCGCTGCCCATGCCCTGATTGCATTCCAGAGACGCAATTAGCCATTTTCAATGCATGCGTAGTAGAATTGCTGCTTCGACATTGACTTTTAAAACGACCTTGCGTCTTCAAATCATTTCTTTAATGCACTGAATGGTTGAGGCCTTAACTTTGTAGAAATCCATGTTTAACTTAAGAAATTAAATATTATCTTTGCTTTCTACAGAAATAAAACTTTAGTTCTTTTTCCGTAACCGTGTTTTCAAGTTTCATCATTGAGAAATTTAATGTTCCATTTTTACGTTTAACTTATCCTTGAAACTAATACGAGTAAATCCACAATTACATGCCTTCAATTACGATTATTGTTTCATCATGCGGAGCACATTATCCGAGACAAAGAGGTTTTGCTAGGAATTTAGACTGAGTAACACGAAAGCTATTCGTTCATCCATTGTAGCTCGCGTTTTGATTGAAAATGCCCTAAGGAATACTCGCTGTATTTGTTGGCCCATTGACCCCGTTCCGAGGTCTCCACGATGTTGTGGAAATACTGGACTTGAACGTAAGTTGGCGAAAATATTTTCGATTCCATGTAATCAACAATTTGAACTTTCCTTCTTTGCTGAATTTCGTTTGAAAATATTGAGATTTTTCATTTAAATTGTGTTTGGAGTTCGTGAACTCGTTGGAATTAACTTAATACTGCATATAAAATGTAATTTCGTCAGCGAAAAGGAGTGATACGTTACCGTTCAAATGATAATTAGTTATTCTTGCCGTGCTCCTCATGGATTCATATTCAGCTGGATGGGTTTCTGTAATTTTCATGTGGTTAAGTCAACTGTTGCCAGTTTTCAAAATAGCGGTTCAGATCGTCAAATAGCTATCTTCCGTAAAATCCGTCGTGTTCTTTCCCATTCAGGATTCCTTTGGATTATTCCTCTTAGAAGACTTTACCTCCTAAATACGTGCTTCCTATAGCTACAATAGGCATTCTGTGTGCTGGAGTTTTCCTCTTTTTTTTGGAAGAATCGAAGAATATTATTCACTCAAACCATTAGGGTCATCTAGTGATTTCAATCCACTTTCCGCCGTCACAATTGTAAAATGATTTCTCACATCGCTGTAGGCGTGCTTATTAATTCAAAAAGTTTATTTAAACCTATGTATTATCCTTATGAACAAAATTTTACCTGTGAATAGAGGGACTTGCACTTTATCGATCAAATATAGAATTAATAGGAAATAATAACCTTGCTACGTTCGGCTAATGAATACTCATTGAATTACGCTTTACTGGGTGAAATGTTTGAACTCGAAAAGCGTACGAAATCGAAAGATATTAACCTTTCACCTAGATTCAACGTCCTTCACTTATAAAGTTTCTTCAATCGTTAGTTGGCAGTTTATTTCTGAAAAAATGTGATTATTTCTCTTTTCTTTGCATCACTTACGTTTAATTCAAAGCAATGGTAAAAAGAAAAACTTCTGTGGGATATAAATGGTTTTATTCTCAATAATGTTTGAATATGAACTCATATTTCGTTGAGCAAGGCACTAGGTATCAGGTCGAAATAAATTGTAAGTCCACATATTCAATATCAACCATTCTGAGGCTAAATTTACGAGCACACTTGTTTGAAAATTGTTCTCCCAATTGAGTATGAAACATTGTGTAAACAAGTCTAGATAAAGTTGAAATGAAAATGTAATTAAATTTAAGGACACTACACCTACCTATATTTCGATTTTATTGTGTGCAGTACCTATCTGTGATTAGCGAAAACCTTCCTTGAGATCTAAACCGAAATGTTTCATTGTATAGCTACGCTGCGCGATGATTGCTTTTGCGTTTCGCCCACAGCGTTTAGCTTGCCCACTCAGGAAAATTAATTCGCACTCGCTATTTTCCGCTTATTTTTCGCGACGTTGGAATGCGTGTTTGCGCAGTCATCCCGTATCCCGCGTATGCATGCACGCTCGCGCTCGTGTGTGTGTGACACCGCGGCGCTGAAGACACGCACACACAGAGAATGACCCTCTCTCCACGCTCACTCCATGCGCCTGGAACGATTCCAGGGACCCTGGAGACGCCCGCCCCCACCCACCCCACCCCCCACCACCTCAATTTCTCCCGCAGACGACGACGACGAGCGGGTGGAAGTCGCGTCTCGGGGGTTGGAGAGAGGCGACCCCACCTCCTCCTCTCCCCCCTTCCTGGCAGTTGTTTATTGGGAGGGCGAAAAACGTCGACCGATTCTGGGGCGGGCCCCACTTCAGGACCCTTTTAAGGAGGTTACATGGCCGGTTGGAGCCCTCGCTCGTGCGGGTGGAGGGAGGAAGGGGATTGTGAATGCGGAGGAGGGGAGTCGGGGCGCCGGGTGTCGGCGCCTTTCCGTCACACGACCCCTCCCCTCGCACCCCCCTCCGATTCCTTAGCCTCGGGCGGAAACACTCGTTAACGATTTTTATTGTACAAAGCGTCCGTCCGTCTCCCGATCTCTGTTGTTCGCCGATACATCCGACCCTAACGTTTCTGTCTTTCCGTTCACCCTAATGCAGTGGTTTTCATTATTTTCTCCTTTTTTTTGTCGTCGGGCGCGCCCAGCGGTTACGTAACGTCGCGTTCCGGATCGCTTTTCCGTCGTCTCTTCCTCTCGTCTCCCTCCTCCCCAATGCAAAACTTTTGGTAGTCGACAACGATACGTATTGATTCGTATTTTATGTTGTTTTCTGTCACAGGGGTTTTTTCTCCTGCGTTCTCCGAATTTTTTAATCATCAGTTGACAAGGCAGTGAAAGATTTCGGTAGTCGAGCACAACTATTTATTTCAACTACGATTCAAAATTATAGTTAACTGCTAAAACAGAAAACCATGAAACGCAAACGTGCATGTAAGGTATGAATAAAGAGAATGTAGCTTCGTTTTGTGGGCATAATGAAATGCTCATCACAGCTTCTGCGCATTTATTATGAAACTTCATTACATAAGCATTTTCTGGTATTTTTTTGTCTTATTCCTTTTTCCATTTACCCATCCAAATGCAAAAGCATGCAAAAAATGACATTAGAACAATGAAATATTACTCTTCTATCAGTAATCAAGGGCTAGCCATATTTGAAGGTAAATATTATGTGTTTAAATTTGGATTTTTCTGCTCGTTGGTCCAGAAATTTGGTTTCTATTTGCTTAAGTTGAACGATTTTCGCGAATTTTCTAATGAATTACACTAAATAAGAGCAGATAATGTGAAATATCTGTCAGTATTTTCGGAAATAATAATAAAAGGAGTTTAATGAATGCATAACATATTGAATACTTACAATAGCTGTATGCAAATGTTCATTTCCACCCCAAGACAAAAATTCCCGCGTACATTTCATTTGAGTTAGTATTTTTAGTCTTTGCCCGAGGGATACTGCATGGATACGTGTTTTTTTATCCAAATAACATTCTGTCTCTTCTGCTGCCTATTGAGTATTTTGTTGAGTTTTTGAGCACTCTTCACTCTTGTTTTTCGTTTGGGTAAATAAGTCGCACAGTTATTTTCATATTTGCAAGTGTGATTTCACAGCGCCATGCACTGGAATTAACGAGTATACAGCGTATTTGAAGATCTAATTCCTCTGTGATTCAATTTATATTGAACGGTGTTGTATTTTTTGTTGGATGCACTCATCGATGCGGTACATACCTCTTTCGTTCATTTAAGTGCAGCACATTTTTTCACGGTACTTAATCGTTTTCCCCATGGCAGATTGATTTTGTGTTAAACGTTAAACTTTAGAATCCCTCACATTTCATCTCATGTGGTTGTGGTTTTGGTCGTGCACATTTCCTCGTCTTGAGAATTTTCTTAATCGTTAAGTTGATACCCAACCATGGGTATGTTTAGTGCTTGATTAAAGTTGAAAGTGAGGTAATTCTTTTTAGGAATACTTGTTAGCCACATGTTATCGTGGAAGTCATTGCCGTTCTTCTCGCTTGTGACGATAGATCGATATATAGTACGAGTCGTATATTGGCTGATATATATTGGACCTGTAAGTGTAGTCGAAGGATTGGTGTTCCAGTGCTTGTAGCATGGTATTTATCGTTGCGTAATTTGGCACAGCCATTAGCCGTTATCTCCCGGTATATTTTACTACACTTGAGTACTGGAAAATTTCCGCTCCTTTCGGTATCTGATCGTCGTCTCCTCGCCAAATCAAGGGTGCGCTCAACGCGAATCCTTGCCAAACCCTCGCCTCCCTATAAGCCCAGCCGCTAAATTCATTTCTACGGTGCGGGGTAGCCACTTGTTTGTGTTCACTTCTCTGTGTGGTGAAAGTCGAGAGCTTAACTAATATCACACGGTGGCCCTGGAAGATTTAATCAAGCAATTTTGTTCTCCGTTGAGCCAAGCCGCATTGACGGAGAACCATGAATTTTGCGGAGAAATCAAGCGATAGCATTTAGCGTAAAAGCCAAAATGCTGCTCCTCCGTTTGAAAATGGGCGGTTTTATTTTCAGTTTACCAAGCTCTGCCAGTTTTAAATCTCATTCAATTCCTGGAAAATCGCGTTGAAATTGTAAATAAGCGCAGTAAGTTTGCATATCTACGGTTATTACATCCGGCGTCGACATGTTTGTGTTCAGGGTGGCCATTCGGCCGGGAAAATCGGGAAAAAGTCAGTAATTTCCTCAATTTATTGAAAAAAAATGGAAAAAAAGAGGAAAATGGGTCGAATTTTTTTTTAAGTTCCGATATTTGTTGTGCGATTCGAGAATATTTTGTGCGAATCGATAAATTTCGGTGATAACGGTATTCCTTTGAGTCGTGTGAGATCAGTCCGTCTATTCAGAAGCCCGTGCAGACTGGCAATGACTGAAATCTTTGTTGGGCTGAATTCATGTCGTATTAATGTCGTTACGACGCCAAGTGTTGAGGCATGTATACAAAAAAAAATACATAATCAGATTCCAAAAATTGGGAAATATAGGGAAAAAGGATCCAAAGATTGGTCGCAAAAATGAAGAAAAAGTCGGGGATATGAATCCACGAAATGAGTGACCACATTGTTTTTATACTGTCGTATTTTTCGTCAACGGTTGTAGATTTTGTCATGATTAGTTTTTTAGGGTTTAGATTAATAGATATTACTGTATTTAGCTGCCACGTCTAACATATATTTTGCTGTAGTGTATAATTTTACGCATATAAGATATACTGTAATAGAGCAGGTAGTACAATTTACGTATCTCGGAAGTTTTTGGACCAACACGGTCAAAGTAGTAGGGACGTAAGGAGAAGAATGCGCTAGGCAAAGAGGAGGAGAGAGTTGAAGACAAGAACGTTGAGTAAGGATGTTAAGAAAAGACTCGTCAAAACTTTGATATAGAGCATAGCTCTGTACTGTGCGGAAACGTGGTCATTGAAGCAGGAGGATAGACGTAGATTTGAGGATTTTGAAATGTGGGTGTGGAGAAGAATGGAGAAGGTGAAATGAACCGAAAGGAAAACAAATGAGGAAGTACTCGGGATGGTGAGCGAGGAGATGGGTTTGTTGGGAGAAATCCTATGGAGGCAGGATAAATGGATGAAAGGCGTATTGAGCGGCAGTGGGATGTTGAAGAAGGTAATAGAGGGGAGAATGTTAGGCAAAAGAGGAAAGGGCAGGAACAGGATAGGGATGTTGGACGGGATGAATAGAAAAAGGAAGTACACAGAGATAAAGAGGGACCTGATGCAGAGTAGGTTGCTGGATTGTGTTTTGTTTGGAGTCACAAAATATTTATTTAATAGTTGCGTCCATCCAAAAACCTACCTTAACCGGTAGATTACCGTTGAAAAAAAAGATATACTGTATAACTATATCAATCCTAAGTTTTCTTTTGACTTTCAACAACTTTCTAAACTTTCGATGTCTACCATTATTTGTTTTATATTTCTCATTCAGGATCATTTTTTTAATTCATCCCATGCAGGTTTCCCTCGACCATTATGTTCAACCCCTCACCATGCGTCAAAATATGTATGAGGTTGGTATTTCTTCTTCTCTCCGTTTTCAATAGACTTCTATCTTCAACCCTTCTTCTTCTGTCTTCAACCTCTTCATTACTTTGTATATCTATAGCTGATACACGTTTCTACTCTCTCGTAATAAGACCGCGACTTGCTAGGAACCGCTCATAACTTGCCTCTAATCGTAACGTCTAACGACGTTGATGAAAAGTAAGTGAATGTAGCCCAAAAGCTTTAATAATTGATAGCATTTTTACAAATACTACTTGGGTCGTTTTTCGATGATAATATTTCCCGTGGCTTTTCTGATGAATTCCGGAGCCTTTTCATTCCCTTTTTTATTTGTAGCCTATTTGGATTTCCCAATTATATATAAACCCCATCGCAACGGTTTGCAATTTTGTCCATTACTCCTACTTTTCTTATACAAACAAACCCAGTGTGGTACTTTACAAATAAATGAACTCAGTATCACTAAACAATCAAGTCAGCCAACCAACTAGCACTCTCTCCGGCATTCCCCAAGATTTGGCGTAGGTGTGTAGTCAAGCACCATGAAAAAGTTAGGCTTCCTTCCGGTCCGCCGATGTTTTGCAAGTACTCCTCATGAGTCGTCCCTCTAATCATAATGTTTACATTGCTCAGTTTACGAAAGTGCGCGCGGCCCGATTGTCTCGGGGTGGGAAGGGCGAGAGTACTCGAAAAATAATGGAAGCACGTCCTCCGCTGTGACAATAAGGGGAGGGGGGGGCTTGTGCAAATCCCACCCCCCGTCCTCTTTCCTCCGCTCACCATTCAGCGCCAGTGTCCTCCCGCCTCCTTTCGGGCCTTATGTATGCCCCACTTCCACACCCGATCCCTAGAGGGGACGCCAGTCCTCAGTGTACTTGTGTACATAAACCCCCAGTCCCACTCTCAAACCCCTATCGCCCTCTCATTTCCGCCCTTCGCCCTCGTTATCAAGCACTCTTCCCAGGGTACGCTGGCAGCACGCCCTCTTCCACGCCCCGAATTCCCGTGGAGTCTCGATTTAAAAATTGTAGCAATAATTAAAATGTATCCCTTTTTTTCTCCGGGGTAAATGGGAATGGTTCGTCACGCGCTCGCCGTAGGGAAGGGAGTGAAGAAAACCGTCACTATTATGGGACCCACTACCCTGGTTACCCCACTGTGATTCACGATGTTTTTGAAGCGGAAACCGTGACAACTTTACTCGTACGTATTATCTTGAGGGTTTTCATTCCATCCCTTGATATGAGATTCGTTGAGTATATGAAAAACAATCGTTTCAATGTCGTCCGAACTCGAAATATTTAACGAAATAGTCCAAGGCTTGTATGTCGGTCAGATGTATCTCCTGTCAGCTGTGCCTACGCGTTAATGATTAATGATCGTCGCGGGAATTAGGTGCTCGTTTCAAGTTTTATCAAAGCTTTTGAGCGAATACCCATTAATCTACATACTTGGCGCGTGATATGATGGAACGAATTTCACCCTACCGTTATTTTGTGTCCCAATTTTGTTTCATTTGTTAGTGGATTAAATTATCTAGGATATGCCTGATATCCCCCCTGGATTCTTGAATATCTTTCAATGACATTGATTTGCTGTGTATTGATGAGTTAACGCAGCTTATGAGTTTCATAATTAGGCTTCAATGAATTCGTGAATAAAACGCTCATTTAGTATCATCCATTATAAGTCTAAAACCGTCCTTGATATAAACAAATAATTGTCGAAGCCTGTTGCTAATTACGCATACTTACCAATAACATATTTTAATTACTTTTTGGTTTTGAGAATCCTTGTATTAAATAATTATTTGAAAAGTAAATATACTGGTAGGTGAGATAACAAAATAAACGTAATAAAAATATCTATGCTGTCTAATTTTCCTGCAATATATGAAAATATTGACGTTATAAAACTTGAATTTTATAAAATTATAGCCCAGGATAAAACATTATGCGATAAGCGCATTGAATTTTTTAAGATATTAATTAAACGAAAAAAAATTAATATATTTTTTATGTATGTGTGTATATAAATAACTTCTTCAATGCAGTTAGTGAAAATCGACGTAGACGGTAGAATAATCCGCTTCCTTAAATTCCTGTGCTCGCTTGATAGTTTCATATTCTCTGAAAACTTCACAATGATAATTTTGAATGTTTTAGTCCAAACTCACCTTGTGATTTCAAAATAAAGGCAATACCAAAAAAGTTATTTCGATTGTTTTCTTTGAGCTGTTTCGTGTCTTTCTACATCTAATTTTTGGCATCCACAACGTGAAATACTTGTAGAACCATCTTGAACGGATCCGAGGGGTTCTCCTGTAAGAATATGAAATGTCTTTCGCTAAGGGATAAAGGGGGTGCCAACCCAGAAGCTCCATAAGATCTTTATCGATAAACAGATAAGCCCAGGAATGGATTTAACTACCTTTGTTTAAGAAAAGCTGTTTGAATTACAACATTAAAATTGAAGATACCGGTCTCGGTGGTCAGGTCGGAAAAATTACCGGCAGTCTTAAGTTCGCGGGTTCAAATGTCAACGTAACGTCTACATGCTGTAACTGCAGTTAAATGCTGTGATATATTTCGGTCGTTAGAGAACGTAAACACGAAATATTCTTCCAATAAAATATTATTAAAGAGATATCACCAATCCGTTCCTGTATTATTTACATTTCACTCTCTCCAATATTTTGCCGATAGAGTTCTTGGAGTAAGGATTTGAGCTTTTATTAATATGCGAGTAAAGTAAATTGAACCATTTTAGAATTTTTCTTGGATTTATGGACCTACTGATTCGTTGTTCCTCCCAGTGGGTTGAGTTTTTTTTGGCACGAAGGACAGAATTTTTTATTTGGCCTCAATAACGAGGATAAGGCCGTTGTATGAGTGATATAACCTCCCGGTCCGTGTTCGCAAATTTCTCAAAAATCTTATGCATAACATCGTATTTGGCAATGTGAAAAATAGGACACACAGATCATGTGATCGGCCACGAATCATACCTTCCAGCTTCATAAGAAATAAAGAGTCCACAAACCATGCTTTCGATCATACAAAGTAACTTTTGTGTGTGTGTAATCAATATTTTAAACCACAAATAACACTTTTAAAGGAATTGACGTATTTTTCAAAATAAAGGAACAAGTTTCAAGTGCGCTGGATTAAAATAATAATATTTACATTGTATTCCAAGTCATAGACTTCTCTTTCATCTTTCCCTATGCCTTCTCCTTCGAATTAATATCGAGTCGATTCGAAGGAGATGGATGATTGAGTTGAAGATTTAAACGACCCCTTTAGCGACGCGTCTCCGATGCCTTCTTTAAGATTGGAATATATTAAAATATATTTTCTTGCATAATGCATGTAGACACAAACATATTCATGCACACAGTTCGTTCTGCAAATTGATTGACTCGAGGAATGTACATTCGCGGACGAGGACGAAATCTAGGACTTCACTTGCCATTCATTTCGTCCAAATGCTAAGTCGGCGAATTTTATTCGAGGGGGACGAAGAATTTACGTGAACAAAGTCTCGGTAATACTACAAGCCTCAAGAGTTTGGCCACGAGGGGAAACCCGACTCTCTGAAAGGAAAAGAAAAAAAAGAATAACAAACGGCACACTCTTGGGGGATTATGACAACTTTCAGATTCGCGTCCTCGGTGTTTTGTGGTTTCCCTCCCAGCCGGCAAATTACCCCAATCCACGCGCGGGCGTCTCGGTTCCTCAGCCATCTCCGCTCTTACAGTCTTTCCCCACTCTCGCCCCATTCGACCGGGAAGCGAGTTATGTAGAGGGGTAGGTGGAAGATGGAGACAGAAAGAGAAGGAGAGAGACAGAAATGGGTTGCATTCACCCCTACCCCCAATTCTTAACCCCCCTCTCTCTTCCTCCGCGTCTCTTAATGCCACACCGCCATTGCCTATCCCTCCCCCAACATCCCTGATTTTTTCCCCTCCCTTGGATGAACGCAAGTGAGCATTTCGTATTGGGGTGGTTTAGTCGACCCGGCAAGTAACAGAAGCCAGGGACCCCTCATTTCGGGCAATGGAGATAGGGCTTTATGAAAGGGAGGGAGTGTGTGGGGGGGTGAGGGTGTCGGAAGGGATATTTTATGTGCATCTTGGGGCAACCAGGGGCTGACTTCTCCATAGATGGAGGGGGCTGACTTTTTCGGGCAGGGGGTTGGGTGTTTGGGGTGTTTTCGACGGGAAATTGGGGTGGAGGCGGGTATGATGAGTCACTATGCCGCGTCGATCGATTTCTATCTAACGACTTCTCCGCTATTCCATCGACCTCGCTAGTAGGGAGGCGCCGACCCTTCCCCCCTCGTGCGAACGCTTCTTGAGGTTCTCGGGTCGTCACTGGCCATCCGCCGCTCCCTGATGAACCCCGTCCGCCGTCGGCCAACGGAGCTATGGAGTTGAATACGCGGGTATTGGCGTGCTTGATCCAGCTTTCGGTTACGGTTGGCGAATCCAGATCTTTTCTTTTTCCCGGACGAGATCTCCATTCACGAAGTGGCCGCTGACGTTTTGGCTCGCAATGTTATAAGAAATGGGTTCATTCGAAGCCAATTATTAAGAATGACAGACGACATTTATGAAATTGAAGAAAAACGCTGTGTTCTATGATTTTTGAACCTTATGTTAACATAACACGTAGGAAGAACTGGGGATGGAAGACAAATATTGCGTCCTAAAAAGGAATTTGTAATGGATATTATGGGGCGTAGCTATGTGCGGCGCGGAAACGTGGTCGCTGAAGCAGGAGGATAGACGTAGATTGGAAGCTTTTGAAATATGGGTGTGGAGAAGAATGGAGGAGGTGAAATGGGCCGAAAGGAAAATCAATGAGGAAGTACTAGAAATGGTGGGTGAGGAGAGGGGTTTGTTGAGAGAAATCCTATGGAGGCAGCAAAAATGGATGAAAGGCGTATTGAGCGGTAGTGGAATGTTGAAGAAGGTAATAGAGGGGAGAATGTTGGGCAAACGAGGAAAGGGAAGGAACAGGATAGGGATGTTGGACGGGATGAAGGGAGGAAAGAAGGACACAGAGATGAAGAGGGACCTGATGTAGAGTAGGTTGCTGGATTGGGTTTTGTTTGGAGTTATAACACATGTATTTGGTAGTTGTGTACCTCCAAAAACCTACCTTAACCGGTAAATTACCTTATAAAAAATGGATGCTATTAACAATACCAGTCATATTCCATGCCACCTTGGAAAAACCTTGATTTCTGGGAAAATACATGCCCTCAATGTCTATAAATGAGTTGTAGTAAAACAGACTTGTAAAGCTGTTTGATAATACCGCAGTTTTATTTCAGTGGATTGTTTTTCTTTTCTGGCAGAGCAAATTATTGTCAAAGTTTTGAAAGGCCTATATGAGAATGCAAGGGGGGTTGCGGCGTTATAAGGAAAGCCGCCCTCAAAAGACTTCATTTTTCATCTCAATTGGCCTTAATATTATGTTCTGGCGGTGTTAGTTCTAGTGTAGCTCTGAATATTTAAAATAATGTAGGATTTTCATAGTATTCATGCAAATATTTCGACAAATTAATTACCGACTAACATTTAGGAATTGTTTGGAAGAGCCATTAATATGCCAGGTATTCGTATGACACACCGATTTTTTTTTGCTATTAAGCCTTCAGCATTAAACGGAGAGCTCTCTTACTTTCCGATATACCTTTACCTCACATAGTTTGAATCACACTCCTTTGTTGAGGAGTAGCTTTTAGCCGCCCATATATCGGCCAGAGTCTGTAATCGACGCTGCAGAGGTAGATTGAGGTTTTTCCAGGAGCAGATTGCTTGCAAAGTCTCCTCCAATTCCTTACGAGAACGGTTGGAATATAAATGTAAAAAAGTAATTTTCAACTAGCGGCCAAAACATGCAGTTATCCTAATAAGTGAAAACCAGTTCAAAAGATCATAATTTACTCAATGACTACGCGTTTTGTTTTGAATTATTGTGCTCTGCTGAGAGGAACATTGTGAATTTCCATGTTTTGTTTTAATTAAGAGGAATATTTAATTTACAAATTTAGAATAAAGATTCAATACCTAACTGTTTTAGGATTTTCAACGAAAGAAATATCTTCATCAAATCTTGATAGCAAAGGGAGTAAATTCAGTGCTCAGGTTCAATGTTCAACTCATGTGCGGACATCGTGTGCATATGACATATATAACTCGAGAATCGACCATTTTCCATAGAGTGCTTTTGACGCGAAATGATCTCCTGAGTATGCCGCAGAAGTTTGTCGTCATTGTTAAACAACGCACAGTGTTTTCAACGGACGCAGCATTTTTGAGGAAATCATCGCCTCAAGCTCAGCGCCGGGAGTAGAGTTGGAGTGGTTGATCGGGCCTGCCTCGTCAGCAGCAGTGCCCCGTGACGAGTCTCGAAGGAGCGCGGGGAGAGCTCGGATCTGGACGGAGTCTTGAAGCGGATTCCTCCGACACATTCCCTTTGGCCAACACGGCATTCTTCCCTTTCGCCTTTCGTCTCGGGTCACGCCTTCGTCCCTACCGCCTCTCCCCTCACCCTTCTCCCGCGAATGCTCTCCTACTCCCACCGCGTCAAACCTTCACTGTCCCTACCCTCTGAGCGTCTTACATAAAGCAAAACGCTCGCGTGACGTGGAAGTTGACGCTTCCCAATCTTTCTCTCGTGTGAGGAAACTGTCTGCTCAGGGACCCGTTTCACCCTTCGTGAAACAATCAATAGCATATTGGGAAATATCATTATTACTCCTTCCTTCCAAAGATTAAATTACTGCAGCCCTGTATTCTTTCCCATCGTCTGATTGTCGCACTACCTTCTCCCTCCTTCTCTTCGAGTAGGTCGTTCGTCAAGCATTCCTCTTCGTATCCCCCCCTTGTAAAAAATATATGAAAGCCAAGTGTTCCATTATTTTCTGTCACTAGAACACCCTCAGTTTGCTTCTTCCGAGCGCTTGCATCCTAGAGAATTATTTTCGAGTTGATTCGTTTATATGCCAATCAAAAAAAAAGACATGTGTAGGTGTTAAGTTTGGCCCAGCGTTAGAATCTGGATATTAAATATTGAAGAACTTAGATGAATGGATTGCATGACTCTAGGCGAGCATTTCCCTTTGCTCAATTATCCCCTCGCCGGCAAAAAATAAGGAAACGCTGATCAATCGTTTCCTTAACATCTTAAGGATCATGAGAAGAGGTGTCAATGTATTTGGTTCCAAGAAACTAATTAAACACACCGAAGGTTTGACGTCGACACGTACATAGGGACGCACATAGGGACGCGTACATAGGGATCTGAATAGATATGCATGTCATTTTAACTAAATTACTTACTTAACTGGATTACTAAAGGATCTCAACCGCTCAGAGCTATGTTAGGAAAAAGAAACGCTTCAAAACAGAATGAGAGCCAACTCCAAGAAACTGTAGGAGATGCCGCAGTAGTAACTTTTAACGGAGTCATCCACTAACATGAATTTCATTGCAACAATTTCTGCTCATTTGAAAACTGTATTAGAGGGGAGAATTTTAGGCAGACAAAGAAACGGCAGGAACAGGATAGGGATGTTGGAAGGGATGAAGGGAGGAAGAAAATACACAGAGATGAAGAGGGACCTGATGTAGAGTAGTTTTCTGGATTTTGTTTTGTTAGGAGTCACAAAATATTTATTTGGTAGTTGTGTCCATCCATAAACCTACCTTAACCGGTAGATTACCTTATAATAATATATGGGCTCACACTTACATTCATGTAAATAGATGTAATTTAGTAATGAAAAGTAGGAATTAATTGTTTGCAAAATATTTTTTCGGCCTTTTCTGGTTCTGAAGCTCTTTACGAATCCCTGAAAACCAACGGGGTTCTTAGGGTAGTGGTGTTGGACAAACGCCTGCCTCGCTTACCGACCTGTCTATTCGCATGCTTCACGTGATCTAATATCTTTCCTCGTAGCGTAATACTTGTGTTGGAATTGTGTCCGATATTTATTTATTATTCATGAGTAATCGCTTAAATGGATCAAGATGGATTGAAAGTCATTATACTGTCAACTTCTCCCCACGGAAAAAGACGTCTCCCGCGAATATTTCTTTTCCGAAGTGGCAATATTTCTATTAGCTATCTTAGCTCCCTTCTCATACTCACACATTTCATCCATCACCTCGATCTTCCACCTCACTCCCCTTTATCCGCCGTTATTTTATTAACCCCTCGGTTCATAAATTATGTCGATGAATTTTGAAAGTTCTGCGTAAAGAATTTACGCGGAAGTTAATTTTGCGTCGGAGAGGTCGGAGTCAGAAGGGGCGAATCCCAACGGTATCAGTTTCGCCGGAAATGCTCACCTTCGTCCACTCCTCCTCTTGCCTCGCCTCTTTTGTACACAAACCCCCACCACTTACCACTATGCTCTCTTACTTTATCGTCTTACGTATTTTTCAAGCGCGCTGCGTCGGCCAGATCCCCAGGTTTTTCCGTGTCATCCCCGAAGCCTTTATCATCGTCCTCCTTTTTCCTATCATTCGGATGTTAATTTGGCAAATTGAGGCTCGACGCAGAATTCTTTGCGTGTAAAAAATGATTCATTCCCAAGATCTTTTTTTGATTCTTTTTTTCTCCTTTAATATGGGGGAAAGTAGAGTACTTATGGAGAAAATCTAAAACCTACCACTGACTCACGACTAGTAAGAGTCGAGCTCAGAATTCCTAAGGTCCTTAGCCTACCATAGAATAGTGTAACAATGTTCCAGGTGAGCCTAGTCAGTAGAGAACCCCTGATAGTAAAAGATGCCCCACATTCTCGTTATAGATCTAAATTTATTCCGACTAATATATTGCCTCTGACCTCTTCTTATTGTCCTCAATGTCTCCTTTCACTCCGTTCTGATTCGAGCATATTGTACGTGTATAATAAGTGTCGACATGTGTTAATGTTGTTGAACTCCACTGTTGCAATTTACCTCTCCAACCCCAATCCCTACATGAGATGAAAATATGTGTACGATGTCTGACCACTTCGACGACCACTTCGATAACAACATCTGAAGTTGTTATCGAAGTGGTTGATATGGAGATATTGTTGGAACTTTCGAAATACTATGCATAGATAGTATACAAAATGGGCAATTTAAAGATGGTTGACGATATTTCCGAGATTCCATGTAACGCTATCGAGATAATTCTCTCGGAGACGGTATATTGTAATGTGCGTTTTGCATCCGCTCCGCACGGTCAGAAGGGACCATCGATTTGCGCCTCCCCTACCCGTCGAGGAAAGCTGTGAAGGATGACGTGGATCCTTACATAAGCTCCCTTCATATCCACGCCATTTATATGTGCAGCTCGGGTCCGAAAGGTCATCGTCGTGGATTATTAATGCTGGGATTGGTGTGTACCCAAAGCTGTTCTGTTACCTACCGATCTTTTCATTCCTTCCAAGTGCATTGCTCGGACTTCTTCCATGATCTAATTCTCTGACCTTCCTCTGTGATACCATTCTTCAGTAATTCCTTCACTTAGGTTCTTCATTTAGCTGTTTTCCTCAGGATTTGCTCAATTAGTTTCACCATTCAGCGACTTCTCAAAGTTCTTCTTCATTGTTTTTTTTTATTTTATCAATCCGTTTCATTTTCATCGTTCATTTCTAGAACCTGCTTAACATCGCTCCAAAATGCTTTTATTTGCTGCTATTACCATCCCCATGCCTAGAATAGCAAACTCAATGCATATATTTCAATGGATTTCTTGGATCCAAACTAGTACTTCTTACCGTTCGCGTCTCCAATTATTGTTTCATTCCGGAGGGTTGCAGATTCAATATTAATACCAAAAAGATGAGTTTAGTTCGACACATGTATAGATAATATTAGAAACTAACTTAACTAAACATTGGTGTCTCCAAACAAACATAGGTGTAGGCCAAGTCATTGCGAAATATATTAAATCCATAATCGGTTTTATAAAAATTTTTGTTTTCAGCAAATTTTTGATTTGTTAGTTCTAGGCATGGCAGGGTAGGAGAGAGGATTTATGGAAGAAATTCAAAGAAGGTAGGGTCAGTGGTTGAAGAAAACATACTGAGAGACAATAGGAGGCTGAAGACGGCATAGAGGGTATACCTCTGTGAAAGAACGGGTGAAGAAGGAATATTTCAGGCGTTCTGCATGGAATTTAGGGAGTAGGACAGCTAATGAACGAGTTATTGTCATGTGTAGCGTGGGGTGTGTGTTCATTTTTTGTCATGTTGTTTAGGGGTTAGGAGTACAGTAGTGGGTAGTGCCTGGAATCATCAAAAATCTTCCATAACTCGGTAGTCTACTGCTGAGGAAAAAATTCGGATCCCAACTCCACGAGTATGTCATCTACGATTCACAGAATTGGACGATATATATGGAATGCGGGCAGTGTCCGTTCATCCAATTGGGATGGTAACACCCGTCGCCGCGCCATCACTTTAAATATCGAGCGGGCCAATGTTTAAAATGGGAAATACCACACAACCCCAGATGCAGATCCTTCCCTTTATCCCCCGCGCCACCTATTCCCATTCTCGGCTTTCGGCTTTTGTTTTTTTCCCCTCTCACCTTAATATTTTTTTAAAAAATCCCATCTTCACCCCTCCTCCCCCCCACCACTATCCTCCAACAGCGTTCGTCCCCACCTCTTGTTGAATCCCCACACCCTCCCCGCTCACCGGGCCTGGTTTTTCTCCCCCGTTCCACACTCCCTCGGCTCTCACCCCCTACCCCCTCCGCCCCGCTCCCATTCCCACACCACCTTCACTCTCATCGTGGCGCGGACGTGAATGTGCATGAGCGTCACGTCTTCGTCGCCGTGAACGCGTGCGTACTCCCTCCTCCCCCCTCCCCGTGAGAGTAAAGCACGTCGTTACGGGCCGCTCTTCCTCCCCCGGCGTTCTCCCGCTCCACCTCCCATCCCCCTCCCCACTCAATCCCCCAGGAATCCCAAAACCCTCGAGTGGGCACGGACAGACTATTTTTCTCTCTCAAACGTGTGAGTAATGGAGAATTTGACTTTAAGGCGACGGCGCATAGCAAAACCCGAGGAAGGACGGAGAAGTCTTGCTTGGAAAAATAATCCTACTTCGTGTCTGAAATGGGGTTTGTGTAAATGTGCATGCATAGTATGCTCCTTGATGGTTCGCAAACGGATGACTTAAGGTCTTGTGGCATGTAGTGAGCCTGAGCCACCTTAGGCGTAATCGATTTTGGTCGACGAGTCATTGGTGGCTTATTATTATACGGTAGATAATATGAGAAAAAGTGCGATAAATGTGGGATCAGAATTAATATTAATAAAACAAAGGTTATGCGATTTTCCAGAAAGAAAAAGGATAAGCTAAACATTAAAATAGAGTGGGTAAAACAGTTTACGTCTGTTAAGAAAAGACTTATAAAAACTTTGATATTGAGTGTAGCTATCTGTGTACGGCGCGGAAACATGGTCACTGAAGCAGGAGGATAGACGTAGATTTAAAATGTGGGTGTGGAGAAGAATGGAGAAGGTGAAATGGACCGAAAGGAAAACAATTGAGGAAGTGCTAGGTATGGGGGGTGAGGAGAGGGAATTGTTTGGAGAAATCATAAGGAGGAAGGAAAAATGGATGAAGGGCTTATTGATCGGCGGTGGGATGCTGAAGAATGTAATTGAGGGAGGATGTTAGGCAAACGAGGAAAGGGCAGGAATAGGATAGGGATGTGAGACGGGATGAAGGGAGGAAGAAAGTACACAGAAATGAAGAGGGCCCTGGTGTAGAGTAGGTTCCTGGATTGGGTTTTGTTTGGAGTCACAAAATATTTATTTGATATTCGTGTCCATCCAAAAACCTACCTTAACCGGTTGAGTTACGTGTTGTCCGTTCAAAACTGAAAACGTAGAAATACGATAGTCACAATTAATATTCTCGGGGCAGTTTAAGCATGACCAAAAGTACCATATAATAAATTGTGGACACCCGGTAAAATTTTATTCAATTTCTTTCGGTGTAATTTATATATGTTTACATTTAATATGTTATGGAGGAAATCCTCTCTACGCTTATGCAATACTTATGCCACAAAGATATGCGGCAGGATGCGTGAAGATGCCAGGCATGAAAAAGGAGGGAGTAGTCTGTAATGGAGAGATATATTTTCATTTTTTAATGTAGAACACATCCCCTCTGAGATGCAGTCGAGACTTCTGCGAGTGAATGGGCAACCTCCCGTTTAGCATGAACCAGCGTCGAATCACCAGACTAAGTACTGGACGTAGGTCTGGTAAAAAGTTTACCATAACCTCAACTCTTCTCGTGGGGCTCACAAACCAAAGCGGAATTTGTTATTGGAAAGTTCCGTTCGAAGTTAAGGAAAGAAATGTCCAACTTTTTCTACGTAAAGTGCACCCGTGAATTTCATAAGGAGGGCTTGAATAATTCATATGACCATAATATTGAAAGTATTGACGGTGTTGGTGCCAATATTTATGTATTCATCCTGTTATTTTGTTTCGTTTTTTTGTACCATTTATTTGCTTGATGCGACATAAAAAATGAGCGTTCCCTGTGATAAATGAAAATGAGGTGCAGAAAAACATCCTTAACATAGTATAGGGTGCCATTAGAGCCCGCGACCTCCGGGATGGCAGTCGAGGATGATACCCCGTCACCACTGAGTCCGGAGTTGATTAATTCAGTTCACACCAGCATACGGTCACCCAAGGCAAGCATTTTAAACAATCACATAAGATAGATAAAGAGAGAGAGGCCAAGAAGCTTAAATCAACAAACGGAAACGGGAGTCAAAAAAACGTTCCAAATCAATGCTTTTGCGTCGGCGAATGCCATAAATATCTGGGTCTCAGCGCCGCCCCACCGCGGGGATGCCTCCATCGGAGCTGGGAATCGCCGCTACACGGCATGAAATTGAGATTTATACTTGTAACATCATATGGTCGTAAAATAAAAAGAAAGAGAGAAAGAAATTTCGCCAACCGAGGGTTATCGTGATCTCGGCAGCGGCGGGGACGCCAATGGGGGCGCCGACGACGCCTTGGGCTTGCGCCCGCTGTTTCTTTCCATCTCCTTTCCATCTTCCTCTCTCCTTCCCCCCGCACCAGAGCCTTCCCATCCCCCACAGATGCAGGCCCTTTCTCCGCCACATTCCGCTCCCTCCCTCGACTGTCTCCTCATCCTTCTACCCCACCGTCTTACACACATTTCCTCGCGACAACGTAGCGATCGCATCGATTTGTTCTTCCCATTCAAATCTCCAGAGGCGGATGGAGGAAGGAGTGGTGTATGTGTGTGTGTGTGTGTGTGAGAGAGAGAGAGATCAGGGGAAAGGTGGCTTAGGCGATCTTTTTTCTCCTAACTACCCATCCACTTATTTTCTTCGGAGTCTGCCGTCTTCCATCACACTCCCTCTCGCGTCGTTTCGTTCGCGACTCCCCCCCTTACCACCAATCGCTTTATGCATCAGCCCCCTCCTCTCCCCCCTACCCTCCACGTGTCGTAATGTAATTTTCCCCGCCCGAGTAAATGGAGAAAGGGAGGAGAGAGAGAAAGTGTTCCATTTTTTTCATTCAGCTTATCTGAATGCTCACTCGAGAGGTGTCGAAGAAAACGTCTGCGAGGATTACGTCAATAACTTCGTTGCCTCCAACAAATGCGGTAAACTGTGGATATTCCTCACGGAAAGACTATTTGACTTAACAATTTCGCGCGGAAATTTACCTTTTGAGCGTCATTAGTCAAATGAAATGATTTTTCGCGTTGAATATACTGACACTGGTGTACACTCCGACACCACTACTCTTGATGAGGGCAAAAAAGAAAATTTACACTTCCACAATAAAGATTTAATATTTCAGGAGCATGAATTCAATGCTGCGCATCATGGTCGTGAAATATTAAATATTTTTTGTGGAAGTTTAAAGTTTCTTTTTTACCTTCATCATGAAGGAATTCCACAACGTTAAACCTGAAACTGTTATGGTTACCACTACTCTTGACGACTTAAAACATTCCTCTGTGGTTTTTCTCTTGAGATTGATAAAGTACTATTTGGTTTTGCCAAATTAAGTCCTATTCTTTTTTTGCACTGTTTACCACATTGACCATTTTGCGTGTGAGGGCAATTCTATAAGCCTTTTCGACGAATGGGGCTGTAAAACGCTACCGCAATTTCCGCAATGGCACCTCAGGTAGGCTCGGACTGATTAAGCGTTATGTATCAACACCACGGAGTTTCGCGAGAAAGTAAACCGCAGTTTCTCACTCACTTCTCTCTTGGATATTTATTTTTGAGCCGTCTGCCGAGTAGCGTGTTTGATATCCGATCGTCTGCTAGCGCTAAGGTCACGGACTCGTGTTCCACCTCGGGGGCGAGCTCCACTGACTCCAACCCTGCAAATGAGATGCAAGCCAAGGGACCTAATTGGGATCCCATTAGCCATCAGAAGTGTCGTCATAATCTGAGGATGGATTTTTTGGAGCTATCGGTAGTACCCTGTCATCTGGTAATCACTTCATCCCTCATAGCTTATAATTATTTATGTCCTTCATCGCTTTATTGCCCTCGCTAATCCTGGTCCTTCTTTTGTAGTCTTTTCCATCTGAGGTTTTTCATCGTGGTTGAAGAAAGATATCTTCCTGTAAACTACAGTTTATTGTAAAAGATGAGAAAAATATCTGTCTTCAAAGTAAGAAAACTAGCAGAATGCGTTTAATTACTTCCTCTTTTCTCTTTGTCTATATGTATTCCAAGTATTTCTGTCTTCACCCACTCCTCGAAGAGCTTCCTCTTAAGTTATTTATCCGATTCATTTATTCATTCTTCTTCGTATAATTAATTATAATCGCTCATAATCTTCCATTTTCACTTGCTGCTGTCGTCGATCTCTCACGGCCACAGAAAAGGAAAAATTATTTCATATTATTATTCCTTTCCAGAAGGGTCGGGAGGCAAAATAATAGGATGACGTCGTGTCACGTAGCTTACAAAAATATCAGCATCGCCGTTTTAAATATCTGTAAAGTCAAATAATTGTTTCGTGTCGCATTTCCACGTTTTTTATATGAGGTGATTTTTTCACTGCTGTAAAAGCAGTGGGACAAACACGCCAACTGAAATCAGCATATAACTTTTTAAACGTTTTGTGTGATTGATTAATCTTTCAAAGAAATCTGTTTCCCACCTAGTGAGAAATTGATAAAAATTTCATTTGAAAAACTTAATGTTTAGGGTTTGTTATTGATGAGACTTTAAGAGAAGGTTATATTTATTATCATGCAGCATTATAAACGTTAAAGGAATGAGAAAGGGAATACAACTGGGTTAGAAAAGAGAATAAATCCATCTGAAGGTGAATTCCAATATTTATCAATGCCCAGTTACTTTTAGTTAGATGCTTCAATAAATCAGAACTTAAAATTCTGCATCCAAATTAGTGAGTCTCAAAATTTTCTCTTATAAAGACATGATGCTCAAGTCGCAGAGAAGAGTATTTATCATTTTAATTAAATCGCTTGCTCAAAAATAAGACCTTATTAACTCAAGTCGTGGAGAAGAGTGAATAGCTTTTTCAACAGACTTAAAAGTTAGTCAGAAATAATCAATAATTTGATGTTTATTGCCCAGTATAGTTTATCTTTGCATGCAATATGGTACATTATATTTTTAAAATGACGAAAAAAGGCCTATCCAAGCTGAGGGAAAAATCCACCAGAGTAGGGTTGGTGTTTTGGTCATTACATAAGACTACGCGGCCATTTCCGTGTCATACCACTCAATGAGATAATTATGAACTGTTGGAGTATAAGTTGTGACAGTTTAATATTATTTTGCGTACTTCAGTTTATGTTATGACTCTGAAGTCTTTTAAATTTCAGTGAGGAAGCTCCCAGTTTGATATAATTATGTGTTAATATTTTGACCATTGTGGAGAAGGGTGGCGAAGGTAAAGTGAACAGAAAGGAAAACAAATGAGGAAGTGTATGGTGGGGGAGGAAATGGGTTTTTGGGAGAAATCATGAGGAGACAGGGAAGATGAATGTACAACATATTGATTGGCAATGGGATGTTGAAGACTGTGATAGAGGGGAGCATGTTAGGCAAACGAGGAAGGGGCAGGGATAGGATAGGGATATTGGGTGCGATGAAGGGAGGATGGAAGTAGACATAGATGGAGAAGGGGGCTGTTGTAGAGTAGGCTGTTGGGCTGTGTTTTGTTGGGAAAGATATGATATTTATTTAGTATTTGCGTCCATCAAAAACCTATCTTAACCAGTAGATGACCTATAATAATTTTGACCAGTCGGGTTGAAATGTGGTTATATTATCTCAAAACTCTCATGGGAAGGTCGGTAGTCTATGTACTTACAAGCAATGTGAACGTGCAAAACATTCAATTAGCGCCTCCCGATCGCGTTGAAGGAAGAAACGGTCAATAAACCTTTTACGGATCAGAAAGTGATGCCTTATTGATTCGCACCCGCTCTATGAACCGTCTCACCGCACTGATGCCGTCGATCCCCGAGCATTCCTCTCCGCCGCTCCATCAAACGTCTTGCCGCCTGCCTATGCCATTCGAAATTCAACCCTTCTCTCCGGCGGCCGTTGGGGTCAGGAGTGCCGCCATCATCCCCTCTGGCACCCGGCTCCGGCCAATCAAAGACCAGATCTGCCGTAGGATTTTTACCCGTCTCCTCGACCTTGAAAACCTGTTTACCTTGCTGACCTCCCTCGTGATATATTCGGTTTCGTCGGTGCATTCGGATTTCCGGTGCTCCCGGGAGAGCCATATTGTCATTATTCTTCATTACCATTATCTATTGACGACTTCCCATGTTTTCGCCCCCGCCGTTCGCAACTTTTATAAACATCCGGCTTGCCCTCGCGACGTTGAGCAATCTTTCTTCTACTCCTGCGTCGTGTTTTTAGTCGATTAATTTTTTTGGGAATCTTCATGCCTGTGTTTTTCGGAAATTACTCCAAAACATTTTACATTCGCATGATTGTTGGAAGCATATCTATGTTTGAGATATCACCATTGTTTGAAGGAGGAAGTTTTGATCGGGGTAGTGTCCTCGATATTTTGCAATTCATATTTTCACTTCAGTTCAGTAATCTTTCTTTTAATTCCCGTCTGTTGGATCCAACGAAACTAAGTGAGCAACGTTCTCCGAAGCCGTTAATGAGATCCGTGTTAATGGGGCTCTAAATTATTTTAGAATTATGTTCTTTCATGCTACCTATATAGCATACCTCCATCTTAATGACTAGCATTCGTTTTTGAACCCGTTGATGGAGACGAAGTCACTCACTGAACTCCATGTTCCTTTGCTTGTTAAATAATGGAAATTTGTGTTACACGTGCGGCGGTTGATGTAAATTTACGCTCAAGTGGAGTTGATCTAACGAGTGTTGCCCGGATGAATACACTTCTAAACTTCCTCCTCGTCTCAGAGCTTGCTCATTTTTCAATTCGAGTCGTACGCCAAATTACTCTGAAGCATCTTGAGTAATAACGATGTAGCATGCGTATGTCTATACATGCACTCGTACCCCAAAAGTCGACGCAGAGGACGGTTTTTGAGGCCACCAATCACGAAAATGGGGAGGAAGAGTATTGGGGGCATGCTTTTATATGTTAGTTCTTCTATGGTTTCTTTCTTGTGTCGTCGATTACGCTAAGGAGAAATGAATGACTGCATCTTTGTTAATGGATTAGGGAAAGCTGTTTGTTTATTAATTGGGGTTATCGTAGATGCAGCTAAGCCAGTCTGAGGGATCATTCAAATGCATTGGGCTTTTCTTCACTTACGCTGACTAAAAGGGGTATCATCGGTTATCCAACATCAACTGAATGTTTGATAGTCTGTCTCTCCACCCCAGTCGATGAAGAGTAAATTATTTTCCCAAGTCGCAATCTTCGTAACAGGATTTCGTTTAGCACCGAGTCTTCATGCGTAAATCTTTACTCTAACCCTGAAATTTGTTACAATTTGTGTGAGCTTTTGTGTTATTTAGTTGGAATGCTTTACGATCTGAACCATTTTCATTTGCCTAAGCTCTAGTTTTCTCTTCCAACTCTCTACTCATCTTCCTCTTAGATGGAAGAAACCGAATAGCTTGCGACTTGTTTTTTGTTAACCAGACTCACTATTACGTAAAAAAATTATTATTATATTATTATTATTATTAATAAACTTCATTGCCAAAATTTTCCACGCAATCGTTGAGAGAACTGTGACGGTGTCGTATTTTGAGTCGATGAGTCGAAGGAGTCCCAATGAATGTTTATTACGCGCAATAATTAACAGAACGTTTTTTAGGAAATCTTTTTGTCTTCGTTAAAAATGACGAAAATATCGTCTTTCCTTTTGGTTTTTTGAGCGGCTCTTTCCTCCAAGACAAATTATTTTTCGTGCCGATAATGTTATTTTTTTTCCTTATCCCGGCCGGTGCTCAAGAAGCATGATCAGAAAGCGGTTTAAGAGTTTTCGCCTTTTCACAATTCTCCCCAAGCTGCCTCTTTTGAAGGTGCGTCGCTGCCAAATTTTGCGCTCTTAGCTTGGCGTCTTGCGAAAACGAACAACGTCGTCATCGTGATGATTGAAGAATCCCAGTATTAGTCTTTAAGGACTCTTAATGGTATGCTGCTCTCGGTTTTAATGTTGACCTGGTCTAAACTCAACTCCTAATATTCTGGAAATTTCATATAAACTTGTCTCCCAGTTTAATACATCGAAAGTTTTAATAACTGCGCTTTCAACGATAATTTTATCATAATTGATGCTTAAAAATGAAACGAATTAAAAATATGAACGAATTCTAGAGTTGAAAATAACATTTGTCGAATGATTATGTTTAATGAAGAACTGTAACTATATATTGGCAAAATTTTCGATTTTCTCAACGTGAGGGGAAAACTGCGCCTTGACACAAATACGTTCGGCACATGCGTATGCTTTTCTCAGTGTGAAGTTAAAGCGTTTTATTAATTTTTAATTTTCTAAGGACTGTTGCATACATTTCTTTAAATAAATGAGCCAAGCGTTCATCTTTAAGGACTGAAATCCGACGTATATTTGTAAATATTTTTAGTTCTTTATGTTTTGCTTTGTGTCAGGTTGTATATTTTTGACAGCTAGGAAGTGCGGTGATAATCATTATTTGTCTATTTTATGCCTAGCTTAAAACATGGAATACCAATAATAAAAAGTAAAGTTTTCACGAGACATGAATATTTCTTTCTTTCCAAACACCGATGATTTTCGTCGGAGACGGTGAGTCAAATTTTACAACACGGCATCTATTTCATCGAATTTTATAAATTATCGTTCAGACACATAACTAATGTCTTAATCACGCTACTCTAACTAAATTCAATTGTTATGTAATGAAAACTAAGCCAATGGAAAGAATATTTATATCCCTTTTTAGTCGATTTAAAACTACCTCCTGCATATGTTTCAATGTAATATCTCCCATCGCATAATTAATAACCTTAATTCATTGAGTTTAGGGGTTTTGTTTTCCCCATTAAATCTATTTTAGCTATCACACTAGTGGTTTTGGACTGATTCCGAGTGCAGTTCATAATATTTTAATGAACCTGCATGTTCGCAAAATTTAATATAAGAAGTAATAAATACATTCAGTAATTGAAATACATCTAATACTTTGGCAATTATGCTCCCCAACCACCCGAATAAAAATTTCTCTTTAGGAATCCTGGTGTGCCGTCCATCAACCTTAGAGCATGCTGTTTTTTTTACTGAATTAATCAAGCGTAACTGACTCTACATACGAAAATTTATCTTACAAACCTAGATTTCTTGGAAGATCCAACATGAAATGAATTTTATCCGCTTAGGCGTTGTTGAAGATGAGCATCAGGTTATGCGGTAAAACTCAGGCATACGTTTTCTCTTTCTCTCCAGAAACGTACCGAATACTGAATTAAGGTTCGGTAGATTGTTGAAAACCGTTCGCGCGGGAAAGTCCGAGTAAAACAGCGAACATCGGAAGAGTGCATGGTGACTTCAGATCTAGCCTGTATTCATCTTTTACTAGCTAACTCTAGTGCCTCAGAATCCATTCGAGTACACTTTTTGCTTGTCAATGGTTCTCCTCTTCCTTTTATCAGTTAACTACATGTTGGGTTCTCCGTCTTAACTAACTCCGAAAACGGATGAGGACCGACGGTCTTCGGTTGCCAGGGGCTGCGAAGGAGAGAGGAAGGATCAAAGGTGGCGATATCGGTGGGTGAGAGAAAGGGGAAGGAGCGTGACGGGGGGGTGGGAGGAGAGGAGGTGGTTGAAATAAAAGCATCACGGCTTATAACGCTCAAGCGAGGCCCGTCCCACCAACGAGCTATCCACCCGCAATTTTTCCGGCCGCCCTTCGTGTCGCCCGCCCGGCAGAGGTCTATCGTCGCTCGGTCGGGCGTCTCTGCTCCCTTAGCACTATTATATTACGCACTAATCAAGGTTGCTTTTGATAGGTGAGGGTGGAGTTCACATCCAACTAAGCCCCTAAGGCGTATGGAATTCACACCTTTAAGGGAGGGAGACCGGATCCTTTCCCTGCGCACCTGCGATTTCCCACGAAGTTCCGGTACCCAGAAAATCATACCGTTTAGATAGGATTTATTCGTCTAAAAGCAGACCTAAACGTAGATTTGAACTTGGGACCCTCCTTTTAGTAGCCCAACACTTCATTAGGTTAATGCATTGCCAGAGCATTAGTGTAATGCTTATAATGTGTACTATATAATAATTGTTTTATCTGTGATTATTGAAAGAATTGTCCAGCTGATGTTACATATGTTCCGTGATGGATAATATAGCGGTATTTAGAACTTTTATGGAGTGGTGGACAGTGGAAAGAAATTTAACTTCGGCCTTAGCCTACTTCAATTCAGAGTTTCCGGTAAATAGTCAAATGATTGTAAAAAAAGTAAGTATTCATAAATAACCAGTAAACATTTTCACAAATTCAAAAAAACTGCGGGAGATGCCAGGGCAGTAAGTTTTAACGTGCGAATAGTCATGCATTAATGTGCATTACAACACAATTATTTTAAAATCTAAAAATCATTCGCCTTGACCGTGATCCCGGTCCCGATCAATCCGGTTGAGTTTTACTCTTCGAAATTGTTGCACAGTAAAAATTTAATTTAGGATAAAAGAATTTGAGAGAAATGTAACCTTGCGTATGCAGTTTGGTGGTAAGATCAATAAGAAACTTCACATTTAAAAATTTCAAAAAAGAAATAAAAACGTGAGACGTACGCCTTACAGGGCGAGAATTTGAATCTTTTGGAGAACAAAGATGCTTCCTTCGTCATCTCATCACGGATATGTTTTTTTTCAAGTAGCCATTGTCTGCAAATGCTACACTCTTTGAAGAAAGTTAAAATTAACATTTATTTTAACTACGTTCATTTTTTTTATTTGAAATCCCTATTTATATTACCATTTTAAGAACTTGTTTGGCTATTATGATAGAGGAAACATCGAATTCTCTGAGGAATCTAGATGGGTGGGGCATGATCCAACAAAAAGTTCGAGAAACTCCACTCTTAAAGGAGTGTGAGAGACACAAATCGCAACGTCTTCCTCGCGGGGCGGAATACTACCTTCTCATGTGCTCTCCTCTCGGCGTCCCATGACAATGGCAGCATTGGGAATCGCACTGAATAGCCGCCAGGATTCCAACCCTGTCCGTCGGCGTGAGAGGCCGGTAGTGGTACCCCCCCCGCCCAATTCCGATCCCCTCGATTCTTGGTGCACGTGCGGGTTTCCTCCTGTGTTCCCTCCCTCCTCCTAATCTCTACTCCTCTTCTTTCAATCTTTTCCACCATTATTTCGATTCGGGACGGCAGGAATGAGGGAGGAATCGAGAGGAAACGAGTGCCTCTCATGCTGTCATCGTTTCGGGAAGAAATAGTTTTTATAATCGGAAGGGTGCCGGGAGGAGAGAATTTCCTCCTGGAACTTCTTTGAAACATCTTCTTTGCACCCTATCGTCCCTCCAATGGAGCTTTGCGATAGTGTTGTTCATGAGATATCGAGCTGTGAAACATTCGATGTATCGCTTTGCCATGAAAATTTCGGTTGCAGTTTCAAATATTTGTCGGAATATAAAAAAAACGCGGAGTTGGCGAAATTATTGGATGGGTCTATGAATGGAAACTCTCACATCGAATCGGGAAATATAAAATCGACACCGGGACAGCGACTCAGTTTCGTTGTCACGGGCTGTACGGGCGTCATCACTAAAGGGAATGATTCATTTTCACTTTCCGAGCTTATATATCATTAAATCCGGGTAAATGTATTTCACTACCCGAGTGTATAGCGTTTCCAGCTTCATTCCTAAAATTCCAACCAAGCGAACCATGCGTTTGAGGTCAAAATATGTCATACAAGCAAATTTAGGAATAGTACGAACAATTCCATTTCGATTTCAGCTTGATGAGTTATAAAAGTCCTATTTGTTTCAGAGCAATCCTAGCTATAGGTTTTTGGCAAGCCAGGCATTGTTCTCCGGTGAACGTAAATACATAATGCCGCCGCAGCCATCATTCCCCGCATTAAGCAAGCATTATCATTATAGTCAACGGAGGACAAACCGCATCGTTTGGAGACATAATTTCGCATTGCCTGGCACCAAAATCTAATTTCATTGTTCTTCCTCGAACAATTGACCTCCGTCGAAGATTGTTTTCTTATGTAGTGGCGTTCCCTCTCTGGCTCCAGAGTTTGAATATAATAGCATCACTCTTAAATATACTATGATCGGCGGAAGAAGTGGGCGTAAATAAAAAAACGCTCGCATATATTACAAGAGAGGACGCGACTCCTAGGAATGCTCCACCCCCGCGTGCCTCCAGACTTCCCAACCACCGCGTGTAATGGGTGCATTCTCAAAAAAAATCTCCGCACTGCGCGAAAAACCGTCGAGTCGAGATTATTTCTCGCTGCTTGGGCCGTTCTTATTTCATGTCACGCGGCCTTTTTCACTTCCTGCATCGGATGCCATTGGGATTACGTCACTGCATGGCATGAAAAACCTCTCCTTGAGCACCGCCCTGGCGGAATGAATCAAATCGCTGTCATCAGCACCGCGGCAACATATCCAGTGTGTCCGCCAAACCATGAAAATCGCGTAATTGACGATAAGAGGACCCCAGGTCTATGACTGAATGTGTTAGACACTAGCTCTGGCTTCACGTAACTCGTAAACGTACCTCAAAAGCTGTTTCTTTAAGAGCTTTTCAAAAGAGATTATTTATTTTCTTTATCAAGTTATTGCCATTATCTTTTGACTTTAATTCTGTCCATGTTACTAAGAAAATTCCACGACTCTTCTATTTTTATTGATGTGCTTAGTTTTGTATATTAATTAAATTAATGCCTAGGTTCTCCACTCGAAGAAATATTTTTCCTTTTAGCTTACATACTATCACTTCTGAAGCCGAGTTTTAATACAATAAATGCTCTATTTTCATTATTGGAGATAGATAAATCGCGAATAAACGTTGATTAAAAAAAATGTGTAGTTTCAAGGGATTATGTGATTGAGTTACTTTCTTCTCGAAATATTTTTTCTGTACATACCTTTTTTAAAGAACATGATTCGCAGTCTGAGCTGTTTTTGCATTTTTTGTAAAGAGTGGGTGTCTTCTTGTGTATGTAATGAAAACTACCGTTACTCACTATAAAATAAGTTTGTCTTCTAGTTATCGTAACTTGGACATGGAAGCCTGGGAAATAACGAGTAAATGTCATGAAGTGTAGGCGAGTAATTTGCCAATTGAATCAAATACATGAATGCGATTGATTTAAAATTTCAAACATAAGTGACTGTCGACCTTGCAAAACTTTCCGATCGAGTAGTAAGGTGAACGTACTCCCTAGTTTCCAGCTTGCCAACAGTCTAAAAATCCGGCAATTGTTATTCTTATCTCGTATGGAAGCCTTACATTAAGTCCGTCACGTATGGAGTCGGCTTGACATGTCATGTTCGTATCCATATCCTTAAACAATCCGTCAAAACAGTAAAAGAAACTCGCGAAATTTGGCGCTGAAAAACACCAGATTACCATTTAATATTTTTTTCATCGAGCTTGCCAGACACCGTGGCATCGGCACTGTATTCAAATGTGAAGATCATCGCGCCTCCCACCCCTCCGCTCTCCCATCCTACCCTCTTGGGATAGACGCGAAAGGAATGGAATTATTTGGGCACTCAGGTAAGGAGGGAGGTTGGAGAACAGCCTTGGGAGCGGAGGTGGAAGGGAATATCCGTCGATGAAGGCCGACTCTCGGAGGTAAAAAGATCGCGCGAAAAAGAATTCGAAGGATTCCGAAAGGGAGAGCGAGCGACGGAACTTGTTAACCGTGCCTCATCCCGATTCACACGGAGGGGCAGTAATGGGTTTTCTGAAATAGGTTGTCGTTTTTCTTTTTTGGTTTCTCTTGCGATGCCTTCATCGTAGGAGACCAACTTTCGGCGACCCATTTCTACAGGTTAAGTGGATATTATCAAAAGTATCCTCGAATTCTGCTGTATCTAGCACACTGACGACTCATAATCCCGACCATTTACTCCCATTGACTCCGAATCGAGGTCGTATCGGAAGTAGAATGGATGCTGCGGGAGTCTTGAGAGACCAATTTCTGGTTCATAATCTCAATTTTCCGTATTGATTGCTTAATACATATATTATTTTGCCAGTTAGCAAATGTTTCGTACTGTTTCATGAATTAAATTACCCCTTAAGTATTAGGGATCATTGATGTCCATTAATCTGTCAATAATTCATCTGAATGGATCGATTATCATTAATATTAACCCGTTATATTAATCCGTATTTTTTGGCATTTGGCCTATTAGGCATTATTTCGGTCGTCAAATAGACGATTAAGCATGGTATCAGGATTTATTTCCTTTAATTGACCACGAAAATGACCAACTGAGGCGATCAATCATTGGTTACTGGTGAGGAGACTGAGCCCAAGTACGTAAATGACGATACATCTCAAGAGAAGGAAGGCTTGCAATGTCACAACAGTACCACAGAGGTATGCATTTGGGCATAAAAATATATTTTTTATAATTAAATAAAAATATATGTATATAAACCATAAAAAAATGGTTTATATATATATATATATATGCCCAAATGCATACCGTTGTGTCATTGCAAGCCTTTCTTTTCTGATATATACAAATTTTTATATTCATATATGCGGGTCGCGGTGGTCTAGTGGGTAGAGCGTTGAACTGGTGACCGAAGGGTCCCGGGTTCGATTCCCGGGCAAGGCACTTTGGGCACCTGCAGCTCCACCCAAGCTAGTTGATTTTTCGGGTACCAGATCTTCCTGGGAAACCATAACCGGCACAGGGAAAGGAACTGGCCCCCCTACCCTGATGTGTGAATATTCACACGCCGTCGGGCTGGGTACATGGTATACATATATATGTATATGTACATATATAATATATACATATATAATGTAAATGGAATTAACACTGGTAGACACAAATACAGAATCACATATAAAAGAGGAACTCAACACACAAAAAAGAAAAGAAACTCGCACATTATAGAATTTCCGGTGGTCAAGCTACCTTTCTCAAGGGAGATAATAAAGGAACTCCTTCCTTCTCTCCCTTAAGAAATATGGCTTGACCACCGAAAATTGGAAAACGTGTATTACTTTTTACATATATCCTACTTCCTCTTGAGAAAGGTGGTTGTACCACGGAAAATTCGAGACCCGATGAGTCCCTATTTTATGTGTTTCTGTGTTTGTGTCTACTAGTGTTAATTCCATTTACATTTTACTTTTTATATTTTTGTTGCTGTCCAAGTTTGTTTATATATATATATATATATATATATATATATATATATATATATATATATATATATATATATAAACTTGGACAGCAACAAACAATATAAGAATTTCGACGGAATTTAGCTCCGTCTTCTTCAAAAGAAACATTAGTAGTATTACTACAGAGTACTACTGTTTCTTCTGAGGAAGATGGAGCTAAATTCCGTCGTAATTATTAAGAAGTAACATTTGAGTGTTCTTTTTATGTGTTCTTATATCGCTTGTTGTTGTCCAAGTTTGTTTATTCAACGCTTCCATGTTACTTCGATGAAATCATTTACATATGTATACGCAAACGCATTCATTATTAATTCACACATGAAATTCCGTTAAATACCTTCATTCATTATGCTTAATAGTGTGTAAATACAAGTAAAATGTTTATTTTCCCGAAAGCTTGCTTACAAAGCGTGTCGACGCGTATCACCCCATCATTTAATGTAAATTTGATTATACTTGACGATGATGTAATGCACGTAGAAATTACTTGCCTACATAAATAGGCTCTGAGGAAAAATGGTCAGGTCGCTTCATAAAATGAATTTCAGCAAATTAGATCCTGGCAGCGTGGCTCTGACCAGAGTTTGTGCTTGGGTAATTTGAATTCTGGCTCTAATACTGGGTTTAGTGACGATACATGAATTCTATTTACCCGTCTTTTGTCGAGCTTATCACCCATCTGCTCGCATGCAAGTGAGACACAATTGGTGAACAATGATAATTGAATTATGAAATTAACACGTTTATCGTCGTGATCGGAGTGTATTGATTGTATGGATGTAAAATGAAAGAAAGAAGTGGCGGGACTAATGGATTTAAAGACTCATTTTCCGCCGAGCGATACGCAATGGCAACAATTCAAAGGTTACCACTCCTAATCCAACATAAAAAGCATTCATCATCCGCCATCCATTCCCAAACTATCCCGAACCCACTGCCGTACGCCATTGTTTGGCTTTCAGGGCACACAAGAGTATATATAAAAGTTACTTAAACGATCCGATTTCCAGTGCGTTTACATTTTGACCCCGCGCCTCCCAGCATGCGAGTGGCAGCTTATTGCGGATTAGGTGTAGACTTAGAAAAGGGTGGCTGGATTGCCCATTCAATGCGCCCACACTCGACAGAGATAGAGCATCCCCTGAGGGTTCTAACGAGGACTCGTCCCGTAAATTTGCATGCGAATGATTGCTGTGCCGCTATGTTTGACGACCTCTACTTTAGCCTTCACTCAACGGTTTCTCGTCACTCTTTTCCGTCTTGGTCTTCTCCAAACTTCATTCCATATTATTATTGACCTTACTCTCATGGAAGCATTCAGTGTACATCAGCATTTCAAGTTACCTTTTCTAACTCCGACATTTATCTCACTTCAATGCTTACCTGTACTACATTCACCCTAACCTTTTGGTGGACAACATTCAAATTGGGGCCACCCCTCGCCGGAGTAACCCGTCTTTCAATCGGAGAAACAGTAAACGAACCTTTTGCAGTAAAATTTTGAAAAGTGAGAGAAGATTCATGATGTATCGTATCATTGCTTTTTGATGATAAGAGAAGCGTTATCTTGACGTCATAAATAAGCTTGTGATTCTGGGTGAGTCCTTTCACCTTTCGAATGAGATTTTTGCCATCATATTAAAAATTCGTTTGTTCGTATTTTTAAAATGTTTACGCTTGACTAACTTCAAAAATTGATTAACATTTTACATTAAGTTAAATACCCATTGATGCGTTTTTGAAATAATATTTATGCTATAGCTGTCATATGCGTATTCAAAGTGTAAATATTCAACTTGTAAACTCGTTATAAATGATGAATGATGTATTCGACAGCATTTGGTAGTGTGTGCGTAGCATTAAGTTTTAAAGTGGCCCCTGAAAGCTAGTGCCTAGTACTGTGAACTTTTAAGAAACGTAGTACATGTAAGCACTGGATGACGTAAAAACGATTTGCTATTCACAAAATCATTCGTCTGATCTACTTACTCTGTACGTCCTTTCATGTCGTTAAAACATACCTATACTTCGTTTCTGTTCTTTTTTCCGTATTAACTTACTAATTTTTCTTCCTACGATGTTCATTGTTCACAACTACTTTCCGTCCTTATTTTTACTTCTCCCAACAATTCTTTCTCTTTCTCTATCATGCCTAGGACTCCTCCGTGTTTCTACATTTTCAAAAATTTATTTTTTCCATTCCTCACGCATTAAAAGCCACCATACTACGCAGCTCGACTCACCCCTCAACTGCAAAGTTTCAGATTAATACGAATCTGCGATTTGACGATGCATGTTAAAGCGTTCATCATTGCTTTTAGTATTGACTTGGGGACTCCGTAATTATCACCCTTCTCTTTTCGAACTGCAATGCATATATTGCAGAAAAAATGCTCAATAACACATTTGTTATAATTTAAACAACCTCATTGAGAAGGGTGGAATTTAAAATCAAGGATGCACCAATGTCGACGGAAAAAAGTTGGAGAGAAGACTGGAATTAGATTACATGGAATCATGGGTTTCCACCTCTGGCTCATGTTATCCGACTTATCCCGCGGTCAGGGAGACAACGGTAATTTGCTTCCAGGGTGAATTTGAGATACATGGTTTTTTCACGGACTCCCGATGTCGTGGCGTCGTCTGCATCGCGAGGAAGTAAACAAGGCGATTGATTCAAATATGTGGCATTGTTCGTGTGTGTGGGTGTGAGAGAGGTGGGGAAGATGTCGAAGGGAGGAATGAAGACTAGTGGAGAGTTGGCCAAAAGATTGGCCACACTTTCGGGAGACGTGAGATGGATCGAAAAATTGCTCCTCCGGAATGTGGCACGGAATCCTTGGGAAAGGGCGGGACATCGTCCCAAAAAGAGCGAGAGAGAGAGAGAGAGAGAGGGGTAGGATTGGATGTGCAAACTAGTTAAAGATGCAGGGGAATGGCGAGAGGTCCCTTCGTTGGGGTTGGGGGAAGTTCCGAGATGTAGAGTTGAACTCGGTGGGAGCCTGGAGTAAGGACGTGGGTGTTCAGTGGGCCGCGGCGTGGATGCATAAATCACAGCCTTCGCCGAATCCGGACAGCGATATCGTCCTAAGCCCCGCAGTCAACGTTTCCCATCGAGCAAATAGCCCTTTTTCTCCGAGTAAAATAGTCCTCGAGGGCACCGAAAATGATTTCGTCACCCAGATTTCTGTGTGCCTTTTCCAGAGGGAAGGGGGACATAATACGTGTATGTATAACATTTTTCCTCCCTTGGAATCATCTGGGCACTCCGGCAAAGTTCGCAACTGACTCTCCTGCTAAGCAAATCACCTGGAACGACTATGCTGAACGTAAACAATAGAACCATTATTAATTTTTAAAATATTACTCTGCCGTATTTTCCACGGAATTTATGGCATCATCTGGAACCACAGGTAATTAAATAATTAATATAAAAGATTTTATACCAATTCCCAAGGGAGGAGGATTATTAACGGGTTTTAATTACCGTATGGTTTTGTAAAAATATTAACGAATGAGTATTCTGTGCGATGACGCTTCGACGATGAGTGGGTGGTAGTAATGGAAAAGGAGGTTCTCCCGTCACAGTAATCTCTTCGCCCAACGCCTTTGTATTAATAGCCCGTTGGTTAAACATTTTCCGCGGATATTATGCTATCGAAAATTCGACATTAAATCCTGATTATGTACATGCTCCCTAAACTGCAATTGTCATTGAATTTGAGTGCGTTCCGGCTGATAGATATCATACGGTTATATGATTGTACCATAAATTAATTTGCAGGGAATAGCGAGGGGTCAACTCAAATAAATATTCCAAACTTAAATGAAATGTAGCTTGAAACTTATTTCAGATATAAATTACGTTAGTTTCTACGAATAGAATGTGGCAAGTAGTTTTCGTCGTACATTGAAAGGTCCTGCCTGAACACTGTGACTGAAACCCGTAAATGCCCTTAATTTTGTCACGTGTGTTGTCAGAATCGAAGTCGATCATGAGCTTATGTTATTCGCATAGTTTTAGACTCAAAGCTGTGTGCTGATTTAGTCACACTCCCAAAACACACAATGATTACGAATATTGGCATAGCATATCTAGACGCCATCTTGTACTTTGAGGCATTAGTGAACCGTGAAAAGGAGAATGACCAAAAGCAACACGGCTTGTAATTGAGGAAAGCTTGGATATTGGTAATAATCGCCGTCCAAATCGCACGTGAAAGGCTAATTAACCTTTCAAAGTTCCTTGTTTATGCAGTGTTATCCAGAAGGTTCGCCGAATTTAAATTTGAAAGTCAAAGGTCGCCTTTATCAGTTGTAACACGAGGGGAAAACTCAATTACTGCTTTTGGGTTGTTCTAATATTTTTTAAATAAAGCGAGAGTAATTGACCGAGTCCATTTAAATAAATTATAAGGTGAGTTTTATCGAACTTAGTGAAGGGAAGTTATTTGAGTGAGGCAATCTATAGGATAAAGTTCGAGCATGCAGAAATCGACAGGTTGGTTTTAGAAATCACTCCGGTTTAAAATTTAGTCGTGCATCATCCAAAAAAGCGACCATTTTCTTATCCTGAAGAGGATTCGAGGTGAAAGTGGGTTCAGATCATCCATCAATGTTCGTATTTAATTCTCGTAACCAGAATCGTGAGTTCAGTTTTTTTTATATTTATGTGAATGTGCTATGTATGATGATGAAATCCCATTGGATGGCGAGATGACAACTCCCTTCTACGGAGGAGTTTGTTAAGAGCTTTACCTCGTTAAGTCACAACAAAGATAACTGCCATATACGACACAATTGGGTAAAATCAAGCGTAGCTCGAACAGGGAATCCAAGCACCGCAATTCAAGGTATCAGGTGTCAGATGTTTTCTTTCGGTTTACTTATTTTTTCCCAGATAATCGCGTGAAAAAGAGAACCCACCCTCCCAGTGTCCGTTGTTTGATTGCATAGGGCGATGATCCGGATTTGGAACGCGGAACCCTTCGTCTGTCGCCAAGAGCTCATTAGGGCTCATTAGTCATCAAGAACTCGAACTACACTTTCTTTTTTCTCCATAGTTTGCAAAATAATTGCAGTATGGATAATTGTTTAAATCCCAAAAAGAAAGAATTGAGAAGATGTAGAGATATTGTCGATCAGGAGAATAGTGTTGAAGGCTTTCCTAAACAAGCTTAGTTACTGTACAATTTTGATCGACTCGTAGTCGCTATTGCCTAGAAATACTTCGAAAACTTATGTATTTAACTGCTTTAGGGTAGGCTGACTGGAGAATTTCATAATTGAACGCCACGCCGTATACTCCGGCGGAGTTTCCTCGAATGTCTGCTGAAATTGTATTAATTTGATAGGTAGAATTGGACAGAAAAGGATTACTGACACCTTAGTATCTGGAAAAAAGCCGATCTAGTCGGAAACAAGCGTGGAAACAGCCGTTTTCACAGGCTGAATCATGTTATTTCGAGATTGCTGAGTGATGGCGTTGCCTATGTACGCGGCAAAGGAGTATGACACCATTGAGAGCACTGACGGAATCGCCCCCGAGAGTATTTTTCGCTATCCCTACACGCATGAACCGACCTGTAGGACGGCACACGCGTTTACCGATGGATGGGAGCGTGTCCTGAGGGATTGAGAGTGAGTTGTTGTGGGTGTCTGGCGCACGTGGATCCACAGGAGCGGAAGGGAGGCGGGAGCCTTTTGCGTATCACTTATTTATAAGAAGCGGCGTTCATCCCCGAGAACCTCCATCCCTTTCGCACGCACCCGGGCCCCTCTCGCTACTGTATGCTCCCAACCCTCGATCTCACCAGGACTCTCTTCCGCACCCTTCTCCCTCCACCATACCCCCTGCTTCCCTCCCAGATGTCAAGTCCTTCGACTCACCCCGCTTCCATTCCCCTACCTTTTTATCCCCATCCTTCCATTCCCCCCCTCACTCTCTCGCCTTCAAAGTTCCCTCTCCGACCCCCCCAAAAACCACCACGCAAACACACACACACCTCTCATCCCCTTTCGCACAGTTACTACTATACGTGTACATCCACGTTCTTCCCTCCCTCCCCCTCCTTACCCGGTAGTTTTCGCGCCAATGCGCATGCCTTGGGACTCGCTCTCTCGTATTTCCCTTCCTCCCTCGATTCTCTCTCTCTCTCGCTCTGATTCTCACTGCTTCCATCTTTTTTTTCCTTCTCTCAATCTCTCGTTCACCTCTCCCCTTTTCCCTCACACCGCTCCCGAGACTTCTTTTCTTTCTCTATCTCTCCGTTCCCCCTGGTGGTCGTGGAGGGTGAGAGCGGGGCTCGCGAGTACGGGCGGGGGTTGGAAGGTAACCAGAGGGAGGGAGCTGTGAGGCCGGGCGATGCTTGATCGTTACCGCATCGGTCGCCCGTGAGGGACACCGGTCCCTGTTGCACTCGCATCGGAACTCCCCTCTTTTATTCTCCCCGAGCGTCGGCGACTCCTCCCCGTGATTCGGCATCGAGGCGAGGGACCAGCCAACAGCGATGCTATGTTCTACGCTACGGTCTGCCACGCTATGTTGCGAATTTTACTCAGATTCCTTGATGTGATGTGTGGATCCTGAACATTACCCCCAAGTACCGAGCCATGTACGGATGCATACATTTATCTCGGTGGCTATGAAACAGCTTTTGTTAGAACCGCTTTTCATTAACTTCGTATTCTTTTCACTCTTGATAGGTCCTCGTTTAAAGTGGTATCGTTAACATCAAAATCTAACACTCCATTTCAGAGTACCACCTACTACCCTATGATATCATCTTGATTGAGTAGCATCTATCATTATTCCCCTCCCATCTCAGTGTGATCCTTCTTTATCGTTTTTGTATGGGTCACACCACACATAATATCGTGTCCAACATTTTTAGTTTGGTTGTTGTTATTAAATTGTTTCAGTGTTGCGGAAAATTACATTTATTTGCCATTGATGTACTATTGTGCATACATTTCATCGGTATGCATCCAGCAGCAGGGTGAGTTATATAAGGCAGCGTAGTAAATGTATTGAAAATGCATTGACGCACTTCTATGAATAACGCTAAAACATGCCGTCGTTTTGATGTCCCTCACAACGGGAAATTGGAAAAGATGTTTCGGAATGGGCTTGACCTGCATGCTTGAGCTTCCCTGATGTATATCCAAGATTCCACAATAGTTGACAATCCCCTAATAGTGCCACGTGGCACATGACACCGTTCAAACACGAGGTCCCGTCCGGGACACTTGGATGCCATGCAAATGTGTCCCTTCCCGAAAGCAGGACTTTTCTCGCGTAGCCTGACCACACTGTGACCACGCAGTGTCCTGCTTTCGGCTTATTAGGCAGCGTCCGCGTGTCTCCCTTCCGCTCCCGCCCTCAGGGCATCAGCCATCCCCGGACGCGTATCGAGGTCGCCATCGCCGTCCGTCCGTCGACGATGCCACGCGGACAGCGATTCGCTCATCGATACAAACGGTGAGGGAGAAGAGAAAGGGGGGAACGGCGAAGCGCATCGCATCGCGGTAACATCGAGGAACCAACCCCCCATTGCGAGCAGGGGTGGTTTCCGAGGGCGGGCGGGTCGTTCGAGCACGAGGGAGGGGAGAAAGAGAAGAGAGATGGGTTTGTGGGGGTGGAGGGAGTTTGGAAGGGAGGGAGGAGATGGCCGGGGAGGAGGGTGAGGAGAGGGGAGCACACATTCACACCGAGGGAGGGGTCTTGGCTTAGCCGTGAGAGAGGGATGGGAACCGTGAGAGGGGCGTGGAGGGCGAAACGCGCCGGGTGGTGTGGGAGAGCGTATCCAGTCTCCGGGGATTTGGGGTGAGGAGACAGAGAAGGAGGGTGGAGGTGAGGGGTTCGTCTGGAGGGGAGGAAGAGGAAGAGGGGGGGATGGGAGTCCCTCACTCGTGGAGGAGAGAGGATCGTCGGGGATCAGTCTCTTCTCGCAGACGGTTCGCAACGGTAAACTCGGGAGGCGACCCACCGGCCGCACTCCGTCCGGATCCGACCCGCCGCGCGCACCGTCGGTGTACCGCCGCCTCCTCCGTGCCCCTACTCCGGATCAAACGTCGACTCCTCCCGACGTGGGACGTCTCGACCAGTTCGGACGAGAGTAACCTCACCGTGTTTTGCGGCACGAAGGCGACGTCCCCCGTAATCCAGTGCTCTTCCCGTTCTCCGGTGTTCCATCTCTGGTATCGTGTGTTTCTCACTCCGTTTCCTTCGCGCGATATCTTCCCCCATTCTCAAAGGAAACCGCAGCGGCGGCTCGCGTCAAACACTCCTCCAAGCTAGCGCCGGAGACGACTCCCTCCCTTCCACCCTCGCTTCCCGAGAGTCGGCTGGAATATTTGCAAAGTGCCTTGGCCGTCGGGACCCTCTGGGGGGGACTGGAAGCTCTGTCCATGCCCCACGCCGACTCCGACGCCGTCTGCATGCTCCTGCTTCCCGGCCATGGGAGGGAAGGTGGGACTCATCTGCGGGAGCTGCTGGTCAGGTAAAGGGATCTTTGCCCTAAAGCCGCCGGCGGCGGGATCAGGTGGGTGAGGCGGGGAGACCGTTGCCTCTCTCCCTCTCTGTCTCTCTTCCTGGACCTCCGCACGGACGGGTGTCCGCGTCTTCCCAACGTGGAAGAGGCTGGTTGGTTTTGACATTTGCATTCCCTCCCACTTTGTCTTATCCTTCGTCCACTCGAATTCGGTAAACCGCTTCGTTCGGTGGCTTGACCCTCTTAAGGACTTTCTCGGTTTTAACTGGCTAAAAAGTTGGGTTTTTTTCCCATTCTATCAGTGATTTATATTTCTCGATGTCTACTTAAGTACATCGATAATCCGAGTAAAGATTTGTCCAACGTGCCTATTTTTTTGTCGTCTTGGGCAATCAGACTCTGTCATTCTGACGTTAATTACACCTAAAAGCGGCCATATCAAATCCAAGAATTGTTAGAAAGGAGAGTTGTTCAATTTCGATTGCATGATGGCAGGGTGGTTTACGTGGGTAACTTATTCTGTAAAAAAATTCTTACCATCAGCCCATTCACGGGTGTATGTATATGTACGTAGACAACCCTACTTGCAGTTGATAGCTTCTCCTACATCAAAATAAAATACCATTTTGTCATGATCGCATACTTTACTATAACATTTAACTCGATAAGATGAACGTTCATTACCTTCAACTTCCGTACTTTTGAATATTCTAAAGTATGTCGCTATTATTCTCTTAACAATTTATTTAGATTATCTACCTAACGTCTCTTTTTTTACTATTATTTAACCTCAAGTTCTCAGTCCTCCTCCGCTCATCCCGATCCCCATTCGGATGTTGTGCGGTGAATGCCTAAAATATGTACATCGCACCAACCGACCTCTTCCGTTAGGTAGGGAAGGGTGGGGTTAAACTCTTCCCCGAAAGGGGTGAGGGGTGGTTTTTTGAGACCGTGTCGACTCCGACGCCGGGTTTTTGTCGGAACTCTTCCCGCCCCTCATTGATCTCGCGATGCAATTACTTGCTCATATTTAATGGAATTATCCCTGTACCCACATTGATGCATTAATAAAGATCAAACCCGGGACACCGTCCGTTGGATCGGCCGTTAAACTGATTGATCCCGAGGGGTGTTAAAAAGTTGTTGGAGTGAATTATACTTCGCGGCGGTTTTTTCTGCTCCCCTGCCCCTTGGGTTCCTGGCGTTGATGATGTGTGTGGATTTTGAACCCCTCGCCGGCTGTTACATGGATGAGAATACGCCGTCCGTCAGGTGGGATGCATATCATTCCCACCGTGACGGAGGCTCAAAGAGTGTGTCTGATCGGCTGCGCTAATACTGGTTTATGTCAAAAATACTTCCATCATCCCTCGTTCCACTTGTCTTCCTTTAATGAAATTGCATATGAACTGCGAAAAATTTCCTTGGTATTGGTTATCTTCCAGGATCGGAATGAATTCCGTAGAAACAGAATATTGTCAGCGTAATATAGCGTCGAAAAGAAAGGGAGTCGAACACTGAATGTATTAAGGCAAAGAACCGTTATTCCATTGCACAATCATGCTAACGGCATTATTAATGGAAAACATTGCCAAAATAATCAGTATTTGATTGAAAATAGCAAGATTAATATATCTCATGTTTACCTTCCTCCTCTTGACAACCCCTACTCCTTCCCGGGTCTAACCAATCACTTGTATTAACCCACTGTTCAATAAGTCCCGGAACTTCTAATTTTCAAGGTAGTCGCTATAAATATCGATAAATATGAAGTCGAATTGATATCCCGTTCAATAAGTCCCGGGACTCTCTCGTTGAGTTATAGGACATTTTCATTAGCCTAAAATCTTGCTGATAATTATGGAAAAGTGACTTTTTTTATTAACTGTGGGGCTGTTGGGTTTGGGTAGGTTTTTGATGGACCTGGGCACTACACACTGCCGTATTCCTAAGCCCTGACTAATGCGACGCAAACTACATATTTCTCATCAAGCTACATATTACAGTAACTACTTATTCAGGCCGTATACTTTCTTTTACCGCTTTATGCTCTGGGTTCTCTTTCAATATCAGATTGCCTGTAAATATCTGAAAAAATGATACGTATAACAAAACAATGGACTAGCGGGACATGCCATTTAATAAGTTCGGAATGGCAATATTAGTATCGTAAATACCTTCAAACAAGTGTTGAAGTATTTTTGGAAATAGAAAATGTTTTCATTCATTTCATTGGCGGCGCCACTGCCGCTCACACCACCTGCCACGCACCCCTGTGGCGGTTGGTACGGGAGTACGTGCGTGCATATAGAGTAATGCAAATGACCTCAGTTTTCGAGGCTCGCCGATATTGATTAACCGCTATATGAGAACTCTACTACCCACGAAAGCGAAAGCTACCATGCGTACCTGCAGTTCGAAGTTCAACGTTACTACTAGATTCGCATAATAACCGGAGCCGGGTTTCAATAGGTGGCAACCCCTAGGCAAGAATTAGAAGGGGATCAATATTCGGAATGTTTTTCATTTGAACTGACGATGAGGGCTCCTGATTTCCTGTCGAATATGAAATCAGTCGGTGCAAGATTTTTCACTAGCGAATATCCGCGTGTGCTTGCGTTAACAAACAGTCAGGAATATACTTTAACTATTCGTGAAGTCACAAGCGCCAGCAATCGTATTATTACGTAAACGATATTGGAATTTTAAACTGGAATTATTATTCACGAAAGTGGAAGCTGGAAACGGTATTCCATGCCAGCGAAACTTCCCGACGGTTTCCCGGCTCTTCCACCGCTATTTGATGACAAAAATGCTACCTAATCGTTTGTTTACGATTGATAGGGCATTTTCAGTCGATACCCTGGAACCATTAGAGTTTCGGAAATGGCAAAAATTCGTCACAAATGAAAATCAATTGCCAGAAATCCTTGAATTCTTATGGACCTGGGTGAAATAGGCAATGGGAAATTTTTAGAAAGAACCTCGGGTATGGCACTTGAACTAGAGAGAACCAATATAGTACGAGGATCATACGGAAAGTAGTACCCGTTCGTGCCGCATGAAGTGCTGACGATGCGAGTAGCCGCTGGACGAGGTCAGATAGCTTCAGTGGCTTGTCTGCCTTCTCTGAGCCAAGTTGCGTGACGCTAGCATTGCCTGTGTTGTTTCTGTGATTGTTTACAATGTTTAAAAAAATTGAGAACGCCGCCAGTTGTTAAGTGAGGGCAGTGATTAAATTCCTCAATGCAAGAAACGTTCGCCCATGTGATATTCATCGCCAATTAAAGGAGGTGTATGGAGACAATGTAATGGACGAGTCGTCTGTTCGGCGGTGGTGTCGCAACTTCAACATGGGGAGGGGGAACACACACGACGATGAGCGTTCGGGGAGACCGTCTGTCATTACAGACCAACTGGTGAGCTCAGTTGACGAATTCGTGAGGAACGATCGGCGCGTCACAATTGATGACATCTGTGAGCATTTTCCCAATGTTTCTCGAACAATTGTTCATGAAATTGTTAAACACCATCTGCATTATGCAAAAATTTGTGCAAGATGGGTCCCTCGCATGCTTACAGATGAGCACAAAACCAAGCGTATGGCTGCAGCACTGACGTTTTTGGGACGTTATTCTGATGAAGGAGACTCTTTCTTGACTCGCATAATTACTGGTGACGAAACATGGGTTTGTTATGCATCACCTGAGAGTAAACGACAGTCAATGGAGTGGCATCATGCTCATTCACCAAACAAACCAAAAAAATTCAAGACAGTTCTGTCCACCAGGAAACTCATGGCAACCATTTTCTGGGATCGACGAGGTGTATTGCTTATTGATTTTATGGCCCGTGGAGACACTATTAATGCCAATGCGTATTGTGAAACATTAAAGAAATTACGGCGGGCAATACAAAATCGGCGGCGAGGTCTATTGTCTACTGGTGTCATTCTCGTTCATGACAATGCCAGGCCTCATGCAGCTGGGATAACACAAAAACTTTTGCAGCAATTCAAATGGGAAACTTTCGACCATCCACCGTATAGCCCGGACTTGGCCCCTTCAGATTTTCATCTCTTTACAAAGCTTAAAGACTTTTTGGCAGGAAAAAGATTTGACAGCGATGAAGAACTTAAAGAAGGAGTGACCCTGTATCTCAATGAGCTGGCGGCGAAGGACTATGCAGCAGGAATACAGAAACTTGTCACACGTTATGACAAATGCCTTAATTTGCTTGGAGATTATGTTGAGAAGTAGTTTAAAGTATCCTCTTTCAAATAAAATTTTTTATGTTTGTTAATATTTACTTTTGTGTCTTTATTTCACGAACGGGTACTACTTTCCGGATGACCCTCGTATTTTTCCTGGCATTGTAGAGGAGTAGGAGGGTAAAACACTTGTTCATAAAATCTTTCCATCCGTAAATTCTCATAAAATAATATCGTCCCCTAATTTCACTTCCGGTGCGTTAGAAGTGTACTCTGTGCTGTGGTATACGGTGCACATTTCATCGTCAAGACTAGTATAACTAAGAAATATTAATACGTTCTCTTTAAAACCTTTGAAAATTAATATTTTGGGTTAAAAATCGATTTTTTTCCATCCCGAAAAATATTAATAAGAAAAGCTACGCTGGTATCGCTGACTATCGTACAGAATTTGGTGGAAATTCGTCATGATACTGGCGATCATACTGCTCCATTGGAGTACCAAAGGTCGAATGTCGTTGACAGATGAAATTTAAATTTGGCGCTTTTTATTGAGGCAATGAACGGGCAAAAGCACATGAAAGGATGTAGTGCCCGAGAAATTAAAAATATTTTTTTAGAATTACAATTGACAATTTAAATTGAAGGCCAAATGTTAATTGCTATTTTTTTCACAATCAATGTAACTTTTAGAATAATTATTACTATTCATAATCTCCCCGTCAAGGAAGGTTTACGGTAGATGCAATACCTAAGCTCTGCTACATTACCAATGTCCAACCAACACAACACTAAATTTATTACGATATGGTATTCTTCGAATCCAGATACTTCCTCCCTTTTTTCATTCCGTCTTACCTTTTGGGCCCGTTAATTTCCTGACTCTACCTAACCCTACTCGTTTATCCTAAATTCTACCCTCTACCAGCTTTCAACACCCACTACCACTCAATATGCTCAGCAAGTGCTTCTCCAGCCTTCTTTGGATTACTCCCAAAGCCCCCACACCATGCCGAGAACTTATTCGTTTGTTTTTCTTTCCATCCGCTTCAATTTTTTTCCATCCTCCTCCACACCCACGCCTCAAAAGCTTCCAATCATTTCGTATCCTCATGCCTTCCCGTGCCGTACTATCCTGCGACCCAGATATGTTTCCCCACAATCGTTTCTTTAAATCTCTACTAATTATCCCTGTCATCAAATCCCTTCTCTTTGGGAAAGCATTTGTCGGTTCATTTCTTCATTCATTAAAAATAAAATTACAACGGGTTTAAGGACTTATATTCAGCTGTTTAATTGTTAGTATTGATCTCAGTTTGAAATTCCTTCGGGGATGAATGAAAGAAGGACGCGAGGAGATGCTGTCAAACATTTACTGTTAGGGGACGGGGAGATTGCGATGTAGAGTTCGACAAAAGGAGGATGGGTAAGCGCCAAAAAGCAAGTGGCTTGTTATTGTGGAGAGACCCTCGAAAGTTGTGAGGTTCGAAGCGTTCGTGTGCAAGATCGCGGAGGATTGCGGGGTCGCGCGAGTAGTGTTCACACAATCTCTCCCGTCGACTCTCCTCTCCCCCCGTCCTCCGCCTACACCCACGCTTCGGTCCACCACGGCCCGCGTGGTCATTATATCGCCCGACTTTACGCATTGACCGGCACGGAGCCGGCCGGCGGTCGGTGCATTGCGTGGGAGGCGGTGGCGGCGGCGTCGGAGGGGGTTGCAAGGACCGGCTCCGCTTCGGAGGCGTACCCCCTTTTACCCCTCACGCCGTCGAAAGCGATTGTTTCCTGGGCGTAGGGCGGGGGGGGGACAAGACACCCGGGTGGGGAGAAGAGAGGGAGATCCGGTCGATGGTGGGTTGGATACCCAGTCTCCACGCGAGACGGCAGTTAGGTAGGTAGGTGGTGGTGATGGTTTCCTGGTTCGCATGGAGAGGTTCTCGTCCCTATTCCCGAGGGAGCCGGTTCCCACGACGACTTCTGGACCCTGGTCGAAATAAAAATAAAAAAAAATAAATAATATTTTTTTTGTATCGAAACCGTAACTTTTGAGCGAAAGATATTTTTTTGTTCACGTCTCCGAGGAGGAAAGAAAACGGAAAAAATCACGTTTTTCCCGAAAAGAGTTTCGAGATCTTGACCTCCCTCCGTTTTGCCTCCACGTGACGGGAATACTAATGGGTCCATTCCGATCGCAGGAAAAAAAAGGTCGGTTGGTGCGCCAGAAGTTAAGAGGACTGCCTGCGATCGTTCACCTTGTCCGTATTTAGTCCCTCGAGACTTTACACTGCTCTTTCCCATTCTCGAGTACGAGTAGTTCTTACGTATGTACTGAGGGCTCATGTTCCCTCCCTACAGTCATTTCCAAGTGCTTATTGTAAGGTGTGCCTTGTCAGTCGGCGGCAGCGGGAATTTATTTCGGCTAACGGTTGTGGCCGTCAAACAAGTCCGTCCCGACTCTCCGGCGGTCAGGTGGACAAGTTTAGAGAATGGCTCTGGACCATATATGCAGCTGGAAAATTGACCGTCATTAGCTTGACGCGCTGTGAAGGTCATTGATCGGATCAGTCTGGTAATAGGGAGAGAGATGTGTTAAGATGTCTTTATTTTGTTAAGCGTCATCACCACAAGAAGAAATATTCTCTGATAGATGATAAGTGAGTCACCTGTGGCAAAGTGTCTTTAACTATAACTTGCACAGGCTGATCATGATTCAACACCTTAACACACCTTAACATGTAGACACCTTAACTTTTGTTACTCAAAGGGTTTCCTGGCCCTTAAAATGTCTCTTTGAATCAAAGGCATAATTATTCTTTTCTAGGTACTTCGGAAATTTTATTTTGAGACCCAGGAGATATTTATTGGTGCTTTATACAGTATCTCTCAGTGATTTAAGTGAGAGCAATATCAGGGCTCTCTAGAAATGAACAATCATCTCAATAACACTTCATAAAAATATGCCCATAATGAATTTATTTTTGAATTTAAAACAGACAAATATGCGTCGCAGCTTCCATAAACGCACATACTTTTTTTGAAAAATTTGCTCAATTTGCTCAGTTTGAATAAAATATTTAATTTGAGAATCGAGATTTTCTGTTTGATAGTTTAATAAAGGTGGTGATTTATTGATTTAATATATTGAGTCCGGTGGCTTGGATCCGACCATGTTTTTCCTCCACTCCAGAAGGTATTAAACCGTTCGTTTAGAGAGAGTATTGGTGATTTTATTTACGCTTTCGCTTCGCGATTGCGGATTTCCTGCAAAAGTAATTCATTCATTAATTTTTGCCCAATCAGCGTATGCTCATAAATATCAATTCATTTTGCAACATCAGTTATGTGGAAACCGTCATTGGCGTTAGGCGATGGTGCAAATTTTTTCTTACTCATAAACTAGAATTGAAACCACCGAGCTTATGTTTAACGAATAAGCTTGTTCATGGCACGGACGGGTATTAATTGCCGCTGGGGACAGTTAATTTTCAAACCGCTGAATTTAATTATAATTTTCCTTATTTTAATTGACTGAATTATTCTCATTGCTTCAATGAAACTTGTGCGAATTTCCTACAATCAAACCGAGGGATTGGATAGTTTGTATATTTTTTTGCAGAGAAAATACCACTTCGAGTTTTCGACACGTTGACCACGTCACCGCCCAATATCCGTGGCGGAAGCGCATGTATGTTGGTCAGCTTAAAAGCTTGGCGAAAGCTTGCAAACTCGCGTCGTTGAAAATTAAGGTCTTAGAGAGGAAATTTCTCTTCGCCGACAGCCACTTTTTTTGTTTCATTTCCTCGCGCCAATGCCGTGGAATGTACCCGCTCTTCTGCCGCGTTTGGATTTCCTTTGGAGAAAGTGGGTGGGTCTCATTATTCTCGCTTGGTCAACGAGCGGCGGATTACTCGTGTTAAGATCTAAAACCTCGTCGGTCATCAGTTGTTTGCAGTTCGGCGGCGGTCGATTGATCCCCCGAGCAGCGACGCCTGTGACCGCAACGTTTGTTTGGATGATTTCCCCGATTTGGGAACCCCGCGATTGGATGCCGAGAATGGAGAATCCCCTCCGCGAGAGTCCTTTCTCGATCAAGCGTCACTCCGGAGTCCGCGGGCCGATATTCTTTTCCTTATCGCCCGTGACGTCTCGTCCCTCCTATCTTTACATTCTCATCCATCCCCACTGCCACTCACCGTCGTCTCACTCGTCCCTCGCGGTCTCGAGGAGGATTTAGATAGCTCTCAATGTCGATATCGAAATCCGTTGTCGGCTGTTCTTAGGTTTTTGATCGTAAGTGAAGATTTTAAGATGAAGTTTAGCGCTACATGGTGTGAGACCAGTTCTTATCAATGAGGTCGAGTGTAGATTGAGAGGCTTTTGAGATGTGATTCGAGAGAAGAATGAAGAAAATACAGGAAACATCCTGTAATGAAATCCTTTAAGAAAATCCTGTAATTTGAAAATTGAAGAGGGCAAACGACGAAGTTTTATATGTGGGAGGAGAGGAAAAGAGATCTGTGTGAAATATGAAGAAAGCAGAAAGGGTGAAGGTAGTTGGAAGAAACATTGAGTGATACTTGTAGTGTACCGTTGAGTACTTTCATAGAAGGAAGCAGGAAATATGTTATTTTTTTTAATATTAGATATTTTAGTACCGTGCAAGCCACCGCTAAGGTATGTGGCAGGGGGTGAATAGACATCAGACTAATTTTGACCCGAATATTTTACCCTTACCGGGGTCAGATAATGTTATTCTGATCCCTTATCGTTTGTAGAAAAAAATGCATCTTGAATACTATATCCACACCTCCTCTCTAATTTTACTGGCATGATCTCTTTTACCCTAGTGCGATGGGGGTAATAATACATTTTCAACATCACTGCTAAAGAGACATCCTTCCAATTTATGCAAGATTTAATCTGTAATTCAGCATTCGCTCCGTAAGTGATTCCCAGCCTAGCTCTTCTAATATTTTGGTTGCGCTACTAAGTTTATCATAAAAACGTTTTACAAATCTAGCTCTACGCTGCACGCGATCCAAATCGGCAATCAGTCCAGTTTCTTGAGGATACCATGTGTATATAGAAGCGTATTCTAAATGACGCCTAACCAGCGAAAGGTAACATATCTCTGTTCTTTTCATCACATTTACCCGGTACTCTTTTAATCAATCCTAATTTTTTGTTAGCTTATCCACATATTCTCCGCATATACAGAATAGGAATAGAATGGATTTTTCGGACGCCGTGAAGTGTCGTAGTAGGTTTACAAAAATCGAAGTAGAAATTAATACGAATCAAGCAAGAGTTCGAACTTTAGAAATTCTAGGAAATATGTATTAATTTTTACATACCGTTAAAAAGGTTGGTACCTTTAATGCTTAGAGATTATGGGGATTAAACATTTCGCCATTCTTGACCTTCACGTACAAGCTTTATGAGCTTTGTGTGATATTAATGCACATAGTTGTTCTCCCGTGTAAGACCTGGGAACCGTCATTAAAAATTGTATCCAGAATACAGTATCTCTATTAAATTTTGAAACACTACACAAAATGAACTTGCCCGCCGTTGGCCTGCCTTATTTCTTGCTTCTCATATTTTTTGCAACTCTTCACGCTGTCGAAAAAGACTCTTCTTCTTGGTACCCCTCTATTTCACGTGAAAATTCTCTCTTTTTATTACAAACTTCCACATTCCCGCTACCTCTCAGTGCCTTATGTTTTAATTGCAGATATTCCTACAAAATGCTTTAATACTATTTTCAAAAACTGTAGCTTCCGAAGTATGAAGACTTCCGAAATACTTGACACAGACAGCACCTTTTACGCTACACCATTCCCATCCTCATCTATTTCTATTTACTAAGACCCTACAATCCATCCAATGCCAGCTTTCTTCACTTTCCTTTCCTGTTTGCGAAAAGTGCTTTATTTGCCAAATCCTTCATCGTCCCTTCTCAGAAGAACTTACATCCGCGTTTTCTGTATACTTCAAATTTCCTCTCTCCACTTCATAATGTTCCCAACCTTTTGTAACTTATTCTTTATATGTTGTCCCTCTCCACCCAGCTTACCTTTTCCATCCTTCTCCATTGCGAATTTATTTTTAAAAATGTTTTTGCCGATGGAGTTTTTTTCCTTATTGTCCTTCGTACGTTTCCTTATTGTCTAATGCCCATGTTATCTCGATACTTCTAGGCGGTTACAACGAAATATGATGGCGTAAAATTGAAACATTAACCGCTAAAATTACGCAGTGGTTCAGTAGTAAACAGAAAGTCGTCGACGAACAACGAATATTATGAGCTCGACTCCTAGCAAGAAGTATCCGACAAAAATTTCTAATACTTCGATTGAAGTTCATTGTTTTATGTATCTCTAATTAAGTATTGTAATATCCAGTAGTCATTAACAATATTCATGCATCGGTTATATTTTTAAGCCATCATAAAAGAAGAATTGTTCAACTACTGAAAAGGAACTACTTGTAGGAGGGTATAATGAAAATTAAAAAAAATACTTAAATTCGAAAAAGTTGAATTTTCTCCTTTTTCGTTTATACTGAAATCATAAATTGAATGTTTCAGTTTCCTGAGAGGCATCATTTTCGCGCGTTGGAATGCACGACTTATTTCAAAATAACTCTCCAAATGATTTAACGTGACCCAACCCTATGACATTTAATCTGCTGCATCAGGTTACCTCTCTTAGCATCCGCGACTAAAGTTCCGTTACCTGCAGAAATTACGTCATTATAAAAACATAAAAATTTTTGCAATCATCAGCAGCCCTCAATCCCAGTATTGGTTTCACGAAGATATCCGTCATTTCTTTTGTCAGCCAACCTCTTAATATCTTCATATTTATTATAACGTCTTCCGTATTATTTTCACGTATCTCAGCCAGGATCTCCAATTTTTCGGTCTTCTCTTCTCCCGACAGCACTCATCAAGCCATGGTGTATCAAAATTGCCCCGATAAGGCCTCTCTCCCTTTCAATTTTTTCCCCTCCCGTTCTTCACGAGGCTTCTTCGTCAGTTATTTGATCTTTCCATTTCAATCTTCATCATTTTCCCATGGTGTCACCTTTTCATTGCTTCCGATTCTTGGAGAAGTATGCCTCTGATTCAAGCTTAGATAGAGTGCTTATTTACTTCCAATTCAATCGCTGGCTATTCATCGAATATTCTTTAAGGACCCATATTTTTATTGGACTGTTCTGCTGCCACTTACCTCTTGTATCACCTCTATGTATCTACCTACATCTCTCCTCTGCAGTGGTGAAAACTGAAAAAATCTCAAATTCAAGCATCTTAAAATCATGCAATTTATAAATGATCTTTAGGATTGGCATATTTTTTAAATGGCTTCTTTCTTTGGTTATTTCGAGGAAAATGATTTAAAAAGAAATTTTTATTAGCGCGCCCTTCCTCAAACAGATTAGGTTAGGGTTTTCTACTTTTACGCCGTTATAACTACAAATAAATGAAAGTGAGCATGATAATTAGTTCCTTGGTCCCACCAAAGTTCCCTCTTGACTAGATGAAAAGACCCATTTTTAAAAGATTTGGAAATATTGGAGAGTTTAAGACCTCAGAGGTAAATATGATAACACACCACAGTCATAGTTCCTGTAAAAGCTAAGAGATGTACGTTTTTCACACAACATTTGATATAGATTTTTTTATCCATTTTTTTTGGAACAGGCAAAAATCGAAGACAAGCCAAAACCCGTCCAGGCAAAACAGCTGTCAACAATTACTGAACATTCAAAATGGTCGAAATTTTTGGCATAAGTGAGAGACATAAGCACCAACATAACGCCACAAAAAAAATGGAAAATCAAATATATGTAACCCGCGGAAGTTCAAAATTCGCGATACTTTTTTTAACAGAACTCGTACTTTGAATTTGCGAAAGGCTAAAGGGGCAGGAAATAATGTTCATGTTCCGCTTACCTGGTGCAATCCCACTTAACGCTAAAATATAAGTATGCAGCTCATCATACTTTACCAAAGTTTAGTGATCCTCCTACAGCAAATGGCTGCAAGGGAGATTATCAATTAAACTCTCGATGATTGGACGGGAAAGCGCCTTTCTCATATAATTTACCGTTTAAGATTCGTCACGTCTGAGCGATTTCCTCTAAGCAAAGAATGCATGCAATTTCACGGCGTAGCACATGCGTGGTTTACGCTTCGTACTCGCACCTGTAACATTTCGGGCATAGTTTAAAACTCACGGCGTGGAATTTACGACCGAATCGCTGTACGCATGTAAGATTTTCATAAATATTCAGTGACCTCGTGCATTGCATTTTAAAGTACTATTAGGTATGACCTGTTACAGCCCTGTTGAATTGTATTATTCAGTACCTCTGTGGATCAGAAATATTTTATGCTGCCATAAAAGGTAATGTGCAAATGTGGAGTTTATGCAGTTTCGTGCGAAATATGTTATTGGTGCTTTGTGTCGCGTAGAATTCGTTTTTGCGCATCAGGGATTTTTTTATTGTTTTAAGACCTCGGTGGAAATCTCAAAGAGATAATCGCGGAAGTGCAATATCGCCGCTAAGCTCAATCTTTTCGCCGAGATTCTTATGATGATGATTCCCTTGGAGAAGAGAAAGGAAATCGCGGCCGCCGTCAACGAAGGACACTTGGTCGCTCTTGCGTTGCCCCTTCAGCCAGTCGGATCGGAACAGGTTGGGGTCGGGAGGACCAATTGTAATGCAGCTGAGGAGGTTTGGCGCCCGATCGCACTGTGCACCTCCGAGGAGCCTAAGACTTTGATTAATACCCGGCGAAGAGGATTTCTTGAGGAGGAAGTGGGACCCGCGGTTGAGATTTCCAGAGGTGCGCGTTTTGAAAAAGAGAGAGATGAGATTGACTTATGAGATGGATGAAAAGGGAGTATTGAGGGTTGGAACATGGAGAAAAAGACGCCGGACTCTTGAGCATTGAGGGATTGACAGACATTGATGACGCGAGAAAACGAGAGCTAGAGTATTGGGCTGGCTTCGTTGGTTCAGTCTGTCGTGAATGCCTCACCCGACTAGCGGACGGAGTGGCATTTTTTACGAAAACCCATGCACAATGTGTGTGCAATTTTTTTATGCGGCATCAATCGAGTGATTTTATTATCTTTTAAATCTATTCGCCCATATTACCCGCGTGCATGCCAGATTAGTTTAATGAGTCCATGTGGTCTCACGTTACGTACTGTTCAATATAAATGGATATTCCGACGTGTGAGAATTAATTTATTCGTAGTCGTGTTTTTCCTGAGAACGAATGGTATCCGATCGGTCCACCGAACACAAAAATATTCACTTCTCTTGTCTTGAAGGTTTTGGTTCGGCAAACGAAGGAGAAAACCCCGCGTACCACATCCATAAAACTTTCAACATAGGATCGTTGATTCTAAATCCCTGCAATTCGTTCTATAATAGTATACATCAAAACTCTAATCCATCCTTTGATATATTTATTGTTTTTTTCTTAATTTATTTGTTTTAAATCCTCGAAAAGGATTATTGACTATTAAGGCTATTTTGAATAGAAAACGCATTATTTTGATTAGTTAGATCCTTAAATATCGCATCAATGTTTGCGAATGGATATTAGTAATTTAAAAGTTCTTTTTTTATGCTATGTGTAACATAGTTATCTTCCAAATTCCAGAGTGTAAGTTTAAAGTATCATTAAAGGCGTCAAACAATGGATCCATGAATCCTAACCTGTGCTCATGTTGGAATTAATTATCCATTTAGGCTTTTGAATGTTTTAGAAAATAAAGTATTTGTACTGTTTATCCCAACTAGGATTACTAGATATCATATTCACCCCGTGCATGCCTTCATTTTAATACACGTAGAATTCGGATTCGTCCGGGCCGGATTTTTATTATTGCCTGGAATTTTCCAGGCAGTGATCACTATATCTCGTTCGTGCGTTCTTAAAAACACGAATATATTCATAAGGCATCCTCTTTTTCTCTACAAAATTTCAAACTTTTTCCCAACATTTCTGCAACCTTAACCCTGCATAAACCTAAAAACGTCTAGTAACCCCGATTCCAACACTTGTTATAGAAAGGATTCCGTGTATCAAATATTTTAAAATGTAAAAAGTAGTGCATATGAATACGTTCAACTAACAGTCTATCCTGTGGTTTTCCGAATCCTTTCGGAAAAATACCTTCTTTTATTAAGCATTCCGATATTTGAGGAAATGTTTTCAAGTACGCATTTTCATGGGTCGATCTGATATTATTTGATAAAGGTGGAGGGTAAACATCGTGTTTACCACGTGTGAAGTTGTAAGGGGTTTTATGTATTGCTCTCACGATAAACGGGCGATGCCCTTTCGAGAGCCATTGCCATTCCGGTCACCTCATCTTCAGGTGTTCAAAGACTGAGTCACCGACGTTTTCATCCGTGCTCGTGACCTTACAGCTTGGCTAGTGAGTGGTTCAGACCTCCAGCGCGCGCGACCGCAAGAGTGGACGGTGGAAATCAATGGAAAGCAGAGTTTGGTTTGTTTTATTCCAGACAAGTATATGTTCATATTGAGCGTAGGAAACCGTCATTTAAAATATTTCCAAGGTTGGGTTACTTTTATTGGTGGCTTTATTGATAGCATTCGCTCAAAAAGAGTTACTCTCTTTTTCGTGTGCTTCCAAAGTTTTTATATTGCATTAGGCATTAAATGGAAATAGTTTATGCCTCAAGACGCTTCGTATAATAATGCGTTACTGATAATGGGCGAATGTTTTGGTAAATTACTGGGTTTATTAGATGTTTCTTTCGCAAATGAGAAAACATTCCATTGTTTATGGTAATCTTCTTGGTCTTGGGCAAAGGGTTGAATGAATTAGAAAACATTCCATTGTTTATGGTAATCTTCTTGGTCTTGGGCAAAGGGTTGAATGAATTAGCTCCTCTGAAACTTTCCTGGAAATCCTCGTTTTTTTTAATCGTCGCGTTTAATGCTAATAAACGCTTTTTAATGACATTCTTGCAACATTATTTGGGGCACAGGTACGTGTTATTCCTCAGGAATGGACTGAGAGAACAAGTTTCTTGACATTCTCAGTCCCAGGCTATTATAACAAACTTTGGATCTAAATTAATTATGATCAAACTTTTGTCGAGGGCAGTAATTTGTTCATCCTAAGTTTTAAAATCGTTCCTCATGCAACGCTAAACACACACTAAATTATTTTAATCATTGAACTTCTTTGGAAATAATATATATTTAATCTCGTAACAGATTCAAACAAATAATTATTTTTACGAGGAACTTAAAACATTTTACTGTCCAGCCTGCGTTACAGTATGACCTTTTAGAATGGTCGTATTTAAATCGGAGATCATTCCGCGCCATTAGCTCGGCGTGCTCCAATTCCACGCGGTGCGAGAGCTCGACGTCTTTGACCGAGATGGGATTAGAACCCGCGACATTCAGGTCCCTCAGGTAGCGCGTCGCCATTAGAGGTTCCCAGATCGTCTCAACATTCTTCTTTTTCGCGAACGAAGTGTGGGTAATGCTTGATGGTCCACTTCTTTTAGGAATTCGAGCGGAAGCGGTGCTACGTCGCCCACACCGCCGTTAACAATACTCACGGTCCAACACCGATCCGTGAACAGTGAAGCGAGCGAATCAAGACGGGGCCCGCACACGGGGGACCACCTTCACTCGCCTCCGCTCGCCGACGTGGGGTCGAATGAGGCGATGGAGATAGACTGCCTCCGTCTCCGCGTTGTCTCGTCGTACACCTACACGCACAACCCTTACCCCCCTCCCTCCTGTCCTCTCACCCCGGGTGATTGCGCCGCGACTCTCGTAGGTATACGTCCCACGCCGATAGAACAGGAGGCGGGGAGGAATCGTGCTCCCCATCCCATCCCACCGCACGGGGAGAAACAACGAAGATCGTTTTATGATCGGTATTCCGCTTAAGTCGTCGACCGCGAGCGTGGCATGGAGCGGCGTGTTATGTGATTGGGAAAATTCCTCTCCCCATCTTCGTTTATTTCATCCGGCCCCTCCCTCCTTCAAACCCTTCCTCCCTTGTCGTCTTCCAATCGAGTTGGTGGGGGAGAAGGAGAGGTAGTCTCTCTTTGCCTCTATGCCTCTATCCCCTCATCCCCCCATCCCGTCTCTCCCTCTTCCCGGCGCCTCGGCAACCGATGAACTCGATCAAGTGAATCTCTTGGTCTCTCTCCTTCCTTTTCTATCTATCTCTTTTCTTTTTCCTTTTTTTATTTATTTGCCCCGGGCCACTTGGCCGCCCGAATTAAGTTCGACGTTTCAAGGGGGATGCTCAGGATGGTGCCAAAAACACTGTCTGCGGTGGCGTTCGCGCTTGGTTTCAGTGCGTCTTCCTTTGAATCAATTTCGCGTGTAGTGCATAACTTTCCCCGCAGGACTTATGCCACGTCTCGGAACTGGCGTGGACGAGAGTTCTTATCACGAATTTGTGAGAATTCAAGGAATATATATATATATATATATATATATATATATATATATATATATATATGTAGCACTTTTGTGAAAATCTCACGGACGTGAACAATAATGTAAATGGAATTAACACTAGTAGACACAAACATAGAAACACATATGAGTTCTGTTCCTCCCTCCTCTTGAGAAAGGTGGATGTACCACTGAAAATTCGAGACCCGGTGAGGTCCTCTTTTATGTGTTTCTATGTTTGTGTCTACTAGTTTTAATCCCATTTACACATCATATATATATATATATTGATGTAGATTAGGTTGCTGGATTGGGTTTTGTTTTGTTTGGAGTTACAAAATGTTTATTTGATAGTTTTGTCCATCCAAAAACCTACCTTAACCGGTAGAGTACCTAATAATAATTTCAGTGAAGTTTTGACGAATGATATAAGTTTTAATCCAATAATTTTAGATATCAAAAAACGTTAAACTAAAATAAAAAAAATATATAATTGACTGATAATATCGTGTTGGCATATGCAGTCATCAGCAGTCCGTCAGAGGAGAAGGACGTGTCGCTGGAGTGTCCGGTTGTGGGGTTGTCCGAGTGAAGGGCTGAGGGGTTCGGTAAAATGACCGGCGAGAGGGGCCATGTGGCCGATACAGTGGTGGTCAAGTGCTCGGTATGCAACAGAAAGCTGAGGAACGGGGCCCAATGTGGAGAATGCGGCGATTGGTTCCACTTCAGATGTTCTGGATGCAGCATGGAAGATTGTGTGAAAGAGGGATGGAATTGCGCTGGCTGCGAATCGAAAAGCGGCGCGCAGAAGATGAATGAGAAGGAAATGCAAATAGCAAAACTGGAAGAGGAGCTTTCAACAGCTTCGATGGTGATTGACCAACTAAGGAGAGAAAACGCAAACCTAAGAGACGAACTATCTACTCTTAAGTCGACTGTAAGTAAAAATTGCCAACTGAACAAATCTTCCGTCGAAAAAGAAGATAATAAGCAAGCCATTAACGTTGGCCGACGCCGCAGCGACATATTCACGAACATAAGGATGGAATGTAGGGGATTTGGAGCGACCTCCGAGCAGATTATTCAGGAAGGGAAGCCCTCGAGTAACGTCACATGGTGGCCAGATTCCAGGAAGAATGGGGCAGTAACGGAGGGGAAGAGAAACCAGGTAGCACCCCGCCACGGGGGGGAAGATTGGGTGAGAACGGAGAAACCCAGGGAAACAACTCCCATCGGGGGTCCGGAAAGGCCTGCAAACCAGAGGAATGGAGTGAACGAGGCTCGGAAGGAGAGAGGCAAAAATATTAGTGACCGAACGGAAGTGGGCTCAAACAACACGACCCACAAGGGGGAAGACTTTATTAAAAATTTCTCGAAAGACAGACCTAAAGCTTTAGACGGATATGTAAGGGTTGTGGGTGATTCCATGATCCGTTTCGCAGGAGAGGAAAGTAGAAAAGGTGGTGCATTGGTGGAGTGCTTTCCTGGAATGAGGATTGAAGAATTAGAGAGACATATTGAGCGGTTAAGCGAAGCGAGAAACGAGGACGTGGTGTTGTTGCACATTGGGACGAACGATATAAAATCGAAATCGGCTGATCATATAGTGGGCCTATTTTGGGACTTGTGTACCGCTGCAAAGAAAAAATTTGGAACAGCAAAGATAATAGTGAGTGGTGTAATAAAAAGGAGGGATGTTAAATGGGGAAAAATTATGTATATTAACGAGGGTCTGGACTGGGTTTGCCAAAAAAAAGGATTATACTTCGTAGATCCGAACTGTTGGATAAGTGATATGGACTTAGGATGGGATGGACTGCACCTAAATAGGAGAGGTAGCAACAAATTAAGCGAGTTAATGTGTAATGTCATAAATGTGTTCTTGAATAAGAAGGAAAACTAGTGTCAGGATCGAGTGGTGTTGCCTCGTCGTCAAATGAAATTACAAACGAGGATAAGTCTACAGAGGCTCCAGAAAATGTTCCATGGAGACTCAGGAGGGTGGAAAATGCTAAAGGCGGTCTAGGGGAGTTCGAGTGCAGCAAAGAGAAATTGGTGCTGGAGTTTCCACATAACAGGAGATCTAACAAAGGTAAGGGCTTAAAGATTCTTCAGGTTAACTGTCGTAGCATCAGGAATAAAAAGCATGAATTTCACACATTACTCGAGGCATGTAAGCCAGATTGTGTTGTAGGTACTGAATCTTGGTTGAATGAAGATATATATTCAAGTGAAATTTTTCCAGAGGGGTTTACTGTGTACAGAAGGGATAGAAATGACAGAGGAGGGGGTGTTTTCATCTGTATTAAGACGGGGTTTTCGAGTAACTTGGTAGTGGCGAAAGAAGACTTTGAAATCCTAAGTGTAAATATTCTTAATCCGGAAAATAGCAAATCACTCAATATAATTGGAGTATATAGGAAACCAGATGAAGACCTGAGCACTCTTGAGGCCCTGGCGGATTTATGCTCGGAAAAACCAGGCAGTTGGACCCTAATAGCGGGGGACCTAAACCTACCGGGGGTGGACTGGGGCGGTAAAGGGACGGGGAGCGGGAGGGCCCAGTCAGCTGCAAATAGAATAATCCATGAAGAAGGTTTCACACAGTTAGTAAATAAACCCACTAGAGGAAGAAATGTCCTTGACGTTTTTCTTTTAAGGCCCAATAACGGAGATGTTACCACCGAGATTATACCCGGGCTGAGCGATCACTCCGCACTATCAATGGATCTAAAGTGGTCACCACCAAACCCAAAGAGATTCGCAAAAAAGTATGTGTGGCTTTATAAAAAGGGGGACGCGAATGGGTTCAAAACTATGTTGACTGAAAATTTTCCAAGGTGGGCAGGGCAAGGTTCGAATTTGAACCAAATATGGAATTCATTTAAAAGTATTTTACATGAGGGATTGGAGAACTTTGTCCCTAAAAAAATGATAAACCACAATAGTGACCCAGAATATTATAATCGATCAATACGAAGATTAAAAAGGAAAGTAAGGATATCATATAAACGTAGGAATACAACCTCCCAAAACTTGATTAAATATAAAAAGTTGATTATGGATTTAAATTTTGAAAAACGTAAAGCCCAAGAAAAGTTTTTAGTTAATATATTAGATAAGAAAAATACAAACAAATTCCACAAATATCTAAGAAGGAAAAAGGATAACCGGGAAGACATAGTCATGATTGTGAAAGAAGACGGAACTAGGATTTTAGATGATCTGGGAAAAGCGGAAGAACTAAATAAGTGGTATTCTAGACCCTATAAGGAAAGTAACGAAAACAGTAAGGTGGACGGGCCCATTAACAAGGACAACAGGATGTTAACGAACTGCGTTTCGAACGATGCAGAGTATATAAAGGTCACTGATATAGAAATCTCTAGACTAATACGCCATCAAAGAAAAAATAAATCAGTTGGGCCTGATAATGTATCAATCGATGCTTTAAAATTTGGAGCAGAGGCTATAGTTCCATACATTAGATCACTTTTCTATGCCACCATTAACAACAGTAAATTACCTTCAGACTGGAAAAAAGCAAGTGTTATACCAATATTTAAAGGAGGCGATAAAACGAAGGTTGAGAATTACAGACCTATAAGTCTGACCTCAGTAGTCTGTAAATTAGTCGAAAAAATAATAGTTAGATACATGCGCAACTATTGGGAAAAAAATAACTGGTTGGTTAGGTACCAACATGGGTTTAGGGAAGGTTATTCCTGCGAAACACAATTACTAGGCCTATGTCAAGATATAGCTGAGGTAATAGATGATGGAGGAGAAATAGACGCAGTTGTAATTGACTTTAAAAAAGCTTTTGACACGGTCCCACATGATCTGTTACTAAATAAAGTAGGACAGATGAACATTGACCCAAGAGTTAAGTCCTGGTTAAAAGAGTTTCTCAGGGAGAGAACCCAAAGGGTCTGGGTAGGAGAAGAATATTCTCAAGAATCAATAGTGACGATGGGCGTCCCCCAAGGTAGTGTACTGGGCCCGATACTGTTTCTATCCTATATCAATGACATAGGTAAGGAAGCAGAATGTAACATTCGTCTCTTTGCAGATGACTGTATAATATATAGAAAAATAAAAGACAACAGGGATAGTGATATATTACAGGATGATCTAAACAGAGTATCGGAATGGATTACTAATAATAAGATGGGTGTAAACACAAAAAAGTGTAAACTAATAACATTTAGTAGGAAAAGGAGAAGGGAAAATAGAGATTATAACTTGCTAGGTGAAAATCTTGTAAGAGTTGAGAAATGTAAATATTTAGGTGTCTATCTCACAGCTAACTTAGAATGGGGACATCATATAGATAAGGTGGCAGGTAAGGCTTTTAAAACTCTACACTGGGTCATGAGGAACCTTAAGGGGAGCAACAAATCCACTAAAGAATTAGCATACACTTCAGTTGTAAGACCAATAATGGAGTACGCAACAACAGTATGGGACCCTATGGTAAAGGTGCATATAAATAAGCTTGAGAAAGTACAGAGAAAGGCAGCTAGGTACGCTCTAGGAAGACATAACAGGACAGATAGTGTGAAAGAAATGTTAGAGACACTAGGATGGACACCGCTCCGACTCAGAAGGAAGCTGAACAGGCTATGTGGGATGTTCAAGATAGTAAATAAAGAGAAGGGGTGGGAGGAGCTCTCAGAAAGATTAGACAAACCAAATTACATTGGGCGGAAGGACCATCAGTTCAAAATAAAACATAGAGGGCACAAAACAAACATTAAAAAAAACTCCTTCCTCAATCGTGGAATAAAAGAATGGAATGAGTTACCTGAGGATATCTTTAAGTCCTTACCTTATTCATTAAATAAATTTAAAACGAGGTGTATGCTCGCCTTAAAAACGTGTGAGTGAGAAATAAAACCGTATGTACTTGTGCTATGAATAATGTGTTAACGGGACGCGATTTTGAACGGTATATGAAATTGAAGATACGTGATTACGGACGAAGTGTGGCGATGGACGGTGCGTAGTATGTACTCGTGTGGTGTACACCTAATCCTTGTGTGATAGTAAAGGAGAGGTCGGTAATCTTAAAAGTGTCATTGAATATACGAGCATTTTGTCTCATATCTGTTCTTCTTGTGTGTGTATGTATGTGCATTGTAAGAGTGACCAGTGATCACACTGGACCGTTGCCACCAGGTATATTGCCTAATTGCAACGAAGTATGTAAATAATAATAAATAATATGCGAAATGGGTATTTCCGTATGAAATACGTTTTAGAATGTCGGAGGCAGAATGAGGTCTGAATCGGTCGTGTACGAAAATCATGCCTGCAAAGGACGGGTAATGGTTGATAAATCCTACCGTACCTCACGTTCCTCGGCATTTCATATTATAATAGGACGAAACAATTTCAACCTGGCCGGATCCGATCCGCTTCCCGCAGAAGCCAATCTTCCCGTTTTTTCCCCCTTCCACACCGAATGTTTTACTTTATAGGTTGTTTATTTCCGCTCCGCTGAAAAAGTGAAGAAATTCCCCTATGAATAGGAAAAAGGGGGTGCATTATCCCTCGGGGATGTCGAATTCCATTTTTCGATTGTTCTCGTGTCGGTGATGCCGCTGAAATTCCGGTTCCGTGCCCGCTGACGGGGATACTCCTTTTGGCTGATATCGGTTCTCTTTCTTTTGTGGCTCCACATCCTCTTTAGTCGAAAGCATTGCATTCATCCCGGCCGAACATCATCCCCTCTTCTTTGCCGTATCGATCACCACCCTCCCCCACCCAACCGACGACCGTTCTTCTCCTCAACGGAATCCGTAGAATGCGTGGGAATAAAAAGAATTTTTAAAAGTTAAAATTTGCGGGCAAGCTAATGAAAAATTAGTGTTTTTTGCAATGGCAGATGTTAGCAGAAGGTTGGCATAAAGGTTGTTGTCTCGCTCTTGTGAGTACTTCATATACGAGTGCTCTTCCAGGACATGGCATTTGTTCAAGAATTTCGTTCGTGACAATCTAGAGGGTTCAACTAGAAGGCGACCCTATTCGTTGAAATTCTTGACATAAAAATGAAAAAAAAATGCAAAAAGAAGCCGGTGTAATACATAAAGCTGGCTCGTAATCATTAGGGAAAAGAAGAATAAACGTTTTTTATTAGTCAAAGTTATGTATGGAGGGGTTGGGTTTACATTTGAAAGGCAATCAGTCATCAGTGACCCAACTTACATTTGCCCGCCGGTCCCACGATGGAATTTAGATGCATGGATGTCAAGGCCGATCGATTTAGTCTTCTTTTGTTCTGCGAAGAATACTTAAAAATAATTAGAGTTTTCTTTACACGTCGAGAAATTAATGCAGGTCCTTCAATGCGTTATTCAGTGGGATGATGATGGAGAAAAAATTGTTTGCCGATGATCCTGAGTGAAATGATTAATTTTCCCACGCGTAGTAACGCGAGCGCAAAAAATCAGAATGCATTTCTGACGCATGAATACATATGTCCCTTATTAAAAAATCCTATCTCGTGCTTTTCCTTAGTCGACACCCTAAAACCTCCCCCTAACACGCACCTATTATGGATGACTTGCCGAGTGTTGCCTTCTACGTAAATAAAATTTTGGTGAAAGGTTACATAGTGCTCCTCGTTTCATGTGTTGGCATTTCCTCCATTTCGCGAGACGTTGCCCTCTAAGGGAACGTGTGCATCCTTTACTGCACCGGCTCTTTTCTAGCACTTATCCATATTAAAAAAAACTCAAAGGTAATACAAATAAGAACTTCCCTAAAGTGCTGAAAAGTGCATAACTTCTCAGTGAGTTGTACACATTGTGTGTGTATATATATATATATACACATACATACATATTATTTATTATTAGGTAATTTACCGGTTAAGGTAGGTTTTTGGATGGACACAACTATCATTTTAATATTTTGTAACTCCAAACAAAACCCAATCCAGCAACCTACTCTACATCAAGTCCCTCTTCATCTCTGTGTACTTCCTTCCTCCCTTCATCCCGTCCAACACCCCTATCCTGTTCCTGCCCTTTCCTCGCTTGCCCAACATTCTCCCTTCTATTACCTTCTTCAACGTTCCACTACCGTTCAATACGCCTTTTATCCATCTTTCCTGCCTCCATAGGATTTCTCTCAACAAACCCCTCTCCTCACCCACCGTCTCCAGTACTTCCTCATATAAATACAAATATATATATATTTTACATACATACATATATATTTGCCTTTTATTTTAAGTTCATTTCAAACGTAATAAATAATTATTAGTTAGGGTATAAGGATTAGGATCCCTTTAAATTTTAAAATATATTGGGAAAAATGGGGTTATAGTTAACAAGTCCTATTTAAGATGTTAAAACATGGGTATGGTAAAACGTAATATTTAATAAATTGTGGACTCCTGGAATCGGGGCGGCGGCCTGGATTGGGTAACCGTGGACGGATGTCTCTTATTGCCAAAGGAGACGCCGCCGCCGCACCGTTTCAATATCACTCGTTCCGTCTCCACTCAATTTTCGTCGGTCGTCGTGGGAGTGGGGGAGTTTTTATTGGTAAAAATTCGTCTTTTTCTGAGAGACCGCGCGCTTCGTCATTCGTTTTTTCTTTAATGGCTCGGAAACCGTTAATGGCGGCTTCTGCTTTTACTCCTCTCCGCGGATGAATACCTTTCCCGATTGTGCTCCTCCGCGAGAGACACTTCCGCATCCCATGAGCCCCAGATCCGGAGGAGTACATGTCTTGGCGTTCCGGTCAAATTCGTGGACCTGTCTCCACTTGGACCACCCTCCTACTCCCCCAACGACCTCCTTCACCTCAGTAGAAGGTAGAGTGGCCACTCGTCCGAAACCATTTCATTTCGAAGCCGTGACTGGGCTCATAACGCGAACTTACCATCACTTCGCATCACTCTCGATATTTCTGTCGGGTTCACCCAGCGTGATAGAAAAATGTCGGGAGAATCGAAACGGGGTGTGAAATATTTCGTTTTGGTTCGACCGATACGTGTTGGTTGGTTTCAACACATTCATAATTATTCGTGAAAATAACCAATGTTAGTCAAAAACGGACTTAATTTGTCTCGCTTGATTCAGATTACTCGATAGCTTTCCTCAACTTCGGGTGTATTCGAGTGCAATGTCAGGAGTAATGCGAAGGGGTAGTAAGCCTGGCTGTTTTTGGTGTTCCGTTCGGATCAACACCGCGCCACGCGATTCGACAAAAGGTAATTGGCATTAAAACGATAAATACTCACGCACGGTGCTCATTACAGAATAAAACGTGTGATAGGGTGTCTGACGAACCTTCTGATGAACGAGAGGGTTAATACAGGAAGGGCTTATCTAAAAAATAATATTTTCGCGGAATTAAGTTAAACTGCAATATATAACTCATCTAAATAAGTTTTTTCTCATTAAAGGTACGGATGTCCGCCAACAACACACTTCATGAGAACTTCCTTGAACCTAAAACTCTTGTTTTCCATTCATTACTTTATTCTTCCTATCTTCGATCCTGATATCATTAAATTTGATATTTTAAAACCACTATCTACACGTAATATTTAGAGTTATTAGCATTTTATGGATATGGGTAGACTATAAATTATTATGGCCAATATGGCAAATATATAGTTAGAAAGATATTTACATTACAACTGATTTTTTTAGTCATTTCTCTTGGCACGAAGCCCCCAGTACCTAGAAAAATAAGGTAATGCGGGAGTAGACGTTGTTAGGCTTTCCTGGAAGTGTAAAAGGCCAATCCCTTCTCAAGAAACGTTTTATCTCCTATAGTGGCCGGGTTGGATTTGGAATTTTATGGGTGTGTGCCAAGTAGGCGTTGTCCATCCTCGCTAACCAAAACACGGCCGCGCAAAAAAAGCAGGCCTTTTCCGTATCAAATGCATTATATCTCGTTCTTCCATCGCCTGATCAGCGTTAACATCTTTCATCAAAGAATGGCGTAACAGGGACGTTTTATGGTTCCCGTAGCTTCCAAGGGCAGATTTCTTTTATTGTGCCGTATGTAGAACTCGAAGGGGGTCCAATAGCGAGTATGGGTAGCGCATTTCCGTTGTTGCCATCCCGGGCTTTGCCTTTTAGTCGACTCTTGCGAAGCGAGGTGACGGCTCTCACGCGAAGGCGCGTCCTTTCAACCTTGGGACGGCATGTCATAAAAGCAAACGGGCGTTGCGGTGAAACCGGGAAACAAACATGTCGATGAAGATGTAGGTGGGCAGTCCTTGACTCAAATTTGTTGAGGATGCACGAGGATATCTTTATTTGTAATGTGCCGAACCAAGAGGAATCCGTAAATGCCAGAGCGCCGATTTCAAAGGAGGAAGACTCCTGACGCCGCTCTTATGGGGGCTCCCGTGATTTGAGAGCAATCACTTCAGAGATAAGATCAAGCAATGCAACAATTTCAGAGAGTAAAAATCATTCGCCTTGATTTTTACTCTCTGAAATTGTTGCATTGTAATGCACACGTAGCGGATGACTCCGTTAAAGTTACTGTTGCGGCATCTCCCGCAGTTTCTTTGAAATTTAGATAAGATCAAGGTTTCAGGGTTAGGAGGACAAGATATTGAGAAGAGTTCACGAAATTAATTGATACAAATATGGTAAATTATTATTATCAACACTGATATTTAGTCTTTTGAATTTCAACGACGGGACCCGTCATGAAGTTCTCACTTCATATCCATGGACACTACGAGCTTAAGTTGGTCCTTTATTGCTACCTCCGTCAACATTTCTTCAGTAATATTTGCTCCAAAAATGACTGTTGTGGATATTAACTATTGGCAGCAATCACTGAGCAGGAACACTGATGTTTCGTTAATTTTTTAAAAGTTTTTTTAACGCCATCCTTTTCCATTGAGTGACCGGTTTTCGGAATAAAGTGATAGTGCATGAGTTTTGGCTCGCGGTAATAAATATTCATTACGATAATTGAATGAGTGAATACGAGAAGAATGGATGTCTTACGAGCACAGCAAAATATTTCTCGTGAATGATGAGAATTTGGAAAAGCCACTTAAAAGTTTTACAAATTTGGATTGAAGCGATATTATTGTGTTTATTCTGAACCTATTGGCCTAAAAGATTCCTCATGTCAGTAGTTAAGGTTGATTAATTATGAATTATTTCTTGCGTAAACTGATTACAGGCATTTACGTCAGCTTATTTATATGTTAGATTGGGTTTTAAGGGAAATTACCACTGCTGTCGAAGTACTTACCAATCTAAATACTTGCCTTGATTGATAATTGCGTGAAATGTAAATGTTTTATTGGGTTGATATCTGCTGCTGACAGTCTGAGAATTCATATTTGCACAGAAATGCCTCTCAGCACTTCTAGATGGAATAATCCCGATTGATAATTCCTCCCACGCATCAAAATGGGCAACGAGGATTAATTCTCGGTTTTCAGTTCAAAGCGTGAGGTTCCTCCGATTGCGGTTTTGAGGTCGTCCTCCCACCGGAAACAACCATAAAAGGCCATTAGAGAGCCATTTTAGTCTATTATTTTGCATTTAGAGCTCGAACACGAATTTTTTTCTTAATTCGTTTTAATTTTCACTTTGGGAATAATCCTATTTCACAGCTAGTTAAATTGAGTTGAATTCAGTTATTGGGCTCTGTTTGTCTGACGCCTAATCACTCTGTACGAGTCAGGGCATGGCGACTGTTACTGAACCGTGGTGAATATTAGGGGATTTAATTATTATTAACAGTGTTGTTCAAGTCAGGGCAGACTTTTGATGGGAGCAGGGACTAGGCCCTAATACATTCATAAGCCATTCATAAGCACACATTTTATAAGTGAGCAGCAGGCTTAATCTTTTATCTCAATCCTTTGCCTCTACCACCATCATTCTCCTGTTCATCGAAGTTTTCAACATTCCATTTCCTTGCCATATCTGTAGCGTCAGTTTCCCCTACCTTTTTTAGATTTACGAGGGTCATCCGGAAAGTAGTACCCGTTCGTGCCGCATGAAGTGCTGACGACGCGAGTAGCCGCTGGACGAGGTCAGATAGCTTCAGTGGCTTGCCTGCCTTCTCTGAGCCAAGTTGCGTGACGCTAGCATTGCCTGTGTTGTTTCTGTGATTGTTTACAATGTTTAAAAAAATTGAGAACGCCGCCAGTTGTGAAGTGAGGGCAGTGATTAAATTCCTCAATGCAAGAAACGTTCGCCCATGTGATATTCATCGCCAATTAAAGGAGGTGTATGGAGACAATGTAATGGACGAGTCGTCTGTTCGGCGGTGGTGTCGCAACTTCAACATGGGGAGGGGGAACACACACGACGATGAGCGTTCGGGGAGACCGTCTGTCATTACAGACCAACTGGTGAGCTCAGTTGACGAATTCGTGAGGAACGATCGGCGCGTCACAATTGATGACATCTGTGAGCATTTTCCCAATGTTTCTCGAACAATTGTTCATGAAATTGTTAAACACCATCTGCATTATGCAAAAATTTGTGCAAGATGGGTCCCTCGCATGCTTACAGATGAGCACAAAACCAAGCGTTAACTTTTTTAAGCGTTAAAACTTTTGCAGCAATTCAAATGGGAAACTTTCGACCATCCACCGTATAGCCCGGACTTGGCCCCTTCAGATTTTCATCTCTTTACAAAGCTTAAAGACTTTTTGGCAGGAAAAAGATTTGACAGCGATGAAGAACTTAAAGAAGGAGTGACCCTGTATCTCAATGAGCTGGCGGCGAAGGACTATGCAGCAGGAATACAGAAACTTGTCACACGTTATGACAAATGCCTTAATTTGCTTGGAGATTATGTTGAGAAGTAGTTTAAAGTATCCTCTTTCAAATAAAATTTTTTATGTTTGTTAATATTTACTTTTGTGTCTTTATTTCACGAACGGGTACTACTTTCCGGATGACCCTCGTATTTCAACAATCTTCTCTCTTTCTTACTATGCCTAGTACTACTTAGAATAATTTCTTTCTAAAATCATGTTTTCCCATTACCCTCCTAACCCACATCTCAAAAGCTACCAATCTCTTGTTGTCTCAACGAACAATTTTCGGACCAATAAATAAACAAAGCAATCAATCAAACAATTGCCTCCAAACCTTTATTTTGGTCGTTTTCGCTAATATTTTCTTTACTTAGGCTTCATGTACGATTCCGTGCACGGTGACAGTTACTGCACCGTGATGAATATAAGGAGATGTAATTATTGTTGCTAATAACAGCAATAGGGTCCTTGCCCCTTTCTAAAATCTCATGGATAGAAAACGATTGGCAAATCCCGTATGATTTCCCCAGATATTGAACTTCTTGGAGTGAACTTTTATGATAGAATTTTACAATTAAGTTTTTATTCATTCCTTTCGTTTTTAATGTGAATCTCCACATTTCTTGAGTGTCCAAAGTTGAAGTTAAAGTCGAAGTGTTAATAATATCGCTCCCAAACCACATGAATTATCCGGAAATTTGGATGTTTATAAGCTGAATGAATATATAGTAATAATGTAAATTAATGTTTTCCTAGTTACCAGTGGGTTACAATAACTTTTATGGCGATTTATAAGATGAGGAATATACCGCGGCGCTTCCCTGTGATTCGTTAGTTTTTCAATCCAATGATTCGTAACTTACCGTTCTTCTTCCCCACATTTTTGTAAGCAGCTTAAAATTGAATACAATGTGTCATCTCATCATTCTTCCCTATTTCATTTCAGTCAACTCACTTTCTGATATCTTCTCAGCCAAACCGAACAGTTTCACATTTACACCTGCCTTTTCCTTACGCATTTGCCGCATTGAACTTACTCTCTTTAAGTTTCAGTCAAATAAGTCCCGTCTAAAATTATTTTCTCATTGCATACCATACGATTTCTCTGCATCCTTTGGTAAGTCCAAGAAATCTGTTCGTGTCTCTTTGAGATTTATTATATTTTACAATATATAAGGACTTTTACGAAAATGTTGTAACCCAACGGAGTTTTTAAAATCAGTTTTCCTATTTCTCCATCCTCTTTTTTTGTAAGGATCAGTACCGTGATGAAAAATTTCGAATATTTGCGCGCAATGAGGGAAAGAATCGTCCCAGCAGTACATACGTAAATGATGCCAGGTTGCCTATTAGATTCATCGTAAATTCTTTACTGAATGGAAACAAGCTTTGAATGCTTCTCTAAGTGCTCTTGTTCTGAAAATTCTGATCGCCATCTTCTCCAGTATTATAATGCAACAATTTCAGAGAGTAAAAATCATTCGCCTTGACCGGGATTCGAACCCGGATCCCGGTCAAGGCGAATGATTTTTACTCTCTGAAATTGTTGCATTATAATGCACACATAGCGGATGACTCCGTTAAAAGTTACTGTTGCGTCATCTCCCGCAGTTTCTTGAAATTTCTCCAGTATTTCTTCTTTTTCAGAGTTTTTCCATATACACCACAGCAACATAGCGTTCGCTATGTTCTCTTCCGTATAGCTTGTTGGAATTGTTATTCCCATCAGCATCTCCCGGACGAGATAAGCACGATCGGGACTCCGTGAGATCATTCGTATCGGTACAAGCATACCAAATTCTCGGATCCTTCGAAAATTACACCGCGTGGCTAGAATTATTCCATTGGTTGCAAAAACACCCCTCTCGCCACCCTGATCCCTGCCTCATCCCCTCGAATTATTTCGTTTCCTTCCCGCGGGAACGCAGTTCCGTCTGATTTTAAATATGACCGTGGAACCAACCCCATTTACCTCCACGGGGCTCATCGGTTCGCCTCAGTACGAAAAGGCACAACTCACTGATGAATAGGGCCACGGCGTGGTGGTGGATAGCCGTTGTATTTCCCCGCGAGGAAAAAAAAGAAAACGATAAGACCCAGGAGCGCCGAGCGGGAGGATTTCGCGGGTGAATGGCGGGAGCCGAGCGAGTTTACTACGCTAACTCACTGCAACGTACAAGTTATGGACTCTCCTTATTGGATCATTCCTTCCCCAGGCTGTCTCGTTTAACGGCGTGGGGATACTCACTTAGCCTTACAAATTTCCCCCGGGAAAACTTGTAGAGCGGAGAGATTTCTCTTCCCCTCACCACACAAGTCATGTTTCCGCACTAGTTTGAACTTACGTGTAGGAAATATTAGAATGGGAGGTCTAAGTAAACGACCATGAAGGACCAAAAAAGTGGAGCATTCGCACGGATCAATTATTATGACCATTGGGTGAAATTCGATGTAGTTATTCAGATCAACTGAATTGCTATGGACCAATATGGATCGCAAAGTGCATATCAGTAAAATTTGTATTTACGGACGTATACATTTAAAAACTTTACCTTGATCAGCGGGATGACTAAAAAAAATGGATTTCATTTTGAAAGAGTCCCTTAAGGCCCTTAATAAACTTTAACACGTAATGAATATTTATTTCTTATCCTAAATTAATTGAATGTGAAACATTTGAACATACTTATCAATGGATATTCAGTCGTAGTCGCCGACGTCTCAACACTTTGAGAAATGTGAAGGGGACTAGTAAATGTTCCAAGTTGTTACGTAAAATTAAAAGGACCCTTTTTTGAATCGAAGCGTCGCCTTGAAATTCATAAGATGATGTTCAGTATACATTTTTTTACTAACAAATAAGACAAGTTTCGCCTAAAATATTAAATAACATTTCTGACAAATATGTGAAATTCTATCAATTTTTAATGCTTCGGTAGTTAAAACTTATTGTATTTTGTTTAAAAAAGTAGAAATCTTCCAGTTATGATAATTCGGACTTGATCAATATGTCAATCATTAGATATTTATTTCGGCGAAACATTTCAGTAAAATGTATCAGCTACCACTGCGTGAAGGCATTAATCGAAATAAATTTAGTTGTTCATCGTTAACATTATTTTGTCCAAACTGAATTACATTCTTCAGTTAGGTGCAACTATTTATGAAAAAAATGTATGTGATTATATCAATATAGTCTTTTCAGTGGAATCAATGGAATTGATTCCACTGAAAAGACTATATTGATACAAAATATTCTAAAAAAAATCTCTCGAGATCAATAAAATATTGTTACGGAAAATATTTGGGAGCGTTGGGTGTGATTCCACTGGTGCAAATGTCATGCCAACTTCCAAATGGTGATTAATAACCATTTATTAACACGGTTGGGGAATATATTTTAAAATTTACTCTAATTTTTCCCAGAAGAATTTGTAAAGTTTAATCAGCACGATTGTTAAGCAAGTTGCACCTATACGATAAACAGTAATTCAAGGTCGTCTGCACGCGTTCCTATCAAAAGATCCTGAGCCTCGCCCTATTTCGCTTTCTCTTTTTAGTTTAGGAGACTCACATTTTCCTCAATTAGCTTTGCTTTTAAATCTTCCTCTTCAACTTGATTTCACTGTGAAAACTGGGGGAATTCAATTAATTTTTATCATGCAGTCATCCCAAGGGGCAAGGGGTGTGTGGGGGTGAGTCTCGGAAGGGAAGCACTAGAGGTCCAAACGCGGCTGCTTCGTTTCAATCATCTCGTCATCGTTCCCCCGCCACCCCTATCCCGTAGCGAGATCTCCGAACGTACAATATCTTTTCTTTCCTTTTTCACCGGAGAAACTTTGTGGAAGGAAGACGACTTTTGAGCCTGACATTCGAAAGGATTGAGCATGGGCAAGGGTGGAAGAATATTATCTGGATGGAGAGAAAGAGGAACGGAGAATTTTTTGATACGTTAGGGGAATGGTGATGGGTGCAGGAAATCCAAAAATAAGACGGAAAAAAGTTGAGTAGCATAGAAGAAAGAGGATGAATATTGAGAGCGAGTGGGGAGCTATATGTTTTTTTTTTGGTTTGTCAAGATGCGGAAAAGAAGAAAAGAGGGAGTAGTTTATATGGAACGAACGGGGAGGGTATAAAGAAGAACCTTTTTCACGACTCCAGTGAGGTCGGTAACTCGCCGGTCTTTCAACCTAAAGGCCACGAGTTCGAATCCAGTCTCTGGATTAGCGGAGGATTTTTATTTTTCGTTCTGGGAAATGATACTCAGGTTTCATGGTAGAATATAACGATTGCCTTTAAAACACCGAAAATTAAAATCTGAAGCTTAAACAGTTGCTTCATTCGTATTTATTTTCCGGCGTGGACCGGTGTAGTTTGCGTATTACGTATAGAGCATGGATAAAGAAAGCTGGATACAGGAGTACAACTTTTATATGGCATTTATCATGGACATGTCTTGACTCTATTCAATAGTTACCAACTGCGAATCCCCTTGATATCTGAAAACAATTAATATTGATGTAAAAGGTCAAACAAAGAAGTTGATATCAGATAGCGTAGGGGGAGAGGGAGGAAGTTTTAAGAAGGAATTCGGAGAAGGTGGAAATAAGATGAGTGGCATTGTGGACGTGAAGAGCTGAGTGAAGTAATCCTTGAGAGCAGGTATTTCCGAACTTTTTTCCTTAATAACCTCCAGACCGTAACAAGTGGCTCGTAAGTCACTGCGAACAAATAGAATTATTATTATGTTCTGGAAGTCGCCAAGATAGTAATTTAGCAATTATTAAAGAGAAATAATAAAATCAAATGTTCATGGAACATTCCTTTTGAAGAGACACGAAGAAGTTCACACACAATTACTAACTATATTCGTAACAAAAGTTTAATTTTACCCAGAAACAAATTCTTGCAGTATCCAACACTCAAACGTACAAATTCGCTTAACTAATTACAATTCTTCCAGTTTTTCATTTTCAACACATCCGCTTCCAATTTTCAGACTCATCCGTTGACATAACTTCGTCCCCCTTTTAGGGAGTCTCGACTTGAACAGTGTTGCCGCGGTTGTTTTATAAAAATCGTTTCCTAGGCTTGGAATCGCTCCACGACAGCCCACGAGGATGAGCAATAGTTTCCAGGGAAGGCCTTCCCAAGCCGACCTCTCCACGGTAGGCAGACTACCTGTGAAAATAAAAATAAAGTGACTCTTTTCTTGTTCTCTCGTTGCTTTTTTCCGCTGCCTCTCGAGCTCTTTCCCCCAAGACTCCTCAGTGGCTCCTTCTTTGTCTTCGTCACCCTTTCGCGATCGTTCCGTTAACTCCACGCGGCGTGGGGGTCGGTGGCGAGAGGGGGAGGAGGGGAGCGCGGCCCCGAGTCTTTTTATTCATCCCTCCTTCCCTCATTTCTTTGGTCCTGTATTTTTCCCCGCTCGAAGGAGAGAGAAAGAGGGAGGAAGAGCGAGAGAGAGGGGAAAAAAAATCAAAAGGACTTGCCTCGTACGCCCAAGCTGGTCCGTCGGGGAGGTTCAAGTGTCTTGCGGTCGCACAAAGAAGGGCGGTCCGAGATTCCCTTTTGTCACACCTCCACCCTCCTCCTCTCCCCCTCCCTCAAAGCCCGTGCAACAACCCCCCATCCGTCTCACTATCTCTTCCTCGCCCTCCTCTCCTTCCCTTCAGCCAGCTCCTCGGACATTTCCCTTTGCACCTTTTCTGCTTTGATTCCCTCTCTTCTTCAACTGCAATGGTTCCGCTCTCTCCCCTATTTATTTCATTTCGGGCTGCCCTGTCACCAAATTTCGCATTCTATCTAATCGCTCTTCTGTACTTCTTCCCATCGTGGATCATCTATAGGGACGTTTGTCGAGATTCTTCAATTTTGCTGTAAGCGGGCATGAGGATCCTCGAAAAGTAGTTTTTCTCTGGATTAATGATGTCATATTTTATCCGTTACATTGAGTAAATTTCAGCACTCAATTAGTTTCTGTTTTTGTTTACAAATATATGCGCTTGATAGTGTATCAATTCATGATCCAGTAATTTAAATGCGATCTTCTTGATTATATTACGTTGGTGTTGTTATTAGTGACACTTTACGTTGATTCTCATCCCATATCTACATCCTGTATCACACTGATCCTCTAACGCGTTCCTCATTGATTGTAAACCATTGGCTGACTGGCTAACTATAGCTTGATCATCCGCAAACCTTCGATTATTTCATGCTTCACTATGTGGAAGTTCACGTTCATGAAATAAGGATCACGCTGTGTTCAACCACAGAATTTTATTCAGGTACAACTAGTCTCAACGCTTCAGCGTCATCTTTAAGTGCAGTTTTACATTAGTATAGTAATGTTAACCAGATGCAATTTTTACAAAAGCATACTAAAGTAAAAATTGTACCTGATGATGGCGCTGAAGCTTTGAAGTTAATTATACCTGAATAGAAGTCAGTAGGTGTATACAGTATGTTCCTTATTATATCCGCAACACTCACTGATATACAAGTATGTGTATATCGATGATATAGAAGCACTCGCGAGAGTATTGTATCACTTGGACGGTACTATAAAAATCAAGAATTTAAATAGAAAACACGTAAAAGGACACTCACATTTAAGAAAGTTTAAGCTTTCGGTCTTCTCTTAGGCCTTCTTCAGTTACGCAACACTCTACGCAAGTCTCATACCTGAAGAAGGCCTAAAGCTTAAACTTTGTATATGAGTGTCCTGTTACGTGTTTTCTATTTATATTTTGTTTTCTATAGTACTGTCACATATAACTTAACAATTAACAAATTTTAATTTCATATTTTGAATTCAATTTTTTGATATAAATTTTATATATACACACAATTTTATGCATTTATAAAATTGCATTAAAAATATGAAATTTAAAATTGTTAACTCATTCTAATTTAGCCATTCTCATACTGTTCTATGAAGGGCTTCGATGCTATAAGATATTCATAATGTCTCACTCCTGCCCCTCAAAATAAAGACGTACGTCTATCTTCACTCCATCTTCCAACAAACGTCTCCGCGAGAACCTATTCTTCGTCTTCCATTCCCTCTCCTCTCCCTCACCCTTCCTTTTCTGCAGATCCCATTGTTCCACTTCACCCTCCCAGACCTCGTCTCATCCCTCCTTCTCAACTCGGTCGCGCTCATTCTTAGGTTTTCACCGCAAAATCGCCCACCTACCGAAGATCCCATTTCTCCTCCCATGCCTGGGTGAAGTGGCCCAGCGTAAACCATGAGATTTGGACGCCACGCATATGCGGATGGTATGGGGGGAAAGATGTGGTGAAACGGGCAGACGAGCCTCGTAAATAATGCCTTTAGCCCAATTGCGGGCTTCAGTTGACCTTTTTTCCGAGCCGTTGGGCGTTCTTGAATAAAATACAAAATTCCTGGGAGAAAGAGATTAAGTCAATCTTTTATTTGTTTTACTTTTTGGTATGAAGGTAATTCCAATTTGACCATAGTAGATTGGCCCATGTTATTTTTCAGGTCGAATGATCACATGTGATGTTCATATTTTCCTCTGTATGAAGAGCTCACACGACAGCATGTGTTGTCTACATATTTTTTGTCTAAATCTCTTCCTACCTTTTCAATTTGCCAATATTCCATCACTTCAACTCTTTTGGCAGCCTTCAGGTTTTTTAAACTGCGATATATATAACTAGATTTAAATTTTCTATAAAAACTCACACGCAGTAATAAACCCAAAGGTCAGTTTGGCAGGTGTCGGTAGAGTTCAACCAATAATAAGCCCAACGGCGCGGCGTGCGGAATTCACACATCAGGGCATGGGACCAGATCCTTTCCCTGTGCCGCCTATGCCTTCCCAAGTTCTGGTATCGTAGAAATCATACAACTCTGGTGAAGCTGAGGGTATCAAGGGAGACGTGCTAGGGAATCGATCCCGAGCCCTATGGTCACTAGTCCAACCTCCACCTCTGGACTACCACGCCCCTTTCAATGGTTTATCGCTATGGATGTGCGTCGCTGAATCTGATGAGAACATATTCTCACAGTGGATGTTTTTCACATAAATCAACGTGTCAGTTGGTTCAAAAAATTGATCGTTTTAATTGCGGGCTAATAATTGAATGAGAATGGCGGTAGAAACATATGAAAAAGTATTATCATTCATATCCGGCTAAATGTCCAAAACTATGACTCGTCACCAATCACTGATAAAATCCAAGGATCTTGAGTTTCGTACTCATGTTTTATTGCAATAAAGTGGCGACTGATATCGCCGTTTATTCAATTAAATTAATTCTTTTTTGCAATGGGATATGTTTGCAATTCTATGACGTCACTTTATTAGTTTCAACGCCAGACTATACGTGATTAATAATAATGGCTATTTTCCTGGAATGCTTTGTGTAAGCAGACATACCTCGTCGTATCCGCATCTGTACAATGCTTTTATTATCCGTTGTGTATTATTTTCACCGTCATATTCTGGGTACTTTATATGATAAATGTACACTGTTGAGTTTCGCACGCTGCTTTAATTTTGATTGAGGATTTTAGGAATTATATTTTGCGTTTCCATTAAAAACGGCTTCATCATAATGAATGGAAATCCCTGGGAACAAATGAGTGGCTTCCCATGTTAGGTAAAACGCTTCGCTACGTAAAGTAAAAGCATGGAAGAAATAACTAACTGTTGGGAGAAATCCTTAGCTGTTTTATTTTAAACATTCAACACCTTTAATTACAGCTTCAAGTGAAATAAATTAAAGCGCTTCATCATATGATGATTGTAACGTATAAATATCAGTGGTTGAACTTTCTTGGCGAACTACTTGCATTTTTATGGATGAATCCTTTTAATTGGAATTTATTTGAATCTCGTGCATTTATGGGGCTGTAATTGCGAGAGTCATTTATTTTTATACCTTATTTTGAACTGGTACAATTGATTTGGGAGCGGGTAATTTATAGGGTGTAACTGAATAAATAAACACGTTGAATGGAATGTTTGAAAAATAAAAATCAAGGTGAAATGAAATGCAAATGCTAATGGCGTGCCCTTCAAGCCAAGTTGGAGTTCTCTTTTCTCTGGAGGGGATTTGCTAAACCTAGCAAAACGCTAATTTCTTCAAGGCAGAGCATTACTTTTGTGGTGGTCTTTATGGAATTACGAGTTGTTGGAGGGGAATGGCTACCCCACTGCCTGCCACTTCTGACAGGCCAAGCAATCCCTCATTATTAAGTGCTAATCATCGTATTTGGGAGGCTGTAAAAAAAAATCGCATCCGTGTTAAAGTTCCATTGCATAATTGGCATGCCGCTCAAAACCTGTCAGAGCTGCGATAGGGGTTACCGACCCCGACTCTTACTCCACTCTCTGCTAACGTGGGCGGGTGTTGGGGTCAAGCGATACTCCCTCCGTTCTCATCCCTCCATCACCGTTCTTGCACTCTTTGCAGCGAGGCGTAACCATCGCGCACCCGTCCTGCCGTTTTGGTCCAACGACTCATCGAGCTGCCTTACCATAATTTGATCATTGTATCATCTTTATCTCTTTCTAGGTCTTTCACGGATGTTTAGCCTTGACTTTCATTAACATTCCAATTCATTTCAGTCAAAAATACGTAAGTCTGGGAAAAATACACAAAAAGCTTGGCATTCCATTGTTATTACTTAATAAGTTTCGGTTGAAAGCTACACTCAATCTATAGTTCATATTTTGGAAACATATTTAACAATTATTGCATGAATCGAAAGAAATTTAATGACTATTTATGTATATTTTGGGAAATATCATGCAATTTATTTTGTATAAAAAATAATACGAAATATTATTGTATTATTAGTTATTCTACCGGTTAAGGTAGGTTTTGAATGGACTGTGCAACACGAAATGTAGTGTTGCTAATAATTCTTTTGGATGAAATGCATGCGTGTAAGTTTTTTGTTCCGAATAAAAAGAAACATTCTTTTATTACTGTTCGTGTATGGTAGGTTTTGACTTCACTCTCGCACCAACCACAGCTACATTTCTAAGCCTCACTTGAGAAGATGCAACTTGACATCCTACATTACGTTAAGCCCTTCCTCAATTCCGCATTCTTTCCGCCTACCATCATCCCGTCCAACATGTTTACTCTTTTCCTCCCCCTGCTTCACTTTCTTAACATCTCTCTACCGCAATCTTCAACACTGTGTACACCAACAGTGTATCCGACCACTAATTCAATCCTTCGCATTGCGTACCCCGTGCAACCACGTCGTCTGAAAGGTGAATGTTCTTCTATTAAAATTTTACCGAATCACACAAATGGGAGTAGTACGAGTAATTACCGATGCAACAATTTCAGAGTGTAAAAATCATTCACCTTGACTGGGATTCGAACCCGGATCCCTCGATGTTTTAGAGGACGCCTTTATAGCTTAACTGGCTAAAGAACTCGGCCGGAAATAGAGGGATCCGGGTTCAAATCCCGGTGGAGGCGAATGATTTTTTACACTCTGAAATTGTCGCATTGAAATACATATTAGCGGATGACTCCGTCAAAGTTTACTGCTGCTGCAACTCCCGCAGTTTCTTGGAATTAGTAATTACCGAATACGTATAAATATTTACGACTTTGTCGACAAACATTTTAATATGTACTTCGAGGGTTTTATGTAACTTTGCCCCAGAAACTTTCCTAAAGGCAGGAAACATTGGGGTAATGTTCATGTGTGCTTCCAGTTTTTTCAGGCGCGATAGGTGTAATGCGGGAAGTAGGTACTTAGTAGGGAGGGGAGTTGGGGGAGGGGGGGAGAGAGAGAACTGCCAAAGTTTTTGTCGCCGGGCGAACAATTTCGTGACACTTTGGCGGGTCGGAGTAAAGTGCTCGGCGGCCCATATCCGGCCTCGCCACACCCCGCCTTCTGCTGCTTTCAGATGAACCCCACGGGTAGTCTTACTCTCACCATCCGTCACACCCGAGCGCACTGCCGGGTTCACAGCGGTTCCTTCGTTTTCCCGGCGGCTGCGTATTCAATCGATTCCGCACCGGGTTCCCCTGGTTTCCTCCCTCACCCTAGGGTTCTTTTATTACCCCCGGGCGCCTGGAGGTGGTGCTCCGGGGAAGTTGGATTGGTCTCGAGGAAATTAAAATACCACAGAATTCGCGAGGTATAGGTAGTGGTGTTTTGCCCTCTGGCTCATCCCGCACCAGTTTCTCAAATCACCTTCCTCGCCCCTACCCTCCCACCCTCCTCCAACTTGAGTCACGTAACTCATCCGCAATCCTTTCGTCATGGCTTTAGATCCGTCTCTGCGTTAAAATTGCTCAAGCTCTGATACGACATTTCAAAACATTCAGCTAAATTGTATCAATTCTCCATTGGACTTCAATCGAAAATATGGTCGTCATACACATCCATTACACCGATCCCTTTAGACGTAAGCTTGTTTTTTCAATCTGATTTTAGCTTACAACATAAATATCGAAAACTTATTTATATTTAATCCAAACTATCCTATCCTTGCTTACCTTTTCACCTGTCACATTTATGCACTCTTTCATACTCATTCGTGTGTTCCGAGTGCGTCGAGTTTCTTCAACAAAATTCTCGGTATAATTTTCCTGTAAAACCATTTAAATCAATCGGATATGTTTATTCATAATATTGTTTCCCGTGTCTGGTTTGAAGATCTGTAAGTTTGGAAATCACTTTTTCATTTGTCTCTGAATTGTTTCCCTACAAATCTCTTAACATGTCTCGCAAAAATCTCTTAGAGAAAGCTTAATAAAAATTCTGTGTAATTTATACTTATGATGAATAATAAAATTTATATTGAAAAATGACTTTCGAAACGAACCTTCCGAGTTATCGTCCCAATGACACTCTTGTTATACTTTCGTTGCTGTTTAAAAAAGTGATTTGAAAATATACAATGTGTGATAAAAAAAGACGACTGATTTTATAACTTGTTTATTTCGACGGATACAACTTAATCGAACTTGTTGCCCTCATAGTACATGCTCTGGCTTACCAATTTGTCATGGTTGGGGTATATCGGAGTGGAAGCCCGCCCCGTTCGTGAATCTTCATTTTTCGAGGTTCTGCCCGATTTAAAACGACTGTACAGTTCAAAACACCGGCTTTGACTCATAGCTTCGTTAACAAAGGTTTGCTGGATCATTTCAAATGTCTCCGTGGCACTTTTTCCAAGGTTGAAACAAAATTTACCGCACACATGCTGTTCCTATAGCTCCTTCATTTCTGCCGTTGCACGCGACGACGAACAGGTTAAGACACGTACCGCTGCTGCTGCGTAACGACTCGACGTAAACAAACGCAACACCTCTCTTTTTAGTTGTCAGATGTGTCGCTAGGTGGCGCACTGTTTCTCGTTTCGATCTGTTTAACGGTTTGCGCTGAATAAAATCAGTCCTGTCCGTTTTTGATCACACCTTGTATGCTTTTATATAAATCAATATTCCACCATTCTTTCAATAGTTTTCTCAAAAGGAGGCTCATACGTTTTTGAGAATACAATATTTTGTTTCGACGAGGGTTAGACTGTACTTACCCATAATGGGTCCACATAAAAATGTTCCGAACTTAACTTCGTTTATTCATTTTTAATGGTATCAAAATGGAATCGAAAGTTGCTAAACTGAAAATACTTTGGAAGTGTTTTCTCTTAACCAAAGAAGGTGTAGAAGTTTCCGTACGAGGTGTATTCGAAGAATAAATTCATTTAAAAGAAATCTCTTCGTCGTGTTTCGGAGATTCCTGTGTTTAGACTACTACAAATATCGAGAATAGACTATGGACGAGGGTAGCTTTTATGCCATCGACGGCATGCAGGGAACAATTGAATTTTGTGTTGATGTAGCGTGAGGTTTAACGCACCCGTATCAAGGACAAGCACGCGCGTGCATTATGGAGATAGCACTTCCTGCCTTCGTTCTTCTCCTCTGCTACATCATGAAATGTGGAGGTTTTGTGCTTAGAATATTTATGGGTGGACTACACAGATTCCGGTCTGAGGTTAGGCGGTGCCTTTGATTCGTTTGAGCGTTGAATGCTTAACCTACCATATTTATGAAACATTCGCAGTGCAAAGTGACGGCGAAAATTTCCAGCCGTCTTCCTCACACCATCCTTATTCATTCATTCTCACTTTCTCTCCTCATTTATTCTATTCTCTGTATCTTTTCCTTTCCGTAGGCGGGCGGTTTGCTCTCGAGCCTTTCACCTCGCGCCTAGGATTACTTCAGAGCCAGAAACGTCAACTTTAATCTCTAATTCTGCGTAATGTGGGTGCGGAGGTTGGAAACCGGTCATTTCCTGTTAATTACTCTTGGGAGGAAGCAATAGGCGTTGTATTATCTTTCCATTGCTCTTCGTAGAGATGGCGTTCCAAGGGAAATCATTTCTCGTGCCCGCAAATTTTTCAAATAAAATCTTGGTCTGTGGAAATGGTTTTGTAGGATTGGCACGCAGTGCCAAGTGAATGGTCAGTTCTGTTGTGTTCCAGCAGGAATTATTTTGTCTTGAATTATGTATTCGGTGGATAATTAAGAGTTCTATAATGCTTCCTAATTAGTGAGATTTTGTAAAACATTTAGCTTTCAATCACGAAAGGGGGTAGTTTGACGATATCCATGATTACAAAGAAAAAACTTCTTTTCCTTGATTGAGATCGCGGATATAAAAGTTATGCTAAATTTGTTTCCCGAAAACTGTGCTGAGTGTAAGAACAAGAATGAATTCTCAGGTTTCAGGTTGAGCAAAGTCGTGAGTGTCCAAGGAAACTTACCTAAAAATCCGGATGACCGTCAAGATAGGGTGGAGGTCTTGAAGGTTTTTTTTTTGTTTCTGCACGCCTCTATTGTTGCCTTCGGAGTTCTCTTAAGCCAGTTTTTCGTTGTTCGCCAAGTTTACCAGTGACCGAAACAATCGACTTTTATGCAACAACCAGGTCCTGCGAAAATATCTGCGAGGTTAACGCTATCCATGTACAAGACTAATTGATCATTGCCTCACATCAAACTAATTATAATTTTTTAAAAATAAATTTGAAATAAAGTGTAAGTAAGCGATTAACGATTTTAATAGTGGAGTTAAAAAGATCTAATCATTCGAAATTGTAAAGAATATTTTATAGGGAGACCAATTTACAGGCACAGGGTTTCAGTTTTAGTGAGACTAAAGGTGCCGTGACTCGGAACTTTGTTGAAATCGAAACCCAAGCGTCGTGACCGTGGGCAAGGAAGTTGAAATATGTACGTAGTATTTAATTCAAATCTTTGTTTCAATTCAACGTGTCCCTACCCCAATGCTGAAATCAATACTAACACACTCAAGATTTAAATGCCCTTAGAAGTTTCTCCCATGACATGCTGTGGTAATATTAAATAGCCCCAGTCGCAGAAGCGCGCGAAAATGAAGACAAGGTAACATCATATAAAAATTTCGCTTTCGCAGCGATATTAAACCTGTCTAAATGTCTTTCGGGTGACGCTGCGTGAGAAGCTTTGTGGTTCTGGCTTGGGTGTCCGTTGTGAGCCGAATCAATGGAAGTTGATATTTGAAGAAAACTCGCAATACGCGTGTGATGCCGGTGTCATTGTGCAGGCGGTTTGTAACATTTAATTCTCAGTAAATCGTAATTCGGAGTCAGTTTCCCGTGATTCACTTACATATTTTCTTTTCAATCACAGAGAATCTGCTTCAACATACTCGAGCGATTAACTTAACGGAATAAGAGGACGAGGAGAAGTTTTGTTTGTACTCAATGAGTACACGATTCTGGTCAAAAGAATTGTAGATTAAAATATGGCTTTGAGAGACGAGTCCTCATTTTCGGCCCCAGGTCCACTTTCATATGGGTTATTTACGGTTTAATATTAATATTTGCAAAGCAAAACTGGTGAAATTAAAATGATGGATGAAATTGCATGATGGAAAGCATAAGGGACGGTCATAGTTTTCACTAAGTTTGACTATCACCCTCCCTCGCCTTTTATTTGTGTCCTTCGCGATCGGGAACTGTAAGACAGTCACGCTCTCGATATGAGTTCGTGGCTCAAACGTCCGCCCCCACTCGCCCTTCCCCTTACCGTCGTTTCGACCCAAGCCTCCTCGCACGGCTCCCCTTCCTGGGGAAAATCACATTCCAACTACCTCATTCCCTCCCCTCATTGTCTTAACCTCCCTCTCCCTTCCCTCAAACTCCCTCTTCAATTCTAAATCCCTTCGACTCGGCTTCACTCCTCGGGCGTCTCTTTTAAGGCTTCCCAACTCCCTCGCTTTGCAGCGTGGAATATGCTTCGGATCGTTATCATTTTGTGGGAGGGAAGCGAGGCTATAAGTAAACTTTCTTTGATTTCCCCCTCAAAATTCGGTCCAACTGCAGGAGATGACATCTTTCCCCGGTGGTTTTGAGAGCTATTTTATCGTTCCACAGAGAAATCTCGCAAGCCGCCCTTAGATAAGTGGGTAAGGCTAAAAACGACATTTTTTTCTTAAACATTTTGAATTGTTTCCCGTCGAGCAGGAAGTTTATTCTGTAAGTGCTTGCTCGGTATTATACTTTCTTATCTACATTTCCCCGTTTATTTGGATAAAAAGTGTCCTCAGCCCCTCCTCCCCGTTCGCATTTCAGGAAAGAATATATGGCTTCAATTAAATCCGAACGGCTCTTTCTTTTATGGTCAGAGTGAGCGTTTATTTTGTCCGACCCAATGGATTTGAACCCGCGTCAATGTAGCTAACTTCCAGTTAACATTTGAGGTCTCCCTAATGTTAGTGGCGGGAATTTGAAAAAAAATGTTTTTTTTTGTCGAGTAATCATCATAGACGTTATTTTTCGCCATATCTAATAATTGACCCAATTTTTAGATAACTGTGGACATCATTCACTCCTCACGTGAATAAATTACTGCTGACGTGAGAATACGGAGCGTAGAGCTGCCACAGTCAATTCTCAGGGCGCGGCATCCGTGATTCTCATGAGGGCGAAAATATTTTCGTTCCGCGGTCTCCGCCGCTCCGTTCTCAGATATAATTTGGGAGGGACGGGTTCAGCGTTCCACTACCCCGCATCCACCATAACCTTAGCAAAGAATACCTTAACACAGATAGGCCACTGTTTTTATGTCTGTTTGGAGCATGTCTGGCAGCCGTTCGCGTGTGTTGCGAGCGACGAGATTTTTAATAACTCCGCATCTGCCTAGGGCAGAACTTGTTAAGGAAAAGGAAATATTCCCTTTATATTCTTACTCCCCTCTGCCTTTTTACCTTTTCGGCGCAATTTCCGACCATTTCAAACGTGTACGACATTACATAAAGATGCAACTCTTATATCGTGCCATCTTTTTTTTCTTTGTTGTCAAGATCACCGTCTTGTCATCGCCGGTGTATAACTTTCTTTTGTCCCAGCTTCCTTATCAAGTTGGATGAAGTTAGTAGAATGCACGGTCACATAGTTACCTCATTGTTTTTAACCACCAACTGAATTAGGAGGGAAATACTCAAGAAAGTATTCTTTCATCTTGAACTTTCATGTTTTGCTACATTGACCCTTTTCTCCTTTCAAGTTTACCTTATTGGGTTACCGTGCATTCTTTTAAAAGATTTCTTAACAATAAAAATTTAGTTTAGTGACATTAAATGAGAAAAAATCAATTTTGGTAGACTCTAAAAATAAATTAGTACTTAAGAAAGTACGCGTACGTACGAGGCTCGTAAATAAAACGGTGAAGAAAAGTTAAAAGATATAAATTGAGTAATTACGTCCCCCTGACTCATACATTCATCAGGTGCCTCTGTTGCACCCTGCTCGAATAAAAGAATTTAATTTTACCTTTACTTTTGCATCTACTGGATTTAACATTTGCATTTCAATTCTTAGTAACAATTAATCAAAGGAACATAGAGAAATCTTTTCAATATTTTGATACTTATAAAAAGAGACGTTTCAGGCGTGATATGGTGGAATAACATGATTGATGATGTAGTTGCATCGAAACCGGTCGTATTAATATATTTTTTATTTTTTTTGTGGAAAATTGCCAATTTTATTTAATTTTGATACTTGTTAATTTTTATAGTACTAAAACATAATATATTTATATATACATATATTATAGTATGTACATATATTATAGTATGGAAGCAGAAAAAATGGATGAAGGGCGTATTGATCGGCAGTGGGATGTTGAAGACGGGAATAGAGGGGAGAATGTTAGGCAAACGAGGAAGGGGCAGGAACAGGATAGGGATGTTGGACAGGCTGAAGGAGGAAGGTAGTACACAGAGATGAAGAGGGAACTGATGTAGAGTAGGTTGCTGGATTGTGTTTTGTTAGGAGTCACAAAATACTTATTTAATAGTTGTGTCCATCCAAAAACCTACCTTAACCAGTAGATTACCTTATAATAAAAATATATATTATACTGCGGTGGATTTAAGAGTATTTTTACTGTTAACAAAATAATGACGATATTATTTGGCGGTCAATAATTATCTTCCGACTGCAGATTCAACGTCACGTAATATTCAGTCATACTAGGAGGGCAGATGTGCCTCAAGTGTGGACAATAACCAGGTGTCACTTTTCCCTGATAACTTTTAGAGTTTGTACGAGATAAATGTATGAAACAAATGGCGTCCGTTTCTAATTCGCATTTTGTTTTGCCGTGCCAAGAATCTCCGCTGTCGTGGGTGAAGGCAATCAATCGTTTTGTGTATTGTTATTTGATCTTCCGTATTCATTCCTTACCTGTTGATTTAGTTGCGTTTACTTCGGGGGGGGGGGGGGCATTTTCAAAATAAGGGATTGGTAAACATTTCCATTTCTTCCAAGAGAACAGATTAGAAGTCGGTCTTCTTTAAATGTTTGAGGGGTTCAGTGAGTCTGGGCGCCGACTCATTTCGCAAAGAAACGGGAAAAATGATTGTTTTGCTCATTTCATTGGCGTCGACAAGATCGATGTAGTGATTTCGTGAAATATTTCTACGAGGGAATTCAACAGTGTCAAAATGTGATATTTATTAAGCAATATCTCTCTCTCTCTCTCTCGTTTTCTCTACTCTTTTTGGACTTTTATCTCTCGCTATCTATCCCTCTTTCCCTCCCGCTCCATTCCGGTTACGTATTGCTCCATCGCTCCCCACTTTCTCTCCCTTCGCCCCACTCCCACGCATTTCACCCCCGCGTCCCCCACCACCACCACCTCCCGCCCTCCCCCACACATCTCTTCCCATCATCCTCAGGTCCCCACTCCCCGGTGGTGACCCCCCGTGCGCCCCCGCATTCACCACCCCCTTTCGTCCTTTCACTGCGGTTCCTGGCGCCTGGGTGTCCGGCGGCCGACTCCAGGGCCACAGTAAACACCATTCCCTTCTCCTCGGCCCCGAAATCTGCATTGTGGTTTTCGTGAGTGGGGGGAGAGGGGGGGGGGAGGGTTTCCTTTATAGGGCGCGCTCGCGTCGGTCAATTAAAAAAGTGTATCAATTCAGAGTCGTCTCTTCCTTCCTCGAAGTTTGCATTTTCGTGGAGGGATCTTTAAGAAGCCGCCGCTTACACAGTTGGAGCTGAAGTTCCGAACATGCATATAATATTAATTGGCTAACGTGGAATTAACTGTGAACAAAAAAAAAAAACATTTGACCATTTGATCATTTCGCATATATTGAGGTACTGTGGATTTTGTCGAGAATCATCTCAAGCGTAATTACTCTCGTACTTCTCCTGCTGATGCCACAATAAGCATACATAATCCCTTTGCGAAAAACGTCGACTTTATTGATTTGATGCCTCTCTCTGTCGATTTCATTCGTCGCCTCTCGAAATGCATTTGATACCACGGCAGGGATCATTTCGTACTTGACGTTTTGTTGGAATAATACCAAACGAGTTTGGTCACCGCGGGAAAATTAGAAACCTGATATTGTTTTATGGATTACACAATATTGTTTTTGTCCTCCTCTTTTCTGCATGTCACCTAGTGACCTTCTCTTTATGTCAAACCACTATGACCCCCCCCCTATAAGCGAGTCGCATGGTTTACGGACTATCACTCTGATCCTAGTTCTGTGTTTTGTATTAGCGCTGTCCCAAGGACATAGCCATTCCTCCTCTTCGAAGTTTGCCTGCGTGGGTGGAAGTGGGGGAGAAAATGCTCGGCGAGATTCGTCGAAATGGTGATAAGAAGGAAGGTGGAGGCCATCAAAGGCGTTTTATTAAGCCTTCCTCAAGGGATGTGGGTCAGCGTGATGCTCAACAACCCTTCTGGTGGCACGGGAGAGGAGGGTGAAAGGTTTTGGAGGGGGGGCTGAGGGGACATTGTGTGGAAATCATTTCCTCCTTTTGAGTTCCTCGGTTTGATTGAGCGGGCGGATACATTTTTCTGTTGCGACCTCTATCGCTATGATAAGTTTTTGAATTTCATCCAGATCCAGGAACGTCCTCAGTGCTAATGATATTTCATCAAAGTTCAAATGAGTATTTGCTCAATTCGAAAGCTGCCTCAAGCGCTGGTATTCTCGATTCGCCCCTAAGTGTGTGTTTAATTAAGTTCGTTCGATGGAAAATTTACCAAAATTGCGAAAATTAATTTGACTGATCCGTTAATGCGAAATCATTTGTCGTACGCCACCTACTGCTGTAGTGAATTCATTTATTTCTCCATGAATTAAACTTATCCACGAAATTGAGGCATGCAAGAATTACGCATAAAAATATTTGTTTTATCTTTCAACGGTAGCTAATCATAATTAGTGATTAAACATACTGTTGCGAATGAATGACTATATTATGTACATTGCTTTTATCAAGTATTTTTTATTTCGGCTTCGCTGCAACTCTCCCTTTGCTTCATTTTCACCGAAGAGACCGTAATGGAGCCCATAATTCCTTAGGTTGATTACGGTATCCGCGAAGCGCTTGAGTTCTTTCGGTATGAGAGATGGGAATGATTTGCATCCCCAGCAACCGTAGCCTCCAGATACGCCCACTCATCTCTCCCACGGCCAGGTGAACTGCGTTACCGTTGCTCGAGTCATTTCGCATCGAAAACCGATTTTCAGGTCAATAAACGACCGTCATGTTGTGTAAAACGGAAAATGAGAAATTGATGAAACCGGAATTGATGTAGCAGAACAAAAGTGATTAGATGCTCGCCATTCATCTCGTAATCGGGCGAAAGCATTTATATAATTGGCAATGGTCTATCGACTTTGGGTAGATTTTTGATTGACTATGGCACTACACACTACTGTACTCATAAGGTCAGACTGATATGACAAAAAAATCCTTAAAACTCGCACTAAATATTACAAAAACTCGTTTTATTCTAACTCTGTTGGCTTTCTAGCTCCCGAAATCCCTCCGAAATGCTAATACGTATACTCTCGCTACCTCGTTTGCTCAGTATTATCCCTTCTATCAATGCTTTCAACACCCCGTTTCCACCCGGTATTTCATGCATCCAGTAGACCTGCCTTTTTCGAATTTGTCCCAAAAGGCACGTTACTTTCCCTACTATGACTAAAATTTCATTGTTTTTTTTCTTTAATATTCATATTACCTTTTCCGTGCCCGCATCTCAAAAACTTAACGTAACTACGCTTGTCTTCTTGCCTCAACGACAAAGTTTCCGATATATACCAGCTGCGCTCCATATCTCACTAATATTCTCTACGTATTTTCTTATGTTGCCTTTCATCAATTCCCGTCTCTTCGTAAACGATTCAGTACCTAACGAAATCTTGTTTTAATGTCCCTGCTCCTCTGCTCGTCATTATAGATGAAAGTACTCTGTTGTTGGGGCACTTTTCATTCGCCAATTAGGAATCGCTGCAAAAAAATGCATACTGTGCAATATTTTGTTATAGGCTTTCCTCCAAGGAAAATATCATATAGGAAAAAATCAGTCGTGCCAGCCTTGCTAACCTTGTTCTAAAGATTATCATTTGTGATTTCCCGGTAAGGAGTTTAATTGTTCTAAAACACCTGAGATACTTATCTCAATAATACGTATGATAGAAGAATGGTTTACTTTAAATTTAACCAACATTTAAAAAAGCCACAAATCAATTAGACTTTGTAAATCTATATGCACATTACTTTACTTTTACCCATGACTTGAAATTTTTTACACTCGTTTGGCATCCAAATGGCGAAAACCATCCTTATTCGCAGAGGTTGAGGAAAAGTGGTTATATGAAGCATTAAGTATTCTTCCCTTGGTTTATAAGAATGTGCTTATCGTCACGTTAAAACATGATACAAAGTTTCAAAACCTTCGGCGAAATAAATGTCATATATTTGTTTTTCCAAAGACATAGTATCCATGGTGGAACATTTTACGAACGGATGCGGAGAGCTGTCTTTTTAATTTAATTGTTTCCGATTGATTAGCGGCACGATCATCGATGTTCATTCGGCAGTAATAAATTTAAAATATCATTTTACTGGTAGTGGATTTAATAGTTTTAATTTATCTCGTAGCAATCTGCTGTGTCATTCATTGACTTAAGGAGTTAAGGATTTGTCTAAAGAAAGAGCAAGTTTGGCAGTGTATTGCGGTGACAACTTGAAGGCAAGGATTTAAATTTCCCCTCGGACTTGGAGGACGTCTCTGTCCAATTGGCTTGGTTATTTATACTCAGTGGTGCAATTTAGCTGTAGATGTTTGAGCACCTTATCCACTGCTATATCTAGGAAGGAGTGGTGAAAATGTTTCCCATCTCTTTGGAATTTATTTGAAAATGATAACGACGATGGGTTTGGGAGGTGCCCTTCACATTTCTTCGCAATCTAGAGCCCAGGCAAGGGAGGTCAGGGCATGAGAGAGGACGAGCGCGTGGGAGAGGCGGCGAGAGGTAATTGAAAGAGTGGTTGGTAAACGGGAGGGGTCTCTTCTAACATCAAGGGGCTCGTAGATTTCGGAATTTCCGGAAATCCTTGGACGTGCGCCGACCTAAGTTAATGGAGACGTGTATATGGCCTCTTCACTCTCCCCTCATTTGGTCCCTTTTCAAATCTCTAGAGAACTCCGCCCCCTCCCCCCTCACATCCCCTCGGTCAGCTTCCACGCCTCTTTCCTTTGCTCCGTAATCATCACTTCCTCCGCCGACTACCTTTCATCCCAGTACCAGTCTCAATCTTACAATCACAATTATGACGCCTCCCGACAGAATTAAAATAAAAGAGTAGCTTATATGCGGCGATGGGAAAATTCTTGGGGCTCCAGAAAACATGTCTTGGAAGCGGACTGTTTCACACGGTTGACGACTGATTATTTTTCGTGTTTCGCTCGAATGTTTTTTAATACAATCTGCGCGTTATTAATGCATGTCAAACCAAGTGTGTCACTTGGAGAGCATCTCAAAGTGGATTGCGTCATCCCTCGGATGAGGCGTTACATTGTGGACCCCTTCGTTATGGTTATCATTGTGGCGCCCTTCGTTAACTCGGAGTGGGCTAATTCAGACGCCGGGTTTCTCACCCCCATTCCCTGAAAATACCGCCTTCACCAAATTACCAACCCATCCCTAACGGCGAAAATGACTTCAGCTCTCGGTCCCCGCCCATCACCATTGCTTCTTCTACCAAAAAAAGTGAATGCACGATGGACAACTGACAAGAAAGCCCTTCTACATCAGCCTGGCGCCTAGTAGACGAAGGCGCTATACGCGTCACGTATTTAACGAAAAATTTCTCCGTCCAATTATAGTTTCATTTCATTTCTCTCGAATATGAAAGATTTTGGCATAGTCTTGTTTGCTGTTTTTGTGGAAACTGATTCTCACTTTACCACGATTTTTTAATTGCCATTGGCGATGGGTTGTTGAAGACTGTGATGGAGGTGGAAACATAGGGCAGGCGATGAAGGGTTAGGAAAAGGCTAGACAGGTTGGACTGAATAGAGGAAGGTAGGAAGCATGCGGAATTGAAGAAAGATTTGTTGCAGCGTTGGGTTTTATAACGACTTAGTTGGAGAACCTTAGAAATACTATATAGCAGTAGTTGGGCTGTGCGTCTCTCCGAAGCTTACATGAAACAGTAGACTACCATAATGTCATAATTGTTAATAATTTGATAGCTGTTTTCATACTTTTCTCTATTTCTATATTTTTCAACCTTTGTGTTGAAGCGGTTTCTTCTGTCCTTCGAGCTGTAGGTACCTGCCTCAACTACTTTCCCCGATACGAGTTATACAGTTCCTTCCCGCACGGAAAGCTGATATCTTTATCGGTCTGTTGTCGTGATCAACCAGCGGAACGGAGTAAACTTTTCTCCGCTTGTCCCTCCGTAGTTTCCTGTGTACGTAAAATTCCGCTGAAACGCCAAAGAAATGAGGTCTATTTTTCAGGTGCTATCAGGGAAACGCACTCGTTCCCTTTAAGTGGGACTTAAAATACGTTTCCGGAGAAAGTCCCTCAATTCCTCGTTTGCCAATTTTTAAGGTTTACTTGAGCATTTCTAATCTTCGGTTGTGACTGAAAATCCTTGAACTATTTTCTGCCACAACAAACGGTGAAACGAGAGAAAGTGTTGAGATGCATGACGATAGGAGTTGTATTGTGAAAAGAATGAGTCATTTGCTTCATATGAGTGATCGATTATCAATGACAGTGATTCGAACGCGACTACGCTATAGGTATGTATTTGTGTGATTCGAATCTTCCTATTATTTTTTTTGTACACAATTCTCACCTCTTTTAAATGAGAAATTTCAAATAGTAGAAAAAGAACGAATTATCGCAGCATTATGTTCACTCGGGTGAATTTTCACCCCGAAGAATAGGTCATCGGAGCGGTAAGTTTTGAAAACCTTCCTATCACTTCACTGCCTTTGATCAAGCTTCCGCGAATAATTTGAACAAGGCTCCACTTTTAAACGAAATTCACTATCCAATATTTTTTTCTTCCTGCGTTGCCTTTCATATTCACCACATTTTACCTACTCCTCCTTTCCCCACTATCTCCAAGGGGTGCTCTGTTTGTTAATCGCAGTAATATTTGATTAAGGAGCACGTTGAGTGTGAAGAAGAATTGCCACTCGAAAATTTTTTTAGTTCACGTTGCTGAAAAAATGCTCAATTGAGAAATTTAATTTCTGTCATAATTTCCTATTGATCCAATCAATTACAACGCAATTTGCTTTGAATGGCTTCGATTGTCGATCTCTTTAATTTTAATGCCTCTCGTCTAAAATGTTACCAAACAATGAATTTTGTCCCTCAAGATTTGTCAATATTATTTTAATAAATTAATTGCAGATAAATCTGCAAATTGCAAAAAATTTGCAGATTGAAAAAAAGTGCGGATAAATCAGTTTTACTTTTGATAGCCAGAGAATAAACTCCAACTTTAGTAACAGATATAAACACGCAGTTAAACAAGCAGAATGATAGCATGCAGATGGACCAAAATGGATAACCTTTCCCTGAAACAATTCGCGTTCGTGATTGAAACAAGATGAAAAGCGCCAGACATGAGGTGGGCTCCTTTCTTAAATTTTTCGTGAACAGCATCTTCTTCTAAATCACTTCATAAAATAAAAACGGCCTTCTACGTTGGATTGAAAATATCTTGGCATCCATTTGTGTCATTCTGTGACATAATTGTTAGATTTTCCATCAAGCGGATGTTCAAATATTTGAATGTTTTTCTTACGATTACTATTGACCCTAAACACTGGAGCTAATATATTTGGGAGCCACTCAAGGCTTCCGTTGTTATAAATTTAAAATGCCGCTCGAGTGATTTACCTCGTTGTGGGAATCGATTATGGACGTACAACGGAGAAAGACGTAGATTCTGGGCACTCATCGAAAAGTGACTGTGGGTTAACCGCGAGAATCTTTGAGGCATCTGTCGACGACTTTTAGGTTCGACCTTATTCAAGCAATTCGCCACTTGGCGAGTGGCGAGGGCCATTTGAAGGCCCACTTCGAGGAGAAATTGTTTCCTCGAACGCGTCTTTTACGTGGCCGAATCCCTTGCCAAGTTCGGACCGGAGACCCACTTTGAGGGCTCACTTTATCGGCCGGCTTGCGCGATATTGTATAAGTCAATAGTTCTCCGTCGGCTGTTTTTTTTTCAGTCGACTTATCTAGGCCAGCGGAAATACCTCTCTCCATATCTCTTTCTTCACTGGAGTTTTAAGGTGCGTGTGATGAATCAGCACTACAGGGAAAATAAAATAAAATGTTTTGGCGAATGAATAGGGAAAAGGTGATTTTACTTAGGTTAAAAGATAATATTATCAAAGCTATTGTGTTAATGTAATGTTAATATAATAAAATATATATTTATATATCAATTAAATAAAAATTATATATACATACAAAAATATAAATGTTAATTAAATGAATTCAATAAATGAAAACATACACGCACAAACACACACACACACACACATATATATATATGTGTGTGTGTTTGTTGATACGAAGTGTCTGAAAAGTTTGCATGAATCTGTCCTTATTTTCGGGAATCATTCATTTCAGACCTACAGACAATGCATTTATAGTAACTGTGTTAGTTTTACCATTTAACAGACAAGGATGGTCATTTTCATGGTCTGTTACATGCTCCATTAAGGTGTCTCTGACATTTTCGATGTCCAACACGAGGTACGCAGACGCGATCTTTGAACTCGTCGGCGAACGCAGTATCCAAGGGGCCACCTGAATTGATCCACGAGACCCGCCCCGAATCGGAGGTTAAATGATTCGTAACTGACCGGATAACAATACGTGCGTTTCCTTCCGACCCTGGACTGAGTCAATTTATCGGGTGGGAACGTTTAGCAATCTCGGGAATGCCAGAAGGGAAATGCCGGTTCATCGAGCAACGGCGGCCGTAAATCCGAGTTTAATAAAGTCACTCCATTTCGCTGGTAGTTTATCCTAAAAAGTTTTTTCATTCGCGTCCTTCCCAATGTTTTCCCATTGGCCTGGGAGCCCTTAAACTTTTAATTGGCTCGCGACTCTAATCTTTCCCGGGCAGGTACCCTCTCCCTTTCTCTCTCGGCAGAAGAGAGATAGGAAGGGCGTTGGAAGAAGATGCAAGTCTAATTCCTTCCCTTTGAGTGCAAATATACTTTAAATCCCGAGCGTCGAACCGTATTAATTTTTTAATCCCATTGTAGTGCTCGATTTTCCATTTAATTTTATTAATTTGTGTAATATTTTCAGTTTTACCCTGCTTATTTCGAGTGGTATTGGGCTAATTTATTCTAATTAGGATTAGTTTGCAAAAAATATTTCAACAACATTACAGATTTAATTATATTTTTTACAACTGGTATTGACTAATTAATGGCGAAATCGGAAAAACGGCCTTCATTCAGTCGGTGACGTTTTTACGGGAAAAACTTTGGACACTCGATATTTTTAAATGATCAGCTAATTTTTTTCGCAGCTATTTAAAAGTTTTTGGTACGATGCCTAGTAAAATTTTTGAAACTGTGTTCCGTGTCAGAGGGCACCACTAACTGGAAAAGTACGATTGAGACCAAGTTACGTTCTTTCGAAAAGTCCCTCATTTACTTCCGTTTCCGCCGCATATTAATTTACTTTAATTTTTTTGGAATTTTAATCAAATTTTTTTTACTTTCACAGTCGAAATTCATTAGTTTTTTATGTTTGCACATTTATTCATGATTGATTTTATCTTAAAACTACATTTTACATTTTATTTACACCGAACTTATACTTGATCAATGGCTACTCGACGATTTGTTGGATGGAAAGGAAAGCATTTTTTTGAGAAGAAGAAGAAAATCTAAGGTACAGAAATCGCTGTGAGATGTATTCGTCGGCAAATAAACGAAAACATTCGACTCTCTCCCTCGGACCGCGATCCTACACGGGGGTGGGTATCGCTTTTTTGACCGCGTGGGGACAGAATAACGCCGTTCCCAAAAGGAGAGGATGAGCGGAATGTTTCACCGCACATAGGAATCGACTGTTGGGTAACCATGGCAACGAAGCGGCTGGCGTCTCGGCGCCGGCGATCCTTTCACCCTCCCCTCTTCTCCTCTCCTACCCCGCCTCCCCCCGCGGAACCAACCCGAGACCCCGCGTCCCCGACCACCTCCACAACCGCCCTCCCACTTAATCCTTGTATCTCTCCCTCTCTTTCCTTCTATCCCATCGCCCTACCAGTCTTCCACCACCCTCCCACATCTCAATCATTCATTCGTCCGAGTGTGTATGAGCTTTTCCCTCCGTACCCCCCAAACTCTGACCCCCTCCCCTCAATATTTCACGCCTCCATTTATCGTCCGCCGCCACTTCCCCCTTCGTCTCTCACGGTCGTTCAGCCACACTAAATCCCGTCGCATTCTCATTCCAACTCTTTCGGAAACATCCGACGGCAATCGAAACTGGAGGAAGTTTCGTTTCGACCCGGGAGTGTGGAGCGGAACCCAAAAGAGGCCCACGCGTTCCACCCCGGATGAAAAACGTTCGCTTCGGGGTCGTTTGGTTTCGACCTGGGTCGTAGCTCACCGCTCCGGGACGAGACGAGACGCATGTCGGATCGCCCCCTCCTCCCCCGCCGTCCGCCGTGAATCAGGGCGGAAGAAATCACTCTGGACCGAATCGCGGGGCAATCTCGGCCCGAGCTAATAGTGGGTAGATTTCGACGTTTATTTGGACGCTAAACGTGTTTTCGAGTCATTTTTGCCCAGTCGGTCCTCTCCAGCGGTCGATCCAAATGCTGGTGTGACAGGTGAGTATAAAGTTCACCTCGTACTAAGCGGCCTGTGAAATTCCTACGTCAGCATATGAGTGGCCATTTCATTTCCCCGTGGCGATGGAGGATTCAGAAAAATGTCTGGTTCCCAAAAAACCATGCATCTCGGCTATGGATACTCGGAGGTGCCACCCGAATACGAACTCGGAATATTCGGTTATTAGTATTCGACCGCTCTGAGCGCATATCTACTTCACCAGTCAGACCTCAGTTTTCAGAAAAATCTCCTGTGAAGGAACTGTGAATTCGTTCTTTGGTATTTAAATGGAATATATCGGGAATGAACTTACATATGCATCTATATCTGTACGAGTTTAGTCTTAGTTTAAGGCGAAAACTATTTTTAGAGAGCTATCTTCTGACACGCCGCAAATTACCGATTTATTTCCGCCATACTTTCCGTTACTGGTTTACGCTAAAAGTTAGGTTATAAAATAACTTAACCGCCGTAAGCAGTAGCAAGTTTTACTGTCAATGAAATATTTTAGAAGTAAAGGTTGGTAGACGCGTATTACAGGAGATGTCTAGCCTCCCTCGCTATAGATTCTGAAGAACGAAGTTTAGGTTGCATTATTTTGATAAATAATTTGCTTTGGTTTATTTTTCTCGTCGTTTCTCATTTGAATAACGAATATAGATTTGATTTCGTTTGAAAAACACGAAGGTTTTGTGCCTTTTTTTACTTTCCCCCTCCTGTTTTCTTTGCGTAGCGTATTCCTCTCGTAAATAGAAACGCGCCTTGGTCCTCTTTCAGAGAAGGAATGGTGATGACTTCAAGAGTTTTCGAAGAGGGCAGAGAAAAATTTCGCCAACAATTGGTGTAAATGTCTTAGCAAGAGTAATAGTAGCAGATACTATAGAGACATGCCTTTCCGTTACACATAATCGTCGACCTTTTAGATGTTATATTTTTCAGTAAGCGTACAGAAAACGCCTTAAAGTTTACTTTTGAGAATGTACATATCCGTCCTTTGGTTTATTCACTTATCTGTCAAATTAATTCAGTCCTTCGTAAATTAAAGTTGACTTGTATTTGAGGATTTCCTCTTTGTAAACGGCCTATTATTTCTCGATTCTTCGCGTAGGAGATAACCGCTCCGTTATATTGAGAAGAAAATTATTATTGGTGAATAATCGGAGATAGTCAAATCATAGATCCCTGTTGTCTCATTTTTCCTGTCGTCGGATTTCAAGAAATCGGAATACATTTCCTGCTGAGGTATTAAAATTTCGTATTCTGGGTTCCCTGCTGCTCATCAGACTATCAGGTGTGCGGTGAGATAACGATCATTTCAATTTGACCGCTCATGAAACCTCAAACAAGCAATTTAAAACGGTACGGTAAACATTAAAATTTGTTCAATCCATGATTAAAGGGTAATATTTCATGTTTGAATAAGAAAGTTGATGAGTGATTTTTAATTATATTTTCACCACGGGAAGCTAACCATACCACACATACCCACATTTTAATCTTCCAAAGGTGATAACTAAGTTTTTAAAAACAGCATATAGTATTAAAAAGCAATTAATGGCATACAATTACACGCTCATAAAACACCAAGTTAATTGTATTAGCTCTTGGCGAGTCATGTTCATTCTGATGATGAAATAATTATGCAGAAAAAAAATTAAAATAGCGGTTCAGGTGAATGACTAATTGAGGATATGGATTTAACTCTTTAATTCCGTCCCATTAATTATCCTAATTTTCAGAAAAACAATAATTAAAAATATAGAGCATCCAGTTGTCCCTTCCAGGCAGTTCCCCAGGTTATATTTTCTGTATTCTGGGTCCATTCATTGTTTCATTGATAATAACGCGTAATACAAAAGTTGCAGCTCGTTCTCCAGTTTCAGATATTTTCGAAACGGCACCCGTAATCATGCATTTTTCCCTTTAGTCTGTTTTTCTTCAATAGGCTAGAGAATTAGCATTCAAATCTTTGTGTGTTCGTGCCCTCAAAATTGCTTTCAAGAGCTTTCCTTTGTTGGCTGGTTCAAGGTTTCAGCGTGACTCATTTAATTTTAAATTAAAAGCATTCACCTGTCGCGAATTCATCATAAATGAATTGCATAATATACGAAAAGGTTATGAAAAGAAATAAATATTTATTAATGCAAAAATATCAATTGTGGGATCAAACCATTCCAAAGTTTATTGGCAGAAACGTCATTATGTTGCTGTGTATTCGATATGGATGTGATCTATTTGGTATTTTTCTTCATCGCCAGGAATCTCCCTTCTCTTCCGATATTGTGAAAACATGTTCTTCTTTTTCGCGGAACTCTACGAGTTTTTTTCTTTGGCATTTCGTTTGCCTTGCCCGAGGTTACTTATTCTTGCTGCTTCCATCGTTGCCCTGACCAGCTACTGTCCCTGCCCAGTTTGCCTCCTTGCCATTATCTTCACGTTTTTCGGTAGTTCGAATCAGCTACGAATCCTATTTATTCGAATGTGCGCTTTCGCCAAACCTCTACCATTCAGGACGTCGTCGAATGCATTTGCTTCCTTGCGGATGGTATACGACGTAGGATAAAAATTCCTACTATGGTATGTATGAAGCGCAGTTTTCTCATAGCTTCGCTCAGTTTTCATTCACTGCCACACTCCCTACCAAATGCAGTGGGGGAGCAGTTGGTAAATCATAATACCTAAGAGTACAAATCACTCGATAAAAAACAACATTTTTACATTAGGGAATAATTAAGGAGACTATCGAGTTGGTACCGTGACTAGGTCATTAGCTTCACAACCTTCTATAATCCCTGCCTACTCCAAAATTACCCACCTCTACTAAATTACGATCATTTACTTAGCTGTCCATTGTCCCTCTTAAAATGCTGCGGCCTTGGGTAACCATTAGGATTATTATCATACATTGTATTCCCGGGACCACAAAAAACTTTCGAAGAAGAATAAAAATGATTTGTGAAGTAATATTTGTGAGTTGAAGCTGTGTGTGTTCCATTGATCTTTTTGGTACTTATCAATGAGTAATTTTTGGGTAGCACAAAAATTGTAAAAATACAAAATATTAGAAAGGAATATAAAAAGGCCTCAGGAAATCTTTTATCAGTGCGTTGAAGTCCTCCGGGTAGTTATAAATTTTCAGCTGTGTATGGATATGCCTTTACTAAACTAATTTATGGCTCATGTTGTAATTTCGTAAATTATATTGGAATTTCGATCCTAGGGGAAAATTAGGCCTAGCCTGAGTGAGGAATTACGTTGTGCTAGCGGACATAGGAAATAGGAATTGAGTGAGAATGGAAGTGGGGAAGTTTCGTTCCAAAAATATAAGTTGAGTAAGGTTTATTTGCCGGTCGTCGGAGACCAGTGTTTTTCAGACTTCTCTCACCACTCCTCAGCGAAACGTTTTTTTTCTCTCTTCTTTACATTCCTGTGCTTTCTCCTGGCCGGTCGTCTTGAAATGAGATCCGGCTACCCTTGAATGTAGCCTTGCAATTCACATACTCTCTATTCTTTTGCTTTTCCTCATCCCATTTTTTCCAAACCTTGGGAGTCGCAAGGCAATTTTGCCTTGGCCGTCTACTCCTCAACCCAGGATTCCATACGCTTTACCCTCACGGTCTCTTCTTAGAACTCCGGACACCAGTTTATCTTTTGTTTCGAGCGTGATCTTTATTCCGATGTGATTTCCCAAAATGTTACCTCCCGTTTTCTCATGTCTTCGCCATGTCTTAAAGCCAAAAATTTTTTGTAAACGATCTTTATTTCTGAATAGTCAATGCGCAAGTATATAACATACATCCGCAGACCATACACACATATATACATATATATACCTCCTTTGAGAAACAACTCGTGTCGCGACTCCATAGGTGACGATTAGTATTGCATCGGCGGAGATTTCAAATTTTTTTTAATGTAAAATTAAAAAGCAAAATTCTATAAATTATATTGTTTATAACGGGTAAAAATTTACTGTCTACTAGGCTTGCTTGGATTGATTACTGCTGAGTGTTTTTTTTCTTGGAAAGCTTTTTAAATCTTTGGAGTAAATCATTTTGATTTTATTTTTTAGTATTCGTCATCGATACTGACCACGTATTTTTGAAAAAAATTGAAGAAATATAAAGATGTTAATTTTCACGATTCTCCATTCGTTTCAGATAGCTACTTGTTTTTCCGAAGCAGTAATATCGTACGGTCGGTTGTTAAGCGTATGTTCCCACTTTCCTCCCGCACAATTTCTCTTTCTCTATCAGTCCCTTCCATCCTCTTTCCTTCCCCCACACCCTCCTTTTCCAAGCTCATTAAGTTCTTGCATTCTTCTCCGTCCTTCTCATCCTTCCGGACGCCTTCTTGTCATGTTTGGCCATTTTTTTATTCACTGCATTTCCTACGACTTCTGTTTACCCTCCTCGTCGTGTTCACAATTCCTAGTTGTTTTTTTCTGTCCATTTTAAACGCTTCGGTATCCTCATAAACTTCCTTCACTTTTGGCGGAAAGATGCAAGAAGATCCGGACACGCAGCATCTTTGGCGCCGACGCAACATCTATGTGCGCTTATTTTGTCAAACTGAAGGACTCTGGACTGTTTGATGAGCTGAAAAGTCTGAAAGCTGGACCGGCTCGAAATGATGCCAGCCGGATATGATGTGCATTGCATTGGCTGTTTCACTCTGACGGAGCGGGAAAAAATAAATTGCAAATTGTATTTTCGACATCAAACACGCTCGTACGGTATGGATTATATTATTTTCCATATCAAAAATTGTCTTTTTTATTCATGATTAAATTTAATTAAAATTCACATATATGAATTTTAATATGAGTCGCATTAAGCTTAAAAAGCTGATCGCTAAATTCAGTTTGTAACAGTGGTAGTTTTTTTAAGATATATTTTTTCGGTGTCAACATTTAAAGATCATATCTTTTTGAATCGCAAATGAATCACAGTTAAAGTTCAAGAATGTGTCTTTTTGCATGAATCGAATACATTTAAAAAAAACTATGGTCTAATTCCGATTTTGGAACAATGAAAACTTTCAAAGATATTAAATATTTTAGATTTGTTCAAAAGGTATAATTACGATATGTTTCGTCAGTAATTTGGAATGAATCTGCGCAGAAATAATTACACTTAATGACACTACAAACCAGCAGTGTTGTGACCTACGCATGCATGGTTTGGTGCCATGCCATGATATTCCAGGTGCCAGATACCATTTATTCATGGTACTCATGCGTCTATGTTAGGTGTGATGACACGTGCATCCATTGTATTAATTATGCATACCAAAACCGATTATATGCTCTGTTTGCTAGGGCAAACCTTGCATGTATTATGGTTTGCGCGAGTCAGAATGCTGTGGCTCGTGCATACTATATATGAACGGGCTATGAACACCACGTGAGAATATTATGTATTTTATAAATGAAATGCTTAGTAAATTCAAGCCACACAAGTGCCACAAATATACATAGTAACGGCTCTATTACTAAACCAGGTGGTGCTAGCGATGAACTTCTATTGGGCTGGATCTTTAAAGTTTTGAAGCGATTTCATAATGAGAGGATGAACGTGAGTTTTTCCGTGAGGACTCTGAAACCGAGTTTAAAATCGTGAAAAATACACCCAATGCATATATTTTCATCCGTATCTCTCTCACGGTTAAGAAATTGACACGACTTAAAACGTATGATGGGTTTTCAATACTCGCGTGGGTATATTTATCAAATGATATCTCACTCCTAACGTAAGTCGCAACACAGCGGCCGACAAAAGAATGAATTTCCTCGCCGAGGCCTTAAGTGCGTCTATTTTTGAGAGATCATCCTTCCTCCATCTCTGTCATAATATACGTCTTGCAATATCGTCCGCAAAGGACTCTTCATGTCCACGTGACCTCTTGAAACAGGAACTATGAGAGGCAAAGCGGAAAATATGTAGTTTCGGTCGCGGAAAATGTTTCCGACGGTGGGGACCGTTGTTGAGAATAGCTGGTGGACAGCTCATAAAACTTCGAGTGGAGGAGATAAGACAAAGTTTCAAAGATGAGGAGCTGTTCGCGTACCTCCCGCTATTACTACTTTGCGATATAGTAAATGCCTCGGAGGGAAATTTGTGTCCGTAGATTGCGTGAACTTGCTCTAGTTTGGCAGAGAGGAAGAACAAGTACTCACCAGGATTAGGGATGAATGACCGGGATTCTGAACAAAGACGTAGAGGAAAATGGCATAAATGAAAATTACTACTGTGGGGCGAAGCGCTTTGTTGCTTGGAAACTTGGTCTATGATGGAATGGGGCTGGGAACGTTGAATGCTCTTTTGCAATTCTGTAATGAAGAAAATTAGGGAAAAAATAAGATGGAATGGGGGACGAACTATGAAGTGTAAGATATGTATATTGATGGAAGATAGTAAGTTTATGGAGGAATTCCAAGGGAGTAATGTATTAGGATGGGAAGATACTACAGAGCGGGAGCAGGATGTCGGTGGCTCCAATAGAATGAGAATGCAAGGTAAAACGGGAAAGAGGTAGGAACAGAATTGGAATTTGGTACAAAATAATGGTGAATGAAAACATGAGAATCTGAAAAGGAAATAGTGCCTGATGAATTGTGGTTTTATTATATACGAGTATGATATTGCTCACAAAAGGGTCGCGGTAGTAGAGCGTTGGAGTACTGACTGGAGGGTACGAGTTAGATTCCCAGGAAAGTATCTCTGGGCAGCCTCTGCTCTACCTAAGCTATGTGATTTTTCGGGTACCAGATCTTCCTGGGAAACCATAACCGGCACAGGGAAAGGAACTGCCCCCCCTACCCTGGTGTGTGAATTGCACAATCCATCGGGCTTAGTACTGGGTGAACTCTACCATCACCTACCAAACCGATCTTCGGGTTGATTACTGTGTTTATGGTATTTTTAATTGTTTACAGCTGTTGAGTAAATCCATGCAGGCGTGCAATAAGATCAATATGCCGTACAAAAACTTTTTTCACTTTGGAGCGGTAATGATTATATTGTACAAATATGTGCCAAACATTTTGTTTGTGTTCAGAACCTCGTAATCTGGCCTGGAAGAAAGATCGAAATTTTTCATTTCTCCTCCTTCCAAATGATTTTCATTATCATCTACCCAAATACACCAAACCCATGTATTTTTAAAATTACAATCTTTTTCGCTCCGTGAAAATATTTAGAACAGATTCTCGAGCATCCAGGCACTCCTACAGCTTTAACCGACCTTTCAGTTTTCTCATCCGCTTTCCCTCTCCTTTTGTCCCTGCCTAAAAATATCCTTCCGTTTCTTCTTTGCCTTTCCTTCCATGTGTACGTATGTATATGAGCAGACTCCCTATAAATCCTTTGAACGCGAACACTCACGAGCATCCTTTGTTTCCTCCCGCCCCCTACAGTTTAAATGCAATTTTGCGTGTAACGTTTTGTACTTATCCATCCATTAAGATGAGCGGTGAAAAGAGTTTAATGGATAAAAAACATGTTCCTATGAATTTATCATCAGGAGCGTCAAAGCCTTGTCCGTGTTGCATCGAGCGCGATTCATTTCGAAGAGTTCTAAAAAAATAAACACAAATCGTAGTCTGGTGCATGCGAACGGAAGTATTCAATTGCTTTTTCGTTTCCGGACCTCCAAATACCCTTCAGTTTAATTTTCTACCTCTTCCCCCCAAAAATATTTGCAGATGTCATTATTATTCACAAATTTATTTAACTTGTAATGATTGTTTTTCTTTTGCGACGTGCCACCTCGTGGAGTTTTAGTATTTGTTTTAACGGAGCTTTCAAGAAGTCCAAAGTTAAGAAATTTACTTCTCGCTCAGAAAACGCAATAAAATTTGCATTTTAAGAATTTCAGACGTGAGAAACGTATGGGATCGGAGAACGAGATTAATTAAAATGATCATGTTGATGAGCTCGCGTGAAATGTTCTAATTACCCTGACCGTATGTTTACTATATATTCAAGATGGGGTTGTTTTCATCCAGTTAATTGAAATACTTCAAGGCGTTTGTTAATCTCTTCTAGAGCATTCTTAGTGGAGAATTAATTTTTGGCCCTGTTGGGGACAGGAGACCTCATGACATGCCTATCTACAATATTATTATTATATTTGAGTGTCCTAAGAGACGCTTTGGGGAAAGGTTCAGTTATAAAACGTGGACATTTGTAAATAATATCCCTCCGTCGTGAAATGCGCATAATATTTCGCGTCGGTAAATATCGAAACGGTTGATGACCTCATGAATATCTTTACTGTCGACAGTACACGAGACGATCGGTGCACCGCGCCGTGTCCCCTACCATCTTCGTGCACCACGGTAGATTTTAATTTGCACACGTCTTTGTTCGCTTAGGGTGGGATCAGGATTCTGCGGATGTGGAAATCATTGCCTTTTTCTCTTCACCTCTTCTCCGCCCAACTCCTAATACTCCCGTCTCGCCTCGACGTTCCCTTTTCTTCTCCGCCCCCGACTCCCCATCCCCGCCCCCCCCCTCCCGTTCCATCTGCTCCATCCTCAGAGTGGCTGGCGGAGGGATGGAATTTGACGGATTCCACGACGCTGGGAGTTTCGAAATGAAATGGTATGGCGAATGAGTAGTGAGGACGAGAATGGCTAACTCTTATTAAACAGGCTGTCGTCGACTCTTCATTTTCACATTTGATGTCACAAAGGTAGGCTTAGCGTGCGCTGCAGTCACCGGCTTCTATTATAATAATTTTTATGTTTTCCTCTTCGGATTCCATCGTATCGCGAATATTTTTTTTCTGGACGTCAAGTAGGCAATGGTGTAAATTAACCCTCTGTTAAATACCCTAGTAAGTGAATACCTATGTTAACTTTTGTGTCGTGCCGTCCTTAAAGTTTTGTATATATATATATATATATATATATACATATATACGTATTTTCACCGCTTATAAATGCGTTTTATATACGCTCTTATGAGGGTTCAGTTCAAGAGCTGAATAAATTCATCCTTCTATCTCCCGCCCGCTCTTCCTTCGCCCATTCTTCGCTCACCCTTTCAATCTCTTGTGCTGGCATCGCCTCCGTGTAAAAAAAAACATCTTTTATTCCCTCGAGCCAAGGTTTCTCTTTTTCATTTCGGTGGAATACATCTCATTTTATTCTCTCCTCGCCTGCGAATGACGTGGGTTCTAGTGCCCCATCGTGGAAATGCGATTATGATCCAAACTATGTCGACGGAAGTTTATTTATAATCTGGAAACATTTTCGAATATTTCTCAAGTCACTGGATAATTCTTTCCGTGTTTTCGCCACTTAGGCCTTTATTTATGGCGTATTTAATTTTTTACGGAGTTTTCTTTAGCTTATGTATATTTATTACTGATGAGTTTCAGTCAACAACGAATACTCTGGAATGCCGGAATATTTTTTTTATCATTTAACGTATTAATTATCATTTATTCTTAAATGTTTGTGTGCTTTTCAACGCGTAGGGGTCCTCTTCGGGATGATTTCTTTTTCGTATTTGTATGGTTTATATGCATTTCAGAACGGTTTGGTTGTGTGGAGTTTTTGTTTCAGAGAAGACGATGGCCAATGACAGTTGAGATTTATCATATGTGTTTATTAAGGGGCAAAACGATGAATATTTAATGGTTGACATCCTTGTTGCGTTGCTTCATGAGATCATTGCCTCAGGTAATGCAGATATTAAAGATCGTTTTTGCTTCGTTACTCAAAACAATCACCCCTTCCACTTCGCTTAGACTTCCTCTTACTCGTTTTGTATTGTTTGTTCCTTTTAGTTATGTGGTAAATTCGTTAACTAGAGTACAACTGCAATTATTTGGTCATAAATATGTTCAAATATTGACGTCGGGCAATTCGTTCATTGGTTTTACAATTCACTGCACTGTGTCTTTCACAGTCCCATGCATAAAGATCCAGTTGCGAATCCCTTTTTCGATTCTTTGCCCTTATTACCATAGGTAGGAAAATATAACAACCTGTAAATTTTGCTGGAATGTATACACATTACTAGCATTACGTATTGGCAGTTACTTTCAGCACCTTACACAAGGACAAAGGACAGGGGTTTGGATATGGCTAATAAATATGCGTTTTACTCCTATCGAAAAACATGCCTCATGACTAAGCACACTTGACCTAAAGAAAGGGTTCCTTTAATATAAGGGAGGAATTTGAAGTTTCTCTGGGTTTGAAAACGCTTTCCATTCCGTAGTTTCTTAACATTCCAATCGTAATCAAAAGAGAAGCCAACCGTCTCATTCGTCGGGCGATCCATCTAAAATCTCAGAAGCGGTTTCGGGTCGACCTGATCAAACATCCGACGAATGTTTGACCAAGCCAATTAAATTGAGAGGGGATTCTCATTCGGCCAGTGTGTTGATTTTCAATTCACAAACCCGAGATTTGACCTCTGGAACGCCGTGTCTAATCAACCCATAACTTTCCCACGTAAAATCCGTGTGTTCAAAGGTAACCTTCACCAGGTGCTACGTGCGGGTGTACGCCATCTCCGTTTCGTGCCTGAATTTTGGTCCATTCGGGCCGGTGTAACCACCACATAGTTTTTATCCCAAAATTCAATAATCCTCAAATCCCCGTCATGAGCTTTCTCTTTCCACCTCCGCTACAACCTATTAACATAATGTTTGTTCAAGGGTTTGCAGTTTTAATAACCTCAATTAACTCATTTAAATAAATGAAAAAAATGATGGTAACTATTAGTATAAATTGTGAAAATCTTACTGAAATGCTCATTAAAATGAAAATATTTACGTACTTAATAAAGATCATGAAATTATGTTTTTAGAAAGATTATGTATGGGACATTCGGCGGCTTACTAAGGCATCGGAATAAAGTGGATCAACTTTTATTTTATTTTAATCATAAACTTTCTTTGCGAGGGTGGGAGTGTTTTTGAGTTAGTATATGCGCATAGATATCACCACATGCTTGGGAATGCAAAAGCGAAGTTGATTTGTACCACCGCAGCCCATTTGGCCGCAACTTAACCTTAGTACTTTAGTTTGCATTGTAAATGAAATACGGAATCCACCTGAAGCGAAGTATACAGCTCTCATATATACTCTTATCTAGACCTCTACAGCCTGAAATTCCTCTTTAGTACCCTAAAACAAACAAAAAAACTTTGAGTCCTTGTACTTATACGATCAGATCCTTCTCGATATCATTACATACCTTACAAAAGCCACGTAAAATGAAAGGATTCATGTACATTGCTCAGTCTGGTGGGAGAAGATCTTATTACATCTGAGAACTTTGAGAGCTCCAATTGATACGTATATCGTCTTCTACCGTGCTCTTATCCGTCGCCTCCCGTTGGCAGTATTTGATCTCAGCATTTCCCGATTAAGATCCTTCAGGGATTCCACAAGAAGCTCGTATCATATGCAAGGGGGATCAGTTGATATCTACTATCAATAATTAATAACCACATCAAGTTATGAAGGCGGCGCCACGAGGCTTTGGATGCGGGTTTTAAATGGAACAGTGGAGAGGGTCTTATTTGGCCGCCAAAACTAATCTAAACCCTTCTTCATTGCTGTTTATAAAGAAAGTCAATTGCGTTTCAAAATTTACATTGAAGTTTTCGAGCTAAATAAGATCGAGGAACGATAACTTATTTGAAACAAAAACTTTGTTCATGGCTGAAGGCATTTGCTCTGGACCAATTCCTTTTCCATCTCGTTTCATTCTCCCGATTCAAACTCCGTGAAAATATTTTTTTCCCAAAGAACAGCCTAATACAGATCTTTTGACGTCGTGTTGTTTTCGAGCGCTTTGAGAGAATTCGATATTTCATCTTTTCCGCCATTCGCGCACAAAAGAGCAAGGGTGCGGAAAAACGGAAGCTAGAAATTGTGGAATATCGCCTTCTGTGTGGGAATAGAGTTCCACTAAATTTCAACTCCGAGCAGTTTTCCGAGGTGGAATTTTACGGGAGTTCCTCTCACCGCGTTATTTTAGGCGCTCCTTTCAAAACTCCAACTTGCGAAGAAGAAGATGACCCGCGGAAAATGTGGAGGAGCATTGTTTTGACGAAAGTGTTTTGCATTAATTATCCGTGTAGTCGTAGTCTGCGGTATCCTTTTAAAAAAAACATGGTCTCCTTACTGTTGTTACAATGGGAAAGAAAATTGGCGATTGTTTCTTTTCCATCGTTGAACGTTTTTTTTATTCATCCGTGAGGAATTTTTCGTTCGTGGTTGTCATTAAGCGAGCGGATTTGAGTTCATTCGCAACGGTAAGGAAGTGCGTGTACGAGTACAGTATATCTTATATGCGTAATATTATAATCTACAACAAAATACATGCTAGACGTGACTGCCAAATACAGAAATATATATTAATCTAAACCCGTCAAAAATTAATCATGACAAAATCTACAACCGTCGACGAAAAATGGGATGATATGAAAACAATGTGGTCACTCATTTCGTGGATTCATACCCCTGACATTTTCCTGATTTTCGCGACCAATACGGCATCCATTTCCCCGATTTTGTCCCAATTTTTTGGAATTTGATTATGTATTTTTTGTATATCATGCCCCAACACTTGACGTGGTAACTATATCAATGAATTCAGCCCAACTATGATTTCAGCCATTTGCCAGTCTCCACGGGCTTCTGAAAAGACGGACTGATCTCACACGACTTAAAGGAACACTGTTATCACCAAAATTTATCGATTCCCACAAAGCATTCTCGATTCGCACAACAAATATCCGAACTTAAAGAAAAATTTCGACCCATTTACCTCTTTTTTCCCATTAAAAAAAATAAATTGAGGAAATAACTGACTTTTTCTCGATTTTCCCCTTAGGAACACCCTCGTAATTTTGTTGTAGGTAGGATCTTTCGGAGAGGGGGAATGTTGGCGAAGAAGTCACTCGTCAGCATTAGACCACTCTTAATTAAAAGGCGCGAAGAAGCCAGGCGGTTTAATAGCATCCTTTGTATATGTACTTTATAAGTGTTCCCGTCACAGTGTCCAAGCAGGGAGCGGAATTCCTATGAAAAATTGGTCACAGCAGGCATTTATATCCAGACCATCGGCACGTTAAGCCAGCATGTACATTCATACTAGTTTTTCGAATTCACGTACGTAAGTAGGTGCCAGAGAGTGTTGAAGACACTACATTACAGTTGAATTTAAAATAAATATTTTAGTATCCGCAGACCAACCATGGTTTCCGCCAAGGTATTGCAAATGTAAATTTTGAGGTTGAAGCACGTGTTTCCGTTCCAGGTATTTTTGCGATATTAGACGCACAGCGAAGACAGTTTCAGATCGACAGACAATAGTGAGAGGCGACCGACAGCTGAGGTCATCTGCGCCATTAGGGATGGACAGGAAAGGATGAAGAAACCCGACGTCGGCATAAGCCTGCTCTCTCAAAGTGCCCTTCACAAAGCATCTCAATTAGAGATACTAGTGAAAAATATCTGCCGGCCCCGGGATTCGAACTCGGGTCTTCTTGGTGGGAAGATGGATCGGAATGGTGTGTTAGCCACCGCACCATTCCGATCCCCCATGAACCTTAAATCGTTGTGAGAGAGGGCCAGTCACAGCACGAATCCGACCCTTTGTTTCATTGGTAATTGACCTAAAATTTAACCCCTTCCGAAATTTACATCCTGCCGAAATTGTTATCCCATTGAGGAAGTTTTGTTTGATTTAATGTCGCCCGCGGGCATCCATGCGCTCGAATTATTTCCTCGAAAATTCATTCGAATTAGCATCGTAATTTTATTTAGCCTTAGTATATTTGCGTTCATGGGATATCTGGTCCACGGTCGAGCGCAGGGTTCAATGGAGTAATCCCCTACGGCAGTAACATTCCGCGTTCAGTCGTACGATTATTTCTCCCCCCTCTCTCACCATCCCAGTATTCTCTCATCGTTCCATTACGTTTCGCATGGCGTATTGAAATGTATTATTTTTAAATATAATGAAAACGCAGGCGAATGGTGAGTGCTCTCCCTCCACCCCCGGCTAATATGCCGGTGTTTATATATATATATATATCGACGGGATGAGACGAGAGTTTCCGCCCAAGCTTTTCCTCTGTGGCCATTTTTTTCAACCAAAGAGGAGAGGATTTTACCCTAGGAGAAAAATTTATTGGTCGAGATAAAAACGTGCTTAGCGTCCGCGCGACATTACATCGTTTTTACCGGAGTGGACTCTAGCTGCCTCCACCACTACCGTGCCAATGCCCGCGAACAAAAGGCTCGCGCGCAAAATGTGAGGGCAATGCAATGGGACGGATGGAGGAACGTGCACGCCACCTAAGGACCGCAATCCCGACCACCACCGAAGTAGGTGGGGCAGCGGAGTTGAGCATCGCGATGCGATGTGAATTCGGTTTCGCGAGCTTCTCGATGGGTCCGTATCGTGATGGGCGAGACCGCATTTCATTCCGCGCGTGGGTCGTACAATGGAGCGGTGCGATTTGGAGGCATTTGCGGTATGCCGATTGCATCCCTCCCTCTATCCCCACCCCTCCCACACTTATCCTCGCATAGACGACATCGTAGTACAACCCGGACTGCATCCATCCGTCTACTCACCGCCGATAACCGGAAAAATGGTTGGAAATGGGAACGGAAATGCTTTGTTTACGGCGTTAATATGATATGACCTGCCTATGGGTACGAAATCAGCATAAAAATATGGGAACAGATAAAATAAAGTTAACAGTTTCAGGTTTAACTTTGTGGAATTCCTTCATGATGAGGGTAAAAAATAAGAGAGATAAGAAGGTAAAATAAAGATAAAAAATAACATAACTCTTATTTTTTTACCCTCGTCAGATTTAATTAAGTTTTCATTTTCATACATGAGTTTTTATATCATCCAAACTGGTCTTTATTCAAATTCAAACTCTGGTATTTTATTCAAATTTTTTATAAAAAAAGGAAGATGAAAGTATTTTTTTATCCATCCTTCTCGTTTGGATTTCTCCCAAAAACCCTCTCTCCTCTCCAAAAACAAGTGAACTGCCGTCTTTGTTTCTTTGTTTTCCATTCAATCCAATTACTTTATCCATCCTTCTCCACGCCCACATCTCCAAAGCCTCCAATCCACGCCCATCAACTTGCCCCAACGACCAAACTTCCGTGCCGTACAAAACCGCGCTCCATATCAAGCAAATGCTAATCCTTCGCCATTGAAATTGTTACAAAGACTTCTCTATTTATTGTACTACACGGCCTCATTGAAGAGAGAAAGAATCCACCGTACAATACTCTTCTCACTCACCCCGAGCTGTGGCTACTTCCGTCGTCTCTCTTTCCGTCTCTCTTTTGTTTAACTTCTTTTTACATGTCTCACCTGCCTTTTGCATAATCCCCCGTATTCTTCTCTGTCATTACGGCTCTTACTCTGCTCAAGCCGGTCATTCACCCTCATCATCTCCCCCCCCCCCTCTCCTCTCTCCCACCCCCTCACGTTGCGGTGGACCCGGAATCTCTTTTTCTCCTTTCAGTCCCGGCCGCGAGGGCGTAGTTCAGACCCCTGCCGGGCAAACGGACGATTCCCCCCGACGTGATCGAAACGCACGGATTCACGTGAGGGAGTGGCGTGCATTCTCGTGAGGGAGTGGCATCGAAACTGTCGGGCCGTTCGATTGCGTGCATTTTCGCTGAGATGTGGGTTTGGAGGAGCTTGGGGGGAGGTGTGGGAGGATGAAGGCGAAAATTGCACGAAGAAGCGAAATGAATGATGGAAGGTCGGAAGTGATTTATTAGAATGGGACAAAGAGTAGACGGAGACATACTTCTGGATGTACTGGTGAGGATTGGCGTACTGTGGATATAATTTTAGGGACTTGATTATTTATGCTCTGTACTATTTTATAACGAGCCCACCTTTTCAATGTCTAATTGACACTGATAAATGGAATATTTAAATGGTATGCAGTCAGAAATCCGAACTAAAGTTTGTTCATTATTGAAAGTAAGTCGGGAGAGATGTTGTCTCAGTCAGTGATTACAGGTATGCTGTACTATTACTGGGAATAGAATGGTTTGGTATAAAGATAAAGATATTGGAAGAAACTGGAAGGCATTGAGATGCTAAAGATTGTAATATAGGGGAGAGCTTTGGGAAAATTAAGTGAAAGGAAGACAAGATTAATCATTTTTGATCGAATAGACAGAAGTGTATTTTCAGAAGAATGCTAATTCCCAGAAAGAAAAAGACTAAGCTAGACATTAAAATAGGATGGGGAAAAACTAGAGTAGGTAGAACAGTTTACGTTTTGGACCAACACGGTTAAAGTAGTAGGGACGTAAGGAGAAGAATTGTACTAGGCAAAGAGGCTTTCACAAGGAGGAGGGAGTTGATGACAGGGATGTTGAGGAAGGATGTTAAGAAAAGACTCGTAAAGGAAGGAAGTACACAAAGATGAGGAGGGACCTAATGTAGAGTAGGTTGCTGGATTGTGTTTTGTTATGAGTTACAGAATATTTATTTAATAGTTGTGTCTATCCAAAAACTTACCTTAACTGGTAGATTACCTAAAAAAAAGACAAGTGTAAAGTATACAGAGCTAAAGAATGAGTTATTTCAATAGGTAGCTATGGGGTTGAAGAATATTTTATCGCATATCAGTTAGGCCGTGCAAGTTAAGCATTGTGCAGTGCTAGATTCCATCAAACACCTACCCCAACGGGTTAGACTACTTTTAATAATGATGGATGTCATGACGTGTAAAATTCACCATTTTATTCCCATGCTTTGTTGTTGTCTAATTCATAGAGTCTCATTTAGAATTGACAAGTAGGAGAAACGAAGTTTTATAATCATGCTAATGTCGTCTGCGGGTCGCGGTGGTCTAGCGGGTAGAGCGTTGGGCTGCTGAGGGAGGGTCCCGGATTCGATTCCCGGGCAAGGCACTTGGGGCACCTGCAGCTCCACCCAAGCTAGTTGGTTTTTCGGGTACCAGATCTTCCTGGGAAACCATAACCGGCACAGGGAAAGGAACTGGCCCCCCTACCCTGATGTGTGAATATTCACTCGCCGTCGGGCTTGGTACACGGGTGAGCTCTACCATCACCTACTAAACCGACCTTCGGGTTGATTACTGTGTTTATGGTTTAATGTCGTCTATGTTTTATCATACATTTATAGCCTCGTGAAGAATAATATTTTTTTTGCTTATTTTCAGTTTCTGCATCAGAAATTTCGAAAGGGCAAATCGGACAAAAATTATATATTTATAGCCACATGAAGAATATTATTTTATTTTGCGAAATTTTCGCTTTTCGCATCAGAAATTTTTAAAAGGCCCATCGAACAAAAATGAAAGCTGCAATAAAAAAAATATTGTTCCTTGTGATAAATGCTCTTGTTCCTTAATTAGAAACATAATATGAGTAAAGAATGTTCAACAATGAATGAATGCGAAGGGAATATTAGTTCTCAGAAAGGTAATTTTTTTTTAAATTAAGGATTTAAAAATTTCCGGCTCCGCGGCTCAGAAACCCGGAAGGTGCAAAATCCTCGAATTTTTTTATTTTACCTTAAACCGATTTTGAATGGAATTAAAATGGCTCGTGAACTGGGTGCACGCGTGAATCGAGGCATGCCCACATCCAATTAAGCTTGACACCGCATTCAACCCTGACCCATCGTACGCTTAGTAATAAGCCCGTACGAATTCCTTCGCTTCCTCTATTCAACTTTTTTTGCTTTCATGAGTCCTCTTTTGTAGTAGCTTTTTGCCTTAATTTCCTCTCCCTTTCTCCATCCGTCTCTCTATCTCGAAATATTTCTTGTTTTGTGCTCGTATAATCCACTCCTCTGAGGGAGCCACGGCCATCCATCCCTCTTCTACCTCCGGTTCTTTTCCGTCATTCTGAAGTAACCTCATTCCACCCTCCCCGTTCACTCCTCTCTCTTCGCGCTCGCCCCTCGTCTCCGCGCCCTCCAACCATCTCTCACTCCCCTTGAACCAACCACTCATCCCTCTCATTTTCCCCTTCTTCATCTCCCTGCGCTCCTCTGTAACTAATGCTCCGGGGTATCCATCACGTCTCCTTTGATGATCCACACTTTTTTTCTCATTTCTTTCTCTCTCGCGATTGTCAATGAGCAGACAGTATGGGCAATACACGGCGTGCCGACGTGGGTATCACACCAACGGGATGCGAAAGCTTAATTCTTACATAATACTCCCGAAGCGCAAATTGTGGACCATTCGTACTTATTAATCCGTACATTTCTTTTTCACTCGTTTATTAATGTAGAATGTTGTTACATTTTTATCTCCCATTCCCTTTTTAATTTCTTTCCCTCTAATAGTAATTGCCTATCTAATGGTGAGGGTATGTTCTGAACAGCCTTTGATCAATTTTTTGATTCAGTTTATGTGATAATTTTGCCTATAGTGATTTATGATGGGAAAAAGTACGTCGATGAATGAACGTCTGTGAATAATGAATGGAATGTCTGTGAATGGATGAATGTCGATTAATGTTTTTGAATCTAGAGCGAAAGAAAAATATTTTTTTCAGGTTTCTTTATCGTGTAGCTTTATCAATCGCTCTGGTTGACTGTATCGCCCAAAGAAGTAATGTCATGGGTAGCGTAAATTAATTTTCGAAATTAAACTTAATTTTTTAGTCATTTCGGTGGAAAAATTATTGGATCCCCGTCCGCTGATCTCTCTATTGGTCTTTAAAACTAGCTGTTGATGTCATATTGAATGTGTCTAATGCAGGGTAATCTTATATATATATATATATATATATATATATATATATATTATACGATATATAGTATGTCTATATTCCTTCTGTGCGAGAATTTTAATTGAATTATGCTTCAGAATATACGTAACAATATCGTCAGTGTGAGATGTTTGAAGAAGGCTAGAGCGTAAATAGTAATTTAGTATTTGTCTTATCTTGGTAGTATTGAACTTAGATCTGGTAGGGAATCGGTAACGGTCGCGGATCGCGTCGAAAGCAATTTCCGAGAAAATTTAAATCTCTCTGGAAAATCAATAAAGTATTCTGTTGGATGGAATCGAAAGGATGGATTGTTTCGGATACCAAAATGCTCGAGGAGCAAAGCAGATCCCAGAGGTTACATGATTGTTCCGTCGAGAGGATAACTTACATCATTCTCTCGGGTGATAAAATGTCCTTATCATTTGGTTTCCCGAATAAATCTGGTTCACCAAATGAAAAGCACAACAGTATCAGACTCTCAGTACTCATCTAAGCGTTGATCTACTCTTGAGCTATGGTTCTTGGGCCAGGGGCCGAACGCATTAGCTATCAGGCTGACAATGAACTGTCTACGTGCCTGCCTTCATTCCTGCCTTCCCTAAAAGCCCCAGTATTCATCAGTTCTGCAAATGGTCCTTGCCGCTGATAACTCCTCATGACAATCTTGGATGTTTTATAAAGCAACAGGGTCCTATCTTTGACAGCGCGGAAATCAACAGATTTTACTGATCTCCATGTATATACATATATGTCATGGAATTACATACGACGGTTTAGTCGTTACTTTATCATTTTTTAACATGTATTTGTTTGGTTACCTATTTGTATGTTGTTTGATTCATTGTGCAGATAGACTATACCCTTTTTCCAAGTTTTTTATTGCAACTGATGAATGAAAATGATTTTTTTGCTTGAAACTCTTGGGTAGAATAATCTAGGGGTAGGAATGAAAGGTTCCAAAATTGGAACTAGCCTCGGCGGGAGGGGAAAGAAATAACTCCAAAATAAGGGGCTTTGCGGTGCAGATGCGTGTTACATCGTCAAGTATATTACCATATTTACGTGTTTTTCATATATCTGCTATCGAATATCAGGGTTCAAGAAAAATTATTATTTTTAGTAGCAGTACCGGGTCGGGGTAATTTTTCAATGGGCCCAGGCACTACGCACTGCTGTGCTTCTAAATCACGACTAACACGATAAAAATATCTTTAAGCCTCATAGTACGTATTATTTAGCTCTGTGTACTTTCTACCTCCGTTGATTCCACCTAAAATACATATACTTTTTCTCACTCTACATCACTTTTGGAACATTCTCCCCTCTATTACCGTCTTCAGCATCCAATTTCCTCAAAGTACTTCCTACATCCATCCATTGTTTTCTGCACGAAATATAACTAGGCTTAAATTGGGGCATGAATGCTGCTGCGAAGTGAGGACGTCATTATTCACCACTCAGCACGCGATATAAAACCAGACAGCACAATACGAATCCTGTAATCTGCTGGTAATAAATATTGAGAAAACCATATACCGTTTCAGTTTCATTGCATTTTACATACCTTACCAGAAGGAAACGACATTTTCTCGTCTGTGAATAACCGAGTAACCGTTGGCGTATTTCTCACTGTTATAAAGGTTCTTTCTCGGCTTCTTTTTTTTGTCTTGTCAATATTTTTAAAATTGTGGTGTGCGGTGAGTCCGACGCATCTGTATTTTCCTCTATGAGATTTCGTGAACTAACTATGCCCCATAATTATAAGCACATTCATCAATAGGGACTTAGTTTTGATAGGCGATATTGGACTCTATCTGATTACCATCCTAAGTCTAATACTTCTTATGAAATCTCAATTCAGCGTGTGGTTCCTGCAGTATTGGTTTCCCAGAAGCGTGTGACTCCGCGAAAATCACGCACCTCTGCTTTTGATGGGTTTAACCGGAAGTATCACTCTGGTTTGAGCTCAGGACTCTCCGGCTCAGTGGTTCACCCATTTGAAGGTTCCTGTCATATCTTTCGTGATTGCATGAAAGTTAATCCACACGTCTGGAACATATAGAAGACATTTAGAGTCAAGGAAATAAAAAATCAGCCCTAAGAAGACCAGCAAAGGCAGAGATGTTCAGTGACATACCTTGTTATTCTCAAAACTTTTGAGAAATGGCGATTAATTTCGGGATTTTAGATTTTAAATTGTTAGTCTTTTAGTTTCGCAAATTTAAATCAGTATCTATCGATTTTTGTCGCTGTATAATTCTGTAAATTATGGCAGCATACCGGTCAGACCTCAGTGTCACTTGCGTCATGAAAATACCATATTTAAGTGCGTAAGTCGGTGAAATCTATGATTCAATTAAGCTATTTTTATTGTCACAGCAGGAAATAGTTTCATTTGAATTTAATTTTACTCAAATTTCGTGAAACGTACGGGAAATAAACACCAATCTAAATCGACAGTCTTCCGCGTGTCGGGTTGAAGTACTCGTACTAAACCAGCTGAATTATGCACTCAATCATCAGGAAGTAGCTTGAAACCGCTGGTCGCTAAATAGTCGTGCTGCTAAATATCCCCCCCCCCTCGCAATAAGTGTCAGCTCGCTGTAAAAATGATAACTATTGGCTGGAAAACGTGTAAAAGTAGGTTAAAATCCGTAAATTTAGAACTGTAGCCTTTTAACTTACCTCAGTTTAAAAACGAAATCATGATGTGCTAGAAAGATTACCTGGGATTTTATGACATGGCTAGCAAGCCAAACACCATTGAGTTATTTCCCGGCGTTCCATCATTGTATGTCCTCTCTTGTCGGGTGTACGGAAGGGAAATATACCAATGTTGACCAACGAGTTCCCGGCCCTTTTCCCTGTCGCATATTCATAAGGAAAAAATAAAGATTGCTTGCGTTGGTTTGTCCAACTTCCTCATCTTAGAAAGAGGGAAGAAACCTCGCGTGTGTTCGAGAAACTGGCTTGGACTACGAATCATGGGAATATTTACGTACATGTTATTAAGTACAAAAAAGACCTGATGGTGTCCAAAGTTGTCTAAAGACAGACTCCATTACGTTTATTGAGCTAGCTGCTACTCGGACGCTCCACGATTGGAAAAGGAAGATACCCGAATATCATATATTTTATCTCTCGACATGTTCGGCAAGCGTTTTGAATGATAGAATAGTAGCCCGCGTGAGAAAATAAACCATCCTTGGACCTGTGAGTTAAAACTACAAGCCCGCTCACGAGTCATTGTAATTCGTCCATGCAGAACCTTCAAATTACAATGAATCACCTCCAACGCTCATCAACTCCACTACTTTTGAGTGTGCATGCTCCTTGGAATGATTTATATTGGATTCACGGTTGTTTTTAAAGCGCCATTAAATTAACTTCTGGATTCGAGAAACGGTTATCCGGTCTCTCGATTTCACTCCGATGAGAAACCATCTTCGCGTCCGAAATGGTCGGAAACCTTTCCCTCTTCCCTTTCTCCCCCACGATCATAATCTCACACTCAACCCCGCCTCCCTTCCCCTCACCCCTTCGCATTATCTTTTTATAACCCATTCACCCCCCATCTCCCACCTCCACTGCGAGTCACCGCTTGCCCGAGCCCCACCTCTCCCGGGCGCCTCCACTTGGCACTGGCCGATGACCGGCATTCGGACCAGTGCTCATGTGAGTTTAGGACAAGAGCATTTCATAAAACATTCCTTCCCTCCTCATTCTAGCTCTCTCTCTCTCTCTGTCTCTGGCACTGCTGTCGTCAGTCCTTTCGTTATTATTACTTGGAATTCGTCACAATCCGGACGCTTTGGCTGGTGTTCACGTTTGCTATGGAATTCCTTCAGCTAAATATGCGTAAAGGATGGAAAAGGGTTCGGGAGGTTGAAAGTTTTCCGAGAGTTCACATTTGACCTTCCAGGCTCCTCAGAATTCTCACCGTGCTTGACCTCTCCCTCTGTCCATCTCTGCCTTTCATCAAATCTGAATTTCAAACTCCAAAATTAGTACCAGTTGTGATACTTGAAGAGGGGGGTATAAGCTTTGAAGTTTTTCAAAGGAAATGGCTATGCCAAATGAGAGCATGTCATGAAAAGGAAGGTTTTTGACAAAGCAAAAACGAAAGATTGAACGGATAATGGAATAATAAGGACTTTGTTGTCTCGATTCCACAACATCACGCCTGACTCTTCACTTTTCGGATAATGGAATTTCACCCGAGTGGAATTATGTTCTTACGATCTCATCATCATCAGTATTTCAATCCTGGGATTGATTTACTGCAGCCCTCCATTCTACTCTATTTAATGTCAATTCCCTCAATCCCTGATATCTTCTCTATTTTACGTCCTTCTTAATTTGTTCTATGTACATGTCTCTTGGTCTTCCTCGTGGAATATTCCCTTTTATTATACGTATTCCTAATCAATTCACTGTGCCTCATTCTGACTGCCCAATCCATTCATTACTTCTTTGCCTTGGGTTCTCCATATAGTCCTATCCTCGTCTGCTCTTCTATGTACTTCCTCGTTCCTTACTTTGTATGTCCACTTAATCTTCATCATTCTCCTCCAGCACCATGTTTCCAAGGCTTTTATTCTTTGCTGGTCCACTTTTCCAATGTTCCGTCTCGGAACCATAGAGCGCCATGCTTCACATAGAAGTCTTGACGAATTGCTTCCTTGTTTCCAGCCTTCGGTTATAGCACATAGGAAGGCCATCTCCTTCATGAATGCGTTCTTAGCTTGGGCTATTCTTCGCTTGATGTCGGTCAAACTTCTTCAATCCCATGTTATGCTCTATCCAGGTAGATGAAGAATTCCACTTGCTCTAGTTTCACCCCTCGAATTGTGATATTTGCATTCAGCTTCTCTCTTCCTCACACTATGATTTTAGTTTTCTTCTTGTTGATGTTCATGTTATATTCCCCCAGTGTTTGATCCAGCACTTACGGTTGCTTGCAGGTCCTTTCGCGTTTCCATCACTACTGCAATGTCATCTGCAAACCAGAGTATGTTGATGTCTTCTCCATTTACCTTGACTCCCTTGATACCCAATTCTTGTTTCTTTTATTGCCTCTTCCAGGTATACGTTGAATATTGCTGGCGAGAAGTTGCATCCTTGTGTTTATTTTGGCTTCTATTTTTCTTCCATTTTTCGTTTGCATTGTTGTAACCTGAATCTTACGTTAAGTCCAGGGGTAGAGCGTTGAACTAGTGACCATAGGGTCCGGGGTCGATTCCCGGGCACTCTCAGCTCCATCCAAGCTTTGTGATTTTTCAGGTACCAGATCTTCCTGGGAAACCATAAACGGCACAGGGAAAGTAACTGGCCCCCCTACCCTGATGTGTGAATTTCACACGCCGTATAGGGCTTAGTACTGGTTGAACTCTACCATCACCTACCAAACCGACCTTAGGGTTGATTACTGTGTTAATGGCTTATATAATTATATACGAAAGATTTATTTTTAAAGAATTATTTATTAATTTATAAATTATAATTTAAAGAGGGGCTGAATCAATTCCCTCCTTGGGACTCCTACCTTGAGTCATCTTAAAGCATAGTAAAACCTTTTCCATACACTTAGGACGATCCCTAGAAGTATACTGTTGTATACATGTGTCTGAAAGTTTTCAACTTTTTAACAGTATACAAATACTGTTGTATAAATGTGTCTGAAAGTTTTCAAAATATATATATATATATATATAATTTTTTAACCCTGAAATGGCTGAAAAGTTGGACGAGATCACGGAGCATATTAGCAGTTTTGTTGGCTCTCTGCATAATTTTCGTCATATATTCATCCCAATTCACGCGGTTATAAGAGAATAGCATATGCAAGGGTTAAAATATGGCACGATGTTGGAGTGCCTTTGGTTCGCTTCTGGGCTTCCTCCCCACGTCACTCCTTTGAGGTGAGGGAAGGGTGGTGGCAGTCTCTATCTCTCTCTCCCCCTCACAAATACACGCACACACACACACACCACTCGTCTATTATTTACGGATGTCTCACGCACCACTCTTGGATTTCCATCTCAGTCCTTTCTCGCGGGGATCACCTCCCATCGCATCATCTACGCCGCCCTCTCGCCATGGTCGCCTTCGCGAGGCTCCACAATTCCCTCGCGAGATTAATTCGTCGAGAGTGCAGTTTATCACGTTTTCAAAGAGGACTTACACGCGTGTACTCGCGTGCTTATGTGCGACACAATTTTTTTTTCTATCTCTGCTTTTCATGTTAATTCTGGCGCGTGGTCGCCCCAGCACGTTACGAAAACGTGCCAAAAGCTTTGGTGCCCGTCGTAACAGATCAATTTTTGCTTCCACGGATCAATTGAAAATCGATTTTTGCGCTGTGGAAAAGCATTATTCGTCGACCCCGGAGGTTGGAGTGATGGGTTAGGTGAGAACTCACCGTTGACTGATCCCGTGGTGCGTAAAATCACGCATTTCAGGGCTGGAGGAACGGTTCCCTTCCCTACGCCGCTTGTGACGCACTAGATAATTTGGTACCTGGTCCGGAAGAAGCATTAGGAAGTCTCTGGGGATTCCAAATCCCGAGATACGCTGGATCACGGCTTGAATAGAATTGTGCGGCACTCGAATTCGAACATCACATTGAGATGTTCATTTAATATTGAAAAAGTGTTAATGTATCGATATCGACATTGCATATCGATATATACGACAGCGAATAACGTCTCACATAGCCACAATCATTCATCTAGTGGCGCCGTATTTGCATCTCACGTGATCGCAATATAGATATTATATAATAGCCGCAATATACGAGTAGATATTATGACTTAATGGAGTACTACGGCTTTCTGATTCGGTGCAGTTTGCGGTTCCAGTTTTATATATTGAAAACTGTTGGGTCAGGAAATTTAAATTTTGCGTTTTCTCGAGTTGAGCGGAGACCCCGGGCAAGACCTCTGGTAACCAGAAATTCACATCACCACCCCTCTCCTTCACATTTTTAGGTTGGTTCTCATTTCCTTCGTTTTACGTCGCTGGAGTTTATGGGCACGAAAAGTGAAAGCATCATGAAAAACTATTTGGGTCTCATGTACCCCGCACCATTATTTCCAGCGTCCCGGTTTATAAAATAAAAACATGGATGCCTGAATGTAATGTGGAGGGAACTGGCACTAATGGCTCTCCTTTTCCTTAATCTCGGAGCGATTTCTGGAAAAAAAGAGACTTATCGTGGAGCATTAATTTAATCGTAAGACTCAAATGAGTAAACACTCGTACGAGAATTTAAGATTTCTTTCTCGTCGCTCGACGAGATAGTTGGCTTGCCTAGACAAATTCTTGCGATCACATTTAAACTTCGCTTCGTCATGCAAATGGTCACCATCTCAGATGTCCTTGTTGACTGTTCATTCACGCCGTGTCATCACAAAACTCAAAAAGTGCGTAATGAAAGATAAAATGCCCTTGCATTCCACTGAACACAATTTATCTCCACCCCGTCCCACATGCTACGGTCGCACGTTTATAGCTTATGTATAACTTTTTGCGGGAAGGATAAGCAAAATACTCGGGAATCCCGGAAACTTTTAGTGGACCACCGCCCAGGGAGCGAGCGAGGCATTTCCGTTCCGTTGTGTAAATAACCGGAGCATTTGCTTACGTCGCGAAGCTGAATGAAAGTTTTATCTTCTCAATCGGCATTCGAAGGCTCCAACGATGGCCAAAAATATAATGTTGGCGCGGACGAATTTGACACGGTTGGAAATAGATGCAATGCGGATATGGGCATCGTCATGCCAGTAGAATGTTGGGAGGCTGGCTGCGAGTTTTAATGGTCGTGGGATCCGGTAGCCAACCTGTCTCGGAGGAAGCCCAAGGGGTTGATTTGAGTGGTGAGACGATTTGTGGTAAATTGATTTAATAAATATAACTTAATTGATCCGTCTTTCTCTTGTTACTTTTGTCTGAAATGTTTGGAAGGTTTTAACTTGGAATAACGAATATTCTTAATTTTAGTTCATGGAAAAAAATAATTTATATTACACATGCTGATTCAAATTGGTTGACTGTATATTTTATATGGTAATTCAGCAGTAGTACCCGAAGTAACGTTTCGTTATTCTCGATCTTTCATTAATGTTTTATTTGAATATTTTTAGTCTGTTCCACATTCCGTGACCCGTAGTTATTGTGAAACCTTACCCAATTGATATTCTCTTTTGTAACATTTAATGGGGATTTCTAACTTCGATTAAGGACTACCATAATCACTTATACCCTGTTTCACGATGTTTCTCAATTTTTCAAATTTTTACTTGTGCTCCACCGCGTTATAACCTCAATTCGTTTCATCAAATTTTATGGAATACAAAACATACACTTCATGTAACGTTTCTCTCCTGGCGATGATGATTAGAAGACTGTAAAACAGTCTAGAGTGTCTATTGAATCATTGATACATGCATTACTTCCTAGGAATATAAAGAATTAAACTTAACCCAATTATGAAATGTTCGTTTTTTCATGAACCAAATTTGGCGATTTGTTAACCTATAAAAATCTGTTCGTACAGGACATCTCGATACACTTATGGCAATTGAGAGTAAAAAATAAGGAAAACTTTGCACTTCCACACACTTTTAATACAATACGACCATGGTTTCGATGCTGCGCATCACCTGATGATGATGTGTGTGGAAATGCAAAGTTTTCCTTATTTTTTACCCTCCTCATGAAGGAATTCCACAAAGGTAAGCCTGAAACTGTTAGCTTTATGGCAATTGACCGCCGTGTCAGTTGTAATTGTTTTGCCGTCTGATACCGTTAATGTTGTATTTGACTATCGTGGCATAGAAAAGAATATGTCGACGAATCCTTGTTTTTTTTGGGAAATAGGTTATATAACGGATTTCTTCCTGGTTCTCATCAGTACCTTGTTTGTCTTAATGGATACCTAGAGTATCTGAATATCGCGCAATAATAGTATTGATATCTTAGTAATACCGAGAGTCGGAGAAGCTGAGGGTGCTCTTTTGATTCGTATCTATTAATCTTTTTGAAGGCAACTGAATGATCCACGTTGATTTCATTTATTGATGCACTGGTTCCACGAGAATGTGTACTAAATTGTTTAGGGATTTTATCACTCGGGTGACTGGTCAGAAATGGAATTTTAATCGAGTCATTTTCCAAGCTGATAACTGTGGAGCAAGGATAAGATTGAAAAAAAAAGTCTCGCATTAAATTCTGTTAACGTCATAAGAAGAGAAAGGCGGAACTTCGTACGCGAATCATGGAAGCTGTGAATAATGGAGGTCGTTTGTGATATGGGGAATCTCTTTCATTGCGTGATCTAGAGTTTGAAAGGGTAGCATTAAGGGTCTCAGAAAAGGCAAAGGAGACACCATCCGATGCGATCAATAGTTCTTCTTAATTAGACACAATAGCGTTGAAGCCTTAAGAACAGAGGAGATGAACTTGATCGTTGAGTCAGATGTGAAATTCACGAGAGTATTTTCGCATTCGCTCATCCATGTCCATGTTGCATAAATTCGTCTGTTCTCTATAACTTGTTGTTAAGAGCTGTATTGATGATCCGTGGAATCTGAAATTCACCAGAAGAATTTGAACCATTTTTTCTTCTGTAAATTCAACGAAACAGAAAAACTAACGACTGAGACAAAACATCGAGATAAACATGTATACGATATCGGATTTTCTACTTTAATTTGGTTTGGCGCCTTATCCCGGCATGGGACGCCTCTTTGAATTGCGTTAAGGTGATTAACCAATTCAGCCATCCATCGGTAAATATTCCTTATATCCATATTCCTACTTAATAAAGTGTAGCGTTTGGAGAAGCTTTAATGAAAGACGGTCGTAAATGTAATCGCGCATATTAAAATAGCATGAAGCGTGCATAAAATATGCATTGCAGTGCAATGGATCACACTTGTCACCCGTTGGGAGTACGGAATAATTTCGTTGCACAGCGTCGGCTGAATGTCATTCGAGTCTATACAGTCTCTCTTCTATGTGAATAAAAGTATCATTACGGTGGAATGCAGCAGATTATGAAGTCATTGATGAAATAAGGAACACACTGTATTCGTCCACTGAAATTCAGTTTAAACATACGTAGTTGGGTCTGAAACCATCGCATTCTGATGTTATTGCTTGATAAGCGCCCTTCTTTTACTCTTATAAGAGTAACAAAAGATAAATATTTAACTGTTGGCATGTTTTGAATACACCGTTGGCTAACAATAAACATACAAGCATAGATTTAAAAACGACGGTGATGAAAATATTTTCGAATTCCCAAGCGAATGAGAGTCAGCTAAACATCTCATAAAAATAACGTTCATCCCGAGAAAGAAAAGAATATTCGGCGTATTCGAACCCTTTATCAACTTCGGCTTGGGTCTTGTGTCCCTCTCATTCACTTCCAAGGTCCAACACAGGAATGAAATACGTGTGTCATGAAAGTGCACTTGAGAAAAATAACACAAAGCAAGAATGTATGTACGATCTAAGCTTATCATCTAAGAAATCCAAAGTGCTGTAATAGGCTTTTCCTTGAAGGAAGTTGGTTTCTTTCTTGAAAACTTTCAAAGATAAAACATGCTTGTTAACATCTTTGAGTTTATTTCAGAGGGCTTATGGGATTTGGTGATATCCTTTGACGAGCTACTGCATTCTATTTTAATTTTAAGGCGCATCCTGTTTCCTGCGATTGCCATTCAAATCCATTGTCAATTGCATCGTGATGTCAATGATCACTGTTGAAAGGGATGCTTGCTTCCAGACGATATTAATGAACAATTGAAAAAACTCATATTCGTTCGGTGACCAAAAAAGGAAAATTTTTATCCACTTATTTGTTTTCTCTAAAATACTCCTAGTGGTAACTATTAGTATTTTACCTTACCAATGATCTGATTGGACATTTCAGTAAATGATCGGTACATTACCATTTACAAAGCACACTCACTCCCTCCCCCTGTTTTGGCCCGTGGTTTTCTTTTTAATTGGAAGCATCGCTTGCAATAGACGTGCGAGCCACTAACGGAAACTGGCCGTGAATGCATCATTTCAAGTGCAATTCCTTCTCCCCCACTCGGAACCAAGCGCGTCGCGCCGTGGGCGTGATTGCCGGCTCTAAAAGCATCCACCTAATAAACGCTATTTTCAGTCTTTGAGTCCGCCCTCGACAGGATGAGGCGCCCAGCTTTTTCAATTACGAGATCAAACGGCTCTGCTCGAGTACTGGGAATAAATCCGATGAGTCCATTTAGCCGAACGAGACTGAATTCCTTCCTCCTGGTTCAAGTGAATCTCGCGAGACCGTAATATTCGTGTCTCGGGCAAGAATATTGAATATTCGTTGTCTTTCGCGACCCACGAGTGGCGATAAAAAATTATAAGATGTATCGTTTCCATGGTGCATAGTGATAACATATTTATTATTCAGCTGTACAAAACGTAGTGAGGATGTTAAGAGAAAAATTACTTTGGCGAAAGAAGTATTTGCCAGAAGGAGGGACTTTATCATAGGTGCGCTACATTTGGAGGCAAAGAGATAATTGGAAAAGACTAATATGGAGCGAACCGCTGTATGGATCAAAGGAGGCTAGAGGATGAGCGTTGATTAGAGGCTTGTGAAATGGCGAAGAATTAATGAAGAAAGTTAGAAAGAGAAACATACCAACACAAATTTTTAAATATGTAGTGTAGAAAATGAAAGATAAGCGATATGCTGAAGGCCGTAAACCAACGCCGTGAAATCAACTAAAACTACCCTTGTTATTGGGGTAAATGCTATTCCCAATAGCCAATCCGAAAGTCAGGTTCAAATCTCTCGCTTCTGCAGCAACCTTAAAGTTTACTGGTTCGTAATAACGATTAACTTAACTTTAGCTACCGATAATACATTCACCTAATCGTTGAATCGTTCACCTCGCATTAAATTCTGTTAACGTCATAAGAAGAGAGAGGCGGGACTATTTCCGGCGGCTGTTAACTATTTCCTAACTTCGAGCTATTGACAAAAACAGTTAAAACTATGCTCTCCAATCGTAATAGTTTCAGGAATGATGCTCGTTCGCAGAAAAATGCCCATTTTTAAGCATGGGTAGGAATCAAGCCTGTATAGCCGTGCGTCGGAAGGGCGATATTTTTCTGACAACAACCTTTACTAATCCAAGAGGATATATTAATGACAATTGTGGATTATATGTAAAATAATCACTTTTTAGCGCTTCGTAGTAAACGTTTTCCTGCGTACTAATTGGGTTATTCCAATATCAAATAGGAAATTAGGTAATATGTATCCACATCTCGCCAGAAAAATTTCATTTCATAACGCTGTTAAGAAAGACACAGATTCGTTAATTGATCAATGGATTATTAAAAATATCAAATTAGGTATAACTTCTGGGGTTTTCCTTTCAACGGGTTGGTATTACATATTTTTTTTAAATACGCTATTATCATCAGAAAACAAATGAGGAAGTGCTGAGTATGCTGGGGAGGAGAGGGGATTGCTGTTAGAAATCATAAGGACACAAGAAAAATGGATATAAAGCATATTGATCAGCAGTGTGATGTTGAAGACTGTAATAGAGGGGAGAATTTCAGGCAAACGAGGAAGGGGCGGGAATAGGATAAGGATATTGGACGAAATGAAGGGAGGAAGTACACAGGGATGAAGAAGGACTTGATATAGAGTACGATGTAGGATTATGTTTTGTTAGGAGAGTCAAGAGAACTATTCGGTTGTTGTGTCCATCCAAAACCTACCTTAATCGGTAGGTTACCTGTAGTAATAATATTATTATTATCAGATTCACATGCTGAATGCTATATATTGCCTTTAAACATGAGGACAGTAAAACATGAATGTGGTTATGAGTGTGAATGTCATTTCTGGGTGCGATAATGATTGCTCACAGAAAAGAAGAGCATTATGGAATAAAGGTTACGATGACGTTAGCAATACATTTACGTGGGAAATGAAGTTATCTTTTGGTTTGTTCAACCTTCCGTCTGCATTCCCTGGGTTTATGGCCTTCGCCCGGATTACGAAACCCGTTCGAATGGGAAATCCTGTGTAGCCCGCGGATTGTTACGCGAGACGAACGAAAAAAATACGACATCTCCATAATGGCCCTTTATTTTGCTCCCGCTTTCCATTTCGGTGTCCTCTCATCAGTTCGAAAGTTGATTTCTCGCGCCAATTAAGGGAGTCTCGCCGAGTTCCCAGACCCTCAACGGGCTCACACGCGTCTAAAAAGCCCCTTCTCCGTTCGGGGAAAAGAGACGAGCGAGTCGCCATCGTAGTTTTTGGGGAGACACCGCGTGTCATTAGCGGGTGGGAACGACCTCGAGGACGGGCGGGCCAGGAAGAGGAGGATGACGGGAAAGAGCGGAGGGACGCGGGAGAATAAAGGATTCGGAGGGGAACGTTGAGATTGGCTCATTAAAGGATGTGATGGGTTCGGCGCAGAGAAAATTCCTCGGGAGCACCCACGTCCAATTTCATAGTGATAGCAGTAGGTTGCGGTTTTGTGCCCTCTGACATCTAAGGTTAAATTGAACAGTCTAGCCCGCGCTACTAACACACACGGTACCCATGCATGAATAGAGACAGAAGCCGTTTACAATATTGGTACGTTACTGACCTGTCTATCCAAGGGTTCACTCTTTACCGTCCGAGCGTTTCCGAAAATCTTATGCGCTCGAAAATTAGATGGAACAGCTGGCTTCATGCAGTCCAAGTGAAAGAAAGTTCAAATGTAGAAATATCCACTTTTTTCGTATCCTGGAGCGATTTTTTTTAATATTGAAAAATAACGAAATTCAAGATAGCCTAAGGATGAGAGGAACCTGGAGTGGAATCCCTCTCCTCCCCTTGTATCGAAACTGAACATTTCCCTGTGGCGAAACTAAACCCAGTTGTATACTCTAGCTTTATATCGATCGGACCGCATGGTATTTTAAACTGAGTTTCTAAGTCACTACATATTTTGATTAGGGAAAACGTAGATAGTTGTTCACTTCACTTTGTTTTAGTGTCAGTACCTTTCGTTGTATCTCCTGCTCTTTCATATAAAATCATCAATAAAGAGGTGAACTATCTTGAATCCACTATGCACGACGACTTACTGCGATATCTACGTACAAATATTGAGTTCGGAACTTGGTTTTTATACCTCAATCACATATTTATGGATCTTTAACATAAACGGCCCCAAAGAATTTTTGTCGTTTTCTCCACGAGAACCCTTTCGTCTCACGGAGATGCGGAGCGTCCTTTGTGCGTTTGGCTTCTAGTTGGAACGATACGAAAACTCAGGCCGCTTAGTTCCTGTCAGAAAATGTAGAGGGCCGTTTCCATTGCCGCCCCTGACCATGATATTTCAGACTATGCGGTGCTCAAAAAATAAAGGATGGGAAATTGTTGAACATACAGCTTCTTTGGATGTTTTAGAGAATTTTATATTTCCTCGAGAGACTCTAAGATTGTAGGGTGTCGAAGGAGGTCACTGAAAATCATCGAGGTCCGGAAAAATTTCGAATCCTAACAAGGTCATGTTAAGTCGTGATCGACTGAAGGAATGGAATGCGGCATCGTGCTCCGTTGTGAAATAAAATAGTCAAATGGCAGCTGGTACATTCCCTCATTCTGACGAACAAAACCAATTGACTGATGCGGTGGTTGAGAGCAAATCTTCATGCAGGTCCGTCTGCTCATCACTTGAAGTGTAGCATTTTTTCCACGTTAAGAGACCGGGAATATCAAATTGAGGTGTCGGTCAATTTTTGACCGCAACAAGATATCAACCGGTCTTGGGTGAGAAGCGCTAATACTGTAAACAATACACAGGAAATAGTCTTCGCTTTATATCGGGAATACAAAAAAGAAGCAAATGCTTGCCTCTTTCACTTCCACTCTTTTCTAAATTTTTTGTTCAGTGGCCCCAATGGGAAGTTGTTTTTTTGCACTTAACAATGAAGAAATTTCGAAAAAAGTTTTTAACTACGCCTTATTATTAAATTAATGTTTGAAGTAAATTTAGCCAAACTCCCTATTTGTTCTATATATTTTGGTATCATTTAATTACCGAGTAATTCATATTTCGATCAATTAGTAAACACGCCTTTAGAGAGCTTGCATTTAATTATTCGCATTTATTATTTTACAACATTGTTTTTAAATCATTTGACCCGTTCTATTCCAGTTTAATTAAGAGTAATTAAATGCACTATCTGGCCTTTGTAAAATTTGTAAAAAGTTTACCAATCCCAAATTTTGAATCTATTTTCACGCTCGTCTCCGCCCGGGATAGAGTGGTGTAAACGAAATATTTCAAAATTGAGAGAATAATGTTAGCTAGCCAATTACTCTTATTTTCCGTAAACTTTTTCATATTTTTTCTTGGTCCCGTGAATCTCCCCTCTGTCTTTCCCATTCGACCATTTCCACTTAAAACTCGTGTATTGAAGGTCCCAGGACGGAAATGAAGGCGGAGAATGGAGAAAAAATGTATATATATATATATATAAACCACCGCTTGGATGTCGATCGAAGATGCTTCAGGAGTTACGTTTCGGCCATCAGAAATTCTCCTCGAAAAGCGATGCATTTCATGAGAAAATCGATCGGGTGACATGAGCAGTGAAATGGTGGCTGTCTGACGTGTCGTAATGAGACGATCTGTGATAAAAATTAGATTAATTAGTAATTAGCGTTAGCTATATCCTAAAGCGAGAGCGAAGAGGAAATGATGTAGTATGTGGTTTTCTCTTGAGCTTGTGGCCTATTTCAAATTTAATTGTACTCTTCCTACCCCTGTTATCAGAGTTCGATTTATAGCCTCCCGAAGGATCTTTTATGGTGTTATTTGTCGTCGTGAAAGAAAGTCACGAAGCGCATGGACGTACTGCAGAATTATGTAGGATTCCATTTATTTTAGTACCATCTCAAATTAATGGAAATATACACTTCCTGGTTGACTCATACAATAGATAAGATCATGTTGTCTCATGATATCTTTAAAGGTACTTTCTCTGACTACAAATACAAAAATCCTTTGAACAATCAAATTACAAAACAAAGCCAATATTTTAGCATAGTACCACTACAAATATAGCTGTCATTTCAGCCCATGTTAAATAATTCGCGTTCATATAGAAATGCCATGGTACAGAATAAGGAGCACATTGACGAGAGGCTGGGTTCTTTTTCTTTTTAACAAGGAAATGTTACCCTGTGATGATTTAGTTTAATATTTGATAGATTCATGTGAACTAACTCTATTTTGGGAATAAAGTTTGATTTAATTGGAGACAAAAATATTATAAAATAACTATGAACCCCATGAATTCAGGAAATGCAAATAGCATTCAAGGATGAGTACATAAGATAATAAAAGAAAGATATTTTTAGGGATGGAACTATTACAAAGATAGGAGAAGGAGAAGTTAAGATATAAGACATGGTTTGAAAAGATTTGGTTCTCAGGAATGAGACCGGGGAAAATGATGTTAAGAGAAAAGAATAGAGTCCTTTAGAAGTGATCAATTAGGACTTATTTGATGAAAGGAATCTTGGAAAAGAATGTAATTAATGTGATCATTGAAAACATAGGTATGAGGTGCAGTTTTGTTTCATATAGAAGCATTTTCACTGTGGAATGAGTATAAGTGTAGACTTTTGAGATATGAGTGTGGAGAAGGTTGAATAAAGTGGAATGGGCAGTAATAAAACAAAATGAAGTGCTAAGGGGAGAAGAGCGAGACCTTTTGGAAGAAACTCAAAAAGGTAGGAAAAGTAGCAAAAGGTGGCAATGAAGACTGAGATAGATTGGAAACTGTTGGTTGAGACAAGTAGGGGCAAAAGATTGGGTATGTTGGACAGAATGAAGAGAGGCAGGTAGTATGATGAGTTGAAGGATGATTTATTTTAGTGTTGTGTGTTACTCGTATGGATTTTAGTGTGGCATAATGTGAGGGTTATTAGGGTAGTTGAGTTTAGTCTCTTTTCCAATAAAAATGTGCATTAACTGCTAAATGAATTATCATCACACCATCAAATGTTCTGCACAAACTTTCCTTTGGGGTTTTGCAAAAATGTATTTACTTAGGAATTAAATTGAGTAATGCTCTCCATATTTTTTTCAAAATGTAACAATTATTATGGTTTCTTTTATTGTAATTCTTTATATTTTCATGCATAGGGGGATTTGACATAAAACACCATGAAAATATTAAACATTGAATAATTGCTGTTTATTCATATTATATATACCGGCTGTATATTTGACAATGGCAAACAAATTTAAAAACATCAAATTCATGAAGCAGCAGTCATTGCTTTAGCCATTGATTTACGTTTAGAATGAGATTAAATTTTCAGTGGTTTTCGATTTTATAATTCAAAGCAATGGTTTAAAATTTTAAAAGATTATGAATAAGATGGTCTTGAATATTTCAAGTGCACTGATGTCAAATATTAGACATCACATTAGTTTCATCATTTCATGATAATAAATGATTGGTGACTGAGCAAGATTCGGACAGCTGTACTAGCCTACAAGGGCTTTACCTAGCTGAAACTTGTTTGACTAGTATATTAAGATTCTATCTGAGAAATTAAGAAAAATGAAAAAATCTTTAAAATAATCCACCATTGCAAAATCTACTGCTGTGTTGTAATGATCAACAGTTGATATAATTGATTCAGAATACTTATTTTTTTCAAGATAGCTAATCCACCAATCATGCAGCTTCATAGAAATCATAAGGATACAATAAACTTTAGGACTCTTTGTTTCCTTATTTACATTTCCTCTTGCAATCCTTGGACTCCTCTCCTTATGTAATTCCACCTTGCACTTTCTGGGAACCAATTCCGATGCACAGTCTGGGAACCACTTTATTAAGGATTCTATTATACAGCTATTCTACACTCTTCCTTGTAAAACCTCTTTCTTAGTTTCTTCAACCATAAGTTTTTTGCACTCTATATTATAGTGTAATGTGAAGAACTCTTGGATTCTATCTAATTCTCATTTCAAGGAGATGCTGAAATCCAAGCCCTCTGCCATGGCATCTCAAACATTCCAATAGTAGTAGTAAGTTGGGTAAACCTAGCATGGGTGGTGACCTAACACTCCCCCGCCACGTGCCCTTGCGGCGGCTTGTGGAGTACTATGTAGATGTGAAGTCATATTCACTCACCTATTTTCCTTTTGGATCAACAGGTAATTTGGGCACCTTGCCCTAATTACCTGCTCTAGAGGGTGCAAATGGCCCCAGTAAAGATGCATATTCCATTGTGATCTCCATTGAAATTTATTTGTGTATATATAGGTATATTTAATATATAAGTAGGTTTATTTAATATCTTTATAGCAAAAAGTGTGATTCAAAACAGTTATATTTTCAGGGTTGCCTTTCAAATGTTATCATACTATATTAATATATTTTCAAAATGTTGACAAATTTGTAAGATTAAAACATGTAGTTACAAATGTGTTAAGTGAAGTACTAAGAAAATACATTCTGTCAAATTAACCTTCTTAAAGTGATCAGAAATGGTGATGGAGTTTTCTTTTCCTCAGGACATTTAAAGACCTTCTTAGGAGATCCATATCCAACTCTATATGATAGTTTCAGGATGCTATATCTAGGTTGGTGATTCTCATGGCACTGTTTACACACTGGATTGTATTATTCAGTACTTACACATGCTTACACTAGATGCAATTAGCAAATTAGTGCACTTGCCATTTATCATTATCTAAGGCACACTAAAGGAGGAAAATAACATAGATGTAGTAGCAGTTGCAATTTGACCATATACCTACTCTAATCATCTGATTGCCAACAATGAGATTGATGTGCAATCTTTAACCTAGCATTATCTAGCAACTCCTGATATAGCTTGAAATTATTTGTTGTTACCCATGTAGAATATCATAAACACCCCAAGTCATTTTAGGTACGTATTTCTTGTGACTTGTGGATAACCCCATTAGAAATTTTAAAATAATATGTATGAAATTTGCAAAAGGTGATCAGTCAGATTTTTGCTGATAATGGGAGCTATTAAGAAAAAATCACATTATATGGTTGTCTACCTAATTGTGTATCATAGTTAGTTGGCAACCTTAAGCTGTCTCAGATATCATTTTGGGTATATTGTACCAGAGAAAATGTTGATGTATCTTGAAGACCCAAAAAGTGCTATTCTATTTTGCTCTCCCTGTCTATCTGATCCCCCAACTGCCACTTATAAATGATATTAGCGGTGTGTAAGATAAACTAGGTGTGGCATTTCACTGTATTGTATTTTAAGTAGTTTAGCAATATTTTCATTAATAGTATCCTCCAAATTATTTCTAACATCATCATATATGGAATAACTGATCGTAGCATTTTGCCACTTGATATCACGGGGAAAAGTGCTATGATCAGTTATTCATTATGCTTGACTTCCACCACATCACAACTGAAGCTACTCAATTTGATCATCACATATGTTTATTATATTTCTTTAGCAATTAATATTAACATATTATGCATCAATTAGCTGTAGATTATTGATGTGCTCAAAACTGCATCACGTTTTGTTGCAATCCTGGTCCTAGTTTAGTGAGATAATTATAGCATTGATTTGGTACAATAATTAAGGTTATTAAAAATATATGCTTGCTAGAAGTTTGCAGGAAGAAATTAAGGAACTGGTAATTAAACAAGCATATAAGTTGGCTGATAGATAATACATTGAACCACTTTTACTCCAAAATTCCTTTTCTTCTCTGTTTAATTACCAACTACAAATTCTGACAATCTCAAAATAAATTCACACACACACAGAAAACATTTATAATATTTTTATTACTTTATATTACTTTGACGTACTTAAATGCATATGAACTCAGATTATTGTATCTATTTATCATGCATGTACTCTAGATATAATGGAGGCAATTTTTTTTTAATCATGTAAAAAGTATTACTCAGATTCCATGGAAGACCTTAATTTTTATTTAGTTTTGGTCAATTCCCTACATTCTGATTTAATTTCAACCCATTATCAGTAATAACATCTCCTATTTAACTTTTTTATGGCACGGCTTACATATACTTTGGATTCAATAAGCAGCAGTTTATTTGTAACATGAACAGTAATAAATTTTTAAAAATCCATGTTACTATTTCTACTTCTAAATATTTCTTCGGAAGTCGTGCAAATGTCTGCACTCATTTTAATGGAGGCCCACTACAATACTGTCAATGGTATCTGAACCAGATCTATTGCACATTCATTTTATCATATTACTATGTCAAATCTGTATTTTTTAAAATTTAATCATTCAGCTCCTCATGTTCTTTAATTTTTTATGCATATTCATAAAATAAATCTTTTCTCAGTGCTTCAAACAGTTTTAAATTTGTACTTAGGCTACTTTATTGCCCACGCATACATTCTCCAGGCATTTTTAATATGTACTCCCAACACTCCTAAATTTGATGTGAAGAGTACTTAGTCGGTGATGGCTCCATAAAATGTATCATAAGAACACTTGTTTTTTCATTAAGTTTGATCTGTAGTATTCTGAGTATGATTTAGTCATATTGGACAAATGAGAATTCATTTAGGTGTTATTATTATAACTTTTAGGTGGAAGCTTAATGGGCAATAATGTAGACACAGCTAAGAGATGGGAGTAATTCTCCCTCAAAACTTCTCCTTTAGCACTGATGAAACCACATAAGCCCCAGAATATTTGTAGCCCAAAATTAATTCATTTGAAATGCATGAGGCTATGATAAATGAACCATTTCCTTATTAATGTAAATCATAGACACCTACCCAACTTTTGGGCAAGTATTTGCTTTTTATCCTATCATACCAGTTTGAGTTCCAGCTATGGATTCTCTTAAGGATAGTGCCATAGTAGATACCATAGGCACCTCCTAGATTTTGTATGGTTACATTTTGTGTAGATGGTGATAAGTTATCACACATCATTATGTTAGTTTAGGCATACATGTTTATGAAGTTTTCTTCCTTGATAGAGGGAAGATCTTTTGCAAAGCATATGTACAGTTGTATGTAATTTCATTTTGTTCAAAGTATGAAATTGCTTAAAGGTTTGGTATTAGCATTTATGTAGCTTAATCTGGAGGTGCACAAATCCCTTCTAAGTTTTTATGCATTCCCTTTACACTTTTATCATTGACTTGCACACCAGTTAAAGCTGTGTAAAGTAGAATCATGAATAATTTTAAGTGTAAGATAGTTGTGTTTTTAAAAGGATTTCACTGCTGCTTGAAATATCCTCCCATCCTAAAAAAAAGTACAGCTGCATTGCACAAACTCTCTCACACTATTGGTCTTATATCTCATACTACAGCTTGTTTATTTAGTAACATGTGTAATGACTAGTGAACTATCAGACAGCTACTATGACCCATCTTATGTACACAATCAGTGGCATGAATGATTTAGACCACTTCATGCCAAAGTAGGAACCATGATTTTTTTCCACTGTAAGAATAGTTTAATCATGTGTACCATCATTAGATGTTTCCTTTGCTTTGAGAATGGCCCATGGGACGTCAAATTTTTTTGTCATCCTTAGCCAGTTGAAAATAGTGTTGCACTTGCTTAGGCCTGTGTATATATGTTCTGTAAATGAATTTCATAGAATGTACAATCAACAAGATCTAGCTTCTATGCACAAACCTGGTAGAGAGATATATAGTTGATTAAATATCAGTGTTCACATATGCAATCCAAATCATGCCTAATCATGCCCTTTTCATTTTTCCCTCCAGCTTCTGGCACTGGATCGATAAGAGAATCTGCACCAGTGAGACATTCAAAGAATGACACTTCGTCAACCATGCTCATCATTTCCCAGCCAACATCAATCCCTGCATCATCCCCAGCATTCGTTCAGCCACCCAACACAAGGATTCCCGCGCCACAGACGAAGCTACCACAACAACATGGAATGTCACCACCGAATGGTGCAGAGATTGATGGCCATCTGGGTGTGGGCAACGAGGTGGGAGTTGAGGGTGGAGGAGGGGTTGTTGGCAGTAGGAGATGGAGGGGTGGAGAAGGCCCGGTGGTCGGGAAGGCCATGCCGATGTTGAGGTGGGAGAAGGAGGGTGTCGTGGAGCCTATGAGGAGGCCCCCTCCTGAGGAACCACCCCCGCCGCAGGAAGGAGACTTCATCACCCTACAAAGGGTGAGTTTGACCTTACTTTTCCCACCTCATGTGCTCCTGCTTTGGTTTGAAGCATCTTCTCTGGATGACAATTCCCTCTTGCGTTGCTGAAGTATGAATTTTTTTCTTTAAGAATTCTCTCTTTTCCATGTGTCATGCAGTTTGCTGACCAGTTTGGCTCTTTCATTCATATTGTCTTGGTAGTTTTAATTTTTTTTCAAATGCTCTTATGAATGCCCAAGTATCTTGATGTTTCATAATTAAATTTGTTGTTTTCCTTGATACTTTTTCCATGTAAAATGTGCCATCAGTGGCTAAAATTGTTCATATACTTCTTGAAGAGACAGCATCATATGTAAATAAAATCAGAATAAGAAACCAGTGCATACCAATCTAAATTACATAAGGTATGGTAAGTAATTTCAGTAAAAGCCAATATATTTTTTAAAATCTTTCCAGTATCATCAGAAAGTGACATGCCATGGAAGCATTACTTGATAAATTACTGCTCAAAATTTGTGGCACTGATTAGGAAATTACACACCTGGTGCTTGGATCCTATTGGATAATTTAGGCATATAAAATTAGAAGTCATTATTAACTCATTTACAGTATAGAATTAGGGTAAAAATAGGCTAAGTTTCCTGTTACCTAATCATTATCGTTGGTGTAAAAGTACATATTTGAACAGCCAAAAATATGAATTAATTTTTTACAAACAAACTGGTTTGGACAATGGACATTATGCCCACAATGAAGATAATTTTGGTATTAATGAATGATGACGAAAATTTAACAATAACTTAAAGTGTCAATATTTAGCCATAAAAAGTGATATGTCAAATCATAGGATTAGAACATTTGCAGTGTAATGTAATTGCAGACTATTATTATTTGAGAGGGGTCATAGTTTCCTTTATTGGATTGTCACATTTAAAAATTTGTAATGCTCCCATGGTTGTGTTGAAACTGAATGGTTATTTCTCAAGCACCCATTGAGATACACCTTATAGAGTGAAACAAAAGTTGAGTTATTCAAAACACAATAAAACGGCTAAATTGTGTCATAAAAAGGCTGCTTCACCTCTCCTTTTTGTTTGCAGCTCTATGTTCTACAAGCCTATTTTGTGCATGAAAGTACATTTTTTGCCATGAGTACATGACCAAAATTACATAAGTTCTCAATTTGACCATTGAAACCTCAGGAAATAATAGAAACTTTGTGTAGACTATAGCCATGTATTTTATTTATACTCCTCTTTAAGGTGCATCTAAGTAGATGGGAACATGCTGTGTTAACATTATATGTGATACATTCAATGGAAAATTTAACAGTAATGTACATGGTGATTTACATGAATGGTTATTTAACTTGAAATCGCCCAAATATTCTAGTTTACTACTCTTACCTTGTTGAAATCACATCCTAAACAGTTTTAATAAATTCAACTGTCACTTTCCATTTAACAGGCAAAGTAATGAATTAATTTCATCATATTTAAAATACTAATGTGGATATGTTGTAACCACAAGCCTCTTCAAATTTTAACTATCAAAGCCTTAAAAAGTTCTCCGATACTAATTATTTAGTAATCAAGTGACTTCTGAAACTTTTTTAGCTAGGAATCAAATGACATTAGAAAGGTACAAAGGGGAGAACAAGCACAGTTGCAAGGGCAGTTGCTTGAATTCCCCATGCGTCATTAGTACTAACTGGATAATGACAAATGTTATCCCAAATAGTGGATACTTTCGGGACTCTTTTGGGGAAAATTAACTCCAGAACAATTTACTGAGTGACAAAATATAGTTAGAGTACAAAATTGTACCTCCTAGAGTCTGTGAAATCTTTCATCTGCTCCACTTTGTCATCACCACAAATTTATTATCAGAGATTTTCATGGAATATGTGATGTCACAAATTTCATGGAAATCCATGAGATGCCACATGAAGAAAAATACTGTTTAATAAATTGTAGCTTTAATTCTTTGACACCTCTCTAACCTTCACCTACAATACTAAAGAATGTCAAAAAAAACAATACTGAGGTCTGTTTTCTGTATTATGCAAGATAAATAAAATAAATCATTCAGATATGATTTACTCCTATACTCATTAGGAATATATTCTCCATGTAATAATCCAATTTCTTCACATTGTTAAGCAAATAAAAACACAATTGTAGAATAAAATCTGCCATTTTTGTGAAGTTGAGTAGTAAAAAGGACTTTAATGTTTTTCAGAAAACTTGCTCCCATCTTCAAAAGAATCCTGCCAAGGAAAAAATTAAAAGACTAAATAACATAATGGAACTGGAAAAATATAATAAATTTAATTTGGATCATTGAGCTCATTTTATAGTGTTAGCATATTCTTGGCCTGGAATAAAAAGTAACTTCAATGATTAGACAGAAATGTGATGGGCAACAAGATGCAGAGATATTACCCAGTGTCTTTATGTTCCTCCATGCAACTTTAACGTTTGAATTAACTTAATTTATAATTCATGTATTCTTATAGGCATTCCTTAATTTACAGCTACTTAAATATTTACATGAGTATATAAGATTGAAGAGATTATGAACAGATATTTTCCATTAGTATGTAGTACAAAAAAGCAATATCCACTCCAGTTGATCGCTCAGATATCATCTCTGATGCCATTTTTTGACATAAATTAATATTTCTTGTTGTGTAAATGAAATTTCAGCCATCAAGGAGGAGGCTAGTGCCTCCACCTTGGATTTACCAGTGCTTATATTTATGGAAGGTTAGTTCTTCAGTGACTGTTTTCATTCTTTACATGTTTATTTTAAAAGCATCTGTAAGTAGTGTATTTGTTGCATGAAATTTAGCTAGTATATAAAGAGAATGCTTTTATAATATGCTTGAATCCTAGCACTTTTATTTTCAGTCATATGTGAAAATAAAGTTATTTACTCTTGTGTAAGATGTAATTTTATCATTTAATAGGTATCATTGACTTTTTTATTTTAGAACATTAATTAGGATAAAATTTTCTATTTTTTTTCTACATTGATATCAACTCAAACACATGAAACTTTAATTTGCCACCTGCCGTGATTATGTCCAAAAAATCATAATCATAGTCATATTGTAGTTGGTAATCTCATTCCATATATCTTTGGTGCCTAAATGTAAATGGCATTTAAAATTTAAAATCTAGGATGTCTCAAACTTGTAACTGCTAGATATTTAAATGCACATTTTTTGGTACCAAAAAAACTGATCAATCCATAATCATACATCAGCAGTATACAATATAAAGAGTATTAAGTTTGCTACAGCTTTTTCTGAAGATTCTTAACTGTATGTCAGCTTATAATCCATGATAAGCATATTGACCTGAGTGCCTAGTTAAAGAGTTTTAGTGCATCATGGCATTCATATTGCTATCTTTAGGCACTTGGTCATACCCTCGGGAAAGTAGTCAGCTACAGTTTTTAAGACAGTGATTCTGCTTAAAGGAGGTCATTTAGACACCTTTTGCTTATTAAAACCACAGGTATTGCAATTTTCCACTAGATATTTTATTTCGACACTACCGGTTTCGATGTTTTCACATCATCAGGTGTGATGAGATGATGTGAAAACATCGAAACCGGTAGTGTCGAAATAAAATATCTAGTGGAAAATTGCAATACCTGTGGTTTTAATATGTTACGCTTCCACCACATCACGCCTGAGACCTCATCATTCGTACCTTTTGCTTATTTTGAAGCAAAAATATAATTTCCCATAATTATTACATTTGCAGTGATTTTGATTTCTTTCACACTTTAGTAGAATCATACACTGGCAAAAATTTGGTAGAGTTGTACTGAAACAGCGAATGAAAAATAAATAAAATATGAATTCAAAGGACACATGTTTACCTAGTCTGTCCCTACTCACACTTTCTTCCTTCACTATTCCATCATTGCTTGTTCACGTAAAATTTGCTCACCACTCACCACCAGTCATTTAAGGATGAGCAATTGATGAGGGAGTATGTTCATCTTTCCTTCTCCAACCATTTGACATTTTGTTAGCATTAGAATCTCATTCAGAGGATTCAGAATCTGGTAGCTCTCCCAGGTGCCCACTCCCAAAGTTTCATAAGAGTTGCTTCCTTTCAAAATTGCTATAGCAATTTCCTGAGATGTTGACTCAATGGATAAAATCCCATTTGAACTGTAAAAGTAAAATTACTATCAATTAAACTCAAACCACATTGTTAATTATTAATTCATATCCTTTGGAGTGACTCCATTGGAATTAGTGTAGCAATAAAAAACAGTTTTAATTGAGATATCTTGGTTGAGGAAGTTTATATATAGCAGTGAAGAACTCAATAACAAGCGACATCATAACTTTATTTAATGTTTCATAATTCTCAAAAGTTTTTTAAGGTTTATTACACTTGAGAAATGTAAACATAATAGCATTACATCATGATGGTTCAATAATTATTTTAGTGAAAGGAGATGAGTATATTTATTCATAACATTGAATGAATCAAAAAGTATTTTCAATATTTTGGCAGTTATTAGCTTTAACTATTCATTTTGTGAACAAACTATGTTTCCTGTTGTCCAAGATTTACTCTTTCACAGTACCTAGTGGAATGGTTTCCTTGTTCATATGTTAATGATGTCAAGGCATCTTCGGAACATTTAATCATGATGACAATTATTTTATGAATCTCAATCTCACTGTTTTACATTGGAAATATTCCTCCACCAAGCTAACAGCTGTAAAAAATACTAGCAGGTCTGCTACAGTGGTGCTTATCAGAACAACTAAAAATTATGCACTTGAACTGGAGATTTATCCCATTGAGTCAGCAGTGAATAGAGCATAGTATTAATTAAAGTACTGGTATGAAGTAACTGGCATGTTTATTACCTAGTGCATATCCTAATTGTCACACACATAGCAGAGTGCTTCCTCGCCAATGAGGCATGATGCTACCAACGGCGGTGGAACTAGGGGAAGGATGGGCAGGGAATCCGGGGATGCCATGCCAGGGAGTAAGGAAAGGAATAGGGTTGATAGAGGGGGAGGAGGAGGTGGTGGGAGGGCAGAGGTGTCCGTATCAGCTGGTGACCTCCTTGGACGAACTCATGAGGAGCTGGTCCTCCTCCTCATCCAGCTGAGAAGGCAGAGTGCGGCCGTTTCCAATGCCATTGACCTCTGCCAGGCAGATCTAAGGTCACAGGTCTGTTCAAGTTGATTTCTACGGTGTGGGTTTGGTTTTTTGACTAATGTGTGAAAAAAAATCTGTATAATAGTAATTGCCCAGTGGTTATAAGTCTGACTAACTTTCCAGCAGTTAATTGATACCCAAATGCTTTGATGATGGGCTTACTCATGTAAATCTTATGCATAGGTGAACTGAACTTATGAAATATTTTGTGTAGTACACTTCAGAAGCTGAATATAGGCTTTTGGGAGCCATGGTGGAATGTATGAGTTGCTACGTGGCAACTATGGAAATCTTGTTTCGTCAATTAACTAGTGATCAGGTTTTATCGGAAATGTGATTATGTGATCTAAAAAGAAACTAAACTTCTGAGTATGATATGGTGGTTTATTTTTCACAAATTGAATAGGTGTTCAGTATTATTGGTAACTAAGACTGCAAACAATAAAATTCTTCCATAAACTTTATTATTTCACTCACTACAATGTTGGGTCTTACCTGAGAACCTTGTCTGTACATATATTAACTAATGTATGCACAGACTTAACTGAATTAACTGAAACATGTTCAGTTTTCATTAGTCATGTATGTCAGGAATGAATGAATAATTTTACTTGTTCATTTTAGTTACAAATTCAATATTTAACATTTCAAACACAGTTATACTATTTTTGCCATGAGTCGCCACTTGGAAGGATTTCATTGCTCACCTTTCAGGGTGTTGTAGATAAAAAGTCAATTTATATTATCAAAATCAGCTTTCAATAAGATAAGTGTTATTAATATTATTACTTATGATTGGCTACAATATTATTTTTTAAATATGGAGTGAGCTTTTCAAATTTTAACCAACAAACAAATATTTCTCAACAACCATTAAAGTTAATAGTTTCTAATAAGTATTTACTTTTTAATAAATATAGTAATTCTTCTTGAGAAGCTTGGTCTACCTCCTTAGCAAAAAAGACACACTCATCACTGTATTTTGTAGCTTTGCATGTCATGCTTTTATTTCTGCAAGAAGCTATTGAACTAGAGTATGCATGCTTACAGTAGAGTAGTTAATGTTGTAGATGGTAAACTTCTAGATCTGTCTTCTGTACCATTGGCCCCAGTTACATGTACTAATGAATCTTTTTGAATATTCCTTTTCAGTTTGATATCCCTTTCAACAACCTTTGAATATTGAATACCTTTTTGTAAAACTGGGGCCAATCCTTAAGTTGTCCCCCTTAATTTCAACCTAGATTACGTACCATGAAGAATTTTTTACAGGAAATACCTATTTTGCTAAAAAATTTGTTGACTTTTTGTTAAAACTTCATATATGTGATATGAAAAGAGAGGTTAACAAAACAATGTGTGCATAATTTACATGCTGCTTTGTTTCAAATTTCTGGTACCAACATGATGAGTTATGAAATTAAGTTTTTCACTTTAATTTTACATCTCTAGAATGTTTTAATAAAAAATGACTATACCACAAGACATTTTGAAATGCCATGTCATTAAACAGAATAAAAATAAATCTTCTGCACTCATTATCACATATAATTTATTTTTAAATAATTTCTCAGAAAAAGTGCACATATAAATGTGTCAAAGAATAGGCTCTGATTAAATCACCTGACTAAATAATGGAAGAAATATTTCTTTTATTTTCTAAAGGCTCGGTTAGCTGAATTGGAAATGCACAGGAGAGTTGAACACCTGAAGAAATTAGAGGAGCTTAAGAAGCATTTACTAGAGCTAGAAAAACAGGTGAAGACCATGAACACATCTTTGATTTTTCTGCATTATTTCAGTATGCTTGTCAGTGAGTTGAGAAAACCACTGCACAGAATAACATGCTTATATTTATTTTCAAATGCTTTATATTACGTATTGTGATTTGAGGAAAAATTGCAATGCTATTTTCACATTCATTTCTGAGCTGCACCACTACAGACAGTCATTCCTATTTTCACAAATGAGTTGCATTTAGCAGTTCCTCTGGCAACTTGGTGGTGAAATGCAGTCACAACTTTTTGTTTAATAATTATTTCACACTCTTTAAATGAGTGTTTCATAGCTGAAACTGTTATTATTATTTAATATTTCTTTATCATGAACTGAAACTTTCACAGTTACTCATCAAAACATATTTTCTTTAAACTTCATTCTGGTACATCTTAGTTTAGGTAACTAATTTTTAACCTTGGGGTTTGTACGTACTTTGCACATGAAGAGAATATTTCAGAAATTTCAGGTTAGATTTCAAATAAAAAATGCCATCCAAACTGAAAAGTTTATTTTTATTCCCCTAATTGTCTTCAATAGTATGAAAAAGGAAAACCTTTGATCAACCTTGTGGACAATATGGTGAAGCTGGGCTCCCTTTATCGAGGCAACACGGATGCCCACGGGCACGTTAGGAGTTGGAGGGGTATGGGTGGTGAAGTCATCACGGGTCCTTCTCCAGCAAAAGACCGCCTCCAGTTCAACCAGAGAGTACAAGAGCAGAGACTGTTGGCAGAGGAGAGGAGAGACTGGAGCCGCTTGTCCCCTGACCATGGAGAACTACAGGTAATGTATTTTCACCACTCTCATGGTTCATTCGATATTTAGGGCACTGAAAACCCTCTGCATATTTAGGGGATGAGGACTTAAAAAAGTTAACCAGCATTGGATGCTGTGCATCAGAAAATGTACATCATTCTGTTAGTAAATATGCTGTTGAAGCAATTGATGTGACATTTATGTTTTTCCTTTCGTGGTGGTGTCGCTTGCTGGAAAAAGGAGGTGTCAGGACATAAGCAGGTAAATACTGATAATAAAAGTACACATGGAATAAAATAGCTTCCAGAATAATGATTAACAGTGTGTCTTGTTTGTAAATGTAGATAATGCACTTCTGGTTACTCATGAGTACTTTCTCTGGAAAATTTAAAAAAATTCTCTGGAAGGGTTTTTTAAATTTGAGGAATAAATCTATTTATCTATTGATCTCATCATGAACTAATCCAATATTTCTAGGTTATGTATTTACACGTGATAATTTAAAATAAACAATATTATCATTGTAAAAAGATATTTTTTCTTGATAAGATGATATATGAAGTGGACACTAAATGAAAGCCATGGTTAATGTTCCTAAAATGAGCACTGATAACTCCAATATGTATGTTATCATTTCCTTTGCTGTTAATGGCATGAATCCACTCTTTATGCTGTCTCAATTGTTTTAAAATAGATTTACATGAGATATCAATTGTTAATTTTGTTATATATGTTTGGAAAACAAATGAGGAGGTACTACGTATGGTGGGAGAGGGGATTGCCTGGAGAAATCCTAAAGGGACAGAAAAGATTGATGCAATGCATGTTGATTGGAAATGAGATGTTGAAGACTGTGATAGAGGTAAAATTCTAAGGGAAGCCAAATAAGGACAGAAATTGGACAGAATGAGATTCAGAGATGAAGAGGGGCCTGTTATAGAGTAAGATGCTGGGTTGTGTTTTGTTAGGAGAGACAAGAGAATTATTTCATAGCCTGTATCCATCCAAAACCTACTTTAATTGGTAGATTACCTATAATAATTATTATTATTATTGTAAATATATATCTAATAAAATTCAAATTCTTGTTTATTTCAGGCAAAAGTTCAGCAGTTATATCGCCTCGATCGCCTCTTGCAAGAAGAGTCTGTGACCATTCAGAGTCTTCAACAAGACAAGGTTTGTGGCATTAGATGCGGAGATAGCTTCAATGAAATTTTTCATGATGGAAAGGAGACAAACTATGCAAATTTCACTTGAATAGAGATTTATTCACGACCCGGGTTTCAAACACTTAATGTCATCTTCAGGTGAGTTTGAAACCCGGGTTGTGAATAAATCTCTATTCAAGTGAAATTTGCATAGTTTGTCTCCTTTCCATCATGGATAAATTTCACAAGGTTAACCCTAATACCGTTCGGTTTGTTGAAATTTTTCATATTTTTGATGCTATACTATATTCCTGTTAAATATATGGACCCAGTTAATTGACTCGGACCATATTTAGTAAAATATTTTGTTTTCCAATGTAATTTATAGTTCTAGTGCTATTGATGCAAAGCTATGTGATCTTATGCATGGAGAAAAAACTACATAACAACAATTACAATTTTCATTAGAAAACCATCAAATCAAACTCCAAGTATGACACTAATTGTTTAGACCCCACTTAGTTATAGTAAGATTTTCTGCGACATATTGTATTTACGACATCATATCGTTTTTCATTCTATTTGACCAATTCTAAGGCATATTAAAGCACTTTCATTAGATAAATGTGGCATAAATAAATAGGAACCTGGCCAATTTTATTATTATTTTGAATTTATCATTTTTAGGAACTGCTTGAGAAGGCACTAGGAGGTCTGAGGCATAAGCTACAAGGTAGTGGTGCATCAAACTCAGGGAATCTTACTGGAACCTCACCCAGGGACATGGGGGCCTCAAAGGGGGCAGCCAATGCTTCTGCAGTGGACCCAGTTGAAGCAGAGCGCTACAGGAAGCAGCAGAGGATGCTGGAAAGGGAACTCAGCAGGGTGAGACAGCTGCTGGCTCAAAATTCAAAGGTGAGATTTTAATGTAGTAAATGGACCTTGATATCCATAATATCTCAGTATTTATTTCTTCAAAGTATATAAGTGTTCATTTCTCAATAACTCCATGCTACTTCAGGTTTGGTTTCATGCATAAAAGCTTGTTTTTAGCATGTGAATTAAAAGAAAAAAATGCAAGCTGGTGGGATATTGCTAATTTGCAACTGTTTAATTTAGATTAGTAAGTTAGCCTCATCTAATGCCACAGCTTTTTTGATTGTGCAAAATATTAATAGAAGTTGTACATATTTCAAGAGCCATGCCCATTGGTTATAGGCACTGGTCATTGTGTTGCCTATACAGAAGAATAATACATAGCTGGTAAAATCTGATATAATGATCAAAGTTAAGTGTAGTCAATATTTGATCAGATTCTTATAGGTTTTCCTCTGGCTGTAAAAATTTGGATGTGTTCTAGTCTGATTAGACTTAGAGAATCATTGCGAGTTGAATCAGCCAGGTTCATAATTTATAGTGAGTTGCAAATTCAATAAAATATACAGTCATGAGTTTTCAGTTTTTAGTAAAATTATAGGGATAGGTTACCGTAAATTCGACTTCATTAATTTTTTTATTTATTTTATGACTTAATTGGGGTTAGATTGAGACTTCGTAGTCCCTTCTTCTACCTAACCCTTTACATTACTATAAAGACAATCATGACCATCCATGCGCTAGGAAGAGGAAAACATGAGCAATGAAAATGCACTGAATTTGTCTAGATAGAATGTTTGTAAAAACATGAGATGAGGTGTGAGTGTAATGCCAAGGAAATGAAAATATGGATTGATAATGATTCATGATGATGAATGAATGAAAAATACCTCTGGGTGTTTTTTTTTTTTTTGACAGAAACTTGAAGAGACAGTGGCAGAAAATGCTCGGTTGGAACAAGAGCTGGTTGTGCTGCGGCAAAAATTGCAGCTCTCTCGGAGAACGCTGGATAGCCATGCAACATCCCCATCCCCAGCCTCCTCCTCAATGACAAACCCGGCCTCGCCAACGGGAGCCACTGCATCTCTTGAAGCCGAACTGCGTCGCGTTCAGTCAGCAGTCGGAGATTTGCAACGGCAGAGACATGAGCTCAGTGTCCAAGTTCGACAGCTTACTGAAAAGAGCCATTCATTGGTGGAGCAAATAAGACCTGGGCCCACAGGAGTTGCAGGTGAGTCTATCAGTGTTCTTACATCATTTTCATAAGATTTAAAAAGAAATCACTTGGTTGGTGCTGGCATAATTGAAAAAGAACCAAGATCTATGAAACATGAAAGTTTCATAACCCAGGTTTAAGGGTTAATTCAAAATTTTTATCTAAATTTAGTGTTACCGTATGTCCTCATTTTTCCCGTAAAAATGAATGTCTAAAAAAATTTTTGGAAATTCTTATAATTGTCAGTGATTTGTCACTATCGAGGAAAATTTATATAATTCCTTAAATACTATTCATTATGTTATTATTGTGTAATATTGTCTGCAGTATTTGAAGCAAAACCATGATAGTTGCATGTTGGGTTCATAGTCTGAAAAATTCTTTTTCTATCATTTTTTGTATCTTAACATAAAATAATATTCAATTTAAAAATCATTTTGTGCCTGTTTCTGCACCATGCAAAGCCGTGCTCCATATCAAATTTTTAATGAGTTTTGTCTGATATACTATGAGAATAGAAATTTAAGACTACTGGAATAATACCTGATACTTTGCATTAATTTTCCCTGACTTTAGAATGTCTAACCGAAGTTGTCAAAAACATATATAAGGGCATATTATCTTTTTATTGAATAAGAGTGCATATCTTACTTTCTATGTAAATACTTCTTGATAAATTATCAAGTTATACCTGCAGAAATTTGTCTTCATTTGGTTGTACACCATTAAGAACTACCCTAGGTGGAAGATTTTGAGGAAATATGTAAAAGAGACATACAGTTTTGTGGAATTTCTTGTGTTATAAAAACATGCTAGAGGAAAGTAAGCTGATGCCTATCATTACCTCATCATTCACAACTGAGCTAAGCCTTGAAATAACTAAAATGCTCTTGTTTTCCTTGTTAGGTGCTGGGCCCATTCCAGCCAAGAAACGTCACCATAGTACCTGGATGGAAACTGATCTTGACTCAATGGAGAGTGTAGACTGTGGGATAGAGTCTCCAGGGCAGGGGTTATCCCCATCAAGGGGCCTTCCCATGATCCAATCATTTGTACATTCGCCCATGGAATCAACACCTCTCTATGTGAACACCACCTTGGGGCAGCATCCAGAACGGGAAGACATTGGCAGGAGGGCATTAGAGGATCCACAGTCAATAGCCAACGGGTATGAGTTGACAGAAGGTGACGCACTTGAAGAAGCTCAAGGTTACCAAGCGATGGATATCAGTGAAGCAGATGATAGGATGAAAAGGTTTTATGGTGAGTAGGATCTGTTTTTTCATTAATTGTTTGTATCACATACTTTATCTGTGAATTTTAGGAAGCCTAAACATGTTATGACCTTATTTAAAGATAGGAGTGTTAGAGTTACATATATGATAGCATTGAAAAAATATTCTTAATTGAGAAATTTAGTAAAAAAACTTGATTTCATAAAAAAACTTTTGAAGATTTCACAAAAGCTTTTCATATAATCCTCTAATTTACAACATATGTGCAGACTTCATATTTATCTTTGATTATTAATTGAGAGCTATTGGAAGAATATTTAGATGAATTAAATATAACTTATTCAGAGCTCACAATCAACAGGAGCATCTATTAGTACATTATCATATATCTAACAGAGTTATGACATTTTCTTCGTCATTACAAATACTCCCACTACTTATATATGTTATTTTGCATTTAAATTTCATTTTAAATATTAGTGAAATTCAGTTCCAAATATATATTCTCTAATATCAATATTAATTGGGTATCATGATATGAAGGGAATGTTAAATTTTGCAAGGAAATTGTCACAGGATATGCAAAAATACAGCCTTTATCAAATTAAAATATTGTGGTGATGTTTCTGAAAGTTGTAAAATTATGTATGAAAAATTATCAAAATTCATTTAAGAGAATGCAGACATAAAAACAAAGTGTGGGTTTTCACAATGAATGTGTTGTCACTGATATTTATCGGTCAAAACACTGAGGGGATTTAGGTACTATAGAATTACACTGTTTCACAAAGAAATAATTGAAATTGCATGTGTCGAATCAATATCACTCTGTTTTTTTCATGTAAAAGTGCAGGGATAATAGCATTAATAGCCTAACTACATGGTAGCTTTTAAATGATTATCTGGCATGATCATTTTCAGAACAGTGGTAATGACAGAGATTTCTGTCCATGTTCTGGAAAATAATGCTGTCCACATATTCTGATCTTATGAACAAACAAAAGTCTGTAGCTCTTTTATTCACATTGACAACTCCCATCTTAGTAGTGAATAGAAATTACATCACCATGAATGTTGTTCATGCTAATGATTCAACAGTAATCTTGGGTTTAAAAGTGAAATTTTGTCATCTCTTCTCCGACTGTTGCTGCAGTTATTAACTGAGGACTATAAATCCTCCACCAATAAATTGCTCCAGCAGGTATAAATTAAAATAAATTGATATTGTAACTGAAGGTAATGTCAATCTCTATATGTAAAAGAATTAAGTTAAGTATTAGATTATAAATATGAAGATTTCAATTATGGAAGTTTTGTATTAAAAAAGTTAATTTAGATAATGATATTGTGATTTATGACTGATTTATAAATTCTGATTCCTAGAAAAGAGGATATAATATATCCCTTAAAAAAATTAAATGAGGCAATGTTAGTTTTTCTCAGCTAAAAGATAACAGTATGCATACTATGAAATTTTATTGAAAATGGATTATGTTAATGCTCTTTTGCAATCAAACTACAAACTACTTTCATGTAGCTAAGATGTGGATTCAGAGGAGATTGAGGAAGGTTCTTTGTACTACAAGAGAAATTTCAAATAAGTGAATGGATCCAATCATCAATCGTGGTATTCTATCTACTCGTATTTTAAAGTTTAGTTGTGAATGGTTCCTAATGCCTATTTATTTCTAAGTATCATGGCAACTCCCTGTAGTTTTCTTTGTAACTTCTGTCTGCTGTCTAAAGATCCTGTTCCCTTTCTTCCTCAATCCCACTTACTCAATGCTCTCCTTTCTATCACAACATTCAACGTAACTTCCTCTCTTTGGCCACCCTTTTCAAAAACTCAGCTTTCCATCCTCTCTGACCAACTGATTTCCTCCATGCTCAATCACACTCACATCTCAAAAGCCTCCAATCTGTGGTCATCCGTTTGCCTCAAAGACCAGGTCTCACATCCACAAAGTTCTCTGCTCCATGTTGAATTCTTAATAAATATTCTCTTCACATTTTTGCTTAGTGTTGACAAGGTTCATTGAAAGGAAAAAAGTCTTCATTTGGGTAATACGATAGCAGGAAAAGTGGTTTGTCAAAGTATGAAGAGGTAACAGTTTATTGAGAAATAGTAATGCTGCAGAGTGTTAAAATGACATCTTTAATTTATAATCTGCCTTTTAAATAATTTGTCAGTTTAATAGGTTTAGAAATTGATAAAAATATATGTTTATTATTTGGTTAGCATGCAAACCTAAATTCGCAATTTGTTTGAGAAAAATTCTAAACCAACTAGAATTCAATTTCTATGTTTGGTTTCACCTCTTGCCAGTGGTGCAGATGGACTAGTTCGAAGGTGCATGCGCATCTTCATAGATTCATATTTTTATAGAGTACATATGCCTGCGTACTTAGTTATAACCTATATCGAGATACAAAGTGGAGTTGGCGTTACTTTGTCGTCAAGCGTATTTTTTTTTAATATTCTGTCTAATGAGATACAGTGATGCAAAGATTTTCTCAGGGTCCTTTTCTTCATCAGCTCACCGTTTTCGAAATTTTCACGGCGAACAAGGATCCTGCTGTTCTATAATAGGTCTCCATCGAGCTTTGTGGCTTGCAAGCGCAGCTGAATAATAGTTGACCGATCGCGTTCCGCGGTTCACAGGAGAAAATCTACCACAAGTCCCATTCGTGGTCGTGAGAAAATTCTTGTTTTTTCACGCTCTCATCTTCGGTTTCCCCGCATTTCCACATCTTCCTCCCCCCCTTTCCCCCGAAGTAATCTCTGCTTATAGAAAATTGCATTTTAAGGGGCGTTGATTATTTACGAATGCGGGAAGATGCGCTTTTTTTCTCATCACGAAAGGCGAGGTTGTTTTTTTTCCCCAAGTCTTAATGGTGGACCGGGATCATTCAAGCTTTCAATGAGGTTGTTAAGCCTTTGGAGAAAAAAATCTTTCGAAAGCTTTCAAGAAAGACGATAAGATGTCGTACTCTTCGTATCTCGAAAGCTCTTCGTCCTAATGGTGAGGTGATAAAAGATGAAGTGTTAAATCCGTGAAAATGATAGTTGAAATTACGACGATAAATGTGGAAAATCTCACATAATTTTCGTCTTAAAATTCTTAAAAAAGCGACACTTCTAAAATTATTGTTTGTGGTGCAAATCTTGTGTTTTCTTGGCTGCCTTTCTTAGGTATATAGATATTCTGTCGTTTTATTATTTTTTCAATTTGTTAAGAAGAGAAAGTTGACAAAATTTACATTTTTAACTCGAAATAGTTGCAGATTGACCTGTAATCATATCTGTTTTTTCATTCTCTATAAAATAAGTTTTTGTAAGAAAGTTGGTTAAGTAACTGCTCAAATTGTATTGTACCAAAGGAAATCATTCCAATGATCATCTTCCTGTTCCTAAATGTTTCCACTTCAACGAACCTCGGATACAGTGTATTGATGAAAAGAGTAAAAGCCATTGTTATTCTTAATTGGGTTTTTTAATGCTCCTCGACGGCTCAGATCGTATTTCCTTGAACCTAGGGGTTAAATACCAATTACGTAAATCAAAATTGCCACATATGAAGGGGGAATCGACTCAAGACTCTTTCGTATCAGTTGAAGAGCCCATCTAGCTTTAAATTAATTTCCTTCACTCTTTGACTAATCCCGTATTTCGTGCTTTTGGACAATATCGTTTCTCAAATTATTAGGCATTTTACGATTCAAAATATCTGGCCGTCGTGGGTGTGACCGCGGTTTACTCTTTGTGAATCAACAGGTATTTGAAATGGATATCCGAGCAGCGTTATAGAGCGCTGCATCTTTCTTCCGAAATATACGATATTTTCGTCTCGCAAATTCCCACCAACTCCGTAATCCACTCGTTCCTCCAAGGGCAATAATGACGCCGAAGAATCGACTCATGATACTCCACAAATGTTATGACTTTGGCGCCTCGCATCCGTGGGATTCTTTTGGGCGGCAGAAACGTACACACTTTAAAAGGACCATTAAAGAAAAAACGTAAAATTTACGCGCAGTTTCCACTGGCGCCCGTGGCGACCAAGCCTCTGCCCGGAAGTCGGCGTAAATCGGAGTTAAGGAAATAAAAGAACACCTGTCATTGTTGTGGTGGCATTGAAATGGCCGGCGGATGGGAGGAGGAGGGGGAAGGGTGAGTTCTTCTCGCATTGTTGCTGCGACGTCCACGTGACGTAATGCGCAGTCTTGGTGAGGGCGCCCGTTCTCTGTGGGAGCGGATACGGGTCAGCGATGACGCCACAGGCCACCGCGGCGGAGGAAGGGGCGGGAGAGAAAGAGAGAGAGGGCACAGACGGCGGAGACCCGCTCTGCTCGGAATGCCAGTTGAAATTCTAGACGCGAACCTGAGAGTACCCACATATTATTCTCCACATTGGGACGCGATGCGCCCTGCGCATTCGTCGGACGGGTCCGAGCATCGGAAGATCGTCGTCGTTTTCGGAGAGCGCCACCACCGAATCGTCGTGAGTACTCCCTTCCTCCCAACTAGTCTTATTACGCGAACCGGTGCAGTAGCGTGTGGAAATTCGCCGCGGAAAAAAACCATTTGACTAGACCAGTATTCTAATCCGAGTCTCCCACTTGCCGATAAGTTGTGCCATGAACTGCCTCGTTCTCACTTTTCGAAGAGGCATGGGGATTAATGGAGAAAATCTAAACGGACACGAAGAGCGCGAGCCAACCTCTAAGACTTTTTGGAAAGGGCTGTCGAATTTATTTTTGACACTGATGTGATTGTGACTTTGAGGTATGACTGTGGCTTCGATCGCTGTTCAAAGCATAAATATATTTTTTCAAACTCTGTCATTATCAGTCATAATTGATCATCAATTCTGAGATTGATTTGGTGAAGTTCTACTCAGTTCTGTATTCATTTGATTAATCTTTTCATGTATATATATTCTATTCGACTCTCATTTTGTTTTGTATACTTTAACTTGTAGTTTTGTTACTTTTTTATATATTTATAATATTGTATTTTTTGTATTCTAAGTAACATAAGCCCTCTGCGATTATCTTCATCTTCTGGCGATTCTCAAGGCCCGGTCATATTTCGTGTGTTAAAGTTTTGTGATGGAAAGTAAATAGGTAAAAAAAAACATTTTCTGTGATATTACGTAATTCCATCGAATGACTGGGCTTAATCCACTGATGAAATTACACTGCTCACATATTTGTTTTAACGGAAAATTAGACTTAACGAAAAAAATCAGAGTAATATGCTTCTTAAGTGGTAAATTTAAATGTTCTTTTTTGCGATTACAATTTACGATCACAAAATATTCATATTCCAATGTACTGGATGCATAATCTTGGTCATTGTCTTCATTTTCCTCACATGATCACCAAATAAAACAAATTCGTAGCTCTTCCCCAAGTGCATTATCCAAGGATTGTGTCTTGACAATTCTAGCCTAACGCATACCTGGCGATAAAGTAAGACGAGTGTGATGTAGATATGGCCCCGCCCACTTTCCTCTTGCAAAGCGAATACATTTATAAAAAAAGTACCATTTTTAAAGTCACGTGCCTGATTGGGGGGAGTCCGAATACAAATAGTTGAACCTAATTCAATGTCATCTGTATTTATTTTATTAGCTGCCATATGACTTTGACCGCTAGGTTAGAATGAGTGTAAGAGTTGCTGAGTACATTGCAATATTAAGTTACTCTCACTAAGCTCCAAAATTTGAATATCTGCGCAAAGTAGAAAAATGAAGACAAAGTCCACTGCATTCAGTTTTCTGCGGTAAGTGCTCCTAAAGTTGAGTTCATATTTCACGGTTTCTACTTCCGCAATCACCATGCCTCGAACGAGATTCGAACATATAAGCGTCGCGTGACTTGTCGAGTGCTCTCTTGGGAGGGATAGTGTGGTCGTTTTTCGAATACCTATTTGGATCTAGACATTCGGTGTATTAAAAAATGAACTGCTCATCTCCGAGCGGTAACTTACAGCCATTTTTTTCAAGGGTGAGCATTCCATGTATGGTGCCAATTTAAAAGTATGTGGTTCACATCCTGTCGTCAACGCTTTCAAGTGCGAATTTGGGACGCTGGCGGTTAACCTCTCCAGGCACGAGCCAGGAGTGGATTTTGACGACCACGTCCCTCTCTTGACTGTCGTCGAACTTTAGTCCGTTTCTCATGCATGCCACGCGGGTGATCGATTGTATTCATTTGTTCAAGGTGGCTTATTGTTATGCAATAACTGAGTGGAGTCAACATTTGGATATATATGTATATATCACTCATGCCTGAGCATATTGATTGCAGTGAATATTTCCTATTGAATTTTTCATGAGATTAATTTAATGGAGATATTAATTTCGTCTGGAAACGACCTCAGGATTTATGGGTCTCTCTCTGATTGTAATCTATTCCATGGTTTATTTTTCGGTAGATTATTGTTTTTATTATTTTAATTAAAGTTTTCTGTGTTGAATCCAGAGTTAGCTCTGCGTCAATTCTCTGGACATGTGTTTTTTTATCATGTACTTTGGTGAAGTGGCCATATATGTATAAACGAATGGATTCCTCTATATTTAAATGATGTTCGTATCCAACATTTTCAACGCTCTCGCGTGTTAATATGTTTTTACAGCAGAGGCACCAAAGAAATGTTTTGAAAGGAGGACGAATTTTTTCCTGCTAAATCCACTAAAGTAAGCAAAAATATATTACTCGGGAGCGTGTAGGTTTATTGCATTAACTCTAGCCCATTCAAAATCATACGGAAAGCACTATGGCCGCGTGTGTTTGTTTACGCTTTGTCCTGAAGCGGTCACTGGTCATAATGCTCGTCACGTGCGTTAACGAACTCCTTTTCGATTGAGCTGCAAACCCATTACACAAGGGCAGCATGCAGGGACGCTTAATGGTCGCAGCGCGGCCTCGAGGACTTTCGTCAGACTTTAAGTCGAAAAGTAAGCGCTTTGCAACCTCTTGTTGTAGTGATGGGCTTCCCTCTTTCACTGCAAGAGAAGGTGGTGATGAAGGTTGAAAGGTCAGTCTTACTCATTATCAGCGCTTTACTTCGCGTTATTTGCATCGAAGGGAATTCCCGCTGCTTCTTCTTCCTCTTCCATTCACTCTCCCTCTCATCTCGCTTTGAAAATTTTATGCTGTGCATTATAACCGACGTACTTGTATTCTCAATTCGCACGCTGAACGTTTGCGAATGAAAATGGACCATTTACGTTTTCAGTTAACATAAGTTATGGTCTTTAGGTCTTCTACCTAGATTCTTTCAGCGCTCTGAATGGAGTTTTGAATTACCCCCCTCGCGTTTCTGCTAAGGTCCAGCGGTATAATATTTATCAACTCTTGACGTTAGCGTCGAATGCCATCATACCTTCGTTGATACGTGTGTTATCAGAAATTCCCTCCGCTGAAGATCCGTTAAGTTATTTGGATATCTCTAAAGGGCACCTGTTATCCTCACTTCCTTGCTTTTTCTTGCCGTTAACTCTGAATGAAGTAATTTCGCCCAGTTGTGCTATGGAAATCTTAAATCAATATTTATTGTTGCGGGCAGAGGTTGTTTTAAATGTATTAAATACGTAAGTTAATTCGGAGTGTTTATTTGTATGACCACCTAGTATATCGTAGTTAAAAGCTGTTTAAGAGTTGCTCGACTCGATTGTTGCTGCGCACACTTTGTTATTATTTGATGTTGATAATAATATACTTTTATGTAATCTCATTAATCATAATCTTTTTATAGTTGCATTTTCATTTTCTAAGCTGGAGTTCACTAATTGCTATTGCAGCCTCTCTAGGTTGCTCGTATGTCTAAGGGATAGAAGTCCTCCACGACAACCATTGTAATTTCCCCCGATCTGAAATCACGCACCCCAATCAGTGCCGAAAGCTCTGAATAAAGATCACCACGAACCCTTAAGAAAATTAAGGAAAAAAACAATTTATATGTATGAAAATTTAGATTAATGTTCCTTTTCCGGAGGAGAATCGATGTCACACGAGGCGGAACCATTTCCTCTCATTTCTCAGAGAAATTCATAAATCTCCAGCATGTTTTTATCCTGATGTAAGTCATTTCTTTTACGTCTTTCATTTGATTGGCTTTGTTAGAAATCTTCTTTTTTTTGTGTAATAATTCGTGGAAGGACCAGAATCCTAAGGAACCCCAGAAAAATTTGCCATAGATGGAACCATATATGAGGTTGTGTTAACTTATATTCAGGACTAATGGGCTTTATAAGCTGCTATTTTTACTACTCTTTGTTCATGCTCACTACCATCTGGTGACTCAAAGTCATTTCCTGTAGTTTTTATTACATCTCAAGCCTTCCAGTTCAGCGGAAGCGAAAGGAGTACTGCATATCTTTGCCGCATCCCTTGGAGCATCCATGCAAACCTCTCTTGAAAATAATCTTAGTGTTTACAGCGAGTCGTTTCTCACTGAAACATTACCTTTAAGGTAGCACTCAGGAGAAAATTGAGGCAATTCGAAGCCCACTTTGAAAACACCTTTCTTCCGCGTCGTCTAACTTCCTCCGTGAGAAACTGCACGGCGGAACTCTCGCTGGTCCATGAAAAATATTCGTCTGCTAGACAGCAAAGGGCTAAAAGCAGAGATCGCCAATACCAGTCCTGAATCGTTTCAACAAAATTGAGAATTGTTGTAATCTTAATTGTTTTTTAAAGTAAGATCAGTATAGCAACAGTAGTAACCAGAATGCAATCCCCCCCAAATTCCAAGCGAACAAGGTGAATGAATTTCCGATACACGTTTTAAAATATGTAATTTTAAGTTGATTGCCAATTGATAAATCTGGACATTTAACAGCGTTTACATCCGATTTGTACTCCACATCATTAACAGGTTGCACTGCGTATTTCATATTTTTTATGCGCTGGTTTTATCCATCATATTGACCAGCGTGTTTATTAATTTTTGAAACCTCTTCAATTAATTGATCGCAATAGTTTTTTTCCAAATTTAAAGCCAAATATTTTTCTCCTGTGTTATTTCTTATAGAATTCCCTTTGCGAATTTCTCCGGGCATTAGACAGAGGAAGGTACGTAATGGCTGAATGACAGGTAATGACAAGTAATGACGGAAAATCGCTTTAAACTTTGGGCGATTGTATGATCATCGATTCCTCGTGGCGAATCAAGATCAGGAATAATATTAAGATATTTTATTTTTAGATTAGTTTCAGTCTGCATTCTTAGGAAAATTTGCACGGAAATTAATCTGCAATTTTATAGCATAACATGGTTCTGTCATCTTTTTGAATTCTGGCACTCAACTTTAAAATTTTTCTTCCCTCTAGAAGTTTATTATAAAGTTTTATGGCAGATAATAGTGACTGTCTTATTTCGTTTAGGTTTAATGTGCGCGCTGTAAAAATTGATCTATACATCCACCACCATTACGACTACTTTGATGTACGTACGATATTCTCGTACGGGAAAAAATGAGCGAACACTAATTATCTTCATTGTTCACTCCTTTCTGATTTTTAGCTTCATTATAATCAGCTTGAGGTTCAAATAAAGGTTGATTTACGAGTACATAGCAACGAAGTGCTGTTATGTTTTGAATGGATGCCATTGGGAACATCCTCTCCTGAATCGCTCCCTGCCTCATGCTTCGTCTCCGTTTTCTCTGAAATTGTTCGACCTATTTTCTTTGATGTCGCGATCTAAATTATGCCAGCACTAAAATTCATCCCGCAGCGTACGCAGCGCGGAAGAAGTCGAAGTGGGCGGCTCCTCCGGCAGGAAACTGCCCGTTTGCTTGGCTGGAACGCGCGTCTAATTACGCAAACGCCACAGTCCTCCGCGCCCTTGGACGCGATTCGTTACGCTGGGATTGGAAGACTTGTCGATCGGCGCTGAGATTTACGCAGGAAGCTATTTTTGCTGATTGTAGTTTTCAGAAAAGATTTCTCTTTGTCCATAGTATGGTGCATATTAATTATAATGACATTTCGGCCATAGCCTTACACATAACAATGTTGATGATATATTTTACACACATTCGCGATCCTAAAATTACGTACGCTATGACTTTTGATCAAAAATACTAATAGAATGTCTTCCGTTGTGCTGTTTTTGATTCAGGAGCTAATTAATTAAATTCATTATGATTTACTCCCCCCGGGTCGGGCAAAGAGTGAACTGAAATATTAAGAAAGTTTTGCTTTACTTACGGAAAAATAATTATAGAGCGGCCTTATCTGTTCCAAAGTAGCGGATGGCTCCCACACCAACACCACCCTTCTGCCAACTATCCGTTCTGTGCCATGTCTGTGCCCACTGTGCCATATCCAGGAGTTCCTTGCTTAGGAAAAGATTCCCCTGGTGCCTATCTCGTCCTTCTGGCGACTCTTACCTAAAGATGGACAAATTGCTGTAATTTTCATTTGAGCTAAATTTCCGAGAATGTTTACGGAGATTTCAGAAAATCACTGCTATTTTCTGGTGATTTTCGGTTTTATAAGTGTAATTTTTCAGTCGGCTTTAATAGGAATTCCAGGGACAGCGGAAAGGAATTGCCTTTGAACTCTCAGGGAGTCAAACGAAATATGTCATAGAAAAAAAAATTTTTTTCTATATATATATGTATATATATATAATCTTAATACCCAATGCACCAAAACTTATAAAAAAAAACAAAAGAAAAGTTTAATAAAAACAAACCCGACGGTTGATGCGATTCAGACTTATTTTATTGTGGCATCAGACATTTTGCATCAAACACTCGGTTCACAATGGAAATCGATTAATAGCTGTTGCAAATAAATTACATAAATTAAGATTCTCTCCTTAAATAATTAGTAGTATCATTTAAACGGATCAGAATAATGGTACTGTCCTTGGTAGTTATAGTGATATCGAAAGGAAGTAAGTACGTTAAGAGAAAAACTAATGTTTGATCTCCAATGTACATTTTGACCTTACTGTGGTTGCATTAAAAAATTGTAACATATAAATATTTATAATATTGTGTGTGAGTCGAATGGAATTAATTCTTTTAATGTATCAATTATTTTTCGTATAACATCCGAAGAGTGATTTTTCATTAATGATTTTAAAAAGTCGATATTTTTTACAAAAACATAATTCGTTTAATATTTTTCTGTCCCGTCTCAAGACGGGATTCATTGTGGAAAAACATCATTTACCATCGTTCGTTTCATAGGGGCGGGTATTGGGTATGCTGTAAGCATATTTTTTCCTGTCCACATCCACCGATAACTCCAAAAGCATCCCTTCAAAGGAACGCGGTAAAGATTGGTGAGGTTTCTAATATTTTACTGGTGACGATCCAGGATTATTTTTTTACGCTTCTCCGACCAGTTGCACATTCAGACAGTCAGTTTAAAGGGAGGATATCGCGTGAAAATGCGGAGGGAAGGTTAATTTCTGTTCTACTTACGTTAACATCTACTGAGGACAATGCTCTCAAACCTTCATTGTACTACACTGCACAATGCACGTTTAGCCATTCTCTTCTCTATTGTACAGTTTAGTACAGCGAACCTGTTTCAAAACGAAATCTTTATCTGACGTCCGTAAGAGATAACGTGAGCGGAGGGAAGCATCAGTAAACTATGGTTTACTGTGTGAGGGAACTATCAGTAAACTCTTCTCCAACTATACTGAGGCAGCCCGAGGTTTCAGAATTTCCAGACTTTGTTGGTTGGATGGGGGGGGGGGACCATGCCCATCGTAATACCCTGTTTTACATGTCTCTGTCTGGTCTCGACCCCGGTCGAGAGCTATACCCCGGTTCAGATAGGGAAACCTGAAAAGTAACTTCATTTTATTATTTGGCCGAAATTTACCACTGGATTTTGGTGGAACTTAAATTATATTCCACAAAACCATGGTTTTCAAAAGAATTTAGCATTTAAAACCATTTGCTTCACATTAATCATCCCTCTTAATGAATTGATGGATTGAAAAAGATGTTGTTTCATCTTTTTTCTTCCCTTCTTGGTGTCCAAAACGCCTCTTCTTTTTATTCACCTTACCTGCAGTGTTTTCAGCATCCCCTGTTGTCTCTCGATATCTCCTCCATCCAATTTTCCTGCTCCTCATTTCTCCAATCAACCTACTCCACTTCCCCCTACTACTGTGACGAAAATCTTTCTGGTTCCAAAGTGAAAACATGTTCTCATAGAAGGATTGTAATCGAAAGTAATGAGAGCAAGCGCGCGTGTGATCACTGTCGTTTCACTTGAAAGAGTTCGCTTTCATGTATAGCCACCCTTACTCCTTTCACGACAAGTACTGTTGATGCTCATGGAAACAGTGACAAATTGTTATTAGAATACCAGTTTCATGACCTTTGTGTTTATGAAGAAGTCTAAGTTGTTTTTTTATAATTTTTCGAATCCGTTGATTGGTAGACCTTCCGGAAATACCGCGAAAGGTTACTATGAAAGGATAATACTTTCTTTTTGTTTTGAAATTTAACCGTCGCTCCCGATTGACACGAAGCCCATTGTTGCCTGCCAGCTGACTCCAGAACAATGAAATATGCTCTCGTGTATAAAAAAATTCAGCATCGCCTAACGGGTCATTTCGTTAGCCATTTCGCTCCGACTCGGAGAGACGAATTAATACACTGTGAAGGGTCACATCCGGCCTAATGGTCGCGTTTTTTCCCAGCTCACAAATTAAAGGAATTGTTCGCTCCGACAGCGGCAAGGCTTTAATATTCGTATCGCACTACCTAGTATTTCTCACGCCGCGCCGCCCTGTCTTTGTTTGAAGCTCGGAAATTCACACTGCCGAATTTCCATTCGGGAAGCGTTAAAGGGTGAGCCATTTTGTTAAAAATTCAATCCTTTGGCGAAAACGAGTGGAAAAATAAAAGAACGATTTGGCATTAGAAGGATCTTTCGGGATATTTTTTGTCATTGCTCCGGTTAGTATAATTATTTATCACCAACGATCAGATAATCTCAGAAACTCAATCAGTCCGGCAGTCGAAGTCAAAATTGCTTTTCCTACGCAAAATTGGCAAATTATTTCAATGTATCAAGTTTTTTATTATTTGTCTCTTTCGCCGGGTTTCAACACTCCGGGTCATCCTCAGGTGAAAGTTACATGCGTGTTGGCAAATAGATACCCTTGTTGGTGAGAGGAAGGAGGGGGGTTTTGGTGGGCGAGAGGTGGAGACTGATTGGTTAGGTGAAAGTGCCAAATAGGTGGTAAAGAGGGGCGGAGTGGAGGAGGGTGAGGGAAAGAGAAGCACTGGATTCGATGGTTTCAAGCTCTACTTAGTGAAAATAATGATTTACTGTGCCATCTAACAAAAACTCCTCTACACTCCACCGGTTTCGAAGCCTAGGCGATATAGGATAACTGATGACGTCGCCCGGGCGCCGAAACCGCGAAAACAATATTATAGTGGAAATAACAATTTTTAATTCGATGTGATCTCTCCAAATGGAAAGTTTCCACAAAGTTAAGCGTGAAACTATCCGGTACGGAATATTGAGTGTTAATTAAATACAACTTTTCATTCGCATTCTCTCAAAAAGTTGTCTCTGCAAAATTTGCTTTACTTTACTTGGAGTTTTTTCTGTCCATTTGCGGACAATTTTTTGATTTTGTATATTTGATCCTTTTACATTTTTTTCTTGAACATATTTAAAATTAAATAAGTAGGCATGTTACGACTGTTGTATAATGCGTCCCGTTATATGTATATATATATATATATATATATATATATATATATATATATATATATATATATATATATATATATTTAATGAGAAAACTAATTAAAAAATTATTGTTTATGAAAAGTCTAAAGTTTCCGACCACGCCTTTACTGTCTCAACATAATTTAAGACTGATTTGTGCAAAAATTGTCGGAAAAACTTCAAATTGTCGGAAAAACTTAATATTCGCGCCTCACAGCGAGAAAAATGTTTCACTTCAGGCATATTAGGTACTATATGTTATTTTCTAATGCTGATTTGAATTTTACTTTGGTTGCAATCATTTAAGTGCCAATTTTACTTATTTCAGCGGATTGAAATGAGTAAACTCTCCAGAGATTCATCCGATGCGTTGCCATTATTCCTTGGCCCGTCATGCACTCGATTTCGAATATCATACTTCGAACGCGGAATTCCTGGTTGAACACGCGAATCAACCTCCCGACTACCTTTGTGCCCCACCTCCGACGGCGCGAATTAAGGCCGCGACCCTCAATTTCCTGGGGTTACCGCAGAAGCGGGAAATTCTCTCTCCATCACGCGAGTTCTTCACTCTCCCCCAACCCCACCCCCTTAAGCGTTTTACTATCGTGTTTTCTCCGTCGCTCTTCGCTAGCGAAAACCCCCGCGGGCCCTACCTACTCCGGCGTTGCGACGTCAGTTACATTCACCACTCCGTCCGAATTGCGCATCTGCGGAGTGGGATGCGCGCCGATGCAGGCAACTCCGGTCGACCGTAGAGGCGTGCGGGAGGGAGGCAGAGTGGGAGAATGGTGGGAATTTGATTCGCGGCAGGGATCTCGGGATTTCACACCATTATTCACCTCTCGACTCTCTCCTCGTGACATTTCGAAGTCCATATTGCCTCCGAGTGATGCGTCTTCCAGTTTTTGAGCCTCTTACTCCTGGTAACGGGACGTAAGTTAAGAAGAACGGGAAAATAAACACACACACACATTGCACAAAAGAGAACCTCCCGCAGAAGTCTTCAGTGCGGAAAATCGTAAATTTGTTGAGTTAATTTCGCGATGCAAGGTGTATGCTTCCTAGTTTGCCGGAGATTTTATCTGTAAAACCATTTTACTTGTACCTGTGTGTTCGACAAATGGGGCCGCTAAAAGGGGACGAATTTATAAGAAACAGTAAATAATATCAATATCCATATGAACTTGACCATTTCAAAATAATAGGCATTGTCATGGAATAGAAATCTATTTCCTTCATAAAACTCCAAAGAATTTCGTGATTTGATTAGCCTAACTCATCTTATTGTGCGGATGCTCCAGGTGTGTCTTGTATTGGAGGAAATTTCCTCAAAGAATGAAAATAACAATACAAAGCTGTCTCATTCGTGAAGATTCTAGACTGGCTACTAGACGTTCGTATTCGGTTTTTATGAATGTGACATTCTTCCTCTTTCCTACGTATTGGAGCAGTTGTGTAATTTGTTTTACCTCAAAAAATTACTTTTAATTTCTCCATAGCTGCATATGGTTAGTTAATGTTTATTTTTCCTTTTATAAAATATATTTGATGTTATATTTTCTCTGTCCATCTCTCTGACTAACCCATGTATATATTCGCCATCGATGAAAAAATCTCCTATTTGCTTATCCTTTGAATTCGCCTCTGCCAGCTGGCTCACGAAACGGCCCGCATCGCCTTCTTTGAACAACGACACTCATTGCTAGTTTCCAGAAATTTTAAAAGCGTATAGTCTGTACAAGTATTCGCCGTAGAAAAAACGTGTTGACCAACTGAAGCGCATGTTTTAACGAAAACTCGAATAATTTAGAAAACCGAAATTCCATAATTTTGTTTCTTTCGACGAAAAATGAGAAAATGTCAAAGGCTTCAGAAAATTCGTCGGGAAATACGCAAATATTTCTGGAAAAGGATTCAAATTTTCCTTATGCGTGAGAAAGCCATTAGCTACCTTGACGACTTGACTTCCTTCAGCCTTTTTAAAACCATGAAAATGTTAATCAACACTTCGTCATCACCACCGACAATCCCTAAATTTATTTAGGCGCAGCTCTCAACTCAATCTGATAACCTAGCCGTGCCTTCCGTGTTTCTTTGCACTCACGACTGCCTTCACCCGTCTTATGTATCTCAACCAGGATCTTTTCCTTTAGCACTTTCCATTCACGCTTCCTTCCAAAATTGTCTTCAGGTAGTTATTCTACTTTACCATCCCGTTTTATAATGCCTCTGCAATTCAATCGTTGGTTAATGTGAACTTTAACTTAATGTGCAAATTGCCGAAAAATTCGATTTTATAAACAAATAAGATTGCTCTATGTATTAATTCATGTGAATATTGTAACCGTAATAACCTCGTCTGTCAGTTATTGAGCTGTTTAACGCTCTGTCTTGAACTCAACCAGCGGCCATGAACGGTTAGTCTATTACCTCCTCCAGTGTCTGTTTATGAAATTAAATCATCTTTAGGAGAGAGTTGTGGTCGTAAGGATATTGTTTCCAAATTCGTATAGATGTATAGAGTATGGGATGCTTAAATACGTACTGTGTAGTTTTTTCATTGTTTCCTTTGGCGAAGTTGAATGCATTTTTTATCTTAGCACACAAAACATTCAATCATGTTTTGTCGCGTGAAGTAGATATGCGTAAAAATTTCGAAAATCAATCAAAAACCGAATTTTTGGACAATCTTTATGTGATTCGAATGGTAGTGAGAAACTAATAGTGAGAAACAAATAATGTATTTTCCTTGGAAAAAGGTGGATTGTTCCCCATGTGCAGCTCCGTTGGGAAAATTGCTCCTGGCTTGAACTTTCTTATTCAAAAGGGTTACGGTTAAATGCTTCTTGGCGTGTAACTACATGAATACAGAAACAGAGAAAATGAATATTTACGCGGGTACATATTTTTAGTTTCAAGCATCACAGTAGTACCGTAAAATGGGATGCACAAGACCAGAACGTTCTTGATGAGAGTTTTCTCGTAGCGGAAACGTACATAATTCAAAGCGCTGTGGACCCACAAATTCATACGTGCATATGGATATTCAATAAAAAGATGCTATTGATTTATTTAATGCGAGAACATTTCATCTAGAGGCTGATAAATAATGAGGCGTCTCTGAGAATCACCGCTGTTAAAAAAAAATGCTTGCTGCGCGTGTTCGGGGATGGTTTTTTTCCAGACTTCTCATGTCTGTAAAAAGAGCTACTTCAAATAAAGAAAACTTTGAATATTCGCGAAATGCTTGTTTGAACAAAAGGATAAAATGTCTTCGTCTTTCCGGACGCCAAATGTGCGATATGACGACTGTTTTCATCGCGTAATACGGCCTTCAGGGCATCCGTAAATCTTCTCTCCCGTCCTTGCCGGCAGTAAGCAGGGTGCGTGCGACCGTTGCGGACATTTACGCTGCTCAGATGGGTGGGTGATTTGAGCTAGAAAGGGATCGGGGAGAAAAAATTCTCCTTTTCATTCACCCATCTCGAAGTTTTCACGAAGAATTTCACGTTTGAGCGTATACCACCGAGTGAAACGTCGCGAGAAGAAGAATTAACAGCACCGGAAGCCGCTGTTCATGTGATATCAACATAAATACGTGAATACGTGATAGCAACACAATGCCGTTTAATGATGACTATATTTTCCGTGAGAAAAAGAAATCTCTTAATCTGTTGTTCACTAATTTCTCTGTGTTAACTATAGTGATCCGATTGACATGTGTGACTTTGGCTACTGATATCTGATTCAAGTTTAGCACTAAATGCATTCACTCTGATTTTTTTTCCTGTTTTCAACATAGCACTATATCACCTTTCTCCAATAGCTTCTAAATCAGAACTGCATGTGCTTTCGTGACTTTTTTTAACGAATCGGATCAAGTCGAACATCTATGACCGTTAATTACGTAATATCGGTCGAATCCCCTATATTGAATGTGTGTTTCAAAAAGGCCTGGCAAGAGGAAAATAGCTACACTCTCCATCATTTGCATCGCTCTCACAAACAGCAAGCTTAAGCTATCCAATGGCTTTCCCGAAACTTAGGCGTAAGCGGAGAATTTTTAATATGCAATTGTTAATCCGGCATACTCAACCGAATCAATTCCCTCTGACTCATAACAAATTAGTGTACAAGTGTAGTGCTTGTATTCTCAAAAACCTGAGTGTGTTTTGTCTTTCAAAATTTCATGTTACAGAAAATATTTTGTAATTTAGTTATAATGTTTAATTTTTTTGTGATTTAATTATAATTGTCAGAGTTTAAAGATAATAACCAAATTCGTCGACTTCTTCAGCCTCGTATTTGTGCAGGTACGAATTGTGCACGCTTACGTCGGAGAACTAAAGCGCCCGTTAGTGCACTTGAGGCAATGTATGTATGTATGTTTGTAATCTGATTACCCCAGTAAACGAACTTGGCGTTTTCGGTTTAGTCAGTTTTACCTCGGTTACATATCTTTTGTCCCGAGAGAGCTCTCGGAGGAAACGTAAGAATACTTCAGTCCATAAATTCATCGTTCGGATCGTGTGAACTCGGTGAAGGTAGATCGTGCCTTAGCGTGATATTTAGCACCCGACCGTCCTTGACGTTTGCGTCGGAAAATGTTGGTAGGCAATCAGTGTGTTGAGGAATTCTCTCTCTTCTCTTTCTCTCTCTCTATTACCTTGGCGCATTTCCGTGACATTTTCAAAGTGAAGGAAGTCTAGATGCATGGAAACTCCCCCAACTAATTACACGTCGAATGACTTCATAGTATTGTGCATCACCACACATCGATGAGCATCACACGTAGTATACACAAGTATATTGCCGAAACTCGCTTTCAATAAATCATTTGCATTGTAATATCCGCTGTCTACCACTGTTCTGGTAGATTGTTGTCCATACTTAAAGGCAGTGAATATGCCATGTTGAAGAAAGTATATTGTTTGAGCATAGGAAAAAAAACTGTCTCTCTGAATCTTGAAGGAAGGAATTTTCAAAAATGTACAAAATTTACCTTTAAACGGTGAGATTATTTTATAAATTTTGTTAAAATGCATACACCTTCATAAAACGTCGTTTGCTTTCGGTAACGTCTCTGCCTCATCTCTTTTTTTTTCCACTTCTCTATCTTATGAGGAATTCTGTGGCATCAAACACTATAGCACGTAAAAATCCTGACGTTCCTATTTCAACTGGTTCGGTAATCCTAATTATTTGTCTTCCAATAATATTAAATCACAGCTTTTACCTTGACTTCTAAACCAAAAAACAATAAAAATGTGGATATTTAGCATGGCATGACATCTTTCATTGTTCACCAATGTATTCGTGAATCACGATAAATGCCAATAAGCACTGGTGTATTTTATTAGTTACCTTTATCTTTATTGACATCCTGAATATGTACAATTCCATGGTTTGGAAAACCTTCGATGACATAGATATTGCCCACCGTTCGAAAAAGATTTGACTTAGAGAATTAACGTTAGTTCAATTTTTTTCACGATGGAACGTAATTGAGTTGTCCGGAATGTCTAATCTGGGATCGCATCCTTTGATTTGGAAATATGCGAAAAAGAAAAACAATAGCAGAATCCAGAGAGATAATAATGTTGGGTGAAACTTGGTTTCAACGGAAACCATGCATACTTAAGTTGTGTTCCTTGCCTCGCGTTGCTTAATGGTGGCATAGGAGCTTTTGCTGGGAAGAGTTGAGAATGTGTATGATTGAGAATTTAAGCGTTGCGTAATCATCGGGCGTCTGAAACCCGAGGAAATTATATTTAAACACGTGAATGGGGCCGGAATGTCTCCCTGGTGCTCACTTACCACTTGCCCTCACATTAGTTCCTCAATTGGCAAAGCTTATGCAATGGATCATGAACATCGTAAGGCGTAATACATAATAATTCCACTCTGCCAAGAAATTATGTGGTAGCTGCATAATCTTAGTTAGTGAGTCCCGAATCTTACATTTATTCTGTATATGACTTATCGTTAGACGATCATGGTTTTTTTCTCCAGGCACAGCGCCGTGTGCATACCTTAGGGTAAGCGAAACATTCGGCCTCATTCGTGTTTATATTTCCCAGCGAATACGGTGAGTCGCCAATTATTTTCTCGCAATAATACTTCATAAACGTTTCTTTCTTAGCTTTCACGTTAATATTTCCTGTCCACAATCCGATGCTGGGAGATTTCCAAAATTTCGACGTAAAAAGGTATCACGCTACAACCATTTCTAAAATTCAAAACGTCAGCTCCTTCACATATTTTTATTGAAGTTAAAAAAAACTGCATACATCAAAATACACGAGTACGTGGATCTTCTATCATTCACATTCCTAATCAGCGCGCCTTATTCTACATTCAGCCACCCCACTATGAACTCCTTTATATTTCATTGTATTTTATTCCGATGACGTTCTAAGAAGAGAGGGACCGAAAGGATTTAACTCATTGCCTTATTTGAGTAAAATCACTAGAAAATATCCTAGATATTATGTTGTGTGACAGCATCCCGTTCATAGTTTCTTTTTCGTGCGCTATACCGATGTGTTTCCCTCCTTATTCTTGTTTTACTTTTACGTAATATTTGAGCGCGTCTCTTTTTGGCTTCAAACGTTAGTTTTTGTTCAAAAAAATTTCCATTAGCATGTTTGTTTTCTTTTTATATTCGGTTGTAAGAATGTATAATGATAGAGATATTACGACTTCGCCGGTGAAACTTTAAATCAATTTTCTGTCATTTTTGCTGTAAGTATAGGTAAAAATTCCCCGTTGATTAACTGCTGACCTCTCGTCGTGGAGCTCCTACCTTCCTTAGTCTATGGTATTCACCTAAGAATGAAAACCATAAGTATGCTTCATAATTTTCTCTTACCATCTCATAGGTCATCTCTCATTCATCCAATGTTCCCACTCCCACCATTGTTTACGCAGTTTGGAGGCGACACTTCACCTCCAGTGGCTTCCTCGGTGCCAAAGACGAAAGTCAAGGTCTTGAAATCGGGGTCAGGATCCCGGTATCTACTGAGTTTCTTTGCTTTCCCCGGAGGTTATGGTTTTTATTCGGTACTTCTCCAACTCTATACTCCAGTCGTTACTTAATAGTTAAGCAGTCTTAAAATATACTTTATCAGAAAATGTGATCAGAGATAACATGTATTTTACTCTGTCGTTAACTTTAAATGGTAATTTTAGTTTAGTTGCAACTGAGGTTTGATTCAGCACTGATATAATGATACTTCAGTCCTATTGTGCATACAGGTAGATATGTATACCTGTAGATATGTATCTTATGTATGCAACACAAACACGAGACACAAAACAGTTTATGTTGTGATTCACTGCTGTTTGTTTTTCATTGCACCGTCTTGTGATTTAAAAGTATAAAAATGTCCCGTTTGTGGCCATTATGGTTTTACCTCATCCATTTTTGGCTGTAGTTGAACTTAATTTCGCCGAAATAATATTTATACCTTTATTTTGAAAATGAGAATTTGGCGAACCTTTAAATTTCAGTTGATGGAACTCTGTTTTAAAAATATAATACGATGATCCAGTTAGCGTAAAAGCTTCTGTGAACTACTTCCAATCTCGCATATCGTACTCCGCCTTAGCGTAAGCTTGATGTAGGATCGCGATGATATTTCCTAGTCATTGTTTCATAGTTTTTGGATTACATATTTTCTGCGGTTCTTGTCTGCAGTTGTGCTTCTTCATGAGCTTCATCAAGTTTTTCTGCCCGTAATTAATTAATTTATATTCTGCACCTTTTCTTCTTTAGTTTCTTGAATTTTATAGTCTGCCCTTTCTTTTTGGACGCTCAAAATCCTTCTCGGTTGAGCAACATTCTTCCTTTACATACAGCCTTCAAGATAACACTCTGCATACTGTCTCCTCTTTCGAATTTCCCCGGCAGTATTCTCTTCCTTCCCTCATGAAATATTTCTTCTTTCCTACACATTTCCTCCTTTCCTTTCACCCATACTCACATATCTAAGCTTTCTTTCTACGGTCATCTAATAATCATGCAGCGCTATATTTAGCATCAACCCAGTGCCCAAGTCTTTGAAATTCTTCGTGGAAGGTTTGAATATTCATATTGATATAATTAGTACTTTTCCACGAAATTATAAATGAATGGCACAACGTCTTTCGCCGTAATGCGGCATCATTAGGGATAACAATATAGTTAGTTATAATGATGTGAATAAATTAAGTTTTTAATAATCGGCTCATAACAGCGAAGTATATATTACCACTGATTATATTTTAAATAATACCCAGCACTGATGTCGTTTTTTGGGCGAGATGTCATAATAAACTTTCAAGTTTCGAAGTTGGAAATGTGAAGCAGAGATGACTTTCTAACCAGGATAGAATGGTTCATGCTTAGCTCATTATGCGAACGTTTTGGTTTAAAAGGCCGCGACAAATCTTCCTACGGAATGATATTGTAGCATCTCTATCTTGGTTTTTGAAGAAAATGTATGCTACTAACTAAAAGCAAAAATCGTGGAAACGTAAACTTAAGCGTCTCTTTATCTTGGTATGGTTAGTTACAATCTCCCCATCTTAAAGGCCCTAATGATGCTATTAATTATTTAGTATAGTTTTATTTCTTTTACCGTCGCTTTTAAAGGAGGGCTCGTTTCTATGCAGTGTCGACCATATTACTTATTTTTCTTCTTTACCTCTGTGCATTGCCCGACATGGGGAAAGTATACAATTGCACTCGTGTGGTAAATCCTTCGGTATTCAGCCCCAAATATTGCGTCGGGAATTTTTAGGGTATGTGCTGCAATATATGTCAACACAAGATAACCATGAGCGCATTGAAAAAAAAGAAGCTATCCTCTCGAACGGCAGAAGGACGCGGTCGGTGCATGTGAAATGCCCAGAGGTAGGTAATGAAGACCCTCGACTCGGCGACGATATTCCGATGCCTTGCTTTTCTTCTCACTTACCGTGAATTCTTTCCCCTGCACCGAGAGGGACAAGGAAACGCGTTGACGATGTTTTCAACGACTCGCTCTCTTTCTATTCCCTCTCAGGCATAATCCCGAGGGAGAAAACGGAGATCAAGACGGTTCGGATCGTGAAAAGGGAATCGGAGAGGAGGCACCGCGACCGGAGCAGCAAGAGGGTTGTACTGGTTGAGGATTCTCCCGAGGGCTCCTGCGGCGGCGCCACCTCCCCGTCTTCCTCGTCCGCCCTCAACCGGGTGCTTGAGGAGGAACCTGCCGAGGGGGACGAGGTAGAAGGCGAGGAGGTCGAGGAGGTGCCGGAGGGCGCGGCAGCGATGGCGGACTACCACTCCCAGCACCACCAACACCATCAGTACCTCCAGCACCAGCAAGCGGCGTCGTCCGCTACAACCCCCATAGCATCTTCATCCGTGCCTTTCAGCTCGGGCTTCCTCACCTCCCCCGAGGATGACCCCATCCTCTCGCAGTTCTTCCAGAGGTCGATGTCACTGCCAAGGGCGCTGGGGAAGCAGCAGAGGGGGCACCAACCACCCCCGATCCCTCCCCCGCCACCACTAAGGGTCGCCTCGCCCAGAGGAAGCTCGGCAGCCGTCAGGAGACAGCAAATCCTTCAGCAGCGAAGGGTGAGTACTCCCTTCTCCTTTCTTCAGTCATTCACACAGGCCAGTGGAAGATTTTCACTGGATGTAATATCTTGGAAAACAAGGCTGCAGTTATACAAAGGATCGGTAAAGGAAATTATTTTTTTTTTCACTTTATCCTTTTATTTTTAACAAAGATTACAAGCAGCACCCATATCTGGGCACATCCCATTTCTAATGCGTCATGCTTTAAATTCTGGAGAACCTGAAGAAAACTAGATCTCTTGAATTGAAATATTTCACTACTTGATTAGGAGTTCCTTTTCCTTAATAATTATTTTCTATTTGGATACTGATATGTTTTCTAAAACGGTTTAGCTTATTTTCTGTTAGGAATAAAATATGTTGGCAATGAAAAATATTATCAACTATTCTATACTAAAATGTAGCCAATAAATAAAATGGTTCAGCTTTCTATAATTTCGAATGATGAACCAATTCCTGTATTTTATAGGTCTAATATACCACTTACTATGTTGCTATTACAATTTTAGTTATTTTATTAGTGCTGCCTTCAATTCAGTAGCCTAATTCAAGTGAGTCTCATATCAATACTAGCATACGTACTATAAAAACATTAGCTGGATAGGTTATCTTACTAGTACATTTGTTACCAATCTCTTTGACATTTTCAGAAGATTTTATCACCACATCAGTTATCAATTTAGTCTCCGGTCACCTACAACAAATCTGAATTAGATGGATTTCACTTTCCTCTTGAAATATCTATGGACTAGAAAATTTGGCTATTCCTCTATTAGTTTTTTATTAAACTCCAATATTTGTGCAGCTTGTAATGTTTGCTAAAAATAGAATTACAGAAATGATTGAAATGGATGTTATAGAATGGATATAGTTTTTCTGTTTTTTTATTTATCATCTCTTCCATAAAAGCATATATGTATAGATATAGTGCCTCCATGCTTGCTGGCATATTTAATGTTAGCTTGACAAAGTTTAGAGCTGCTTGCTTGGATATGACTGGTAACTACCTAGCTAATTAGAATTCAGCAGCCTGAAATTTTAGGAGCATGATTGAAAAATTGCATCTCTGGAATCGATTATTACCACATGAATTAATGATTATTGCTGAAATAAATTATATTAAATTAAATTTGATGGAAATTAATATGGATTATAATTTTTTTTCTTACATTAGAAAAATTTGAACTTTACCATGAAGCAAATTTCCATAAATTAATGACTAAAATAGATTACCTCAGTCACAATCGAAATAGTAAAAACATCTAGATCAAGTAAATATGTATAAGATTACCATTTGTTCACAAAAATATAAATTTATTGTATTTTGACTTAAAAAGATCAAAACCAAATTTGAACGTTGTCTTGGATAAAAAATTTAGTTAAGAGGAGAGAATGGAGAAATGTGAAAAATGAGAAATTGAGAAATCACTGTGAAAAATGAAAATTTTTCATATTTCACTATGATTACTGGGTGTCATTAATAATTCATTTAATTTGAAACACCTAGGTTGTATGTGTTTAAAAAATCATTAAATGTTTCTCACCTCACATAGATCACAGAAGATAAAATTGTTACAAGGAAATACTACCTTTTATTTCATTATTTTTATGCATTGGGTAGTCCTAGATTATTTCACAGGAATTACAGTCATAAAATCACTAAAGAGACTTGTGATGTCATTATTTTTCTCTCTACATTAACATTAATGAAGATTCCCTACTATTTTAAATTATAACTTCTCCATTAATACCTTCAACTTCATAAAGAAGTATAATTGCTATCTTCTTTATATATATATATATATATATATATATATATATATATATATATATATATATATAAATTAAATTGCCATCCGCTTGATTGTAGCATCTTTTGTTCATCATACCCATAAGACGACCAAAACATTGAACAAATGAATCTGATCTTGAAGATATTGTCAAATCTCTCAGTCATCTATTTTGCATAATCTATTAATTAAAATATCCACATTTTTTTAAGAAACCCCATTATCATTCCATGGTTCATGTCATATTTAATGACAGGAATGAATGAATAGTGAATAAAAGGTTGCTTTTAATCCTAAAAACTTATCTAGCTAATAGAAGTGTATCCTCTGTTATTCATGTGGTAAAGGAATGCTTTAGTTAGCCCCAGTGAAGAATTATTATCTAATGTTTATGTTCTTTGCATGAAATGCATGAAGAAAACATGCATAATCCAGCCTCATCATTCCATACATATTTTCATGCATCTACAGGCCAAAATTTGGGAGGGTCTTGTCATTTTTGTGGATAAAATTTAGTCTTTTAAAGAAAACTTTGAATAGTATTCAGAATTAATGATTTTATCAAAAATTGGATTGACAGGAAATGAATTCATGGGGATGTACCTGTACTTGTATTATTCAAATCAACTTTTATTTTTGTTGACTTCCAAACATTACCTCTCATTACCAGGCATGGGCCTAATTATATTCTGATAAATTTATGAAGAAATAATTAAGTGAACAAGAAACTGAAAATTTTCCATTGATATGAAAAAATCATTAGATATATATCATGAAAGGTGCCTTAGGGTTAGGGGGTATGGTCCCCCAGTGGGGTTGAGCTAGGTTTGATTAGTGCACCAACTCTTAAGATCAATTATATATTTGTGGTATTTAGTTCATGAATGAATTATCAAGAATCCATGAACTATAAAGTAAAAGTCAATAATGGAGTCAGGGCTCATATCAAACCCTAAACTATTTTTTTAAATACCTGGGTTCAATTTTACTCATCCAAAATTAATATGCAATGATAATTTTTTATTTAACAATTTGCTTAAAAATAAGGATGGCCAATAATAATAATGATTATTGTGCTAATAAAAATATTCAGAGATTCATAATTTTGTCCAGAGCTGATTTTTTCATTCTGCAATATATGACGTAGTAAATAGAACTGTGAAATGATAATGTTTGGGTTTTAAATATTGAATTTCACTCGGTGGGGGTATAAGATGATTGAAATGAAGTGAAGTAGGAAAGCAAGCGAAAAATTAAATAAAATCCCAAGTTTTTGTCATCTCCATGTAAATTTTCCAAACAATTGACAAGCGTTTTACCTGAGTCATTCAATAAATTCCATTAATGGCTCCTCTTGCCCAAAACATTTTTTTCTCTAAGTTAAAAACATTTGAAATTACTTTTTTAAAGATTTGGCCACAATATGTTGCAGGGAATAAAATAGTTACCATTGCACAAAACAGCAAACCATCATTGAATCATTTCCACTCTCTACTGTATGTTGTTGCTATTTTTGTTTTTATTGTTGTTGTTGCTATGTGTTTAATCTGTGTTGCATGCCCAATATGCTCAATGAGACCCATGTCCCCAAACTGCACATCGCTTAAAACAAAAATACCAATGCATGTGCCACGCAGTCGGATGTTCGGGAGAGGCCTCTGTCAGCTCACGAGCAACTCTTTGGAGCCACCATCTCCCCGGACGAGCCGCAGTGCCTGCAGCCACCACACCACCCCCACCAACTCAACTACCCTGCTTACCCCTTGTATTCCCCTTCCTCCCCATCCTCGCACTCTGCCTCCCCACCCACCCTCTACCCGCCACCACCACCACAATCCGGCACCATGCCAGTGCCAGGGGACAGGGCTTATCCTCCCCCTCCCCCCACCCCAGACTCCCCACCACTGATTGCTTACAAGAGCGAGGCTGCAAGGGAGATTGCATTGGAGATGGCAACAGCACTGCACTCTGGGTCTGAGGATTGGGCCAACGGCGGTGGTCGTGGGAGCGTGAAGAAGAGAGCAACGCCCAAAGAGAAAAGGAGGCACTACACAGTGTCGTGCAGCAGGCCTCTCGAGTTGGAATCGATTGTGATCCCCAAAATGGTACTTCTGAATGGGATGCCTGAGAATGGGTTTTAAGGCTCTTGAGAGGAGGGAGTGGAAGTTTGGGGAGAGGGGATGCAATTTCAATGCAGGGTGGGGTGAACACAAATAATGTGGCGAATAGTAGGTCAGGGTACTTTTTTGTATTCATACTGTATGCAGTCTATCACTGAAATTTTGTCATCCATAGTCCCATTAAGGTAACCTTATTGTTGAAAAAACAAGTGTATTCATAATTTAAGACAATCTAAGAGGAACCAGACAAACATTCATTCAAATATATGGCAGGGGCATGATGCCATGCTGCTACTTTGGTTTTGATGGTCATAAAAATGAGATATATTTTCCAATAATTCAAATGCTAAAACCAGCATTTTATGATAAGTAGGACATACAATGCAGAAATGAGATTCCTGATTATTAGTAACCATTTCCATACCTATTTAAAACATTATAACTGAAAAATCAGATAACCATCTTAAATGTTTACCAAGGAATGCATGAGAGTTCTTAATGGGTTAGATTTCTCATTGGGATACCTTATCCAATAAGAGAAATGTCAACATCTCAGGTATGCTCTGGCAAGGAAATGGTACCTTCATGTTAAAATTTAGGAAATTCATAAAATACTGAACTATTCACATTGTGCAGCATATGTATGGTAGACCAATGGCAAAAAATATTATTTCTAGTTTTAATAATGATGGCATTAAGCAGCTCCTTGAAAAAGTTACTCAAGTGTGAAATACTCGTAAAACGTATGAGTATAAAGATATTAAAGACATTTTAATGGACAGAAAAACTGACAAGTTAAAGAATATCACTGGTGCCTGGAAAGAGAGGTGGGCTACCACAAGTTGTGGGCTGAGAATATTTTTAAAATATTGTATATTCTGAGCAAAGATTCACAAACTTTGAATAAGCCTTGCCTTTGTTAGATTACATTATTTACTTAAATACTTTTGATAGCTATATCTTGGAACATTATGACTACACATTATAATTGGCCACTTACAGATAAAACTTTTTACTAAAGACTGCATATGGTATGATTACCGTAAATATGTCTATTTCCATGGTAGATATGCAAATTAAAATCTTAAATAGGTAAATTCAGTACTTCTTAATCCCCAATCCACATTGACATGGTTTCCATTTGCACTAACAATGATGATATTCATAATTAACAATGCGTATGTAATTGTATAAGTTGGTCAAAATATTCTCACTAACTAAATTCTAATCAGCATCTTGAAAAGCACAACAAAAACTGCTTTAGTCTAGAAGTTCTGTAATCAAATACATTAAGGCATCAATTCTCAGTTGCTTATTTATTTTTATCCAATCCAACCCATGTTAATACTCTTTTTCTTCATGATTATTATAAAAATGAAAGCATAATTTAATATTGTTAAAATATCTAACAATTGGGGTCAATGGAAGTAAACCTGGGTTTTAATGTATCCACTCCATGGGCTTTGATTATTCCTAAAGATTATGTGACACATGCATTTAAAGAAAAACATGCATGATATATGGACTCTTTCTACCACAAAATAATTCTCATCTCAAGTAAAATATTGCAGCATACTATATTTGTAATGTGTATTTTCAGTGCACACTATTCTTAATCAAGCTAATGTTGTTCGTATTTGTTTATGAAGTACCATCCTTGGCACAAATGCACCATACATAGCTTAAAATGCACTTCACACCCTAGATTTGCATCTAATTTATTGTTCTTATATGTTGTGAAAATATTCAACAGCTCTTTCAACTTCTGGCAGGCAGTGAAAAATTAATTTCTTTTGTGAAAATATTCCCCAAGATATTCTTCTCTGAACTTACTTCTTCAGTATTCACAAGTGGATGGATAATAAGTCGTGGAAAAATGAAAGTTATTGCAAAACATTGATGAATGTTTTACCTTTCCATAGGACATCTTTTGCAGTGCTATTATTTATCATTTAATTGTATGTATTTAAATTTGCATGCTTTAAGAATGAAGTACATAGAGATTTTTTTTATTATTTCCTGAAAATGTGATCATGTATAATACATTATTCATTTCATATATAATTGATAGGTTTCTATAATATTCTTAATAGTCTTACTAACTAGTCAACTAAACTTCATGACTTCATTTACTAATAATGCCTGTTTTAATTGCTTGTTTTACTAAGCAGCTTGTCATTAGGTACAGTGTGATTTTATAGTTGCAACAGTTATAGATAGGCCTATGTACCTGCTTTTATTAATTATGTGTTTTTTGTTATTCATAAAGATCTGACATTCTTTTCTGTTGCAATATTTGTAAAATTTTTGTTTTAGTAAAGAAATACAATTTTCAGCAATTTTCTCATTCTTGATTGGAATTTGATGCCTGTTTCTATACAAGCAGCATTCGCTATTATATACTGGTTTAAATCATTATATTTTATTAATACAAGATGTCTTCCCATAAGGAACACTAATTTAAATGGTTTAATGACATTAAAACATTTAACTTAATAACATTGAGTTAGAGTACAGCTGGCTTGATTCTTCCCATAATTTTAATGACATTATTTGGTGATTAATTCAAATCATCAATTGTTTTAGGACATCTACTTTTGGCATCACTTTAGACATTGCACCAGAAGAATTTGAAATTTGCAAAAAAAGAATTTGTTAATAATTTTCAATGAAATATTTAAAATTTTGTTTGTAGAAAAATTGCATTAAAATTAAAATTTTGGTATCTAAACCATAAAAAAAACTTTAGTGGAAATAGTGAGAGAGGTATCAAGAGAGTATAAGAATTTTTCTAAGATGTTTTGTCATTTTATTTAGTCACATATACCATTTAACAGTCATTTTTGCATTCTTTTAGGGCTCAGCAAGGTCACGGGATGATCTTGATATGGAGCAGGTTCTACGCCCAAGGCTCAATGCCCCCGATGTTGTGCGATCTACAATGAGCCATCGGGATTTTAAGTACAATGAGCACACAATTGATAGTGTTTTAGGAACACCAAACAAAATCGTCATTCCAGAGAGATACATACCTGAGCAGGTAAACCATGTTATTATAAAAAATAACTTTACTTATATGCATTTGTGTAATATGTCATAATAATTATAGCATTGGGTTTCTCAAGTCCTTTCAGGGACTGCAGATCAACTACATAATTTCACTAAAATATTTTACCCAATGTATAAAGATAGTTCATACCTTCATTTGTGATTCATGATGTAGATTCACATTAAATGTTGTACTAAAAATATGTCATGACTTACCTCATCATGCACATATTGAATAAAAAAGAAGAATTTTAAAAAACCCTCAATCAATTTCTTGAGCCCATTGGGGTATATGATCTAGGAATGATAAATAATGGCTTCAATTCAATGAGGCATTAGGTATCAGAAATTCACCCAGAGCAAGATACAGGATTTTTGTTTTGGGGCGGGATGGGTATAAACCAGTTATATAGCACCAATTATGTGTGGTCAGGGCAAATTTTGCATATTATATTTTAAGTAAATGTTTCTTGTTGCATCTGCTAGGTGTTATCCTTGATTATTCGTACATTTCTAAATTTAAAAGAAGATTTTTGCAAGGAGAAGAGGTAAAGAGAAAGTTTGCTTAGAGCAACCGAACAATTCAGAAGTTAAAAATTATTTTTTTTGTCAACTGATTAGAATGTGCTCAGATAAATTAGAAAAAAAAATTACTCTGCAACTTTCACTTAGAGTATTTTTCTATTCCTTGTGGCCCTGGATTCACCTGTCCATTGGACAGATTGATAAATAAGGAAATTTTTAATAAGAGTTATTCTTTAGGTATATTGAACATAATAAGAAGGGATACAACAGAAAACTATGTGTGTTTGTTATGGTAGTTCTCCACTTTTATTTATCACATTGTGAGTAAAAGTTAAATTCGTTTGGCTAAGGGATAAAGGTAAAACTAGGGCCATAGAGTAACAACATGACAGTGCATATATTACAGCTGATGTGGTTACAACATTTCCCTGAAATGTGTAAATCTTCTTCTTCAGGCCCCTGAGTTAAGTGAGGAGGAACAAATGCAGAGGCTGAAGAAGGCTGAAGCCATCCGGAAAATGTTGTCAGAAACGACACCCATTAGTGCCCCAGAAGTAGAAGGTAAGATTTAGTTATTGGTGCATGAATTTAAGTAAACAATCATTGATCCGAGTGGTGAGAGAAAGGAGAAAAATGAGTAGTTAATCATTAATAGTTGAATATATATGGAAATAAGCCCTTAAAAGTTGCTATATATAGTGTTTTATATTATTATTTTAATTATTATTATTCCTGGGACAACATATCCAGAGTTCAGTGACAATGTGGGCGGTGTCCCAAAAACTTCCTTACTTTCACCATTTGGCCCATATGAGAAAATATTAAACCTGTAGCAGGAAATGACATCTATATACACGGCCCATCAAGTCTGTTTAGGGTTTCAAACATGACAACTAATAAAGCTAACAGTTTCAGGCTTAACTTTGTGGAATTCCTTCATGATGAGAGTAAAAAAAGAAAAACTTTACACTTCCACTCACTTTTAATACAATACGACCATGGTGTCAATGCTGCGCATCATCATCAGGTGCCTCACATGATGATCCATCATGTGAGGCACCTGATGGATGGATGATGATCCATCATCCATCATTCATCCATTTGGTGTTAAAACATTAAAATTAACATATTCTCATAGTCTTATCAGTAGATATCCATGCATTTGAGAAGTTCTTTCCTGAACAAGCAAGCACTATGTAGAATTCAACAAGAATTTGTACCATTAATTGACTTAATGTCAAATAAATTTTCACTTAATGGTGTAAATATTCAATCATATCTTCTCAAATCTGTGTTTCCTAAATTTTCTGCAAGTTAAATTACTACTATTCCTTTGAAATTTCAGATACACAGCAGAAGAAGACTTCAGTAATTAAAAAGAAAGTTGCTGAAGAGAAAAGGCAGCGTGAACACATACTTCAACTAAATCAAATTCTTGCCAAACAAGTAATGGAAAAAAGTAAGATGGTTGCTGGTAAGTTGAAACATGGAGAGTATTAGTAAATTCTTTCAAAAATATTCACCAAGAGCCCAGCCCCATCCGTTTGAATGCCACTTGTATTTTGTGTGTGAGCATAATTTTTTATTAGCTCTAGGCATTTGCTTGGGACAGTTACATAACTCGGGCATCAATGTGTCAGTAAATGTTTTTATGGGGAATTAACAAAGCTGTGTCACTTAACAAGCAAGAACGCATTCTTATAGTATGAATCATCCGACAAAACAAGTATCTTCTTCAAAACTAACATCACATGGGTTGAAAAATGTTTTAATATCACTTAATCCATATGATTTCTTTTGTTAATATTTCCAGTTCCATGTCAGCAATGGAATTAAGTTCACATTATACTGCTAAACTATTTTCAGTGTTTTTTACCTCTTCATTTTCATATACTATATGTATGCATCACCACAAAATCATAAGTGCTTTAACCATTATCAGTTTCATTTCCCACTATGCAGTATAAGTTAGTAAAGTTTCATCATTGATTTAAGTTTCTGCTAGCATTAAGGCAAATTTTATAGTTAATAATTCATGTTTACAATATACAATCACCAATTCGTTGAAATGTATTTATTCTTATGTAAAAGTCATAGCTCTCAAATTTCCACTTTTCATGGGAAACCAAGGAAAAAATCAAAAAATAAAAAAATTTGGGGCTTCACTTTATGGTGGAATAATTTTTGGCTGTTTTAATTTTTTAAATTGAATAATTTAAAGTCTTTTCTTGAGTGGCATAAATTCATATTTATGGCCGCTGCCTTATTTCTTGTGTGTAGATTTCAATGTTAAAAGCTGCTAATATCAATCTGAATAATTGTGTTCTCTGTTAAATAATTTTTAAAATGTCCCATGGATTGTGAGCATCAGGGAGATTTTATTAGGGACTCAAATGGAAGTTGCAATTGAAATTCAAGAACCTGTGTGGTTTATCATTTTTAAATTTTTGTCAGCATTATTTTATTTTACAATTAGCAGTTTTAAGATGCATTTATTATTTATAATTCAAAATATATGATATAGTAATTTAGTGCATTCCACAAAAATATCCCTCAGTTAATGAAAACACTTTCCTTCCAGATATAATAAATAAATATGTATTTGTGTACAATTAGTCATCAATATTAATGTATGTAAAATTATTGAAAAGCAAAATAACAAATTGTTTTCTTTCATTAAATAAGGTAATAATACACACAATCTTAATCTAGTTTCCCTTGTGGCTATCATATTACACTAATTCCTCAGTCAATACGTTTTGGCTCTGCAGGATATTAAATTATATATTGATTTTCAGAGGAAAGAAAACCAAATGTCAGCAACTTGACTTAAAAATTATCATTTGAAATTACCCAGGCTAATATTTGTAAATATATAATATGCAACTCATGAAAATTCCCCACTCTATATTACATCTACATTACAACTCTGCATTCCAAGTCAAACATTGTATCTATTTCAATGAAAGTTTTGAGTTCTAATAATTTTTCTTTAAATATTTATGTCAGTTTGATAAACATTATGATCATTTGATATTACAAAAAAATTAAAATTAGGATGTTTTTAATTTGTTCTTAAATTGAAAGGAGAGAGATCATTATGTGAACAATGGGGTGATTTTAATTTGTTCTTGTATTTATTAACAATGATGTTAAGTCTGGAATGCTTGTACCTGAGTTTATGCTACCAATGTTATGATAAACTGAAATCTGGCACCCAGTTCTCAGTAATTTTTGATTTCTCATACTGTTATATCATTTGAGTAGTTGCATTTCATTGTGAGATTTTCAAATTGCATCTTTCTACCAAAGCCATTATGTCATGATTACCATTTTAAATTTCCAAATACTTGTATCTTGCCTTGTTAAAGATCTGTGAGGAATGACAGAGATTAAGAAATAAGAAATTAAAATATTTAAAAAAAGTCATATAAGTTGACATTAGGTTTTCAGCCAAAGAATACATTTTATATTAAATTCAACTATTGGAGAATAAAATGCATAAAATATGATTCATTTGAAATTTAATAAGCACCTGTATGACGTATAAATATCACGTATATCTGCCTAATTAGTTTAGTGGTATAAAAAAGGCAAAGGAAAGATCATTATGACTCTGTGGTTTTATGAAATTTGCTTTTAGATGGTTCCATATTGCTTAATAACAGTTTTACTGGTGTTACAGTTGGTATCTTTAAGTCTTATGTGACTCGAAGACCTCATAATGCTGTATCAATTGCCAATAAAACTGTCATTCAGCAAAATGAGCAACATTAAAGGAATTGTAAACCATAGTGTCATATGTACGTGTACATCACTAAAAAATCCTCTACTGCAGAGAAAGCTCACATAGAAATAACTTTGGAATTCCTGACTCATTGTTCAATTTAATGCTTAGCATATTACCAGTTGCCTCTAGATATTTAGGCATTATATGCCACTTCAAAACTTAACTTGCTATCATAATATATGTCTACTGTAGCTTTTATTATACTCATTATTTCTCTTCATGTAAATTTGATATGAAATTATTGAACCTAGTTGAAATAAACCTAGTAATAAATAATAGATTTATCAGTCAACTGTTATGGTTAAGATAAATTAAGTAGCTGATAATTAACATTAAACATAATGATTGATTTTCCAAAATTATTTATAAAATGTTTACTGAATTATATATATAGAATATATTATGTACTGTCAAATGATTTATCATGAAGTATGAGAACACCAAAGAAATATTTTCTATCAAAGGTAGTAAGTAGCTAATCAATGATGTCTAGTCAATTATTAATAATCCCTGCTCTCATATTGTGTATGTAGTTTTCTATATTAATGTGGATTTCCCTTTTTTAGTTTAATAGTACAGATTTAATGTATATTCTACTGTCTTTGATATCTTTTTTAACATTTTAATTAGTACATAAGCATTATCTTTTCATTAAGTAGATACCTAATTCTTTGTTTAAGTCAATATTGTTATCACTTGGTAATAAGCATTTGAATTGGATTCATGACATTAATGAATTAATATGTGCACTCTTGCATAATCATCGTACTCATCGAATATGTACCTACAGTTACCATTTCAAATCACATTATACAAAATTCATTTTCAAAATGCACTGTATAACATAAGGGTCTGTTTAAGTAGGATTAAATGGTCCTACTATATGTGGTCTACATTAACTGCCTCTGAGTGAAATTACCTCTTATTGCTTTATAGTTTTTTGTTTTAGAAAAGCATTCATTTAATTTATTTAAAGAATAGAGCGGCATGCTTCCATTGTGAATGAATTAATTGCCAAAATATTGCATGGTTGTGCCTTTGCAATGTATACCTAATTTACATCTGTCTCAGGTGGAAATTACATCATACTTGTGATTGCATTGGTACCTACATGTTCATTCTTGTTTGGTTTGTTTAGAGAACTAGTTAGTGAGCATGCTCTCTGTTGCGCTGATGTTTTCTTTGTTGTAGCTGACCTGTAGTTGTTTTATAGGTACAACTCCTGTGGCAGCAATTGGCACTCAGGATTGAAATTTCTTCGTTACCCGTGTGCCATGGCAGGTTGGTTTTGCTTTGTTTTGTTTTTTTTTAATGTTCATACCGTCCCTCCAAATTGAATGTACTATGAGGCAGCATTATTCTCCTTTCCATTATTATTTTTTCATGATTTTTATGCCAGTCCTCATTCAGATAACATTCAACTTCTAAAAAGTGGATTTTTATCATTTGAAGAATATATAAATGTTGACCCAATTCCTTATTTGGATTATTTTTCTATCAGTTTTGAGAGTTTTCAACTGATAAAGTGATGGGGATTAAAAAATAGTTTATCAGCTGTCTAAATTGCGGCATTTTCTACCATAATTTAGTACGTACCTATTCATTTTGCATTTTTGATGTGTTTTGCCCAAATTTTTCTCTTTTTAAAAACAAAGTAAAAATTGCATGAAAATAAGTTTTAAATTGAAAAATCCATGTTGTTTAACTGGTAAATTATTTTTTTCAATATCTTTGTACTGGCAGTGCATGTTTCATGATATGTAGCAACATGCAGTTATTACACATACATATTGTCATTATGTTTTGCTTATGTGAGTACACATTCTCCGGGAATTTCTTTATAGGATATATTTAATGAGGATGGGGACATTTTTTATGCAACAGCAATGACATCAGTTATGTGGAAGGCTAACATATATGAGCTTACCTGAAAAAACGTTCCATGATAATGGTAAAAACCGCCTAATTCAAAATAACCATAATATTATGGTTGATAAAATAAACAACATAATGTTCATAGTAGCAGTAACACATATTCTTCTCTATTGCCTGAAGATCATTTGTATTTGAGAGCACTTTTAATCCAAAAAATGATACGTATATTGATGCATAATTAAAATCAATCAATCAAATCAAGCCACATTGTACACTAAACAAACACTTGCTTACTCAACAATTACGACTCAGTGAAAGTCTTCAAGATCCCACTGTACTGCATATACTTTTCCTGTCATCTTTGAATTTCTCCCAGAATCTTCTGTTTTCCAACTGCTTTCTTCTCTTATTAGGCCCACCTCTTCTTAATTGTTTTTTTCCATTCATTTCACTTTTTACATTCTTTACTATCTATTCTCTTGCCTCAGTGACTAAGTTTTGAAGCTATAAATTCTACAGTCCAAATAGATTAGTATCTTTTAAAAATGAATTTACTAAATAAAGTTCATAATTTTAATGGCCCTAGTACCTTGACCATGCTCACCTGAAACACTTCCTTGAAAGGTGAACTACTCTACCTCTACTTCTGTTCTGCTCTAGTTTTTATTACTTCCTACTTTGATGTTCTGTGCAAACTTTCTATTTCTTGAGAACTTCATTTTCACTTTCTTCTGATGAATTGTCATCTCAAAGCCTTAATACTGGTTTGATAGAGCACTCACAAATGACTAAAATTCTTTTGCTGACTGGCTAACTAAAATTTGATTTTGCAAACCTTACTGATGATGTGAGTTCCCCATCTATGTGCATTCATCCTACCTACAGGTTTTTACTGTTCCTTGTTTACCATTTCCCCAATATATATATATATATATATATATATATATATATATATATATATATATATATATATATATATATATATATATATATATATATATATATATATTGAAAAACATGAGTGATAATGGATATTTGATCTTATCCCCCTGCCAAACACTACCATCCTGATTATCTTTCCACCACATGCACCTATATAGTTGGAGACATGTTCTGATTTTGATTAAGTTACCTATCTCTCCAATTTACCTCTATATTCTGTAATGCTTTTGATAATTCTACACAATTTATTGTGGATAACACCTTATTGAGCATTTCCAAGATTAGTGAACTGTTCCACCTGCCCCATTTATGCATTTCAATTTTAACTGAGCTTTCATCTTTCTCAAAAATCTGATAACCTCTGGTTTTTTTACTCCATATCTATCACGCTGATTTTCTAATGCACTCAGCAATGATTTCAATCCTTTGGTTGACTGGATAATCAAAGCTTGATTATTCACAAAGCTAAGTGATTTGTTGACTTTAATTCCCAACTTCAGTACTTCCCACGTATCTTTTACCATTTCCTCCACGTATATACATTGAAATGCCTGGGTGATAATGGACACCCCTGTCTTACTCCTCTTCCTAGCACTGCGCATCCGGACTCTCCATCTTCCGCATGAATCTGAGCAGTCTGAAACTTGTACAGGTTGCAGATAAATCTCCTATACCTAAAATATACTCCCATCTTTTTGTGGACTTCCTCACTCATAACTCCTACAAATAAGCACATAATAACTCATAAAGTAAAAATATTGTTGAAGCAATTACTGAAAAAACTGGTATGCATTGTTACTAATGTATTACAGGATAACAGAAATTTGCAATCTTTTAGTTCATTGGAATGCTGTGAAGCATGAAAATTTTAAATCTTAAAATGTAAATAAGCATTAAAACAATATAAATTTATATAAAACTCATTTTATGTCAGAAAATTTACAGTATATCTAGAATAAGGTCTTGAAAAACTGATTATAAAATAATAGCATGGCATAGAATTAGAAATTTCTTTCAAGCATAGATTGATAAATTTTCCTATACTAAATCCATCACCTTGAATACAGCCTTTGTGATTGCCCTCACCAATAGCTTTGATGTTTTTAAAATAATTAATCCAGGAATAAAATGGAATATACAGGACATCAAATGGCACATGTATGGAATGTAATATAATGAATAAATGAGTTATTTTGCAGGAATAACTGTGAGTAAACATTAGTTTTCCAAACCTCTTTGCAGAAGAGGTGATCTGTCTTACCTTTCACACATTAAGTGACTTTTCCTTCCTCATTGTCCTGCAGTTTTACCTCATAGTCATGATGAAAAGAGTGAAATGCTAGTTGCTTGCTCTTATTTTTCTAAAGATGCTCTAATTGTGAGTAAAAGGGATAAAGTATTTGAGCCTCTATAAAATTAGCATGTAATATGCATAAATAATCATATACCTGTACTTGGAGCAAAGGTTTATTGAAATAAATGAGATAGCTGCGCCATAATTTTCAAAATGCATTTCCACTAAATAAAATATAGCCATTCTTGTTATTCCATTATTGTTAAATACAGAATTAGAGCAAACAATAATGTCTTCAATGACTGCACAATAAAGCTTGTTAGCTTCACCTTTGACATGCATGTTGGATGTTTATATGTATCAATGTTAAACCTGATCACTATAAGGTTGGCATTCAGGTAACTCTCCTTCTTGAATGATTCTAAATTATAACGCATTCCTTAAATGCCATCACACTTATGCTCTGTACCTGCTTTCTTATAATGAATTATAATTTTAATTAATTTCTGCTAAGCATTGCAAATAGGTAGAACTCATAATTATAAGTAATTTTTTAACATGGCTCTAAAATATTCATGAATGGAATTTAAAAGACACCAACCACTTGGTATCATCAGAATACAATAAATACTTCAAATGTTGCTTATTGTTTTCAGTGAGCCAAATTGTTCTTTGAATATATTTTCAATTTGTGTAGTAACACATAATTGCAAACAACAACAACTGCCTTTACCTAGTTTAGTGAAAATATTACATTACGTTATAGTACATTTACAGTCTAAAACTGTTTTCATTAAGTATATGTGCACCTTGTAATCTCATATCTATATGAGCTTTCGTAGGCGTAACTGTCGATCATGTTGCTTGAGAATTTTGTGTAGTTAATTATTTATGTCAAGGCAATCACTTTCAGCCTCTTTCTGGTATATGCCCAGTATCATTGCATAAAAATATAGAAAATTATCCAATTAATTGTGAGGCAAGGTTTTATGCATTTCAAGTAGTAAAAGGCTTTTCTTGTTACATTTGCAATTATACTAATTTATGACTTGTCTTACTTAAGTAAGATTCACCATAGATATTCATTATAATCATTATGCTTCATAAATGTCCTCAGTCATCCACTTGCTAAAAATGCTCATTTGTATCTTAGTGCATAATAAAGTTTTCTGCACCAACAACTCATTTATCAAAGCATGGTATTTTCAAATATAGAAATACCAGCATTTATCATTGCCTTTCTAGCCATCTTATGTCAAATTTAATGTTAAAGCACCTTGGAGTGTACTTTTAATTGTGTGACTTTTTTCACTTCTTGTGAAAACACATGTAACTATTTTGGAGAACTTATCACAAGAAGTGAAAACACAAAAGACACATGGTTAAAAGTAATACCTGCCACAGTTATGCAAGCCTGCCACCATTCCTGCCATCACCTGCCTTCTCCTATATTTAGAAGCTGCATGCTTACTAAAACCTTTTCTTCTGTTTTTGGAACTCATTTTACTATGGATAATATTTGTACATACATAGGCTATTCTATCCATCAGCTGTCTCTTAAAATGTTTCTCTGTTTTTTTTGGAAAATTGGATTTTCACCATATTAGACAGGCTTATTAGATGTGCACAAATCTTATTACATAGGCTTAAATACAAGAGCTAGATAGATCTCGTAGATGTACAAAAATGTAATTAGACAGTGGCATGATAATTATTTGTTCTGCATGCCAGATTGTGAAATTTTAATAGCAAGCAATTGATGTTGATAATTCTGTAAATATGTAGTCATTAAAGAGCCATGTATATGAAGGAAAGGGTTTATACGTTGAGCAAATTGATTGTCTTTTTCCTTTACACTAAATTGAAAATCACTGTCGGATTGCTACATACTGCATGCCATGTACAGGTATTTCAGTGTGACCTGAATGTATGATTTGTAAAACTCAACACACAGGTACATATATAGGTACATATATGCCCTAAGGTAAAAAGTTATCAAATCTTCTTTCAGAGTCACCATAGTGAAACATTGAGAAACCACGTCATTATCAAAAAAGGAAAACTTATCTGGCATCCACTATTTTTATGAAGTGGTTATTTTTACTAAGCAAAGAGCTGAAATTTTAACAGGATGTTTAAATGGCTATTACCCTGTCATAAGCAAAACCAGTCATCCACTCTAAATTTGTAATTTTTTCTCAATTTCAGTGAGAGCATTAGCTACACTTCCTCTTCATGAAACCAGCACAGATGATGATGATTTATCATCACCTGTTCAACCACTTCCTCTTACTCAGCAGCGAGATAATTTCTTTTCATAGTAGGGTTTGTTCTTCATAACTTTTCCAATTGTCTAATATTGGTCATCAGGAATGTCATAACAAGGACGGAGTGCATAGTGACCAAAAATGAGAGTTTACTCTGTGGAATGACCTTGTTTTGGAGAACTTATCATAAGGACTGTGTTAGTGAAAGGGTGTAAGGAGACTTGTTAATTAAACTTTTATTATTTTATCAAGTGTCATATGTAAGCCCTTGGAAATCACAGGGTTTATCTATGAAAAAGTGCTTCCATGAGGTTGCATAATATGAGTCCAATAATTAGTATTAAGGATGTGAAAATATTTAGTAGAAGAATTGTTGATACTTGAAAATAAATCTTTATCATAACCTTAGTTTTCCCTCTGTTTGTCATACTAAACACTCACCAAATAATGTTTCTTAATGGCTTTTTCAAATGTGCAATAGCACCTCAGTTATCCAAGCTTGACCAACAGTATTGAAAATATAATGCCATCAGATCATAGGACTATGTTTTAATAATTTTGAAGCATAGTTATTTATGATGTATATAAAATTCAATGTATGTTAAAAAGAGATTTTTTATTATGCTTGTTAATTCCCCTTTTTAGTCCCTGGATTTGTCTTGCATATAGATAAATATAGCCATCAGGGACTTGTTTTTTTATTATGTATATTTATAATAATTTGATGACACAAATTTTGCAGTAAATATACAACCTGGTCTCATTTACATTGGATAAATGAGGTACTATTCAACAGCAGCTATTTTTGTAGCATAGATGTTTTACAGAATCACTTTTGTTGATTTATGTTGTATGAACAGTCAGGTGACATAAATGAAAGCAGCAATTTTTTTCATGTCCTAAGGTTGTGATACATGGAAAAGTGCCTGTTCATTTGAAATTAGTGTACTTGTCAAATTGCACATAACAGTATTTAAATGACCTCTGGGAAAACACAGAATTGGTGCAATGAATTATGTACATATTTAAATATTTGTTAGATTGTTTCTTTTGTAAAATGTAAACATTTTATTAAAACCAAAATTTTAACAGAAACCACTGTGATAATTTATTTTGGTAATACCAAGGCAATGTTTAGATATCTTCCCAAAAATATTTTCTATTAGGTGTCACTATCCATTTGTCTATAATTCCCAATTTTTTCAGTTTGTGTGATAGAACTTTTGATAACATAATGCTATAACAAATCAAGGGAGCCAACAGTAATTACAAAATCACCATTGACAGAATTCATAAGTATTTTCAATGAAAAATAAAAATGAGAATACTTCAGATGCACAACAGAATCATCTTTAGTATAGAGACAAATAAAACATGAACGTTCTCACTAATAGCTGAACTAACTAATTACATCGGCATAACAAGCATACCTGATTAGCATAAAAAGACTCTGTTAGACAATAAAGTAAATGAAAATCATCGATTCATCTTAATGATTCTTCAAATCCTCAAGGATCTTTATTAAGTTTGTACAAAATTTCTACATCCTTATTTCAAGTACACCAGGCTGAATTATACTTGAATATAGCTTATCTTAAAGCAATGTAGTTTGCAAATTTTACCTATAAACGCCAAGTAATTCGTGCATTAATAATAGTTTATAACATAATAATAATAATATCACTTAATATACAATATCACTGTTTTACATTAATCTAAGTAAAATAATAGAACTCTAATATACAAAAACTCTGCCAATACTCTTATTTCTTACGATTATTCATTTTTGTTATTGAATATTGCGCCATTTCTGACCACTGCACAAAACGTGTGATTGGCTGATAAAAAACGGGCGAATTCTGAAATTCTTCTGTTTTCATTACATAAACGAAGAAACTTGCGACTGGGTCATATGCAAGGAATTGGTGTGCTAACAATTTACACTGCAGCCTGAATTTTAGCGAAATTGTTGGAAAACGCACAATATAGTGAAATGACAATGATCCTCTCTCGAGTTTTAGGGCTGTTAACGAAGAAGGTACTTAGAATTATGAAGTATTTAATGCACTCTGTCATTCTCACATTTAGACCATGGTAGCTATTGCGCTCTTTGATTGAATGCTATTTTCAGGACTTGCAAATCGTGTCTCGCAGCATTTCAGTTAGTTCTTACTGTCCCAAGAACGATGATATGGTTACTCCTACGCATATCGTCGAACCTCAAATTCCAGCATATGAAGAAAAACCAGACGAACCCGTCGCCGTAAAACGAGCCAGGTGATTCAGTGTTCTATTTGCCATTAATATTTTGTTGTTTTTACATACGACATCAAAGGTGAGAATATTAGAAGGATAACGGTATTTTTGATAAGTGGAATTGATGGTTTAACCCTCTTGGTCGGAATACATAACGCAGACCTTTTATTTGGTACACGTCTGAATATGTATTGATTTTCGGGTGACGAAATTTTCTAAATCCGAAGTATTTAAACATTTACCGTTTTCCCCTAAATCGTGTTGTGTAGCAGTTTATGTTAATAGTGTTGTGTAATAATGTATTGTTAAGGTATATCATATTGATTTCAACGCCGGTTGGCGTGTAGCCATTTATCCCCAAGAGAACATAAAAAATTATAATGAGGATAGGCCTTCTTCCTAAGTCAGTTTTCTCTCTTTGGAATGTTGTTTCCATTCTTTAAATTTACATATTAGAAAAGTAATTTGTTAGGTAACTGTAGGGCTCACTATATATTACAAATAGTAAACGATATTGTGTAGTATCTAAGATGTTGGGTCAACTGTCTAGCGATATATACATTTCACATCAGCTGGGAATACTTACCTTGTTGCTAATGTTGTTTATTACCATTTGACGTATCCTATGCCAAAAGTGCAATTTTTATTTTGTGCTATATGGTCTTTGGACAAATAAAGTATTATTATTATTATGTAACCCTAGGAACATAGTGTGATAAGTGAGTATACTGAATTAAAATCCAGTCTTGGGCAATCAATAGGGAGCCTTCAGTGTGTGTATAGGCTTATCTGGAGGCTTTTGAAATGGTATGACCTGTTTTTTACTATAAGCCATAAAAATATGCCTTCAGTTACCTGAAGGTGAGGGCAAAAGATTGTGGCTAACAGTAATGGCAGAAAACACTAGGGTCGTGCAGCTACACCCATTGAACTAAATACATGTGTGGACTTCCATTTTAATCTCTATTTAAGGAGTGTGAGAGTAAATCCGTCAAACGTGGATTTGTGCATTAAAAAGGAGGCCCTCACCTTGGCTTCTATCCTGGTCTTAATAACTCTTAAGATGCTAGTCTGAAAGCTGACTTCCATTCTGGCATGCTTTCTGAATATGAATCTCAAACCTGCATGTCTAGTAATGGATAAGATATGAATAATTCTGTAGTTGTCTCACCAATGGTCTCATTCACCAAGCAGTTTCATGTCAAGTATCCTTAAAATGTGTAGTCCCATGCATTCCTATTCTCACTTTCAGGATTTTCTTTCATCTCTGGCTCCTAAGTAATTGACACTCCAAATTCCACTGAATTATTTCAGTTACTTTCAAATATCTCTCTAAGGTTTGCTTTTGAAGGAGAAGTTAAACAGACTTGCTTGTTATATTCATTGTTGGCATCGAACATTATATGGTAACTGTCGTAGCATATACAGACATGCCAACTCTCCCGATTTAAGCGGGAGACTCCCGATTTTTCCTTCTTACGTTCTTGATGAACTGTTCAAATTGTGTACTTAGCTTAACATGTTAATAAAGTGTGACATTCATTAAAAATTGGCAAGGTGTCATAAAGGGATTAAGGTGCCATGCAAATATTGTGGTAATTAAAAGTGATTACTTCGTGATACACTTCTAAAAATCTCCCGATTTTTCATTTTTGAAAGTTGGCATGTCTGCATATAGCCCACGCAAATCTGCAAGTTTAAAGTCTAGTACTCACTCAGCGATACTGTTTTCAGCTTTTCTTTGCTTCATGGATTCCTTATGCAAGGATATCTATTAATACTTTATTTTTTAGGATTATCGTACGTAGTCCACTTTTTACTTAGAGGTAGCAGGCTTCATTCCACCCATAAAGCCTGCTCTGTTCCTTTGCCCCACTTACCCAATGGGTACATCCTTCCATCGCCTTCCTCTCCTCCTGTCTTTAGCAATCAGTTTCTCAACATCTCTCAAAATCCACTTTCTGCCTTCTTTGAGTCCACCCATAGACTTCCTTTTTCTCCCACCATAATATGTAAGACTTCTCTTTATGTCACCTGAAGAAATTTTATCTTATGGATTTTGTTTTTTAGGCTGCTGTATCAGTCACGGAAGAGGGGAATGTTGGAAAATGGTCTCTTATTGAGTACATTTGCTGCTAAGCACCTTGACAAGATGTCTGAGGAAATGTTGACTGAATATGATCGCCTTATTAATCTTCCATCAAATGATTGGGACTTGTATTATTGGTCAACAGGTAATTTATCAGTTATTCCTTTTCATGTTTGCACATTTGAATTGCTGAGATTCATGTTTGGTATCAGGCCATTTTTTAATGAAGGTGTGAGATTAAAGAAAACTCGAGATGAATTAGATTTTCTTGACAGTGTTCCCCAAACACATCTTATCAACAACCAATTTTAGTAATGCTTAAAGTGAGTCTTGTGTTATATCCATTCTTCTCTAGCTCCACACTTCTTGAGTAGCTTCAGGCGTGATGTGGTGAAAGTTGAACATAACGAATAATAGATGGTAGCACTTTCCCACTTAATAGAATTTATTTTACAACCAAGTTTTCATTCGATGATGTAATACATCGAAACCCAGTCGTAAAAGAAATTCTATCAAGTGGAAAAGTGCTACCATCTATTATTCATTACTCCACACTTCTGTTTCTCCCAGATTTCTTTTTTATTCTTGTCATGGCTTGTGTTTTACTGTTTTTGAAAAGAACATAAGAAGATAACCTTCACATGAGTATTTTCAAGGAGAGTGTACTCCCTTACAGGCATGCTTTATATCTAATATCTCTGTTAGTTTCTTCAGTTAGAATACTTTATGGTGTTATGATCTTCACGCCATCTTCATGTCCTCCTTCACTGGGGAGGGTCATTCTCATTGATGAAAGGAAAGAATATTCTTTTAATTGTTTCTTCCTTTGTCCACTCATGTATGTTATTGTTTTCCAAATTTTGTCTTCGTTATCATCAGTTTGTCAGTGTTAGTTCCTATTCCAAAAAAGGCAAAGGCTTCGTCATGTGAGGATTACAGAACAATAAGTTTGATATCCCACGCAGCTAAAGTTATTCTCAGGATCATCAACAAAAGGATAGAGAGTAAGGCAAATGATTACTTAGGGGATGATCAGTTTGGGTTCAGGAAAGGAAGAGGTACGCGCGATGCCATTGCAGTAATGAGATCACTAGTAGAGAGGAATATAGAATACAATCAGGACGTTTTTGCCTGTTTTGTAGATTTCGAAAAAGCGTTTGATAGAGTGAATTGGGAAAAATTAATGCGTGTATTGCAGAAAATAGGAATGGATTGGAGGGACAGGAGACTGATCTGCAACCTGTACATGTCTCAGACTGCTCAGGTGCGAGTGGGGAGCGGAGAGTCCGGATGGGCAGTGTTAGGAAGAGGTGTAAGGCAGGGTTGCCCATTGTCACCGGTGCTGTTCAACGTATATGTAGAGGAAATGATTAAAGAGGCATGGGAAGAACTGGAGGTAGGAATGAAAGTCGGAGGGGAATTCGTAAAATCGGTTAAGTTTGCTGATGACCAAGCATTAGTTGCTCAGTCAGCCAAGGGGTTGCAAGCTTTGTTGAGTGAATTGGAGGTTCAGTGCGATAAATATGGGATGAGAATCAATATTAATAAAACAAAGGTTATGCGATTTTCCAGAAAGAAAAAGCCTAAGCTAAATATTAAAATAGGCGGGGAAAAAATAGAGCAGGTAGAACAGTTTACATATCTTGGAAGTGTTTTGGACCAATACGGTCAAAGTGGTAGGGACGTAAGGAGAAGAATTGCGCTAGGCAAGGAGGCTTTCTCAAGGAGGAGGGAGTTGATGACGGGGACGTTGAGTAGGGATGTTAGACAAGACTCATAAAAACTCTGATATGGAGCGTAGCTATGTACGGCGCGGAAACGTGGTCGCTGAAGCAGGAGGATAGACGTAGATTGGAGGCTTTTGAAATGTGGGTGTGGAAAAGAATGGAGAAGGTGAAATGGACCGAAAGGAAAACAAATGAGGAAGTACTAGAAATGGTGGGGGAGGATAGGGGTTTGTTGAGAGAAATCCTATGGAGGCAGGAAAAATGGATGAAAGGCGTATTGAGCGGTAGTGGAATGTTGAAGAGGGTAATAGAGGGGAGAATGTTGGGCAAGCGAGGTAAGGGTAGGAACAGGATAGGGATGTTGGACGGGATGAAGGGAGGAAAGAAGTACACCGAGATAAAGAGGGACCTGATATAGATTAGTTTGCAAGGTGGGGAGTCACAAAATGTTTATTTGATAGTTGTGTCCATCCAAAAACCTACCTTAACCGGTAGATTACCTAATAAATAAATGAATCATCAGTTTTCTAATCCAACAATTGGCTGACAGTAGTCCTCAATCACTCACTTTCTTGTACTCGCACCCGAGCAATATAATAGGTTACCCATAAAACATCTATGTGTTTGTCCCATCGTTTATGTTCTAACAAATCCATTATTTCAGGGCGTGCCCAATCAGTCTGTCTCTTCTTTTTCTTATTTAATTCTACGTTTTGTCTTTCACTGTTCTCTGTACTTACGTATTTCTCATTTTATCTTTCTCATTATTCTTCACCATTTACCACTAGGTTTCAACCTTTTATTCTTCTGTCTTCTGCTTTTAAATTGGTTCACTTATCTTATTCTCCAAGTGCCAAATTCACCGTTAATGCTTAAAAATCTGTGTTCATGTGAATTTATTGGCATGCTTTCCTTGTGTGCCATGTCTTCCTTGAGCACAGTACAGAGTTGCATCTTTGTGGTTAATCACTTTTAGCTTTGGATAATCTCCACATGATGAATGACGAGCTCCTTCCATTCCAGGTATCCAGGTAGATGAAACAGTCCACTCATTCTCATTTTCTTTCTCTTCATGCAAGATCGGCCAATAATTTAGCATGTTTTGAGTTTTTTTCTTTTTACTTAAGTTTTAGTTTATTTTTATGTTTTTTAACTTTTAACTCATAAGTATTTAGTCAGCTGTATTTAATAATACCTGCAGATCTAATGGAATTTATTATTACTGCGATGTTATCTGTAAAACAGATCATGATAAGTTCTTCCCCATTCATTTTAATTCCTTGTCCTTGTTTCTTGTATTCATTTTTAGTCCTCTAGTTCTTAAATCTTTCATTTGTATTTTGGTAACTTTATAGTAAAGTTGGTGTATTGTTCTTCTGTCATGAAATCCATGCCTTGTGTTGTCAGTAATTCGAATATATTGTTCCACTCAACCTTAGGGAAGGCATACTCCAAGTTCACAAATGCTACAGAAAATTGCTTTTCATTGTGTATAATTCTGTGCAGCTGTATATTTACCGCTCATGTTCTGCTGTTTTTCTGAATCCAAATACGTATTCCTGCTGATTTATTCACTTGCTTCATATATCCCATGGCTAATTAATTGTATATCCTGAATACGTGGGGCACAAGGGTCAATGTTTGCTGTTCATCACATCCTAATTTGTCATCATTGTATTATTTTTTCTTTGTTTCAATAAACAATTTTTTCTGAGTGAATTTCCATTATTTTATGTTATAATTATTGCTATGTAATTAGCAAAATTTTAAATTATGGTTTTCATTAATTGGCTTATGAGTTAAATGTTTCTTTAATGAAATTTGAAACTTTTATTAGAGAAATAATGAGTATTGTGGTTGATTAATATTCCAGTAATTCTAATTGACTCCTGTACTTATTGATTAATTCAAATTGATGCCGTGTATAATTTTACACATGCTCCCTGATTAACAATAAGAATTTAAAATGTACAGTATCTGCAGATTTAGGTCAAGTACTTGAACGCAACTTTACTTTTAAGGTGTTCGACCAGTTCCAGCTGAATTTGATAACAATGTGATGAAGTTACTTCAAGAGCACATAAAAAATACAGATCGAGAGCTTAGGATTAGGCAACCAGATCTCTATTGACTCTAGTTTGAAATTTTAATGTACATAAACTTGTAATTTTAGATGAAATACCTTATGTAAATAACATATTCTCTCCTGTTGTAGAAAATAAACTATCCTATTGTTTGTAAAAATGTTTTTGATTCTTTCTGTAAGAGGTACAATAAACTATCAGGTAACATTTTGATGAGTTATGTTCCTTAAAATCATTATATATTGACAAATTTCAAGAAACTGCAAAATTCCAAAAAGAGGATGCCTCGGTAGCTTAACTGGTAAAGCACTTGGCTGGACATCGAGGAGTCCGGGTTTGAATCCCAGTCAAGGTGAATGATTTTTACACTCTGCAATTGTTGCACTGAAATTATATATTGTGTAAGTCTGCTACTTTAAACTCATTAAGTTTTATTGTTGGATCTTTCAACTGGTAGATTTGATTTATCATTATATTTCATAGATATCCCAAAATATAGTGAATTTATGTATCTAAAAAGTCACTCATTATACCTACCCTTTGTCATTACCAATAAAGTTTATATTGTCACTAATTAGGCATTTTTTACGATTTTAAGCAAAATATGTATTGTTAACATTGATTCACATTATATGTTAAGAATATCAATTAGGAAGAAAATTGTTAATCACACCATGGAAACTGCTTTTGTACATTGATTGAATGTTGATATAGTAGTATATCAGTTACCCTGGGTGGATTGCCTACATACTTTAAAATATAGATATTTAAAAGTAACTTTTTCAAGAGGTTTATTGCAGGAATGAAAAATGGGTTGACTGTAAATGTATTGGCTTCTGATTATGGTTCATTGATTAGAATTACTTTTTCTAACTATGCATAAAAATCATAATAATAACAATATGAGAGGGAACTTACTTTGTATTTACATTACAACAGATTTCAAAACTCTTGAATGCATAGCATCACAGGAAAAATGTGGAAATATTCTAATTGATCAGATCTCATGTCTTTCTTAATTTTTGTCATACAAATGTACTGGCAATGACAATATGGGTATTAGAGACTCCAGGGAGGGATGACACAAATGTTGGAATAGAGTTGATGGATTATGAAATACTTAAAATATATTTATATTTCTTTAGCTTACTTCTTTTTATTACCTGGAACCATTTTAACCAAATGTCAATGTTTTAAGATGCCATACTTCGGTGAAGTAAGTGTACTGTCATCAAATAGCAGTTTCATTTTTTTGTTGATTCTGTTTCGCATTCGGCATTCTCTACAACAAGTCTTCGTCCTTTCTTCCCCACCCATGCTGGTTAAATTCTATAATCTCCTTCCCACAATGAGGCATTATATACATCATATTGTAAGTGCATACCATGCCCCCAGTCACCCTCATTGCTCCCTTCCTCCCCCTCATACCCTCCTGAGCCCTTAGGCTCCCTCTCAGCAGCTCATTAGCTCACTCTTGGCCCCTCTCTTTTATTCATTCAGTAATCCCATTCGTTTGCTGAACCTTTATCGCTCTCACACTCCAAACTCTCTGGTTGAGGCCTTGATTTGGCTTCACTTCTGGCAACCTACAGGACATCTGAAAGCCAGAAACTTCCGGCGATATCGGGTGAGCGAAGGAGTTCGCATGTTAACTCTCGATGAGATATTGGACATTACCACAAACCTTTGACTGGTTGATTGACTATTCCGATCAGATCAATTATTTGAGTGTTGAAAGTAGTTCCCCTTTGTCTTTCTGTTGGACACATTCGAAGTATGTGGAAATGCTCTAGAAAACGTTGAGTACGTAACACTTTATTTGTATTTATTTCTATTAGTCTAGTAAATTTTACTGCCTAAATGAGAACATGGAAAGAGGTAATATAGATGTTTTAGGTCTCTGCGAGGTGAGATGGAAGGATAGCGGGGATTACTGGAGTGACAATTATAGAGTGATATATAGTACAGCGGCGGGGACGAGAGCCAACGAGGGGTTGCCGTAATTTTAAATAAAGGGGTAGGAAGAAGCGTAGTCAACATAGAGCAAGCGACAGATAGAATTTTACTCGTATAGATTAAAGCAGAGCCGACGAAATTGGTCATTGTTCAGGTATACATGCCACCGAGCAACCACAAGGAGGAAGAAGTCGATAGGATGTATGATGAGTTAGAGGATATCATCGCGAGTGTTCCTGCAGGGAAACATTTGATAGTGATGGGGGATTGGAATGCGAAGGTAGGCGAAGAAAGAGATGGGGGTGAGGTGGGGGACTATGGATTAGGCTTGAGGAATAAACGCGGGGAGAAAGCAATTGAATTCTGCAGGAGACAGGGGTTAGTCATCACCAACATATGGTCTAGACACCACAAAAGGCGTAGGTATACATGGAAAATGCCAGGTGACTCAAAAAGGTATCAGTTAGATTATATTATGGTTAGGCACAGGTTTAGGAACAGTGTGATAAATTCGCACAGTTTCCCAGGAGCGGATGCGGACTCTGACCACAATTTAGTTGTTATGAAATGTAACGTTCGTTTCAAGAAGATAAGGCAAGGCCGGTGGGTTAGGAAATGGAATTTAGAAGCATTAAATGGATTAACGAGGAAGGAGTATCAGCTGGCTGTAGATAAAATAATGGATGACGGTAAAGAACTGAGTACTATCGAAGAAAAATGGGAATGTATCAAGAAAGGGATATTGGAAGCTGCTAAAGACACTAGAGGAACCTTTAAAGGGAAAAGGATAAGGAAACCATGGGTAACGGATGAGATGATTGCAAAGATGGATGAGAGAAGAAGATGGAAAAATGTAAACACAGAGTTAGGCAAAATAAAGTACAAAGAGTTAAACAATAAATTGAGAAGGGCCACAAATAAAGCAAAAGAAGAATGGTGGAAAACGCAAAATTTACAGAAGGGTGAAATTGGTGATCTATACAGCAAGGTTAAGTTATTATCGGGAAGTAAGAAGGCAAGATCTGTGCTAAGAGTTAAAGATAATAGTTGAATCAGGAAAAATCAAAGAGAGATGGAAGGAATATATAGAAACACTGTATGGTAAAGAACTTAGGCCGACAAGGTTAGACATAGAAAAGGAACATGACGTAGAAGAAGATAGCTTAGGTCCAGGCATACACGACGATGAAATAGAAAGGGCATTAAAGGAGATGAAAGCAAATAAGGCTCTAAGGGTGTACAATATTCCTGTAGAAATGTTGAAATGGTTAGGAAAAGGTGGGAAGAAGGCCATATATGGACTGATTCGTAGTATCTATGAGGAAGGAATCTGGCTGGAAGATTTTGTGAGATCGGTGTTAGTTCCTATTCCAAAAAAGGCAAAGTCTACGTCATGTGAGGATTACAGAACAATAAGTTTGATATCTCACGCAGCTAAAGTTATTCTCAGGATCATCAACAAAAGGATAGAGATTAAGGCAAATGATTACTTAGGGGATGATCAGTTTGGGTTTAGGAAAGGAAGAGGTATGCGTGATGCCATTGCAGTAATGAGATCACTAGTAGAGAGGAATATAGAATACAATCAGGACGTTTTTGCCTGTTTTGTAGATTTCGAAAAAGTGTTTGATAGAGTGAATTAGGAAAAATTAATGCGTGTATTGCAGAAAATAGGAATGGATTGGAGGGACAGGAGACTGATCCGCAACCTGTACATGTCTCAGACTGCTCAGGTGCGAGTGGGGAACGGAGAGTCCGGATGGGCAGTGTTTGGAAGACGTGTAAGGCAGGAATGCCCATTGTCACCGGTACTGTTCAACGTATATGTAGAGGAAATGATTAAAGAGGCATGGGAAGAACTGGAGGTAGGAATGAAAGTCGGAGGGGAATTTGTAAAATCGGTTAGGTTTGCTGATGACCAAGCATTGGTTGCTCAGTCAGCCAAGGGGTTGCAAGCATTGCTGAGTGAATTGGAGGCTCAGTGCGTTAAATATGGGATGAGAATCAATATTAATAAAACAAAGGTTATGCGATTTTCCAGAAAGAAAAAGGCTAAGCTAAATATTAAAATAGGCGGGGAAAAAATAGAGCAGGTAGAGCAGTTTACATATCTCGGAAGTGTTTTGGACCAATACGGTCAAAGTGGTAGGGACGTAAGGAGAAGAATTGCGCTAGGCAAGGAGGCTTTCTCAAGGAGGAGGGAGTTGATGACGGGGACGTTGAGTAGGGATGTTAAGACAAGACTCGTAAAAACTCTGATATGGAGCGTAGCTATAAGGCGCGGAAACGTGGTTGCTGAAGCAGGAGGATAGACGTAGATTGGAGGCTTTTGAAATGTGGGTGTGGAAAAGAATGGAGAAGGTGAAATGGACCGAAAGGAAAACAAATGAGGAAGTAATGGAGATGGTGGTTGAAGAGAGGGGTTTGTTGAGAGAAATCCTATGGAGGCAGGAAAAATGGATGAAAGGCGTATTGAGCGGTAGTGGAATGTTGAAGAAGGTAATAGAGGGGGGAATGTTGGGCAAGCGAGGAAAGGGTAGGAACAGGATAGGGATGTTGGATGGGATGAAGGGAGGAAAGAAGTACACAGAGATGAAGAGGGACCTGATGTAGATGAGGTTGCTGGATTGGGTTTGTTTGGAGTTACAAAATGTTTATTTGATAGTTGTTCCCATCCAAAAACCTACCTTAACTGGTAGATTACCAAATAATAATAATAATAATAATAAATGAGAACATTTAAAGCAAAAATGAGTGAAAAATCTTAATTTAAGTTTCACCCATAGGAGTGCTTGACCTGTGAATAATTTGTCCTTCTCAACTTACTGTCACAATTTGCCTTTTTTCATTCCACCTAAATAATTGTAATGACGTAATTGGATTGAGTGTTTATGAACATCTTGGAGGGTCATTTCCTGTTTGGTGCCACTTGCCTGCTTAAATATTGGGGTTTTCCTGGCTAAGTATTAATCGTCCTGTTACCATAACAATGATTGTGCCTGAATTTCCATCATCATGTAACTTTTTATTAAGTTACACATTTGACTGATATGATAATACAAAACTATGAATTAAGAAATGTCTTAAATTGATGTATTTAATAAGGTTATCCTCAATGTTTTTTTGTGCTCAGCGGACCGTTGTTTGTTAACGGGTTAAAACACTGAGATGGACTAGGGATGAAATTGATATCTGCTTGCTGCGTAGTAATACTCAGCAGTTTGCTTCTCCGCCTCTTTGATTCATGCCCGTCGTCGGATTCAGAGGTCTCCTCTTCACTCTCACCCGGCAACAGAAGCTATCACCGCATTGCCGTTTCATCTAATTGAGAGAGAACCACTTTGGAATGCGAATAGCTACACGGCGAGGAGGGTGATGGTTCTCAGATGCTGCTTAGTTCTACTCCGGAAAGGTAACTCAATTTCTGCGCTCTAATGTTATGTAGCATTCTTGTGACCTTTCAATTTTAATGAAGTTACGGCAATCGTAATTTTAGGTTAGGGTGGTTTATATTGAGTGGAATCGCGAGCACTTACGGGCTCATTCCGTATCCGAATTATTTCATGTTCAGAAGATCAATTAAGACAAAAATAATTTAATTTGTCCATGGACGATTTCGTATACTCGCGCTCGTATATTCGCGCTCGTATATTCGCGCTTGTCTACCAAATAACCCTTGCGTGTTATTCAAATGTCCGGATATTTTATTGTACATGCCGGGGAAGGTCTGCAAGCTCTGGCAGGTATTGTCTTGTTCGTTTCGCAAATATTCATTAGTTTTCTTTTATATAAATTTTATGTCAATTTTAAAATTGATTTTCTGTAAAATTTTGAGATACTAATGTGCTTTAGTAAAAATATTTATTGCAAATCCTGTTTCATTTGTCTAAATTTGTTTCAGTATATTTGTATGTGAGAAGTTTGAAGTGTCTGATTTTATATCACACTCGTTATTGTACGTTCTCTATACGTAAAAGCAGCACTTTAGTAGAAATAATTTATTTCGTAAATATCACTGACGTTATTATTTAAATTGAACATTCATTTAGTGTACCCAATTTTTAGTATTGTAGCTTGCGTATTTTAGAATAGATGTTAGCTAAATGATAATATAAAAATATATTGTTGTATAATGACGGTCGAAATTCTTTTTCTGGTTAACAGTATCCAACTTGAAGTGTCTCTATTGAAAATGGATTAAGAAAATTACTTCGGAAACATTGTGCAGGTTACTACATGATCACCTGCGAGGATGAACAAGTGGAATCATCAGTAACATCAAAGTCCATATTTTATATTTTGTCACGACATTTCGAATTTCTAGGACTTTTGGAGGAACTAGAAAACAGAAGAGAGGAGCACGCTGAATTCTTCAAGTCATGAGATGGAAGCAGCTGATCAACCAAACTCTCGTGCTCTTGTCGTCAGCTGATCGGAATGGTTCATCTCGGGAAGCCCGCGCTGCTAATGACATTTCCCTTTCGGTAAGGTAGTTACAATTTCAGTATTTTCTGTATATCTAATTGTGTATTCTCTTAAATGGGTGCATTCATGCTATGTTATTCACTGCTATCATGTCTGAACCTCTTTCGCTGTCACTGAAGCCCACCGTTTGAACTAAAGATTTCTTTTGTTTTAAGTTTTTTTACCTTGTTAGAGAAAAGATAATCATTAAGTACCAAACATTAGAGTAGGAAAATCAACAGCATTCGAATTAATACTCATTCCAATGTGGATGTTGCCCCGTCAGATTTCCAGGTTAGTTGTTAACATTTTTCTCACATGTGCTCTCTGTAATTTTAATGCAAATCGTGTCTCACATATCTGATTTAGCTCTCCGTGTGCGTGTTAAAGTGTAACGTCATAAAATTGATCATGATGGCTACTCATTTCTCACCTTAATGATTCAAGCCTTCATATTTTATTTACAATAAATCTAACTCTGTTCCTTACTCTTTTTCCCACTGTAAAAACATGGTATCTCCGCATTGTTCTTAACCACAACGTTCCCACCACATTTTGCAGTATTCCAAAGTGTGTCAATCTTGTTTTCTACCATCTTTTCTCAGTTATAGTTTTTTTCATGCCTTAGGAAAGTAATCACATTCTAAGCAAAATATTTGCTCAAAATTAAAGTTATAATTCTTGTGTGATCCACAATTCTTCAAATTAGATTCCCTTGGATCCAATAAGATTTCATGCCTCTACCACTGCATATAATAAAAGCAACCCTTACACTCATTTCCATTCACCCAACTACTGGACCTCAGTTCTCATTTATTTCCATTCTTACATAGCCTCAATTATCTATAATCCTTGTTTCTCTATTTCCCAATCCCTGTTTCTACTATCCTTAAAAGCTGGAATTTTCATATCTCACGAGACTCTCACATGTTATCCTCCCTGAGTCTTTCATTTAAGTTCTTCAATTGGATATTTAACCTTACCCACAACCCTTTCCTGCTTTCTAGTTTTGAATAGGTTTTTTGGTGGTTACTGTATAACCAAGAAATATTTCATCGATGTTGTATTAATTGAAGGCCTACAAATATTGTTTTTTTTATTTTCATAGGTATGAGTTATATGTAAGAAATTCCTTTTCAAGTGACTTTGCGCTTTGATTCTGAATGGAAACTTCATTTATAAGGAGGAAAGTTTACACCAAAAGGCAACATTTGAACTTAAAATGTGGGAATACAAAAATCTCTACTTAAGGCTACCTGGTATCCATTCCAACTGTAAACTATTTAACCCATTGGACAAAAATTCATATTTAATCCTACTTCACCAACTTGATGTCATCATCTCCTAATCTCATAGTTAATGCATCTAGAATGTTACTACAACAAACTATAGGCTACCATGTATACTTAAAATGTCCAGAATCATTATAGATAGAGATTGGTCTAGCTCCAATTTTTAAAAAGATTTTCAATGGTGAAATTTCTATTAGTCAGTATCTTCTACTTGCCCACAACAGCCAGAATAGTCTTCCCATTTAGTAATAATGCAATCTCCCACTAGGATAGAATTAAAAATAACCCTCAAAAATATTCCTATCCAACCGACAACTCAGCCGCCCTTCTCCTGTCTTTTTTCTTTTCCTGATCCCTCCCTCATCTTTCCTTCCTTCAAAGTCCTACTTGAGCTTGAACAGATTGGCCACCCCAAATGAAGAAATGATTATTAGGTATGAGAACTTCATGATTTATGAATTATGATTTATTTAATTTTTTCAAGTTTGCTTATTTTATATATTTCTTCATTATACAATTTGTTCCATCTCAATGTGAATTCCTTTTCACCAGTTATTCTCTACCACCAGTTATACTCTATCCCCACTAAAAATAAAAAAAATCTCTGGTATACTGGGGAGTTATTAGCTCTTAGAAATGATTTACTTAGCTACTACCACTCTTACAAAACCAGTGGAAGCCGGCATGACAAAGAGGCTTACTTGAAATACAAAAGAGATTATTATAATTTAGTTAGGTGTGCAAAAAATAATGCTTACAAGGATTTTATATTGAATGCAAAAAATAAACAAAAGGCAGCATGGAGTGTAATCAATCAAGAAGTTGGTCATGGTAATGGAAAAGAAAATCTTCCTTTCACCCCAGATGCTGTAAATAATTTTTTCTTAAAAGCTGTTGAAGACAATTTGTTCTCTCGAAAAGTTGATGCTGCCAATATTGGTAATATGCTGCAAAATCTTCCTCCGAATAATTTAAATTTTAAATGGAATTTTGTTACTCCACTTGATATTATATCGACTGTTAAAAAATTTAAAAAATCCAACAGTAAGGATATTTATGGTCTCTCTAACTCCCTAATAAAGGACATTATTGTGCTAATTGCAGAACCATTAGCAATGTTAGTCAATTTATGTTTTGAGACAGGAGATTTTCCAACAGCTCTAAAATATTCCAAAGCAGTGCCTGTCTATAAGAAAGGTGATAAAGATGATTTAGCTAGCTACCGCCCCATTTCCATAGTCCCTGTTTTTGGTAAAATTTTTGAAGCTATTATGAAAGATCAAATATGTAATTTTTTTGAGTTAAATAATCTCTTTTCCAAATCCCAGTATGGCTTTCGATCTGGGAAATCTACAATTTTGGCAGTAGAGTCCATAGTTAATTATGTCATTAATGCATTTGAAGAAAAGGAATCAGTCTCAGTGACACTATGTGACCTTAGTAAGGCCTTCGAGTGTGTTAATCATTCAATATTACTAACAAAGCTAGAACATTATGGTATTAAGGGAGTTGCATTGAAACTAATGAAGTCATATTTGGATGATCGCCACCAATTGGTTGAACTTGATGGCTGTCGGTCTGCAGCTCTTAAAGTAAAATGTGGTGTACCACAGGGCTCTGTGCTTGGCCCAGTACTTTTCATCATCATGATTAATGATTTGCCCTGTAATATGAAACCTAGATCTGTTTTATATGCTGATGACACTACTTTTGTGCAAAAGTGTCAACATCTAGAAGATGCAAAGTTACGATCTAGCGCTACCCAAAAACAGGCTAAGGAATGGTTTGAAGTTAATCATTTACAATTAAATACTAACAAAACTCAGCATATTGTGTGCAGTCTTAAATCAAAAATAACTGATATTGAAACTGCTAAAATACTAGGAATTTATATTGATACAAAACTTAATTGGGAGACTCACATCAGTCAGACCTGTAATAAACTTAGTAAAGCTGTTTATATGTTAAGAAAGTTCAACTTTCTCATTTCAAATGAGTATCGTTTAACACTTTACCATGCCTTCTTTCAATGTCATTTGAATTATGGTGTTGAGTTATGGGGTCATTCCCCTCATGTTAAACAAATTTTGCTACTGCAAGAGAGAGCTATTCGCTCTCTTGCTAATATACCACCACGTGATTCCTGCAAACCTTTTTTTGTTAGGTATGGAATCATGACTGTATTCTGTTTGTATATCTTTAAGGCTCTGATTCATGTGAAAGTTAATCTAGAAACTTACCAATTAAGATCCAACCTCCATAACTACTCCACAAGAGGTAAATCGAATCTAAATACTACTTATTGTAGATTGTCATCAACATACAACACATTTCACAATATGAACATAAGACTGTATAACTATCTCCCTACTCAGTTGAAATCAGATGGTATCCAGAGTTTCAAGAATAGGGTATATACCTGGTTACTTGCTCACCCACTATACTCATTGGATGAATTCTTTTGTGACAATGTTCATCACATTTAAGAAAGTATGTTTATATGTTAAATAATACTTATATTGACGACATTTAATATGGTTGTACCATTTTTAAAATGAATAAATTATTATTATTATTATTATTATTACTTCTGAGCTTTTTCTGTGTTTCTCTGTTCACACAATTTTCTCTGTTTACCACAGCCTATATTCTATTGTAATCGTCTTTTTCCTTCTACATTTTTTAATTTTCTGCATTATTCCCAGAGATCTATCTTGAATCCTTCATCATATATTTTTTTGGCCTCTTTGTGACTTCATTCTGTTTTTTTTTCAGTATTCAACCTCAGATTTCTGGATGTTTTTGGGTTCATGTTTGTGTTCCTTTTACTCTGTACTGCTTTTTTTCCCTAGCCTCTTAGGTAGGTATTCTCCATCGAGGCATGGTCAGGACATTGTCTCTAGTGATGGTTTGCTCTCAGAGACTTCAACCGATGTCAATAATAGGTGTCTTCTTGAGAGAGGCAGCTCTGGGGAGGTCTTGAGGATACCATTCAAGTGGCCAAGTACTCAAAAGTTTCTGTTAATTTGTTCTATTGACTTTTGCTCAATTTATGTTCTTAATTCTTGTTTCTGTTTGCTGTTGATTTCTTGCAATGCCAGGATGCAATTAATTGCTCCATTCACTTTCTCAATAAGTTTTCTTTGATGTTCATTGCTGGATCGCATTTTTAAGGATAAATTTGCGAATTCACACTGCCATCTATAAATTAAGTCATCTCAGCACATTAAGAATCAAGATGACTTAGTCAACAAGAATAGAGGTGAAAGTGAACATCTAAAATATTTGAATTCAAAGTGGAATGCATGGCATAGTTTTTCTTCTAACTTTCAGACATAACAAATTTGCTTTTTCCAGTTCACCTGATGGCGATTGGAGTGAGTCTTGTAGAAGGTTGAATGTCATGGAGGTCCTGTCTGGTGCCACTTCCCCATCCAAAAACATTGGTCCACTTCAGACCTAGTGCTTAACCTCTGGCTACCAGTAGGCTTAACTCCATGACTCCGTCATGATTGGAGATATGTACACACAATTATACCAACCATGATCCTAGCAAAATACTGGAAAATATTATTACACTGATGAAAAATGCATAAACAAACAAAAAACAGGGAATATAGATTATTTTATAGTTTCCATACTTTTTATTTTAAGATTATCTTATTCTTTAGAATGGTTAAGGAGATAAGATACCTTCCCTTTCTGCAACTTAGGAAGAGTAATTTTCTGGAGAAAGACCTGCAGTGAAAGGTTTGAAGCATGTGGGAAGACGACCTCTATGAATTCACACATGAGGAGAATTTCTATGAAGGCATATTTGAAGAGAACTTCTATGAAGGCATATTTGAAGAGGCTTCTATGAAGGCTTATTTGAAGAGGCTTCTATGAAGGCATATTTGAAGAGGCTTCTATGAAGGCATATTTGAAGAGGCTTCTATGAAGGCATATTTGAAGAGGCTTCTATGAAGGCATATTTGAAGAGGCTTCTATGAAGGCATATTTGAAGAGGATTTCTATGAAGGCGCATCCAAAGAGGTATATTGTTATCGAGGTTGATCATTCAATGTTCCTTTTATGGCCAAGCCAAGGAAATGCATTGAATTTGAGTAAGGATTCAGCCTCAAAGCTCAGTGTTTTATGCCATTTAAAGTCCGATTAAGAAAGCATTTGTTGTAAAATTAGTCACAGCCTCAAAAGTCAATGTTTTTTGCCATTTAAAATGAGGTTATAAAAAGCATTTGTTGTAAAATTGGTCACAAGTATTACATATCTTTTTTGGGGAAATATTTTGTATTATTTTGAATTTCTTGGACTGTAACAGTCAAATTCCTTTGTCCAAAATCAACCATATTCTAAATACCAAAACCAAGCATTATCCAAGTGTTAGCATTGTCTTGAAAATTCCTGTAAGGTCTAAAAAGTTTCATTTTTTTAATAGTGACTCAGCTAAGTTATCAGTCATGTTTTTCCTTGGTGCCTGCAAAGTTTTTATGCATGTTACAATTTAATTGCCAATTCTGTTCTACTTTATATTATATTATTAGGTAATATACTGGTTAAGGTAGGTTTTTGGATGGACACAACCATCAAAGAAACATTTTGCAACTCCAAACCAAACCCAATCCAGCAACCAACTCTACATCAGGTCCCTCTTCATCTCTGTGTACTTCTTTCCTCTCTTCATCCCATCCAACATCCCTATCCTGTGCCTGCCCTTTCCTCGCTTGCCCAACATTCTCCCCTCTATTACCTTCTTCAACATTCCACTATTGCTCAATACACCTTTCATCCATTTTTCCTGCCTCAATAGGATTTCTCTCAACAAACCCCTCTCCTCACCCACCATCTCCACTACTTCCTCATTTGTTTTCCTTTCGGTCCGTTTCACCTTCTCCATTCTTCTCCACACCCACATTTCAAAAGCCTCCAATCTATGTCTATCCTCCTGCTTCAGTGACCACGTTTCCTCACCGTACATAGCTACACTCCATATCAGAGTTTTTACGAGTCTTGTCTTAACATCCCTACTCAACGTCCCCGTCATCAACTACCTCCTCCTGAGAAAGCCTCCTTGCCTAGTGCAATTCTTCTCCTTACGTCCCTACCACTTTGACTGTATTGGTCCAAAACACTTCTGAGATATGTAAACTGCTCTACCTGCTCTATTTTTCCTCCGCCTATTTTAATATTTAGCTTAGCCTTTTTCTTTTGGAAAATTGCATAACCTTTGTTTTATTAATGTTGATTCTCATCCCATATTTATCGCACTGAACCTCCAATCCACTCAGCAATGCTCGCAACCCCTTGTCTGACTAAGCAACCAATGCTTGGTCATCAGCAAACCTAACCGATTTTACGAATTCCCCTCCGACTTTCATTCCTACCTCCAGTTCTTCCCATGCCTCTATAATCATTTCCTCCACATATACGTTGAACAGCACCGGTGACAATGGACAACCCTGCCTTACACCTCTTCCTAACACTGCTCATCCGGACTCTCCGTTCCCCACTTTCACCTGAGCAGTCTGAGACATGTATAGGTTGCAGATCATTCTCCTGTCCCTCCAATGCATTCCTATTTTCTGCAATACACGCATTAATTTTTCCCAATTCACTCTATCAAGCACTTTTTCGAAATCTACAAAACAGGCAAAAACGTCCTGATTGTATTCTATATTCCTCTCGATTAGTGATCTCATTACTGCAATGGCATCACGCATACCTCTTCCTTTCCTAAACTCAAACTGATCATCCCCTAAGTAATCATTTGCCTTAATCTCTATCCTTTTGTTGATGATCCTGAGAATAACTTTAGCTGCGTGGGATATCAAACTTATTGTTCTGTAATCCTCACATGACGTAGACTTTGCCTTTTTTGGAATAGGAACTAACACCGATCTCACAAAATCTTCCGGCCAGATTCCTTCCTCGTAGATACTACGAATCAGTCCATATATGGCCTTCTTCCCACCTTTTCCTAACCATTTCAACATTTCTACAGGAATGTTGTCCACCCCCACAGCCTTATTTGCTTTCATCTCCTGTAATGCCCTTTCTATTTCATAGAAATAGAAAGGGCATTTCTGTAGTCTCTCTCGCATTTTCTTAATGTCCAAATTGGCAGTGTAAGATTTCCTCATTCTTATTTACATATTAAGATATGGGGATTTGAATGTCCTTTGTTATTCAGTTAACTATGAACAATCCTGAAATGACTTGTAATCCCTCTTGCATTTACTCTGTTGCGAGCAGTGATTTGCAATGTCTGTAAATGAGGTTGGTGACTGTTGATGTAAAAGATAAAAAATGAACTTTTCCTTTTTATTTAATGCATTATTTACCACTCACAAAAAGTCTTTCTACTTTGTTGTTGAAGGACCTGAATCTGAGAAATATCATGGTCCTCCTTTCGTATGGATCATCTGTGGATACTTTCTGTAACTACTGGAAGATTTTAGAGAACAGTTGAAAGTTTTTGCATACAATTACAAGCTAGATCTGTGAAGTCGATGTCATTCATTTCCTATTGAATATTTGAAAAAACTCCAATAGCTATAAACAGTTTACCTTTCAAAACAGGGTACAATTGAGATTAGTTGGCAAACGCCACAAGTCAAAGGATGGGGTAAAGGATAAATAAGGAAAGGGAAAAGAAAGGTACGAGCCATAAGAGCTCATTTAATTTATTATTGCCATTTCCTATGACAGCTAATTTTATCACTCATGTTTTCCCCATGTTCTTGCTTCAGTTTAATTCCAGATGAAAATAAAAGTATTTCAATAATGTCATACTTAATATTATCCTCCCCAAAATGTTTTAGCATATGATGTAAAATATTTTCTTTTCAATGAGGTGATTGTTTGTATTTGATGCAAAAGCTGTTTTGAATTACATAAGATGTGAAATAAGCGATTACTGGCAGGCATTCATACCAAACACACTCATTGTTTCTTTATTGAATGTTTTCATTCTCTAACTCCAAAGTCATAAGTGCTGAATGAAATTTTCCTAACTTCTGTCATAATACCAGCAAGGCATAAATACTAACCTGCTGTAAAACCTAAGTCTAGTATCTTAAAGATGAATGAGGATCTTCATCTGCGCCATGACTTACGAACTGCAAGGGTTTGTGGTGGGTAGACCTGAAATAAACAATGAATTTATTTGTTTTGACTTAATGATTTATGCATGTTATGATCTTGCGATATTGTGTTGGACTTTCATATGTAGAGCCACTTGTATGATAATAATCCTTGTAATAATAATATAAATATCAACTATTTAATGCTGTAAAAAACAGTATGAAGATTGCAGAAGTTTTTCCCTGTGTTCAATGAGAAATAACATATTTCTTATACTTTTACTTTATTCAATATCCTTCACAAGTACATGAGCTTCTCCTGAGCAGCACTGTATATGCCGGTGTTTTGTAAGGTAGGTCTGATGTGATTGGAGCTGTCAGAACACCCTCAAACCCTTTTCCCTTAATATTATGTACATTTAATTGCAATATCATACACCCTTGTACAATTGCAAACTTTGTTGTATTATATCAAATTTCTACCAATGTTGGCATTTTCTTCAAATATGAATATTTTGTAATATTTACTGTGAATTTGACCATTATAATTGGCACACCTTGAATTTGACTAATTGCATGACAAAAAAATGATATACTTTGACTCCTTTTTAATTAATAACATTTGGAAATATTATTTCCCTAGGATAATGGAAATAGCCCTCTTGGTGTATATTTAAATCTTGGTGAAAAGCCCCATTTTAATCTCTCCATTTTGGTGTGAAATTTTCCCTTTCCATATTAATACAAATTATTATTATTTTAGGTAATCTACCAGTTAAGGTAGGTTTTTGAATGGACACATTATTATTTAATTCTGAGGTGATATTAACTTGAGCAAATAAATGCTATAGTGTCCCAGGTATTTAATTTCCATATTGGATAGGCCATGTTCCCCTATAATTTTACTGCTATTAAGTATATAACTATACACACACATTTTGCTGTTCATTTAGCTCTGTCCTCCTATGACTCTCTCCCATGATTTGGTCAGCAATCATTTGCAGAGTTTGTAAGTCTTAAGGGTGATTCTGAAAATGAAAAATAATTAAGTAGCTAGCATTCACTGAGGGCTTAAGGCTTAGTATTTCATTGTTCTAGGGCTTGCTGAAAAGTTCAAACATCAAAATGAGTATGGCCATCCTATCATGTGGAATACCTTATCTTTTGCAGGAATAAGTATTGGTGTTAAATTATATGGTCATTAAGCAATGTAATGTATGTGGAGGGAATGGGAAACTTTATATACATTAATAAAAACCACCTAGGATATGGATGAAAGAAGAGATGAGACTTTTTTGAGAAATCAGTTGGAGAAGAATGATGCTTTGAGACTTCCCAGGTGTTACATGTTGATAATGACTGCTCATGTCATTTACAAGGTTTTTTTCTAGGTTTTGGGATTTTACTATCCCTCCCTTATTCTCGGGATCCAGAGGAGTTCCCTCCATGTATCCATCCATCACCTACTCGTTGTGCCCTTTACCAGAAGAGAAAGTTCACTTATTCATCCAGTCAGATGCCTGCTTAACCTAATCTAAATCATCACAATACAACAATTTCAGAGTGTAAAAAACATTCACCTTGACTGGGATCCTGGTCAAGGCAAATGATTTTTTACACTCTGAAATTCTTGCATTCATATGCAAACATCACGGATGACTCTGTTAAAAGTTACTGTTGTGATATCTCCTGCATTTTCTTGAAAGTTTAAATCATCACATGTGGAAAGCACCTTTCTTACTGAAGGACTTGAAGAAAATTAGTAGGAGTGTGTGTCCTTGATAGAAAATTTAAAAAATTTTCTGTGGATTCCATGTCTGTGTTGATAATTCTGCTCATCACTGGATGAACCCCTGATGTATCTCTTTGTGTAAATATTGTATTATTGTCTTCTTATTAAAGTACAAGGGCTTAAATTATCTTTTTATTTCTCTTTGGTTAATAAAATATATAGGTATTTAGTATCTGTTATTTCCCATACACAACAAACCTCAACATCTTTTTTATAATATTTAATATTGCATTCTTCAATAACAAATGGTATTATTCAGTAATTTTAATGTAATGTCTCTGGATTAGTGAAATACTTTGGCAACAAAAGAAAACCTTTAAGGTTATTCCCATTCACTGCTGTTAGACAGGAATTTAGGAATTCTCATCTAAAAAGTACACCCAGGTACTTAGTCCACGGCAATAAAAAATTTGTCCCCAAACATTGCATAAATATGTACACAGGTTCATATGGTGAAGAAATTTATCAATGAAATAATGAAGTATGAATGTAAAGCGGAATGAGGTTTGTTCCAAATTCATTAAATCACCCATTAAAAAAGTAGATTAGTGTTCAATTCTCTGTCTAATTAGGGCATTCCTCTTTGACTTATTTATTGATCATCACAGTGTTAATGCACAATTTCAAATGTTAAAAATTATGTGTCAAGCAAATTATGAGGTCCATTTCAAGAGGTACCTATTTACACATAAAAAATGAAACGACGGTGCTCCTAAACACAACTACATCCTCAATAACCTTTAGATTATAACGTAAAAATAAATTACTACGGTAAGCTAACTCATCTCCCAAAACCATTGGGTAAAACGATCAATTTCTCTGAAACGTAAGTCTGTAACTCTTCACGGATCCAATTCGCAGCTATCATAAATGCATAATTGTGGACAAAGTAAAATATTTACTCGTTGGGATGCCACTATTCGTCTCCAACATTCAATAAATCGATTTTAAATAATGTTAACAAATGACAATCTCGAAACGCAAACCTAAATCCATCCGAAATAAAAATGATTACTATTACAACGTAATCAATCATATTGTCCCATGATTATTCTTATTAATCGGGAGATTAATCTGTGGTTTGAAAAAGTACAATGAACACCAAACTCTTATTTGCAGCCTCATAGTGCTCTGATGAGCCAGAGAAATTTGTTCACAACCACATATGAAATCCTAATTAAGTGTATAAATTTAATATTCAACGATCCGAAATTACAAATTATCGTCTTCAAATGATATAGGCATCGTTTTTTGAGTAATATAATAAATTAATATCTACCTCGGGCCACTCATGAAAAAAGTTTAGCTACAGCAAACAACTGAGTAATATATATTTCCAAATGATCTGAAATCAGGTTAATTTAAAATGCGAAAGGTATATCAATAAAATTAACCAATTAATTGAAAATATATCCGAGCTGGTTTGGCGTTATGCGGCTGGGACGTTCCAGACGGCAAAACAGGCGACATAAGTGAATTTCAAATTCCGCGGTACAAGAAACCTGGCGGGCCTCGGTAGCAACGAGCTCGAAAAGCTGGATTTCTGAAGATTGCTACCCGGCGCACATAACATCGGAGGAGGTATCCTCGTAGAAGGCCCCACTTGACTCAAACTCCTGATACAGCGGGAACTTCCCTCCCCCTCACTCACGCCCCGGGGGTAGTCCATTGGCCGAAGAAACCGGGGAGGAGGAGTTGAAGGTGGAAAGGAAAATGCTTCAGCCAATCCGATGGCACTTCCCAGTTCCCACCCCGGCAACTGGGAAAAAATTATGATTGGACGTTTCAATGAGGAGTCTCGAGGATCCGCCTACTTGACCAACTGGCCAATAGCTACCGACGACTCCACTAGCGACTGGCGGAGTGGTGTGAGGAATTTCCCGCGGTACTAGGAGTAGGAATCAAGTGGAACCTTTTACGAAGAAACCTCCTAGCATGTTATGCGCGCCGGGTAGGAATCTTCGAAAAGCCCGAAATGGAAACAAATTTCAGCCGCTGTTTCTCTCCAGTTGCACTCTCGAGCGTGTATTTTCGCATTTTCCTTCATATTTATCACCCAATATGAAATTATTCTTCTAAACTACGTAATAATGTTTATTCTTTAAAAAATAATTACAGATATTGCACCGTTAAATTCAATGTTAGAACTATAGTTTATTACGAGGAAATTATTTAATAAACAAATGTTACCATACTGTATCACCTGAAAATGCAATAACTTACCATTTCAGAAAATAATTGTTCATATACACATTTAGTATGAAATACATATAGTTACCGATACAGATGCACATAAAATTCATAATTTTACGTCTAAAGGAGGAATAATATTTTGTATGGTTGTTTACGCTTTTGCGCAATAAAAATTCAGAAGTGGGGAATATTTTATGGAAACGTAAGCAAATATTTATGCATCATACGATATTTTGGTTCCATCCAATATTAGAACTAATATTTTTTTAACGCTGAGCAACTTTTAAACGAGTACTTTTGTGTGACCTAGCATCAAAATCGATCATTTCAACTCGAAGAAGTATAAATACTCAAGGTTAAATAATTAGTTTCCAATAATTTTAAATAATCATAGTTAATTTAAAGTCTAACGTCCAAAATTATTAACTTTCATGAGATATTTCAACCTGCAAAATAACCTACATACATTTAGACGTGAATCGAAGCTGAATAATGATAATTATATTTTTGATTTCGTGGAATATTGGCCATATTTTGCGTTAAAATTTAAATTAATGTCAAATGCTATTATTTAGGGAGAAGACACATTGATTCGGGAATAATTAATTCCAAAGAAATACGAAAAAATATGGCTTTCGAAGTCAATCAACCTAAAGCTGCAAAAATCTTAAAATTCGGATATCCGGAGATTCTTACCCGGGTCGCATAACACACGAGGAGGTATCCTCGTAGAAGGCCCCTCTTGACTCCAACTCCTGATACAACGGGAAATTCCCTCCCCCTCACCTACGCCCCGGGGGTAGTCCATTGGCCGAAGAAACAGGGGAGGAGGAGTTGAAGGTGGAAAGGAAAATGCTTCAGCCAATCAGATGGCACTTCCCAGTTCCCACCCCGGTAACCGGGAAAAAATTATGATTGGACGTTTCAATGAGAAGTCTCGAGGATCCGCCTACTTGACAAAACTGGCCAATAGCTACCGATGACTCCACTAGCGACTGGACGAGTGGTGTGAGGAAATTTCCCCGCAGTACCAGGAGTAGAAGTTAAGTGGAACCTTCTACGAAGATACCTCCTAGCATGTTATGCGCGCCGGGTAGAAATCTTTGAAAATCCCGATTTTTAGTCGCTCTTTCTCTCCTGTTTCATTCTCGAGCGTGCATGTGTGCAAAGTATTGAAATCGACATTCCCCTGAGGAATACAATTTTTCCAAAAAATAATCATTGCCTGCAATACGGTATAAGTTATTTTTACGCTATTCCAAATAGAAGTTTACTCATGAGGAACGGTGGATTTTTTAATTTTTGGAAGAGATATCTTTGATCGCAATTCATGACTTGGAATATTTGAAGAAAGAGGCCAACAATTTCACATTGTAATGTTATTAAGTAATGCATTTTCTGGGATTTCACTCATTTGGTCAGGAATAGTGTTTCGCTTTTTGTTTACACCAGCAGAAACGTTTTTAAATCTTAGTTAATTTTTAGTTCCTCACATGAAATAAATATTCTCGAATTTCGAGAAATAATTAACGCAAAAGTTAAATAACTTTTTAAATTATTACTACTAAATTATTTGGTGTACAATTTTTTGGAGTGAGATACTAATTATTCATAATTCTAGAAATATTGTTAACTAATATGATTTGGGAATCTTTAGTATTATTAACCTTTATTACGTACCTCTTGAATGTCAATTTCAACATTTTTAAGTATTCACTAGCTAAATGAGTTTGAGTTTTCATTAAATAATTGGTGCTAATTTTTTTTCATTAAAAGTGCTAATCCAACTATGATTACCTCTTGGTAAGAATATCTTGTATGTGGTTTCTAGCCTCCGATGATGCTGAGATTTCAGACAGTGGATTGATGCTCATGAGCAATTGCGGTAAATAAAATTTGTGTAGGCTCTTAGTTATAAACTTTATTGTACAAAAAAGGGAGGAAACCCCATTTACAAATTATAATGTGAGGAAAAATTACCTGCGTCAGTCCTTCAAGTTGAGCGGCAGTAGAACTCAGAAGCGAGCAGAAACCAAGTCCTGACAGCCAGTGACATGGATTACAGTGCGTTTCCTGCTGTTGAACATAAGACGAGACAAATAAAACAGTTTCTGGCGTGATTTGGTGGAAAATCTTACTTCTTTATCTTTCTGTTTGGAAAAGCCAGGTTGTTTATTTTTCAATTTCAATATAAGACGAGGCATTTTGGACGCCGTTTGCTCCCACAGCTGGCCGGACACTTGGTAATAGTTCCGTCCTAAAGAATGGAAGAGAAGATTCAAGTCTGGCGTCTGATAGCGCCGTCTTGTAAGACTCCACGACGCCAAGTTTCATTACCTCATCATCCAGAAGTGTCAAAATACTTGCCTACGATATCGGTAATGTCTTCCGGATTCTGCGTAGGATGAGTTCTATAACACGATGAACTGGGCAGAGCATTGGCATGCGTTGCCGAATCTACATTCAGCGTGCATTGCAGGGATAAGTAATATTTTATTGAATCAGAGCCAACTCATCTGCTCCGGTAATCCCCTTAGATCTGCAAAAAGCATAAAGAAACTTAAAGTTAATTCAGAAAGGATTACAACACATAGCAGTGGAATCTTCTTATAAATTTGGGGTTTGTGTCAAATGTAGTAATTAGACATCGACAACCATTAACGTATCGTAATAGTAGAGCGGATAATACGGGTTTAGCGTAATCCAGAATATTCATAGACTCAATACGAGTCTATATTCTCGTAGTCCAGAGCAGCGAGGGTTAAATGTGTCATTAATATTATTATTAAGTAAGCTACCGGTTAAGGTACGTTTTGGATGAGCACAACTACCAAATAAATATTTTGTGACTCCTAACAAAACACATTCCAGCAACCTACTCTACATCAAGTTTCTCTTCATCTCTGTGTGCTTCCTTCCTCCTTTCATCCCGACCAACACCTCTATCCTTATCTACCCTTTCCTCGTTTGCCTAACATTCTCCCCTCAAAAACAGTCTTCAACATCCCACTGCCACTCAATATTCCCTTCATCAATATTTCTTGCCTCCTCAGGATTTCTCCCAACAAACCCTTCTCCTCGTCCACCATTATCAGTACTTCCTCATTTATTTTCCTTTCGGTCTATTTCACCTCCATTCTTCTCCACATTCACATTTCAAAATCCTCCAATCTACTTCTGTCATCCTGCTTCAATGACCACGTTTACGCACCGTACGCTCCATACCAAAGTTTTTACGAGTATTTTCTTAACCTCCCTACTCAACGTCCCCGTCACCAACTCCCTCCTCCTTGAGAAAACCTCCTTGCCTAGCGCAATTCTTCTCCTTACGTCCCTACCACTTTGACCGTATTGGTCCAAAACACTTCCGAGATATGTAAACTGTTCTACCTGCTCTATTTTTTCCCCGCCTATTTTAATGTTTAGCTTAGCCTTTTTCTTTTGGAAAATCGCATAACCTTTGTTTTATTAATATTGATTCTCATCCCATATTTATCGCACTGAACCTCCAATCCACTCAGCAATGCTCGCAACCCCTTGTTTGACTAAGCAACTACTTCTTGGTCATCAGCAAACCTAACCGATTTTACGAATTCCCCTCCGACTTACATTCCTACCCCCATTTCTTCCCATGCCTACTTAATAAATTACTCCACATTTTCGTTGAACAGCACCGGTGATAACGGTGCCCTGCCGTACACCTCTTCCTAACATTACCCATCCGGACTGTCCGTTCCCCACTCGCACGTGAGCAATCTGAGATATGTACACGTTGGGGATTAATCTCCTGTCCCTCCAATCTATTCCTATTTTCTGCAATATACGCATAAGTTTTTCCCAATTCACTCTATCAAACGCTTTTTCGAAATCTACGAAACAGGCAAATACGTCCTGATTGTATTCTATATTCCTCTCGATTAGTGATCTCATTACTGCAATGGATTCACGCGTGCCTCTCCCCTTCCGAAAAACCCAAACTGATCATCCCCAAAGTAATCATTTGCCTTGCTCTCCATTCTTTTGTTGATGATTCTGAGAACCAATTTAGCTGCACGGGATATCAAACTTATTGTTTTGCAATCGTCACATGCCTTCGTCTTTTTCGGAATACCTGTAGGATCTAACACTGATCTCACAAAATCTTCCAGCCAGATTTCTTCCTCATAGATGCTAGGAAAATAGGCCATATAGAGTCTTCCTCCCACATTTTCCTAAACCATTCAGTAGTTCTACAGGAATGCTGTTCACCCCCAGGTCCTTATTTGATGTCAATTCCCTTAAGCTCTTTCTATCTCAACGCCAAGTAAGCTTGGACAGAAGCTATCTACATCTACATAATACCCCGCAAGCCGCCGCAAGGGCGTGTGGCGGGGGGTGTTAGGTCACCACCCAAAAAAGGGAAAGAAGAAAAAACCGCATTCAAAACCAACACATACATGCAAACCCAAATCCACAGTGGTGCATACATCCACGGAAAAATCCTATCATCATAATCCTATCATTTTACACGCATGCAAATACATATCTACCTCCTTTCATTTTACACGCATGCAATTACACTCCTTCCTCAATCGTGGAATAAAAGAATGGAATGAGTTACCTGAGGATATCTTTAAGTCCTTACCTTATTCATTAAATAAATTTAAAACGAGGTGTATGCTCGCCTTAAAAACGTGTGAGTGAGAAATAAAACCGTATGTACTTGTGCTATGAATAATGTGTTAACGGGACGCGATTTTGAACGGTATATGAAATTGAAGATACGTGATTACGGACGAAGTGTGGCGATGGACGGTGCGTAGTATGTACTCGTGTGGTGTACACCTAATCCTTGTGTGATAGTAAAGGAGAGGTCGGTAATCTTAAAAGTGTCATTGAATATACGAGCATTTTGTCTCATATCTGTTCTTCTTGTGTGTGTGTGTATGTATGTGCATTGTAAGAGTGACCAGTGATCACACTGGACCGTTGCCACCAGGAAAATTGCCTAATTGTAACGAAGTATGTAAATAAATAAATAAATTACATATGCTATGATCTAACAAATAATTGCACCTTAGGATGCAGTAAGAAATTTATCCAATATTGTGCAAGCTAGATTTTGGTAAGTAGCAAGGCGAAATTCCACCACCACAAGAACGTGCAACATAAAACGCTCTCCTACCCAAGGTAAAGAATTTGACCCAAAGCTGCAGGTAGAAGGAGGGCTCCCCCACGGAGAGGGACAAGGGATGGAAGGGGAATTAGGGTACCAAAAGCAGAACGAACAATACTGTAAAGGGCACTACGTTACTGAATGGCACTCCAATGCGGTCGTGCGGGAAGGGTTTTGACAACAACACACAAGAGGTTAGTGATGGTGCATGCAGTTGAGTAGAACTAATTATTCCCTACACGCTGAGGGTGGCAAGTGGCATATTTACAATCTACGAGTGTAACCCTACCGTTGTTATCCCGTATTGTCCGTGGGAAATAGGAGTCCTTGAGTCTGCTAGTCCTGGCATCTATTTCCCGAATTTTGTATACATGATTCAAGCGACCAATGTATGTTGGAGTGCGAATAATTTGCGAAACCTCGGTACTGAAACATGCGGATCTGAATTTATTTAGTAATTTCAACCTAGCATTGAATTTTCTTTCTTCCAATAATTCCCATTCCAATTCCATAAGCATTTCAGTGACGCTTTTCGTTTTATCGTAACAGTTTTTCACGAAACGGGCTGCCCGGCGTTGGACCTTCTCAATTTCCCGAATGAGGCATTTTTCACTCGGATCCCATAGGCTACATTCATATTCTAAATGAGATCTTACAAGAGCGAGGTAACAACGTTCCTTGACCTTGGAGTCACTTCTGCCAACAATGCGCTAATAAATCCTAATTTTTTATATACTTGCCCGATGACTTTACGTATGTGGGTCCCCCAAGTTAAATCTTTAGTGAGTGTAACACCTAGGTATTTCGCCGTATCAACTACTTCTAGGTCAACTCCAGCTAATTTGTAACGAATCCCGTGGATCTTTGACAGAAATTCACGACCGAACACTTATTAAGCTATCTTCCTCTACGTCATGTTCTCCTTCTATGCCTAACCTTGTTGACCTAAGTTCTTTACCATACAGTTCTTCTATATATTCCTTCCATTTCTCTTGGATCTTTCCGTGTCAACTATTATCTTACCCGACTTATCTCTACTGTTAGCACAGATCTAACCTTCTTACTTCCCGATAGTGATTTAGCCTTGCTGTATAGCGCACCAATTTTATCCTTCTACAAACTTTCCATATCCTCGCACTGCGTTTTCCACCACTCTTATTTTGCTTTATTTGTGGCCCGTGTCAATTTATTATTTAACTCTTTGGACTTCCTTTTGCCTAACCCTGTGTTTACATTCTTCCATTTTCTCCTCTCATATATCTTTCTAATCATTTTATCCGTGATTAACGGTTTCCTTATCCTTTTCCCATTTACGGTTCTGTAGTGTCTTTTACGGCTTTCGATATCACTTTCTTGATACATTCCCATTTTTCTTCGATAGTACTCAGCTCTTTACTTTCATCCATGATTTTCTCTACAGTCTGCCAATACTCCTTCCTTGCTAATCAATGCTTCTACATTCCACTTCCTAACCCGTTGCTCCTGCCTTATCTTTTTAAAACTGACGTTACATTTCATATCAACTAAATTGCAGTCAAAGTCCGCATCTGCTCCCGGGAAACTGTGCGAATTTATCACACTGTTCCTAAACCGGTACCTAACCATAATATAATCTAATTGATACCTTTCTGAGTCACCTGGTATTTTCCATGTCTACCAAAGCATTTTGTGGTATCTAACCAAGTGTTGGTGATGACTAACCCCGTCTCCTGCAGAACTCAATCGCTTTCTCCCCACGATCATTCATCGTACCTAAACCGTAGTCCCACACCTCATCACCATCTCTTCCTTCGCCTACCGTCGCATTCCAATTCCCCATCACTACCAAATGTTTCCTTGCAGGAACACACGCGATTATGTCTTCTAACTGATCGTATATCCTATCGACCTCTTCCTCATCATGATTGCCTGGTGACATGTTTACCTGAATAATGGCCAAGTTCATCGGTTCTGCTTTTGTCTCTGCTAGCAATATTCTATCCGTTGCTTGTTTTATGTTTACTACGCTTCCTCCTACCTCTTTATTCAATATTATGGCAACCCCTGGTAGGCTCTCGCCCTCCACTGTATATTATTCTATAAAAATCACTCCAGTATCCCCGCTATACTTCCATCTCACCTCCCGAAGACCTAAGATATCTATATTACCTGTTTCCATCTCTCGCTTAATATTATCTAATTTGCCTGTCCTCAATATTGTTTTATCATTCCATGTCCCTATTCTAACTAATTCGCTCTTCTTCTTCTGCGCCTTCTGTTCTGATGCTGTCGGTTTTCCTTTACAAGGGTTTCGTGAGATGACGACCGCAGAAGCCATGCCACCCACTGCCGCCATCCCACTGCCGGGTACGAAACACGGCCCACTGGGCCGAGTCCCATAGTTGCCAAGACTCATATTCTCTATATTTCCCGTCATTATATTCTTGCGAATGATAATTGAGGTGGTTTCCCGTTGCCTTCCTAAAGAGTATTTTTTTAACGTGACACCATCACTCAACGGCTGCCCCACTGGCGTCAGACGTCTTTGCAATCCCCAAACTGTGAAACAGATGCTGGGTGGACTACCTTTCGTCTGGCTCCTAACCTTCAACCTATCTGGCATGAGTCTATCTACCATCCACCAGGAGAAATTATCATTGTTCCCGCCAGCATAGCACTAGGGGTCATCGGAAAACACAAGCCCTTCCACCACGTCAAGGCTGTAGTCCACTGTATATTGCACACTAAAAGTATATCAGAAAATCATTAATCGCAATCGTGTGGAGATGAGATTAATGATTTTCAGAGAATCCATTGTCCCACTGCAGCAGACTTCGCACATTGTTTTGGTAACATCGGATGCCACAGCGTTGCTCCACATCACCTTTTGAAACTTGTGTAGCGAACATCTATAGAACTCCATGGCAAAATAGTAGATTGCCTAGCTATTGCAAAGAGAGTGTTCCAAGGAGCAGAAACAAGCAAGCGAGTGACAATATGAAACCGAAACTCAAGTGTACGCGCCTACGTTAATTGCTAGTGGATCAGGACCGGTGATTTAACGCACCACTTTGGAGGTTTTTTTGCCAAGCGATCTACCGAATGGACTAAGGAAGGGTTTCAACCTTGCTTCTAGACTGAAATCCCTATAAACACACTCATTTTTATGATTTGTTACTTCCATCCAAATATCTTCACTGCTACGATACTCTGTGAATGATGTACTGCTTGTTTTGGTTCGGTTATTTACATTTAAGTCCGTATATCATGCGATTAACGTTAAATTTGAATAGCACGTGCCGAAAGTATAACAAAAAATTTATCTTCGACACTTCTCGCATGAAAATGAAGGAGATGGCGGGAGAATACGTTTTATTGTTCGAAGAGTTCAATTATTTCAAATGGGTGAAGGGAAGAGTGCTCAGGTGGCTCAGCAAGGAACACTGGTTTGAGATTTAAGCAAAACACGATGTGTGCATGTGCTGTGTGTGAGTGACGACACTTTCCATTCAGATCACGAATATGCTAAAAATTAACGACTAAGCAGCTGTTGATGCAACTACTCATCAGCACCATTACTGGGGTAATCCTATAAGGTTATTAATTAAAATGGGGATATTTTACCACACAACAATGCTGCTAGGAAGTAGAGAAATGCTTATATTAACCGTATTATTTTGAATTCAATGGTCCTGTACGAACATTATAAAGTGAATAGTTTCGACACTTTTCACTGATATCACGAATATGCTAAAGATAAAAAGTAATGACTAAGCTGTCGTTGATTAAACCACTCATTCGCATTACATGTAAACTCTATTATTAACTAAATTAATTGTAAAGTCTATAAGGCTGTTCATTAAAAGGTGGATATTTTCCCCATATAAGTATGCTGCTAAGAAGTAGAGAAATGTTTACATTGGCTGTATTATTATTTTGTCTATTTGTTACACGTCTTAATTTATTATTTAACTCTTAGTACTTCCTTTTGCCTTACTCTGTGTTTACATTCTCCCAGTTCCTTCTCTCATATATCTTTCTAATCATCTCATCTGTGATCCGTGGTTTCTTTGTCCTCTTCCAATTAAGAGTTTCTTTTGTGGCTGTTGATATCTCTTTTTATATAGATTCCCTTTTTTCCTTGAAAGTATTCCCTCAATTATGATTTTCTCTACAGCCTGCTGATACTCCTCCCTTGCCAATTCAGTTACATTTCATTTCCTAATCCGCCTCCCTGATTATCTTATTGAATCTGACACTACACTTATAACTAAATTGCGATCTAAGCCGGCAAATGCTCCCCGGAAGCTGTTCGGATTGATCAAACTGTTCCTAAAGCTATGGCTAACTATAATATAATCTGATACCTTCCTGAGTCACGATTTTACAAATTCCCCACTGACTTTCATTCCTAACTTCAGTTTTTCCATGCCTCTTTAACTATTTCCTCCACATATATGTTGAACAGCACAGGTGATAATGAGTGACCCTGCCTTACTCCTCTTCCCAAGACTGTCCATGTTTCTCATTATTTGTAATGTCTGTCAATATTATTAATTTCATCATTTCAACTTAAGTAATTTAATAACATGTATACTATGTAAAAATCATTGTTACAATTTATATGTATCTTTCCTAATAATAGGGTTTTCGTGGGTTTTTCACACCCCCCTTCTCTTCGTGGGTGTTTTCCTGAGTGGGTTTTTACTAGGTGAGTAATGCCACATTCACCCTAGCTTTTCCCACAAACCTCATTCTCTGCTTACACTTTTCTTATCCTAGCGTTTCTCTCTAATCACTGTCTTTTACTTTGTGTATGTGTATCCTTAATCTATATATGTATGTATATATGTAATGTCATATATGTAATCCTCATGTACCTCCAGCAATGTTGTATACCTACTCAATTGCCAACTTTGCGCTGCCTTTTATATTGGACAGTGTACCACACCCCTTAATATTAGAATCAATAATCATCGAGCCTTATGCAACAATTCCTCCCTTATTGGTATGCTCCCAATCCCCAAACATGCCTCCGAACACAACACTCCCTTTGACCATTGTTATAAAGTATCCATCTTAGCATCCCTCCCACACTCAGACCCTTCACTGAAAATCAAAACACTAGAGCTAGCTTTCATCTGCCTCTTGGATTCCTGGAATCGCCCAGGTATTAATATTAGACACTTTGCCCCCTTTATACACATAATTTCATCTCCCTCTGCCCCCAAAAACTCCCATATCATCCCCACCTCTTTTAAAATTCCCGCGTCTAACACTACCCCTCCAAACCCCTTCCCTTGAATACCTTTTCCCCCCTTCTCCTTCCATCCACTGCTTCTGGGCCCTCCTCTGCCTCAGTTCTGTTCCTAACTCCTCTTGAGAAAGGTGGTTGCACCACCGAAAATTCGAGACCCAGTGAGTCCCTCTTTTATGTGTTTCTGTGTTTGTGTCGACTAGTCCATTTACATTATTGTGCACGTCCGTAGGATTTTCAAAAAATTAACAAAAGTGTTATAGTAAAAGATTTGGTGTTTGCCCGGCGTATCAGCTGCGTACATTCTTCTCGGGTCCTCCACCGGGTTATAGGTCCAGGCCGAGATGGACGATATAACCCGGTGGAGGACCCGAGAAGAATTTACGCAAAAGTGTTATATGTATATTTTTCTTTTCTTTTCGATGTTAAAATTTGTACAAAATAATTTGTGTCTGTCTATATGTATTTATGTGTATATATGCATGTATTCTATAAATTTTATACCTTATATAATATGTATACGACAATGGGTTAAATGGAAGAAGGGACCATTAGGTCTCAATTTTGCCCAAATAAAGTCCTTCATCTATCTGTCCATCTGAACTTTCCATCGCCCGCTTGCACTGAGCAGTCTGCCACATGTACAGGTTGCAGATTAGCCTCCTATCCCTCCAACCTATTTCTATTTTCTGCTATATATTCATTAGTTTTCCCAATTCAATCTGTCAAATGCTCTTTGGAAATCTACAAAATATGCAAGTATACATCCTGATTGTATCCTATATACTTCTCTATTAGTGATCTCATTACTGCAATGGAATCACTTGTGCCTCTTCCCTATCTGAAGCCAAATGAATCTTCCCTGTAAATTGACAGAGTTTAAATAAAAATTAATTAGTTCACAATATTCTCTTTATTTCTTATCATCATATGTTTGTGATACCCAAAATAAATATGAAATTGGGATTTCCATTAAAGAGAGGACAAAATTCAAAAGATGCCCCCCAAAAATTATGGAAGCTTCCATCTCTATAGCCACACTTTATGTTAACAAGTGCCACCATCAATTCATTCCCTCTTGTGCCATCATCAATTTATTCCCTCTTGATAACACCTGTTAAATTATTCTCTAAACCTTACTACTCAAAATGTGGCTCCAGAGTATGAATTATAATCTTGTGTAAATAAAAATGGATTTTTTGGAAATAAAAATTGTTCTTTGTTACACTTGATGTTGGGTATTAAACTGCAATTTCTTTTTTTTTTTGCCTCCTGGTAAATATAACATGTTTTTATGAAAAATTTCTGTCAAACAATACTCCACATAGTATTACCTAAATGAAAACTTAATTAATCCTTCACCCCCTTTTAATTGATTGCACAAGAAACTTTTTTCAACGATTGATAAGATATAACATGCATTAAGAGTCTCATTCACATCTGTATATTGTGTGAGCCTCCCATTTAAAAAAAAATAAAGAAATTATTTTAAAAATCTCGATAAAAGTTTATGATTTTGTCTTCCAGGGTAGCATATTTTCTAACATGAAGATTTCAAATGATTGCATGTCTTCCCAGAATCTAGGCCAAATAAAATATACAACACAGTGTTGAATCATAATTATGAAAATCTTAAAACTATTGTGGTTGAAAACAAAATTGCTGCAACAATTTTGGTATATTTGTCATGTATGTACTATTTGAACTTTGTGGCTATAGTTGGGGACTATAAAGATGATAATGCATAAAATTTATTTGAACACTTAATTGCTTCTTGAAATGCAAATTTTCATTTGGACGAGGGGAAGGATATCAACTTCACCATCAACAATGTAGCATATATCCCAATGCTTCAAAGTATTTGAATTTCTATTACATGATTTAACTTAATTTTCATTCCCAGAAACCAGAAATATATAACTATGAATCTTGGATTATTATTGGTAGTCTATTGGTTAAGAAAGGTTTTGGATGGACACGAGCTACACAATGGAACAATGATAATTCCCTTGTCTTTCCCAGCAACACATAATCTGATATCCAACACCACAGTAAGCTCCGCTTAAATTCAGCATATTTACTTCCTCCCTTTATTCAATCCAACATGCCTATCCTATTCCTCATTTGCCTTAAAATCATCCCTCAATCACAGTCTTCAACATTCCATTGCTGACCAAAATCTTTCCTGCCTCTTTTTTATTTCTCCCAACAATTCTCTCCCTTCCCCCACCATTACTAGCACTCTCTCATTTGTTTGCCTTTCTTATTATTACATTATAATATTATCAGTTTTCAATCGGTAAATTAAATCTTACCTCAGTGACTTTTCTAAGCTCAGTTTTAGCTAATTTTTACAGTTACCCATCTGAACTAGCCAACAAGCTTCTTAGGCATTAAAATCTCTCAGGTGCATTTTATGAATTGTAATGGAATAAGTGAAATGTGGAGCCAGGGTGATAAATATGGGATCAGAATAAATCATTAGGAAATAAAGGTAATGAGATTCTGAAGAAACAGGAAAGTTAAGATAAACATTAAAGATAGGGACATAAACCAAAATCAGTAAAAATGTTCCCATCTTATTCAACTCAGAAGGTATTATCTACAAAGAATTAATGCCTCACGAATAGAGAGTAAACAGTGTTTTATGTGGAAGTCCTTGAAATGCAGCAGAAAAGCATGTCTAGAAGGAGATCATTGTCAACTAGAGGCTGCACTACAACAACATCCCACGCTACCTTCCTTGTGACCTGGCCAAGCACAAGGTAGCAACGGTATGCCAACCCTACTGCTCCAATGTGGCACCACCAACTTCTTTTTCTTCTCAAGAATAATGATGAGCTTTTAAGGCATTCATTTTGGAATTCTGGATTACATCAAAGAGGCTGTGATAAGGTGCCTGAATGAGGTTCCGTCAATGCCTTCCAGGAAGCATACCATGACTGGCTGAGATGCTGGCTGACATCAGTGTTTTGATTCACAAGGGTGCTATTTTGAAGAATTTTAGTAAATTGTACTTTTATCAGCAATAAACTTTTACCCGGATTCCTTGAACAAAATTAGCAACTAAACTTCCACACATACAAGACATTGGAAGAAGCAGTCATTATATTTAGCAACTAAAATCAATTGCAAAAAGAGAGATGATAGAGTAGGGTAGACTATGCTCCAAGCTTGAAACAATGTCATTCACAAAATAGCATTTTTTAACCAAAAGTGATAGAGAGGGGCAATGGGAGTTCCTAATCAGTAAAAAGGCAGCAGCATTAGTTGGTAAGCACTGATTTGGTGCAGATGGATCAACTTTACACCCACTTTTAAAATTCAACAGGTAAAATATCAAAGGGAATCATCCATGGAGAATGAATATCTCTACTTTTGGGTGTGCATGTAACACAATATTGCAACCTGAAACAATAGCAACACCAACAATTGTGGCATCAACCCTCTCCTTTAGTGTTAGTTCATTTGGGTTTTGCAACTGGACATCATATTATTCAGCATACTACTGATATGATATTTATGTCATCATGTCTGGTTCAGATAATTTGAAGTAGATGTGTCAATGACCTATGGATTATATTGATACAAAGAATACTAATGCGAATAATGTGTTTTAAAACATAGCATTTGTCCATTATTCTGCACAAATATGATTATTCCCTATGGGTCACAGTTGAAATGCAAGAAACCTTTCAACACGAATGTTTGCATATTAACCAATGAACTAATTCAACATCAAAACACCATGAGGCAGAGGAAAATGAACCGACAAAAGTATAATTATCTACATTCAGACGTACGTTAAATCAAACCCAAAATATAAAGTTTACTTGTGAGTCTAAGTTCAGTATGAATGAAAACTAATAAAATTTTAACTTTCTAGGTCATGTTTTTAAACGTGAATTATCTGTCAATGCATACTTATCATTTGTACATACCACTTGTCAATGTAAATAATACCTCGAAAAGTTAACCCACCACATTACATTGGAGAATGGAGAACTGGACTCATTATTACTTTCCTGTGTACTACAATTTCCAGGAACTCAACAATTGATTTTGAAAATCTTGAATTTAAACTCTTATGTCAACAATCAACACAAGTCATCCGGTAAGTCATCTTTCCTGACAACTTAAATCATAAAGATGTTCTTCAAAATGCAAAAAAGCACCCACTAGCAAACTTTCTGTTAAAGATTTGTAAAAGAAAATATATCTTTAAGAAAATTATTATTATGTTGAATAAATGGCATTTCACCAGAATAATCAATTTAAAAAATATTCTACTGCTGATGCGATTCAATACGTGAATATGCAAATTCACCTCGTACAGTACGATATGGAAAAGATTAGATCACATTCATTTAGGACTCATCTGAAACATTCCGCGTAAAGACCCACTCTATTCGTACCATCGCCTATTCATGATTTAAATGTGCACGTACTAATTGACTTCCTCTGGAGCAAATCATTCATTGATATTATTTTTTTAATCGATCATGTTGAGTTTATATTTTTTATGTTTAGACTAATATGTAATTTTAAATGCAGAAAATAAAGGAGTCAGCACTTACCTCTAAATGCAATATCCCATAAATTCCTTCCCACGCAGGAAATCCGTTTATCGTTACTACCGTACTGAAAATTAACATTAGATACTGTGATTATCCCTCTTTTTTGACAAAGTCTACATATGTTAACTTATAACTCATAGATATTCTTATAAGGTGCATGACTATCCCAAATTTTCATAATTACAAGTCTGATTCTTGCGATGACTTCTAGGGATGAATAGCAATAATAGTTGCCTGCTGGTTAAATGTATCTTGCATTGGCGACTGTGACAATGGCAAATATCTTTTTTATTCATGCTGAAGTCGATATTTTTCACTTCCTTGTATTTACATCAAATCAATAAGTCCCATTTTTCTTCATAACGATATCGAAATAAACACTTCACGCGTCGAATTTAAAAATAAATATGTAAACACTTCAAACTACCGCCACAATCACCAAATACCATCACAGAAAGCTTACATTGCAGCGCTACTAATTGAGAAAATATGACACTAACTTTCAGAAAGCGGTTGTTTAAATTGAAATGTAAGGTACTCAATGTGTAAATATGGCTTAAATTAAAATTAAACGCTGATTTAACCCTTCATTTTATTCCTATAAAATTATTTAATCTCACTAAATTACATCCTGGCTGGTGTCCATTTTGTGAGATATTTCCTTTTGTGCGGTTCACATGTAACGTTGGGTTGGAAAATCACGGAACATTCGAGGGGTTCATGGTTCACACTCTTATTCATAATCAAATGAAAAATACCAACATTTGGTTTTGGTTTGTTTATGTACTACTTTTCGGGAGTCCAACAATACCGTATACAGCGATTATCTATCAAGAAGACACCCAGACACAGTGCATTTATGCATTGCATTAGAATTTACTTGGTTTTCCGTCAAGTTTTCGTGTCATCCGCTTGGATATACAGAAAACCCATCATTTAATTATCTTTAGGACGTCCTTCAAACAAAGATTGTGTTTAATTGATCCAATTGATTACTATCTAGCACGTATTGCGAGAACGTCCCCTTTCTTGAATTAAATTATTTCCTTCGTCTGCTCTTCGCAACTTCTAACCGCTGCTTCATGAAATCGAAAAAGTCTGTTCTCCCTCCACTACCCCGCAAACCCAATACTATTCCTTCTATTACGGTCTTTGACGACCCACTACTTTTCAGAAATTCCTCCACCCACTTTTTCTGTTTTATTAAATTTCCCATTGTAGCTTCCTCTCTTCGTCCACCGCGAGTAACTTCATCGTCCGTATTCCACTTGCTACATGTACGTATATGTAAGCATAATGATTTTTTGTGCAGGGTGGCAACTAAATGCAATATATAAGAATAACTAGATATATTTCCAAAAAGTTTGCAAATTTTCGTCCGTTATTAACATTGCAATGGTAATTTATTGATCATAAAAACAAATGGCCTCATTCTTCCTCCTCTCCACAAATTTCATACCGTCATTCCGATAAGAATGGCCGCACATATCTTTATCAATCAACTAGTTTGACTTGAATGTTGTTTGATCCGAAGTTGATAATTTTTTTCTCTACATGATAATTGGTCGGTGGTGGGGAAATCATTCCTGTGTTTCTTCCCCTCTGGTCGGGCACTCGAGTTCTCTCAGTGGGCGGAGCTTCGGGTGTGGGTCGAAGGAGTGAGGGGAATGGTTTCTCTAGGAGGAAGGCTCATCGGAAAGAAGGGAAGTTTTCACGCACAGAGTATAAATATCCTGAGTGTGGAGCAGATTAGAGCGGTGGAGGAGGAGCCGAGTCCACGGTGTTTGGGAGTGACGGGAGAAGAATAGGGAGGTGCCGGGAAGTTTTGAACTCATCTGGAACTCCCCACAAGGCATTTCAACCCGTGCGGCAGAGATATCGTCGTACTCCGTTTGCGATTGCAATATTTTCGGGGCCCTTGGAATTCTCAAACAAGGTGGGTCATTATGTTTCGCTCTCTTTGTCGTCCGAGGCTGACTCGTCTATTTGCACATTCCACCAGGATGACAAAGCCTCCCAGTGGCATTGGTAATTAGTTGCAATGAACTCCAAACAAATGATCGATGAGGATTAAATAATTTAGTACTTAGCATCAATGAGTAATCTTTATTTTCACTGATAACTATTAATGTGTCAGCTTACTAGGTTTGAGGTGTTTTCGCCCATGAACTTGACGATTTATTTAATTATATCCAATAAGTGGCCACCTTTTTACTTCACATAATTATTAAATGTCTGCATGATGTTTTTGGGTTTTTTCTGCCGTGAAATTGAGTATTCTATTGCATTGTATCGAAAATTTCGTTCGGTAAAGCGAAATCAATTTGGCATTTCAATAGAAGTATCGTATACTTGTGGAGTCCGAAAATATCACGTTTACCCATTTTCAAATCAGTATTCGGTTAATTTAAAGTTGACCGAAATTCTTTTTTCATCATGTGATGCTGGACTGACGATCAAATGCAATGCAAGTTTTTCGTGGTCCATTAGGGAAATTAGGTGACAAATGTTTTATGTATTCATCAACAGCTTCCTCAATAAATATTTGATTTTATTAGAATGACAACAAATAAATTGTAATGTTCCAACGTATTTCCGGATATCGTACTTGTTAGAAATACTCTCTTCTTCGACTGATAAATTAAATGGTATTCCCCGTGTAATGACCAATCTCTATCAGTAAGCAGAATGATAGGTTGATATGCGCTACAAGTCTAGCCGTGTTTTTCCGAAGCGACCTAGGGAGGCACTTGGTTGTCGCAATTGTTGGGGGCTATCGCAATGTTAATAAGGGCGTTGCGATAGCTTCCAGGAAAAGAGATACTCAATATGTTTCCAAAGAATAGTATTCGCATGATGCACTGCAAGCAACCAAGCAAGATATATTCAAATCAGGAAATCTTCGGTGATGAAACATTGTCAGCGGAACCGACCCATATTGTAAAGTTTTGCTAACAAATTCAATATATCTGCAAAACTCGCCACAGGAACGCTGAGGTAAGCTTTTTAAAGCTTGTCCAAAAAAAAGCGATTGACCATATCTTAAATTTGGTCTCAAAATACCTCTTTGAAGCCTTATTTTCGGTTAGAATTATCAATGATACAGTCAGACCTGAAGTTAAAAATGTTTACCATTTAAGTCGTATCACTTCACAGGCGATACGAAGACGTGATAACGTAGACTTGAGAATGCTAAGGGCAATGAAACTGTTTGTTTTTCATTTTATGGAAAATGATTACTCTTCAAACGTTTGAAAACCGAAGAGCCTAAGTTCTTGTCGGCGTCAACTAGGAAATACGTGGGTTTGTACCTCTTAACTCCACGAGCGAGGTGACTGAAATGATTCCCGTATCCGTCAAAGCATAGATTCAGAATTAATTTAGTAGGACTGTACTTTAAGTCCCATTTAATAGGCGATTTAGAACTTCGCTCATCTATTTACGCGTTCCTCCAAGGTGACAAAGCCACTCGGTTCCAACAGCGATTTCCGATCATGTTCATAGGACCATTATTTACAATTGGGCCGTCTTCCGGTCATGAAAGAATTTTGATTGATTCTGATAGTTTCCTTCCTATACCTCTATCACACAACATCCCCCCTTTTAATCCAAGTCTTCAGCTCTCCCATCGTCACTCACTACATGACCTGAACCACTGGTCACATAATTCTGAAGCGATCTTCCTACGTGATTGCTAGATGAGCCATGGATGCGAATTTTCTGTCTCTATCCAACATTTTCCGAGTTTACTCTCTAATTTTACGAATAAAGATCTTTGCCACTGCGCCGGGTCCTCTATATAAAAATGGTGCCTCAAGAGTTACGAGGAGACAGCAAAAGCTGTATAGATAGCTGGTGTTTTTTAAAAATGCTCGGGATTGTGCTCGAAATCGGATAGCATCCATCTTTTGATAGAATTTTTTTCAAAATCGGCATACAAGACGGCGGAGGCACGCGGGATGTGTGTCCTCGTTTCATAAAATTGAGCCATTTAATTCATTATACATAATATAAAACTACCCTTGTCTTCTCTGAATTTTTCCCAGCAACCTTTTCTTTTCCTCTCCTATGCCTAGCCCTTTTTGGTATGTTTTTCTTTCAGTCCTTTGATTCTCTTCATTCCATGCTCACACACCACGCAATAACCTCCAAGTCTACGCCCATCCTCTTTCTAAAGCGGCCAAGCTTTATCATTAATTTATTGACGAATACATATCGATAAAGAATCATATGGGCTTACCAGAAAGTGTGGTTGAGGATATCAAAACCTTGCACATGGAATGAAAGCGCACCCTGTGGTCCATATTAGTCTAAGTACCAAAAGTAATTGGTTAATTTGCATAATACATGCTAAAAATTTCCATTATTTTTTCTTTTGTAATCCAATTATTTTATGTAAATGGCCTCTGTGTTCTAAGCACGTATGAACAAACAGTTTTCACAACTAACGAGAGATTTTAGGGAAATCGCGTAACAAGGCCAAAAAAATAGACAGGTAAGCTATGTGGTGAGTTATAGGAATTTTTAGTTTTTCATTATTGGAAAAACTTCCTGAAATGGTTTGTTCCGCATTATTAATCTCTTTATCAGACTTCAGTAACTTCACAACGGATAGATATGTACAAAATTGGAATTATATATGGCTTAATTAATTCCATGAGTGGGGAGGAGAAAGTTTACATCTTAAATGTCTATCTGCTCACGTACCTAATGGGACTTTCTTTTCCGGACCGAAATTTTCATTACATTTTTGGCCAAATAATACTCTACTTTGGGTGGAGTTTTAAGCTATAGAACTGAGTAAAGTTCCATCATTCCAGACATCCCAGTAATTCATCTTGCGTGGAACAAGGATTTTGTTTTATAACGTGATTTGGCAAATATGCTTGCCGAGACGCAATATGAAATCAGCAGTAGTTCTTGTTATCAGACCATATTCTCTTTGAACTCTTTATTCATTCTCCCTCCGAGTTTCTTTATGCCCACGAATCATTGGGACAGCTACAGCGAAATTTTTCTTGTAACTGAAAATTTACCAACTGCAAACGAATATAAATATTGTTGATTCTGGTCATACCCAATTTCTTGTATCACAAGCGTCATTGCAGTTTATTGAGAAATTTCAGATGCCTAGAGAGTCATCGATAAGCTATTATTATCAGTTTTACTATCTATCCTATTGAGTTCACTCGTGCATGGGTTAAAGTCTAACGGAAGCTACTAGCATTCACAGAACTTTATATTCTTCCAGCCGCTTTTTAGTTCGGACGTGAAACTAACTGGCGAGGACCGAAAATATTAGCGTTGTGCATTACTAATAGGAATTTCACGCACGGTCGTTCAGGTTCCTCTATGACAGTAAAAATACGTGCCTGTGCAATTCCGGAAGGATATACATCACTTAATAAATACACAAATCCACGTAAGTCCTTTTGATAGTTTCGTTGCATAATATTGTATCATATTTGTGTAGAATCATCCGAATACATGATGATAAAATATCACCGAAGGAGTGGTCTTGACCTTTAGAATGTGTGAGGTGGTATTTAGCAATATTTTCTCATTGATTTCTTCATGAAGGAATTTCACAACGCTGTGACAAGTATTGTTTCGCTTCTAAGTATTTATGTCGAGGGAAATCAAATATGTCACTATATTTTACGCGAGTCAACCTTGATCTACCTTAATGAAAGGGCATGGCTCCTGGAAATAAAGTTCACAAAAAATAGCGAAGTTCCGCTCAGAAGTCTGTATTTCATTCATGCCAGTGATGGAATTGGTGATTTGGAACTTTTCCAGGCTTCTCTTCCTTCGCTCCGCGATCTTTCACGCAAATATATCCCTTCAGTTTTTCCCTCCCGTCCTCTAACCACTAATCCCGTTTAACCGTGAATAGTTTTTTCTCTCCGTCTTGTTTTTAGATGCCTATCTCGAAATAACTGAAAATAGAAGTCGTTGTTGCTACGACAAAACCAGCGCGAATGTTAAGCGTGAAAATCCGTCATCCTTTGGTTCATGATGACACCAGTACAAAACTTTCGAGCCAAGAGAGCAGTAAATTCTCTCTATTATCTTAAAAAAAATAATTTTTTACTGAAAGCGTATCTTTTCAGATTTGAAAGGGGGTGGAGTTGAGGTTATCATAAAAGCGATATAAAATGCTGAATAAATTTACATTTTTCAGAACACATCTCCCGAAAAAAATGCGATTTTAATTATAAAGTTATCAGGTCCATGCTATAGAGGAGGAAAAAAAAGCCAGGTTCTAAAGATTATAGAAATTTCCCATTTTTTCCTCCCACCCAACACAATGTTATAAAATATTTCCTCTAAGTTACGCCTGAAACTATTTTCTGAAGTTTTGAGGAAATATTTGTCTTCTACGAAGTTCAACCACCAAAACTAAGAATTAGCTATTATATTTACTCAATCATAAAGTCAAAGAGTATACTTATCTTTTTCGATAATACATTTGTAAATATTCTCCCGGAAGTTTTAAACACCATTTCGCCATTGCCAAGAGGAAATCACTATTTAGGCACGGCAGCTTATTCCTGTGCCCCTAGATTCCACTTGCGTGACTAACCAATATGAGATGAATTTCACATATTTCCTTTGAACTACGAGGGATCATAAATCAGTCAAAACACGCTAAAGTACTACCTTAGAATGAATTTATTATTTTGTTTTTTTATTTCTTAACGAACTAATATGGATTTCTTATCTTTCCATTTAAATAGTTATTCTAAATCAGTCAAAACCCACTAAAGCAATTAACTTTGCCGTATAAAATGGAGCAATCCTAAGATGAATTTTGTCAACTTTTAGTTTTCGTGGAATACGGTGCGGACAACGATAGTAGTAACATCGATCTTATTTTTAACTCTTAGGTTTTTCTTGTGGGTTTGGAAAGTCTTTTGTTTCCGAAGAATGTTTGAAATCGAAAAAGGTGTGCTGATGCTCAAACCGCTAGCGGATCCCTCCATAGTCTGGTTGACTTACGCTAGCTTCCATTATTTTACATATGGTCTCAACATTATCCGAGACCTTGGAGGACTTGGAGGCGGATCTGGGTCCCCTGCATCCTTGTCCTTCTCCCCCTTTTATGCCAATGGCAGCTGTACTAATCGTGAAAAGAAACCACCGCGATATTTATTTCTCGCGCAATTTCACGCACAATTTATCAAATTGCTCGGCCGAATGAAAAAGTTGGGTTTTGGTCAAGGCTTGTACTCCTCGATCCGCGTAAAAACGTGATTTTTCCTTCAAAATCACGTATGACTCAATTCGAGACGGCAGATAATGGCGGTGGGTAAATCTTTTCCTCCTCTCCGAAGAAAAAATAATGGTAAATAATCACGCCAGTACCGTAATTTTTTTCGAAGACAAAAAAATTCCATTTGTAATCGTCGACGTGATCAAATCAGAACACACTGGTATTCAAAGGTCATGCATGCACATGCTCTGTGGCTTACATGCATATACTTGTACATGCTCTGTGTAGTCCATTTGTCAAAGATCGCTTTGCTCTGTGCCCATGGACTACTAGTTTCACAGGCTACAATTAATCATCACCCAGATAAGAGAGCTGTTTTTGATGGTTGGGAAAGATTATCGGGGGGAAAGGCTTTTCATTTTTACAGTGGATTGCTATCGTAGTTCTCGTCATCTAACTATCATTTAATCAAAAGATCACGTTTCCAATGTTTTGTTGAACGCTACCAAACCGGATGTATTAAAAAGCGTATCAAAATATCATAGAAAGCCAGGAAAACCAAATACTTATTTTGGACGAATAACTCAAAGACTTTTGTTTGTTTCCGAGCATGCTGGGTTCGAAGAAGAAGATCGTTTCATGGAGATGTATGACGCCCCTCTCAACCCTAAGTAAATATTTCACTGGAAATCTTTCAGTGAGCGATTATTTAGAGTGACCGATGGTTAATAATACTGTTGCGCGATTCAATCCACCGAAAGCCTTTGTTGAAACCTTTTCTCGTGAATCATTACATCCTCAAGCTGTAGTAATTTCGAGTTCCAGCAGTATCTAAAATTTCGAAGGCAAAAAAATTACTGAATTATGTGATGAAAAACACATCAACCAAAAATAAATATGTTCTAGCTCAATATTATTATTACTATTGGTATTCTTAAACTGGCCTTTAAGGCAGGTTTTGGATGGACACATACTACAATATAGAATGTTGCAACGATACATTTCTTTGCCTCTCCTAACAAAACACAACTTGATATTCTTTACTACAAAGAGCTCTCATCAATTCCGCGTATTTACTTCCTCCCTTCATTCCGTATAACATACCTATTAAGCTATTCCTACCCCTTCGTCGCTTGCCTAGCGTCCTCCCTTCTGTTACAGATTTCAACATCCCATTGTCAATCAAAATACTCTGCATCCACCTTTCGTGCCCCTTTTGGATTTTTCTCAGCAATCATTTCTCCTAGACCACCTTGTATTCTTCATTCGTTTTCTTTTATGTCCATTCAACCTTTTCCATAATTCTTCTAATCCAAATCTCAAAATCTTTCAAAATATGCCTATCATCTTGCTTCAACGACCACGTTTCCTAGGCGTACAATACCAGGCTCCACATCAAAGTTTAAACAAGTCTTTTCTTAACAACTTTTAATCAATGTCCCTGTGATTAATTTCCCCCGCCTTCTCAAGCACCGTTGCCTGACGTAATTCTTCTCTTTATGTACCTACTAGTTTGAAGATTTTGGTTCCCCTTCAGGATAGGTAAACTGCTACACCTGTTCTAGTTTTGCACGGGATTATAGTTATATATTTCATATAGTTATTTTTCCCCACCTCTCCGTTGCGTTGATACCACCAAACAGGACCTTAGAGTGCCACTGGGTGGTCTGTGCACGGCTGGTTGAAAATACTGCAGAAAAATTGCAGGGTCGATTGCCTCGTTATTATAACCCTTATTTTTGGTGCATTTAGTGAGGGTTCGTTCGAGGAGTTTTGATGTTTTCGGTTTTCAGTAACTCCACGTCATGTTACCTCTCGAGGTCGACTGTTATAAGTTAAAAGAAAAACGAGCTACTTCATAAATATATTATAAAGTTTGCTTTTCAATACACTTGGTTGTATATTAATTTCTATTAGCATGGTACGCCCTATGATAATTCCTAGATAGATTTTTCATTTTTTGAACGTTATACGTGTTGGAAAACACATTAGGTTTTCGCTCATTTAAATTCCATTTTCATTATAATCAATTTTTATCCAATCTTTTATTTAACCAATCAGTATTTATCATAATAATCAATAATAGTTTGCCAATCAAAGTAAGTTTTCAATAGACCCAAGGACTAGGCACTGCCACGCTTGCCTAGCATGGCACGAATTACCATTTAGATACATGTTAAAACGTACCGTTCTTCTACTCCACACCTTTCTGCCGCCCTTCATTTCGTCCATCATGCCTATTCTTTTTCTCCCTCTCCCACACATGCCCAATATTTCCCTCTCCATCACAATCTTGAACATTCCATTGCCATTCAGTATGCACTGTATTCATATTTCTTGCCTAAAACGAACTCCTGCCCGTTAATGCATTTGGAAAATAATTCTTCGGGGCATGAAAAATTCACGAACAAGAGAAAAGGCCGGAGGAAGTTGGATGGCGAGAGGGTGGTGATTCATGGTCCTCGCGCGTGAGGGGCCGAAGAGAGCACGGAGCCATTTAAGTGCCGGACTGCGGTTCGCCCGCCCGTAATAGACGATCGCTCTGCGTTGAGCAATTTGCGCCAAGAAAGCTATCCTGGTAAAGAATAATTGCTTTTTTATGACTGGATGTTTCCTGTTTCCTTTCCCTCCGTGTAAATCCAGGAACGAGCGGTCACCTCAAGGCTCAAGAGAGTCACCTTTTAGAAATACACAGAAAATCGGCGATGGTTGGCGCGGCAAGCAGAATTAGATGACGCTCCAGAATTCCATCAAAGCGCTACCAATTCAATCTGGTACATCCCGGAGACAAAAGCCGTTTTAATGGCGTAATACCACCGAGATATACATGCAAGAAAAAAAGAGTGCTACTTTGCCTGGCGACAAAGGATGCATTTCCATGTAAACAACTGCAAATGCGGTTATGTGTCCTGTAACTGCAATCTTTGAAGTTCTGGATACCTCACGCTTGCTTGATGAACAAACTGTAGTCCAAGTAGAGCGGGAAGGTTTTACGTCAATATCTCAGCAATTAATGGCAGGGTGAGAATCGGGTAGATTAGAGATTATGCGCAGAATTCTTAAACAGTCGTCCGACTTACCTATTACGAAAATTTACCTTTAAAAGCATCATAGTAATGAATAATATTGAAGACTAGAAGAAGCGTATCCGAAGCGGTCACCAAACTCTCTTGAAATGAATGATTTCCAATTTCAAAGCACTTTTCCATCGGAGATGGGCCATAACAGGAAAAATATATGGATAAATGGAAGGGATGGGAATGTGGTGTTATATCAAGTTTTAAGGAAGGATGACGTCATCCTGCATATTCTGAAATGCAATTATCTCCTAAAAGATAGGAAAATGAATCCGAAGAACTGCAAGTTGAACCAATCAAAGGTCACTGCATTGGCGGTAAATAGAGTGAAAATAATGAAGACACTGAATGTAGGAGGAATCAGTAGTAGAGAATTGCAACAAAATGACCTTCGAATTGCTAAACTGCTGCTAATCATACGATTTGATTAATTGAACTTTAGAGTTTTGATCGAAATCCGAGGAACTTAACCTAACTAGCGACCCCTTGAACTTCGCGCATAGCAGCGCTTTGGCCCTCGATTATACAAAGATATTTGACGCCTGGCTTGCAACGTCGTCTCTACCGGCCAGGTAAATGACAATTACTTCAGGTACGATCTTGGTGGAAGGATTGGTGCCAGACGTAAGTTACTCCATGCAGTGTCTGTTCCTCAGTGAGGTGACTGTAAAGACATCTGATTGGATAATAAATCCCGAAACTACGGAGGTCGGTCACCTGCGCCGGGTGTCGTACCCGGAAGCGGGGAAGACAACGTCCCCGCGGTCATTATCGCAAGAAATATTTGGGCAATATAGCTGACAGAAGTGAAAAAGAGGACTCAGAAGAGGACCACAACAGTTAAATTAGGGACGAGGGTTATTATTATATTATTATTAGGTAATCTACCGGTTAAGGTAAGTTTTTGGATGGACACAACTATCAAATAAATATTTTCTAACTCCAACAAAACCCAATCCAGCAACCTAATCTACATCAGGTCTCTCTTCATCTCTGTGTACTTCTTTCCTCCCTTCATCCCGTCAAACATCCATATCGTGTTCCTGCCCTTTCCTCGTTTGCCTAACATTCTCCCTTCTATTACCTTCCTCAACATTCCCCTGCCGCTCAATATGCCTTTCATCCATTTTTCTTGCCTCCATAGGATTTCTCCCAACAAACCCCTCTCCTCACTCACCATCACTAGTACTTTCTCATTTGTTTTCCTTTCGGTCCATTTAGCCTTAACCGGCTCCATTCTTCTCCACATCCACTTTCGAGGGGTATTAAGACAAAAAGGACATGAAGGCTGGAAAATATCAAGAGGGAAATGGAGAAAGGAAATATAGACGAATGAGATTTTACACTGTTTGAAAGTACACGACTTGACCGGGATTCGAACTTAAACCGTTGATGTTAAGCTGAATTCTTTAGCCAGTTAAGCCACCGAGACTTCCTCTTGCGCATTGAATTTCAAATGCCTTTAAGGGAACGAGATGTTCCGACGATTTACCGCACATGAATGTCACAACGTAATCGCATTTGTGCGCATTGCGCCACAGTCCACGGGGTAAGAGTCAACGTTTGAACACACAGCGTTGACAAAGAAATACGGCAAAGCCACAAGAGTTACTTTAGCGAATTGACATGCTGATATGCGCATACATGCGAGAATTTCACGGCATAACCATCATTCACAGACACTGACATTCAAACCCGGATCCTCAATATCCGGCCGAGTGCATCAACGCTCGTGGACTGCGGTGCATTTTGAAATTGCACGTATGGCAGTTGTTGTGTGCGACGTTGTATGTATGCCTCAGTTGTTAAACTAGGCAAAGAAATCGTACTGATGTAGAGGGATATTAGTTCTAATTCCGGTCAAGGCGATTTTTTTAAAACATGAAATTTTCGTATTTGTGTGCCAATCAGCTAGTAACACCTCTGAAATAACTGTTTCGGCGTTTTCCGCAGTTCTTGACGCACAAAAAGGTTTGGGTGATGTAAGATAGAGAAACAGCGGAGAGTATTCAATCGATAGTGACCAAGTGATTTATAGCGGGAGGCAGAAGACTCAACGTCGCTTAGCCATAATCACGAGTAGGAAACTGGAAGCAGGGAATAGAGCAGGAAAGCGATATGATTTTATCGGTGGAGATATAAGCAGACCCGGCCAACATAATGGTAATCGAGGAATAGTTACCGACAAGTAGTCAGCGGGAAGATGTGAACAGTTTGTTCGACCAATTAGAAAAAAATATTTGAACGTGCTGGGGAAGAAGTGCGTAATAGTAATGAAGGATTTGGAGCGCAGTGGTAGGCGAAGGAAAGGATAGGAGAATACGGTTTAGAAATTTGGAACGATCATGAAGGGAAAGCAGTCAATTTCTGCAAGAGAATGAGTTTAATGATAACGAACACCTGTCTAAACATCATCTCAGGTGCATTTACCCATTGAACATCCCAGAATGGAATAGAAAGATGCCAGTTAAATTACAAAATGGTCAGACATAGATGCACGAGCGGCATTATCGGTTAGCACAGCACCGGGTGGTGGATACAAATTCAGATTAAAATTTAGTTTTTATGATATACAATTTAAAATTCATAAGTATTAAGAAGAGTAGGAGAGTGGGAAAGTGGAATTTTGAAGTTTGAACGGGCGTATGCAAAAGGAGTACCAAGAAACTATGAATGGATAGGTGAATATAAGGAGGCGGGAACAGTTAAGGGTAGGTCCGTACACAATAAATAAACAATAAGAGAGCGGAAAAGGTAGAAATGGGAATAGTAAACACTAAGATGATTAAGAAGTCGGAAATCACTGGAGAGATGGTTAAGCGGATGGATGATCAATTAGAAGGAACTGGAAATAATTAAAAATAGATGGCGAAGAGAATGTACAGGGAACTTAAAGAAATTATCGAGAAACAAATATTGCCAAGGAGGTGTCACCGAAACACTAATGTAAAATATGAAGAAATTTTACAGGCTGAGAAAAATATAAGCTTAAAAAAGCTTTGAAGCGTACATATTAAAGAAGGTAAGCGAATTATTCGGATATAAAAAGGGAAAAACTATACGGATCCGGAAATAGGAGAGGGAAATCATTTGTGGAGCCGGAAGAGATTCACATAAGAAAAAAAAGAACACAGAAGAGTTTAATATATTTCGGCACTGGGCATAGACAAGGAGACGGAATGTGATGTGGATGAGGATACCATGGGTTCAGTAAAGGGAAGATCGAAAGACCATATGAGGAAATGAAGTCGAACAAGGTAGAAGGGATAAATAATATCTCCGCAGAATAGGGAAAATGAAAGTAAGAGATTGTTTGTACTTTTACGCCGTATTTATGAGAAAGGAAGTTGGGTAGCAAACTTAATTATACTAATTTTATTCCCATATCGGGAAATGAGTAATTCAGAACAATTTGGTGTACACAGGGTGATAAGCTAATTTTTAATACTTGTACAGTGAAGGTAGTTCTGAGAATCATCGATAAAAACATTTGTAAAATAGTGCAAAATATCTAGCCGATGATGATTTTTGGTTTAGAGGGAAGCGTGATGCCATTGCAGTGACGATAACAATAGTACAAAGAAGCATGGAGTAATATCGGTACATCAATGATATTTGTAGATATCTGGTATTTTTTAGCTTATCATAAGCAGTATTTCAATGCCTAAGATGAGTTTACTGCAGCCCTCCATTCTTCTCTAATCGGTGTCAATTCCCTCATCCCCCGATTAGGTTGAGTGCTCTGTGTTCTTCGCCTTTATCTGATCTTAATTTCATCGGATTGAATTTCTCCCAACAGCCGTCTACCCCTACCATACCTAGAACTTCGGTTATTTTCCTTGGATGCATACATTCGGAATCGATGTGTATAATAACATGACATCAGTGGCATCTTAATTGTCAATATCACCGCTCTTCTTCAATCATCATTAACACGTCGATAGCTTTGAAATCTAATGTCCATATAAAATTGAATTAAGAATCCACTGATCAGATTTATTTCAAGACGTAATAAAAACCCATCCCCCTACGAGTTGACCCCCGACGCTATTTCACGTCGCAGTCGAAGCATAGCAATTTCGCTTAAGTATGATAGGTGGTTCTTGAGTTACTGATAAGGGAGCCAATCAGAGACTAATATTATGTACTAGTGAGAAATTTGGAAAGCTTTTGAGGGAGTGTACGAAAACTGTATTGACAGTCCATATACTGTGGCGAAACTTAAATATCCCGATTAGATGATAACTTCTCGGGATTTCACCACAAAATGTTTCAATAATTTGACCGGTCTTTTGCCTCACACGCGTCATTGTTTTTGTTGCAACAGATATGCGTGCAACAAGAAGAAGCAGAGTTCATTTTCACAACCCTCGAATCGTTTGTCTCATTGGGGCAGGCTGATTCGGAGGATATCTTGAAAGAAACTTCTCCTATCAGATCATACGAGTCGATAGCTTTTCATCTTAGAATTTAGTCATGTTCCACCTCTGTCCTGTGTGGTTGTCCGTAATTTATGTCAGTTTCCTCGAGCAACTTTGTTTATGACCTTAATCCGCTAAGCAACTTGTGTGGCGGTTAAATGAGATAATAGGTCGCGAGGTCGGATTTCACCTCGTTGCTATGTTGTTATCCGTTGATAGTTTTTATGGAGTTGCTTCGGAGCTCAACATAAACAGAAATAAAAAGAAATGACTTTATCCTTAGGAAACTGGGAACATTAAGTCCGCCCGACATGACCTCAAGACGTTGGAGTATCGCAAAAGCGCTGATATACATATCGCTGACACTGAGACAGTGGTAGGTTTTCAGGAGGGGTATTCCTGCGGAAGCCGTTTAAGGCTAATGCACAATGAAAAGTATTTCAGGAATCAGAAGTTGAATGTTGGCAGAAATTGGTCATGACACAATTCTTCTCTCAACTTTTTTATTTGGTCTATTTGAAACGAATTCTAAAATCCTAACCACATGATTTTCCAGGTTGCTAAGGTTCTGTGGGACACGGGGGTGTCGCAATGAAAAGCACCACTGCCAAACCACCACCAAGACACTCCTACCGTGAATGAATGAATTTCACTCGCCGAAAGACTTAGTTCAGGGTGGGTTCTTCCATCAATTATACCTAAAGTCAACCTTGAGGCTGAATATTGTAATAGTTACGCTAATTAATACCGTCGAAATATATCGCTTCTTAAGCCAGGCTTACGTACAAAAGGTAAAAATCAATTCTTCTACATCTGGGAGTCGTGATAGAGTGTTGGCGATTCCAGGTCCTGGGTAAGATTTCCAATGACTTATTTTCATTTGATTTTCTTTTATTTCATTCACAGAGAAAACGAAAAACCGCTGTAAATTACCATTCTTTTTTCCCTCAGAAATTCTTCCGGTGCTGATTCTTTTGAGTTCAGTTTCCGGAACATCTCTTTGCAAAAACCAACAGTAGTCTTCCATCATTTGGGCAATTTTTGTTATCTTCTTTGAAGCTCCTTGATGTCCTGGTAAATTCATTCTTCTTATCCCTCGCTGATTACCCCAAGTTTCTTAGTTGAGTAGTTAAAGTGAGCGTTCTGAGATTCAACCCTTAAACTCATGGAAAAACACAGTTCTTTGAGTTATTCAATCATAATTTTCACTCTTTCTCTATAGCTGAAGGCTTAAACCTTTTATTGAGCAGGTCCACTCACGCTGCAAATAAAGCTAAAGTACAGTGCTATAAGAAGGATTCTTAAACTCCGTATTTCGCCCATGTCATGTCTTCCATTTCTGAATCAGTACTACCTAGTGTTTCTGGTGGCAAAGGCACTAATGTTACTGAGCCATGAGGTAGTGAGTATCTAAACATACTGAAATAGAGTAATAAGGGTAGGGAAACAGAGTAACGAGTACGGTAATTATAGTAAACCCTCTCGTTTCCTCGGCCTTACCTCCAACCTCCCCTTTCCCCGACTATCGTGACTCATATCTTGCCTCAATATTATTTATAGCGATGTTTACGAAGCGATAACCGAATATACGTTTGAATTCTATTTCTTTTATGACGGCGAGTCTACTTCTTAGTGGTTTGTCGGGAAATGGGGAGCACTTTGGCTGCGTACTGTATAGGATCAAATACAGCCATCCAAAACCATCATCTCAAGCCCGTATTCTTATTTTACTACTATAATTGAAAACAGTTACTTACAGAAATCTGCTGAAGTCTCCCGTAGAAGCGCGAAAGGAAAATAGGCACTGCGTTTATATACATCTACTCAATACTCCAGAAGCCTGTGTAATAGGTTGTGACACGGAGTGTGAGGATAGAAGCCAGGAAAAATCCATGCATGGAAAAAAAGGTAAGAAGTCTGGAAAGGGAGAATGTTTGTCGTGTAAAGACCCGACTAATTTTATTCTGCGCAAACCGTTCAATGGATCGAAACGAGACACAGGGCGCCATCTAGCGACACATCTGACGGCTAAAATGAGAGGTGTAGTTTACGTCGAGTCGTTACGTACCAGCAGCGGTACTTAACCTGTTCGTCACCGCGTGCAACGGGAGCAATGAAGGAGCTAGAGGAACAGCGTGTGTGCGTGAAATTTTGTTTCAAACTTGGCAAAAGTGCTTCGGAGACATTTTGAATTATTTAGCAAGCCTTTGTTAATTAAGCTATGAGTCGAAGCCAGTGTTTTGAGTGATACAGTCGTTTTAAATCGGGCAGAACCTCGACAGATGGAAGATTCGCGAACGGGGGGGGCTTCCACTTCGATAGACTCCAACCATGATAAGTTGGTGAACGATTTGGCGCGGGAAAATCGCCGTTTAACTGTTAGGAAGATAGCCGAGGAAGTGAGTATTAGTTTTGGATCCTGTCAGACAATTTTGACAGACATTTTGGGCATGACGCACGTCGCATCAAAATTCGTCCCGCGGTACTCACTGATGAACATGAGTTTTTCGCCAGAATCGGAACTTCCGTGACCCCGCAGCCACCCTACCCTCCAGTCGTGACTCAATCAGACTTTTTTGTTTACAAAGTTAAAATCAACCTTGAAAGGGCGCCAATTTCACTCTATTGCGGACCTTAAAACTAATTGTACGGCGCACCTGAAGAGGATCCCTGAGGCGGCTTACCAGACAGGGATCGAGAGCTGGAAGAAACGTTGGCCATGGTGTGTTGTCAGCCAAGGCATGTACTTTGAGGGAGCGACAAGTTCGATTAAGCTGTATCCGTCGAAATAAACAAGTCATAATATCAGTCCTGTCTTTTTTGATCACACCTTGTACCTATAAGAGCTTAAACTTCCGTAGCTCTGAGAAGTATCAACCGTGAATCCGGAGAGTTGTTATTCATTATCGGCAATAGAAATGAAAAAGGAAATTAGAAATTTCAAAAATCATTTTATGGAAAAATTTACGCGATGATTTCATTTCTATTTTTCCTAATACTAGCCCCCAAAAATCTGTTATAACCAAGTAAAAGGTTTTAGACAACTTTTCCATCGTAGGTTTGTGTAACTGAGGGCTTATGGGTGATAGTCGATGAATCCATCATTTCGAAGGAAACGAACCAAGGGAAACTGACTGAATATTCACTTATGACCAAAAAATAGATATGCTAGGAAATTTGCGTGTTGGATACTATATTGAAATCACAAGAGCTTTCATGAAAAAGAATAAACGCAGTAAGGAAGAAAGTTTATACCATTAAAAGACTGCTATTTTAGTCACCATCCTATTATCCTCCCTCCATCTCTTCCATGATTTGGACTAGCAGGTAATATTTTGTCACGGGATTAAGCCACTATTTCCTTCTCACTGTGTCAAGATCATATGCTACATATTACGGTGAAATATGCTTCTTGTTTCCGTAAAATAATAAACGAATAAGAGGTGATCCACTTCCAAAATGGATCATCATCCTCATAAACCACGATGAGCTGCCGAATGACATTTTATCAGAAAGAATTTTTGGTTGTGACAGCGAAAGAAAATCATTGTCTACTGGCAAATTGCAGAAATAATGACTTTTACGCTTTAAAACAGTTAAAAAGGCGCCGGGGTTTGTAACTGTATCTGGTTATGTACGAGGTCTATCAGATTAGTGTGCATATCTTTTTTTAATTAAAACCTTCAATGAGTTCGTAAAATGAGGCACTGGAATCAAATATTCAACGAGTTACAATGGCACCAGGCCTTATTAGTTAGCAATTATGGCATTAGGCACCAAGCGTTATTAGTATTTGTTTATGTAAAGATGTGCACAATATTTTTACGATAAAGTATTAATGACGGCACACCTTTGGAGAGATACTTGGTTTCTCTCAAAGAATCATTAATTCGTAGTAGTAGTATTAGTATTTAGGGGAGACGACCGACAGCTAAAGTCATTTGTGCCATTAGGGATGGACAGGAAAGAATGAAGGGTGATGAGAAACCCGGCGTCAGCATTAGCCTACTCTAAACGGAAGGAGCCAAAGGGTCTGCAGTTTAACGTCCCATCAGACGGACGGCGTACTCACTCAAAGTGCCCTCCACAAAGCACCTCAAATAGGGATCAGGATACCACTGAAAAATATCTGTCGCCACCGGGATTCGAACCCTGGGTGGATAACCAACACATTAGCCACAGCACAATTCCGATCTCCTCATTAATTCGTATCAAAAATTTAAAAAGCATATAGAGACCGACAAAAAATGTATACACACTTCAGAAAGGGAAACATTTGCAAAAACATATTTTCGCTAAATTTATTCTGACGTCACAAGTCACATTAGATCCTTAAAATTACAAAAGATGTTCCAGGTTGTGAGTGACCTTTATCCTCCAGACATTTATTAGTACGGCAAACTACTGCCTGGGCCTCGTTTTGGAGTGTCCAGCAGGACTGCTGCGCATGCATTATCAATTTCTTCTCTAATAACCGCCAATGTAGGCTGTTTTCTACGATAAAAGGCATATTTTACCTTCCCCCCACAGATAAAATTCTGCCAGTGTTTAATTAGGAAAATGTGCGCGGCACTCAACTGCATCTCTTTATCCTGGTTAGTGGTGTCATTGCAAATTCTCCACCAGATAAGCCCACAAGTATTGGTGGGAGTATACTTTTGCGTTGTCTTGTTGGTAGAGAAATCCGTCATTCCCATAAAATTCACGCATGGTAGGAAAGATGGACGTGTGTGATCTGCAACAGTTTCAAATACCTTCAAATATCCGTGGAAGTAGGACTTGTTCTGTGTGAGGTCTACCGGATTAATGTGCATATATTTATTTTTAGTGGACTGCGTATATATTTTTGAATGACCTTTTTCGGACGAACCATTCAAGAACTATTATTCAGATCATTGCTTTGTCTAGTACCTCATCATAAAATGATGAAGCATACGTTGTGACTCCTAAAAATTAAATTACTACTACGACAATACATACTCGAGTAAGGTCCACATCAATGACAATTCTGGTTTTGTCTAAAGTTGGACGTACAAGAAGAGTAATCAACCAGTTTGTTTGTTGAATAGTTGAGGGTGAAGCTGATAACGTATCAAGTCATGTGGCCTGTGAAATTCACGCAGGAAGAGCACATCCTTTCTCTGACCCTCTTGAGGTTACTCAGGAAGATCTGGTATCCTAAAAATCATACAAGTAGAAGGGCAGGTAATTGGGCAAAGCAGAAATAAGGTATTTTTCACCATAATTTCTCACCAATGCCAGAAATCTTTATGTAATGGAGTTAAACGGTCATCTTTCAAGTCTTCAGCACTTATAATACTCGATAAATAACCCAGAATATTCCAGAAAACGTTTGATGAATTTAATGTCGCAGGTATCTGCTTTGTTCATTCAATTCCCATAAAATATGCCTATATCATAGATGCTTAATATTTACTATTTCTGAGTTATCTTCCTGCTGGAAAACGAACTAAACTTACTTTTTTTTGGCGTTTTCATAGCATATTTGGCTTTTATCCTGCTTCAGACTTCCCGTGAGGTTTTCTTTTTTTATCGCACTGGTTATGAATGTACGAGTCCTTTACATCGTATACGCTTTTTTTGCAGTTCAGCTGGCAATTTGATCATTGATTAATATTCTTGCTAACTGGTTTTACAGCGGCTTTGATTCACTTCGCCTACCAATGATTCCGAGAGACTCGATAATCTTAAAAAAACAACCCAGGATAGTTTTTTATTTTTCGCTCGGTATTCAAGGGGTCTGCAGTCCAATTCCACTCCCAGGTGACTTTTTTGTGGTTTTAATCGATAGTAAAAATTCTCAAATTGTACTGAGACGTGAGCAAAATCCAATGAAGCATACACGACCACTACGACTTGGTTTTACAGTCTTGGTTCGCAACCAAGTAGGTACTAGTCACTCTGAAGTGTTTATGACTGTTGGAAGGTAGTTCAAAAGTGGAGCAGTTCATGTTGCGTAAAACACCGGGAAGCTTTGGGCATGAAAACGTCTGGAAATATGAATGTCTGGTATCAAGCAATATTTTTTGCTCAATTCTTTAAAAAAAGGTGGAAATAGATTGTCTCCACTTTGAAACATATGTAATGATAACATTGAAATAATATAGTAGTCATGATCAATGTTTACTACTCCGACTCAATTAACGTGAGAAACCAAGATTAGATTGGTCGAAATGACGATAAGACGATACAATAACCATATTCAAAAAAAGCGACTGACAAAAATAAAAAAAGAGGGGCTTTACTGATTCGCAGTATGGGCCGCGTTCTTATGGGGATCATCCTTTAGTTACCGCAGGACCACCCATGGAGACTCCACATCCACGAGCTCATAGGATTGTTATCGCCCAGCATGTTGTCTCAGAGCAAAGAAAAACTTTTATTGCCGATGTAATCAAAATGAATTCCCTCGAATATGACTGCCACCCAAACACCTCACCCATTAAATTTTGACGTGCCCCCCTGATAAAAATTGTTCATTCGACATGGGTCGTTGAAACGAACCAGAGAGAAGTGACTAAAAATCTTCTTTTCCATCTCGATCGCGCAGGTTGAGGAGCTATAAATGCCCAAGTCGAAGCCATGGAAGGCGGAGAGTTTCCGAACGGAGGTGTGGACAAGGGCGATGGCGAGGAAGTCATCAAGTCTCCGTGGGCCGAGATGGCGGACAGCATTCAGCCACCGCCCGTATCTGCCGCGGAATATCTCCTTGGAGCCCTGAGCATGAATCAGGAGTACCTCAAACACAAGCCCTGGGTGGTGAGTGAGGAAATTAATGCTATCGCTGATCATTTATATTAGTCATTTCTCCCATAAAGTTTTTAAATGCTGTTTTCCAAAAATTAACATTAAAAATTACGATTTTCATTCAAAATTACGATGTTATTTCAAAACTTCTATTTTCCATGAAAAGTTCTTTTTTTTAAGGTTGTTCTTCACTTGATTAAATAATTTTCAAAGGGTATTTTTCGACATTAGCAAACTTTTCACTCAATTTCTTGGTTACATTGCACAACACACTGTGGGCATTCTACGACAATAACAAACGGGAGTAAGCTTCGTCAAAGAGATATTAAATGAACTGTTGATATTTAATTATATTCAATAATGCATTTTGTTCATCTGGCTGTAGTAGTGCTAATGACGCGGCAGATAAATTTCCCTCGTGAAGTATTACGCCTCTCCTAGTTCACTGTGCTTTGGATAAGGCAAACTATACCAATTCCGGTTCAATGTCTTCAAACTAAATGGCTTTATCAGAAGACTTTAAGATAACCTGCCAAGATTAGATGTTACGATGGTGGTGGTGGATACGGTTTTTCGGCCACGGATCTGGGGGCGAACATTTATTCACCTCAGATGAACATTCCAATTAAATGTAGCGCACTGGTCAAGGTAGATTTTTGATGATTTTAGGACGAAGCACTGCTACACTTCTAAGCCCGTACTAACACGACGTTGAATATCCTTGAACCACACCTTACGAAATACGATATTTTAATTCCACATACTGTCTATCTTCCTTATCCTTCGTTCTACTTCTCTTATCACATCTTATCTTCCTTTCAACTGCCGCTCAATACCATTCGTCCACTTTTCTTTCTTTCTTCGTTTTTTCCTCGGCAACCTTCTCTCTTCCTTACTATACTTATTATTCCTTGGGTATTTTTCCTTTCTGCTCATGTTATTTTTACCATTTTTTTCGCCCCCACATCACAAGAGTCTTCAATCAACTTTTATCCTGATTGTCTGATGTCATGATTTGCGGGATTTTATAGAGTGTCTGTGAACACTAAAGTATTGACCCTACTCACTAATTAAAGTAAGGTACAGATCGAGCTCGGAAGCGATTTGATTGCATGCGCATGTATTTAATCCGTCTGCTAAAAATAATCCATCGTCATTAAATCCGAAGTTTTTTTAATTATGACCAAAATTGAAGGATCTTCTTAAACACCAATCGTCATTTATCAATTGATTTCAACTCGTAACCCTCAACAACAAAGTAAAAGAAAAGATGGCATCGATTTCACATAATATACCAAAGAAACGTGCAAAAATTTACGGCCTGGAAAAAAGAAAAAACTTGGTCAATGATTGTTGCCGTCATTGTCATGACTTCTGTTGTTCTGGTTTCAGAATAAAACTAAGATCTTCTCCCTTCGGATCTCCAAAAAAGTTAGATTCCTTCAGTATAACTTCACTCTCCTAGATAAAAGCATTTTCCAGTTTTTGGTGTGAATGGTTTTACGGTGCGGTGCGAAGGATGTTCACTACTGGTTCCAGTATGGTATGATATGACTTTCTACCATTAGAAATAATAGTATCGTAATATTTTACTGGGATGTAAATCGTTTACTGCTCCGTACTGGTACTAACACATATCGCATCTCAGCTAAATTCAATAACGCCCTAAGTCCATTTCTGGGCAAAAATATTTATCTGATATTGTAAAATCTGTGTACTTGTGAAATAAAAAATATATACCTACCTAATAAATTCTAACTTGGAGGTGCGCTTTGATTTTAATCTGGTCCACACAAACTTCACGCTCTTGTCACCCATTAGAAGTTCTGCATTTTGTGGGGTTGCAGAATTACATAAATCTTCTTTTTAGTGAAAAGACTCCTCCTCCATACCACCAGCCCTGGGAATAGAGACCAACCAATGCAATGGGAGAGTATGAGATGCCTTGTCTTCATACTTTGAACCTGAAAAAATCAAATAATATATTTTTGCCAGAAATATTTACGCTATGCATATGGTAATATGTGTTTTTGCACGATCTGAAGAGTAAAAGATGGTTGCACAGGCCATAAAGGAGCAGAGAAATACATGAAAATGCCACATTCTTGTACAGTACCGCCACTTTGGAAATTTTGAACCATATTTTAGCCTTGCTTGCTTATGCGCCATTCAATAATTACAGTTAAGTGCAATGCCAGCTGACCCACCACCCATTTGGGTAATTTACCAAAAAAAAGTACTTCATTCTGGTGGACATCAACATACCCGATTGTTTTTTATGATAGCTATGCCCTTACCTTTAGGAGAGAAAAATGGATACCCAAGCTACATTTATGCAAAAGGGTACTTTCGACAAGGCAATGAAAATTGAATCAAAGATGATGTTCCAGCTTCATTTTTACTTTTATTTGGCTCATATTCAAAGATTTTGATACCATTTAAGTCAGTCAAAATGTATAGCCAATGATTAATGTTATACTGGAAATAGAGAAGTATTATGTGAAAAAAATAATTCCAATCTATTTTCAAAGACACAGTAAAATATTTAAGCAATTCTACATTAGTAAATGGATTTGTTTCATTTATTGGGTTGGAATACATAGAATTCCAATATAGCATCAATATTGATACTCTCAAAAAAGGAAAAATCAGCCGTATCATATGTGACCATATCTGACTACAGGACTAGAAGTTTGATTTCACATATGACAAAAGTATAACTTAGGGTATGCAACAGAAGTATGGAGAAGATAGCAAATGATTACTTAGGAGGAAATCAGTTTGTATTTAGCTAGTGGATTGATACACACGCTTGAGAATAGAAATGCTAAGATAAAGTGTGGGAGGAATAAATGAGAATAGATGGAAAAATTAACTGTTAGAAACTGATTAATTAAAATTGGCAATTTTCCACAAAATAAAATTTTAATACGACTGGTTTCTGATGTAACTACCTCATTCAGAAGATGATGTAGTTACATTGAAACTGGTCGTATTAAAATTTTATTTTGCGGAAAATTGCCAATTTTAATTAATCATGGTATTCCACACCAGAAACGTCTCTTTTTAGTTAGAAACTTCTTTGGGTGAGTGTGAGCAGAGTAGTAGGGACATTAAAAGACAAGGTGCATTAGTTAAGGAAGCAGTCACAAAGAATTCATTGACAGCCATCTTAAGTAAAGATGTCAAGAGAAGATTAATGAAAGCTTTCGCATTATACTGTATGGAATGTAATTTAGTATGTTTAAAAATTAAGGCTGGAGGATGTGTAGATTGGAAGGTTTTGAGAGTTGGATGTGGAGAAAACTGAAAAAAAAGAAAATGCATCAAAAGGAAAACAGAAGACGAAGTTCTAGGCATGGCAGAGGAAGAGAGATTGATAATGAGAGAAATTTGAAGAAGGCCAGACAAGTTGATACAGGATATGCTAAAATACTGAAGGAATATACAATGGGATACTGTCTATGAAAGGGATTTCAATGGAATACTGAGCATCTTAATAGGTAGGTGGTCTGAAAAGTTACCGACTCAGAAAATTTCTGCAAAAATATCTTGTACCTTTGTTAGGTCCGAAACTTTTCAGACCATCCTTGTAGAAGGGAGAATGTTCCATAAATGCAGTAGAGGGAGAAAAAGTATAGGCTATTTGGATGGAATCAAGGGAGGTAAAAAGCATTTAGAGCTAAAGAATGAATTATTTTACTGTGTGGTATGGAGCTGAAGAATATTTTTTGCCATGTCTTTTAGGAAGTAGTAGTGAAGTCATGTGTATTGCCAGGGTCCACTAAAAACCTACCCTCAGCCAGTAGACTGCTGCTGGTGATAAACCATTTTTTTGGGATTTTCATTAGTTAGAAGTCCTTACTGATTTTGATGATTATGCAGACTTTTCCTGCTCTCTGTATCTGAGTGTCTGGTCCTTGGATTCTGATAGGCCACTAAGCCACTTTTGATTTGATTAGTCATCAGGAGTCCTAAGGACTGAAATGTCAGAATATCAGATATTAATAGTATGTGTGTGTATAAATATAATATATGTATGTATGTGTGTAATAGTGTAACACTAATTTACATAGGGACTTGAACCCTTGAGTTTAGTAGGTGTACACATTACTCAACTAATTAACTAAGCTGAATTCATGAATTTTTGTTCAAATTGTCATACTCGTATCAAAGACATTACAAATAAAGTCATGATATTTGTGTTTATCCTCTGCCCACATTTTGAGTGATGATTAAAGTATCTGACGAGTAATTCTGCTCAAATTTTCCTGACAGGTGGATGTAATTAGGAAAAAGTCCATCCTCTTCAGTGAGATAGAACCACTTTCATACAGAATCGCAAGTGCCCTCACAAAAATAGGATTTCAAAAGGGTGACTGGCTCTACTTTGTGACCTATGAAGTTGCTCTCATCTATGTGGTACACATTGGTGTTTGGCGGTGTGGTGGAGCTGTTAGGGGCTGTTTTCAGAAGGAGGGGGAAGGTAATAGTGACATTGATGTTTAATATGAAAATATTTAAGTGACTGTGAAATCAATAATGTACCCAGTTGTAAAATAGAAAATTATTAGTTTCCTTAACTCAACCATTATCCTAGTTCCATGATGTCTTGGACATTTGTTTCCTAAATGTTTTACCTGCCAATTTTCTAAAAACTACAACCCAGGTTCAGTGTTTTATCAGCACCAATTAATAATTTAAGTGCTGAAACCTTGCGCAGTAGATTGCATTCAATTTCAATCATGTACAGCTTGAGAGGAACAGATATTTTAAGTATTTATCTTCCAAAAATGTTCCATGTGCCTAGGTGCCAATGTGGTGGTGGTCTTACTCCTCCTCCTGCTAGCTTAGTATTTAGGTTTTTGTACTCTACTCCCTCAAAATGACATTAATTAATCAAGGAAAAGAGAATGTGTTTGCCCTATTTGCTTTGTTGTAGTAGTAAATTGTTGTTTACATAGATGTTTGGCAAAATGACAATTTTTAATAATGTAGTGAAAACCAAAATGCACTGTAAATGGGTTAAGAATTGAAACCTCGCTCTTGAGAAATGTCATTACTTTGATGTGAAACGGCTGTACAAAATAAATATAGAAATGAAAGAAAACAAAGTTTCTAGCAATAAGAATCTTATTTAGGCTCATGAGGTGGCTATGTTCATTTCATTAATTAACGTACTTGCATATCAGAAGTTATTGTACTGTGTCCCTTCTTGTAGATACACAGCAGGTATATTCAGGGCCACCAAAATATTGTGTTCATATGATCTATTCACAAATAATTTGATCATCCAATAGTACATCAAATTTCAGACAGTATCATGTTTGAAGTTTCAAAGTAGGTATTTTACTGGGGCATATAAGGACTTAATGAATGGGCATGCTGGGTAGTTGCCCAGAGGCACTGTCAATAAATATACATACATATACTATAGTAGACTGTAAATTTTAATGAGGAAAAATGCATAATTATCATTATACTATAAATTTGTATGGGGAAAAATGCAATTAGCATGTGTTTAGTATTTATATACTTATTCAGGTAAGTGATTGAGCAGGTGAGGGGGTCCCCAGTGTTCAGGGGTGTATGGTAATGCTAAGGCGGCTTTCTCCTTAACTATAAACAAATAAATATGAATAATGAAGATGAATAAACATTTCAACAGACATCCAAATCTCATTCATTGTATGCTGCATAAACATAATGCACAAAAAATGCTGCAAAAGGTGGCATATAGATGATATTATCACTTTCATAAGTCCTCATTTATACAATTTAATAATTCATGTACACTGCTTGACTAAAATTCATATTGATTATTTTCTAGAGTATTATTTGTTGCTTGAACTTTAGATCATGGAGAATTGATAAATATTGTCTTTATCCTTAGATGAATTTCAGAGGCAATTAGAAGAAACAGGAGCTCGTTTTGTCCTCTGTGATCGTGAAACTGCAGGGCCCATTAAGAGGGCCATTGGCCGCCTGTCTTGGTCTGTTAAGCTATTATCTATTGGTGACACAGTGACAAGTGCCATTTCTATTGAGGGCATGATTGACAAAGATGATGGTTCAAGTAAGTAGGAAGTAAGTGGCTGCATTTGTAAAAATATCAACCTGGATACTGTTGATGAATGGCCATTGTATTATTGTGTTAATAAATATGAGCAATGTAATGATGATTTTGTAAAAAAAGGTTCTTTTTGTAAACATTTTTGAATATATTCTTGTGGAACCAAGAATGAATTCATCCATCTAAGAGTGGTAGATATTGTACATAGTATTTATACAAACTCTTAAGTGTGTGTGTTCCAATTTCTCTCAGTTGCTCAAATATATTTGAAAATATATTTTAAATATACATTTCTAAAAATATTTAACAATAATTTTAAATACATGCAATAGGTACTTAAAATTTAATGATTATTTAGACTTTCTGCAATCTGGTCTGGGTCTGGTTCTTTGAGATCTCTAAATGCATCCAGATATAATCTTTAAATCTGGCTGTAAACTTTCAGAAAATAACTTTCTCATAGTGTTAATATTTCTGCTATCTATTTCAGCATTCCCACATGAAGTAAAATTCAACCCTAGAGAAGACGTAATATGTGTTCCAAATACAAGTGGCAGTACAGGCAAGCCAAAGGGTGCTATGCATACTCATTACAATATCATATCCTTTTTGGAAAATATGGGAGGACCAAAGAAACTAGACAAGTATGTTGAAACAATAGATTTTGAAACAAAGTCAAAAAATCACAGGATATATCATGAAAGTTAATTAATGGATTTATCTGCTGATTGGCAAAAATGCAGCCATTTCACATCACCTTGACCAAGGCAAACGATGTTTACACTGTGAAATTCCAGCATTTTTAGTGTTGAAAAAATTACTAATGGAATGTCAAATAGGAATTTTGTATGTAAATTGTTCTGAAGTTGGTCTAATTTTCCATCTATAAAGGAAAGAGTCATAGATTTTTTGTCAAAATATAGGGACTAGAATGTCAGTTTTTTACAATAACATCTTTATCATTGTATCTGACTAGTTGTGGATATTTTATGCAACATCTCTTAATAGCAACATGATAATTTCATTTTAATTGTTTCATTTTGTGACTGAAGTGACAAATCCAATTTATGCCAATCAATCAACATATACACATTCCAACCCAGCAGAAATGGAGATTCCTTTTTAACAGTTTAAGGTGCATGCAAATAATGGTGTCCTTAGATTTTAACAGTTAATGCAAGATAACTTCACAATGTGAGATTATAAAAAAATAATCAAATAAAATAAATTACCTACATGATTCAGATAATGTTGTAGAAAATACATGTCTTTGCCATTCAGTAGTGAAAAAATTTGAAAATACTTCGGAGTCAAGCTTTAAGATTCAGAATTAAGACATTATTGTGAGTACCTTAGTGCATATTTTTGGAACAATAAAATTTGCAACTTTTTATTGCTATTTTTTCATCTAAATACTCATTCCATTTACAGGGCTCCTGTAACAGGTGACTCTCTATTGTCTCTCATGGGAAATTTCTCTGTTGGAGCCTTCATGCATACCAGCATGGCAATAATATTTGGATATACCCTTATTACCATCTCTAAGTTTAATAAACACTCATTCATGTCACATCTTCTAAGTTACAAGGTGAGGAGTTTCTATGAAAAGAAGTCAGTCAACAAGTTTGAACACATCTTAAGTCCCATGATTTTCATCCATATTCAACCATCATTTAACAAAATATTTTTAAATGGTTGCAACCTTTGTCTCAATTGCTACAAAAATTGGTTGATAGTCCAAAATAGACTCATCTCAAACAGAAGTTGGTGTATTTGATTCTAAGTAATGCCATTAAATAAATAGGAAATACAATATAATTGATAGCATTTTAAAGTTGGCATACATACACAAAGTTTTAAAAGCATTTTTTCCAAGTTATTTTTGATGCTGCTTTGTGGTCAAAAGTTTTTAGCACACACTTTTCAAAATGTATCCACATGGATAATTGTAATGAAAATGAATGCATAGTCTTAATGTGTAGTAAGTACAATTTGGGAATAGAGGAAGAAACGGAGCAAAACTATACAATTGGGAAAGAAATGAAGCAATTCAAAGGGAGGCAAGACTAATTAATAACACTACTGCTTTAGAGTAGTTAACTGCATTTACCTGATCCATGGCATGACAGAGATTTGTCTTTCTCAGCGTTCTAAAATTGGTCTGATGAAATTTTGATTTTATGAAGCTAAATCTTTTGTCCCAGTGAAAAGGATAGCATTATAATGTCTCGGCATTATGAATCAATAAAATTATATGAAATGGAAGAATTGAAATATATATATATATATATATATATATATATATATATATATATATATATATATATATATATATATATATATATATAGAGAGAGAGAGAGAGAGAGAGAGAGAGAGAGAGAGAGAGAGTTAGATAGAAGGAAGTATGGAGGAACCTCTCTTAATGAGCGCAGTGCACAAAAGGATGGAGAGCAAGGCAAATGATTACTTGGGGGAAGATCAGTTTGGGTTTAGGAAGAGGAGAGGATGATGCCATTGCAGGAATGAGATTACTAAAGAGTGGAACATAGGATACAATCAGGATGTTTTTTCTGTTTTGTAGACTTTGAAAAGGCATTTGACAGAGTGAATTTGGAAAAACTAATGAGTATATTGCAGAAAATAGGACTAGATTGGAGGGCTAGGAGACTTATCTGCAACCTGTACATGTCACAGACTGCTCAGGTGTGAGTGGAGGATGGAGAGTCAGGTTGGGAACTGTTAGGAAGAGGTAGGTGTAAGGCAGGGTTGCTCACTATCAACTGTGCTGTTCAATGTGTATGTGGAGGAAATGGGTAAAGAGACATGGGAATAATTAGAAATAGGAATGAAAGTTGTCAGAGAATTAATAAAATTTAAATTAGGTAAATCTTAAAAAAGTTAGGTTTGTTGATGACCAAGTATTAGTTTGTCAATCAGCCAAGGGGCTGCAAATATTACTGAGTGAATTGTAAATTCAGTGCAATAGATATGGGATGAGAATAGATGTAAATAAAACAAAGGCTATGTAGTTTTCCAGAAAGAGAAAGGTCCAGTTAAATTTTAAAATAGAAGATCAAAAACTAGAGAAGGTGAAACAGTTCATGTATCTCAGAAGTTTTGGACCAAAATGGTCAAAGTAGTGAGGATTTAAGGAGAAGAATTGCATTAGGCAAAGATGCTTCCCAAGGAGGAGAGAATTTCAAGAAACTCTAACAGTAACTTTAACGGAGTCACCCGCTATGTGTGCATTATAATGCAACAATTTCAGAGAGTAAAAATCATTCGCCTTGACCGGGATCCCGGTCAAGGCAAATGATTTTTACTCTCTGAAATTGTTGCATTATAATGCACACATAGCGGGTGACTCCGTTAAAGTTACTGTTAGAGTTTCTTGAAATTTGTCTAAGGTATGAACAGCCTAAGTGTTTGAAATTGGCTTTATTAACATCGTGGACTGTGGCGCGTCGCGCACGACTATGAATGCCTGTGACATTGTATGTACGGTATTTCGTCATAACATCTTGTCAACATTAAAGCCCCCAAAATTTCAGAGTGTAAGAGGACGTCTCGGTAGCTTAAGTGGTTAAAGCACTCGGCCGGATATCGAGGGATCCGGGTTCGGATCCCGGTCAAGGCGAGGAGAGAATTGGTAATGGGGACATTGAGTATGAATTTATGGGAATGCTAATTAAAATTTTGATGTGGAGTTTTGAATGGGATGTTAAAGACAGTGATAGAGGGGAGAATGTTAGGCAATCCAGGAAGGGGCAGAAATAGGGATGCTGGAAAGAATGATGGAAGGAAGGAAGGACATGGAGTTGAAGAGGGGCTTATTGTAAAATATGGCTTGGGTTGTATTTGTTTGGAGAGACAAGGGAATTTTCACTGTACTGTTTGGTAGCTTGTATCCATCCAAGCCTGACTTAATCAGTAAATTACCTATAATAACCATAATAAAAACAAGCATCTTCATTTTGAGCTTGATTGTCAATTTTTCTCTGATTCATTATACATCATAAATCTAAAAGAAAGATTTATTTTTATGGTCTATTAATGTTATATTATAAAAAATTATTGGTGCACATAAAATTCCATTGTCAGATTACTTTTAATGGTCAAAGTTCAGTCTTCAAGGTACTAAGTGCTAAAGTACCATTCATTCAGAACAGGACTTCTTAAGCATACATGGGATTAGCAGGGCTGCCTAAGTTTAAAGACTCAAGCTGACTCCATGGAGATATTGGAGGAAGTGGGCTTATAATTTTCCTCAATTTTATTATACACCGGAATGGTACATTTAAAACATGTACTGTCCATAAAATTATGCCAAAAATCCTAAGTTCATTTTTACCATGGAACTATTTTAAGTATTCATCAGCACTGAAAAGTGAAAACGTTTTTTTTTCATCTACTTACTTTCAGGGGTTTAAGTCATAATCAAGTGGGATACATGAATTATACATGTCAATTGACTCTATTCTCTAAAATGTATTCACTTGATTTTGGATGTCTGATATTTTATTTGAAAATCATTTTTTATTTTTGTTTTTTTAAATTTAATATTTTTTATGCATTTGAGGGGTTAATATTCAATATATTCACACCATGCTACCCAGATTGTGGTCTTTAAAGTTTTGAATGTTCTCTTCCAACAGCCGAGCTCCATATCACTGTATCACTACGTGGCATCATGGTTGACCCGAAGTGGGGAATTGGAAAGACATGATTTGTCATTTTTAAAATACATCATTTGTGGAGGATCAGTATTTGATATCTCAACACTCAAAAAGATTTCTTCAGCACTGCCCCATGTTAAAATTGCCCAAGTAAGTGCATTTGTGTATCTTTCTAATAGTGAGTACAATATCATGTGACTAACCATTTCTGTAAATATTCTGTGGATTGAAAATAATCTCCCAATGAATACTTTTAAATAAACACCAGTGTTCTATGTTTTGAACCATTAAAATTGTAGTTTTTATCTCTTATCATTGGTCAACATACATGTATATATACATATATTATATATATATATATATATATATATCCATCAGAATCTAAGTTGTTAAATGAAGTTAGATGGACATTTTTTAAAAATTTAAATAGTTCTTGGTTCAGAGAGATACTAAATTCTTTTATAAATGAACCACTTCAGGATCTGAGATATCAACTCAATTGGAGTAATGCTTGTCCATCTCCTTTAGAGAAACACTTGTGGGGAGGACTTGACTGTCATTAAAAAGTTTTTCAGAATTTGCCTTAGCAAATTGACCAATAAGTCATTATAACCATATAAGTATTTATTATAAGTGATCATTTATAAATTGTTCAGTCATAGGTCTTATTGTTGTAGTCATATGGAACGTCAGAAACATTGGTGGTAACTACAACAAATGAGGGCCCAACACCTAGTGAAGGAGGATGTCCATCCATTGCAGGACTCAGGCAGTTGAAAGATTGTGATGGAGAGGATTCAAGTAAGTATACACCTAGTTTCTGGAATATTTTGAATATATGAATCAGCAGGAAATGGTATATGAATGCATAGAGTGATTCATATGAAATAAAGCACTAATATGACACTGTATATCTCTTGGGGGTGGATGAATTCGATAATGTGAAGTGGATGCATGTTTTTTTTGTGTTGAACAAAGTGATGTCATAGCAATTGCTGAATGTAACCACTAAGAGAGAGATAGAGCTGATGGGGAGGACTAGAGAAGAGGTGGAGATGAGTGGCATGATTGGAGGAAGGGTTTTGGGAGGGAGGATAGGGAGAGAGTGGTTAGGGATCATTATCCTAAACCAGTGCCACTTTCTCTGTCTCAAAGAATGAGCTGGTAACTTGGTGAAGGGCATTGCATTCGTGAGAGACTGTGTGAAAACCATATACTAGCGATACAAAGTTGTTAATGGTTAAGTGTGATGTTACCATATGGAAGTCTGTTTTCATCTATAGACCTTCTGATGATTAAGTCTTGATGCAAAAAGCATCTGGGAATGATTAAGAGCTTCCAATCACAACAGAATAGCAGAGATAATGACACTACGATGGTATCTGGTCCTCTGGGAAAAGAGAATTCACAAATGTATGACCATTTTACCTTGGGGGAGAAAAACGAAAATGCTCAATAATGATTCAGTTCCAATGCAGTTACCATAATTTCCTACAAGAGTGAATGATTTGTGAATAATCAAGCAGAGAGTTAAGACCATATCCAGTCCATGGACGTTATTGGTACAGCACCTAATCAGTCTACATAATAAACATAAATGCCTTCATAGTATATGGCATGATTAAACAAGTGCATTTACAAAAACATCACATAAGAAATTAAGGCTGCCATTCTTGCTTCCATTAAGGGGTCATGGAACAGCTTGGCAAAAATATCCATGGTCAATTAAGTTTCAAACTACAGTGTGAACATTTACCCAGTTGTCTTTTCTTTGTCATGGAAAGTAGAAATATTTACAAAGTGAGGCCTAATATGATGTTTTACATAAACAAAAGTAGGTGGAAAATTTAAGTCATTTCAAATTAGTCGATAAATGGTCAACTAATGTTCCAAATGGAAAAAAACCCAAAAATTTGGATTTTACTCCATATGGTTCACTCCATTTCAACGTCAATAAATTATTTTAATATTGCCATTATTTGGAAATTATAAACAAGGAGTGATGTAGCAATAAAATGTTGAGTTTCTCCTCATAATTCACCATTAAGGATTTTTCCTATTTTGTGTTCCAGGAATTTACACTTCAGCAGGAGTGCTCTTCCCTCAAGTACAAGGAAAGGTAAATAAATAAATAAGGGAGGAAATCAAATGAAAAAATGAATTTATGAGTTATCAACATAATACTTTGTTGCCATAGCTCATTAGAAATGCCACATGAGCAGAATTAGACCATTGGTGGAATTATTTCCTATGACATACACAATGCCAATTACCTCAGAAGTTACCTGAACTTCATGACTGTTTAATGGTCAAGCATAAATGGATAACATTTGAATGGTCAAGGTACCTTATTTTGTATATATCTGGAGTTAAAAATTTCAATAACAGAAAGTTCTAATCAGTAGATAGGACTTCAAGTAAGATGATGATCCAGTAACAAGTTAGAATTGTGCTAATCACCCCGAAACATGTAATACTAAATTGAAGAAATATTAAATCAAAGTCATTAATGAAAATTAGAAGTTTATTTTACGGTGCTTTATGACTCTTTTAAATAGTAATATGCCTACTTTAAACAACCAGCATTGATTTTGATATGCAATGATTACAAAATATTCTTGAATTGATTAAAATTTAAGATGTGAATCAATTAATTCAAAGCTTGAGAAATACTCCAAGAGCATCAAATGAAGCAACATATGATCACGGTAAAATGTTGCTATTTTGGTTATGTATTTAAATACAAAGGAAACTGTTTGAAATTTGTTTTAAAAATGATCATTATTTGCTTGGCTGCTTCAAATTCTTTGGTCCTTTGATGCTTCATCCACACTAATGTTTATTTGTTAACCATTTGTTTATTTTTTTAAGAAGTATGTAATCTTGTTTACTTTATTTCATCCTTACCAGATAGTTGATCCAGATACAGGTCATGCCCTTAGCAGAGGATCCATTGGCAGGTTTCTTCTGAGATGTCCATTTGTTATGAAGGGTTACTTGGGCTCTGGAGGAGGAAAGGTGAATTAAAAAAATTGTCACTAATTAATATTTCGTTAATGGCATTTAGTGTATGACCAAAATTTCATGTTCCTCAATGACCTGTTATCATAGACATATATTTCCTATATCCTGTATTTTAGCTGAAAATTATGGAGATAAAATGAATTCCAAAACTGTTGTACATTATTCTATCAGTTTTTATTGAGTTGGAAGTAAAGGGTTAGGATGTTGAAATCTAGTTAGAGAGGATTGATGAATGATGTTATCCTTGCTAGAGAGACTAGACTAGTTCCCTTCTCTGGACAGTGAATATATCATCCCTGTTTACCTGGATGCATTATTATTGTTAAAAAATATCATATACAATATCTATTTCATATCAATGAGAATATAAATAAAGAAATAAAAGAGTAACACAAAGTGTACAAAAAATATCTAAAAGAGAATAATTCTTTGTTTTCAGAAATGTGCTCCAGTAGTGGATTTGGATGGGTGGTTTGACACTGGAGATAATGGATTTTTTGATGAGTTTGGAAATTTATATATTGTTGACAGAAGCAACCTCATTTTTAAATACTATATGCACCAGGTAAGAGAAAATTGGAGAACAACCTTCATCATATGTATTATGAGATTTTTTTGGGTCAAAATTATAAATATTACAGCAAAATGAAGTTAACGTAACCTAAGAAACATACTTAGAATTACAAGTGCATAAATTGATTCTCCAACTGACTCATAATAATGGAACCAGACACATATTTCCCACTCAAATTGTTTGGTTCTAGCCTGGAATCTAAGGTTTTCCTGTTTTCGCATTGTAAGTTTGAAGAAAGGTAAAAAAAATGTGGAATACAATGTTTAGATTGGCAATAATGATGGCTCCCTGATGTGCAACAAATGTTTTCCTCAAAAACTTATTTAATTATTATTATTAAATATAAATCTTCTAAAATTTGTATGCAGGTATTATATATTATTAGGTAATCTACCGGTTAAGGTAGGTGTTTGGATGGACACAACTATCAAATAAATATTTTGTAACTCCAAACAAAACCCAATCCAGTAACCTACTCTACATCAGGTCTCTCTTCATCTCTATGTACTTCTTTCCTCCCTTCATCCCGTCCAACATCCCTATCCTGTTCCTATCCTTTCCTCGTTTGCCTAACATTCTCCCCTCTATTACCATCTTCAACATTCCACTGCCACTCAATATGCCTTTCATCCATTTTTCCTGCCTCCATAAGATTTCTCCCAATGAACCCTTCCCCTCGCCCACCATACCTAGTACTTCTTCATTTGTTTTCCTTTCAGTTCGTTTCACCCACTTCATCCTTCTCCAAACCCACATTTCAAAAGCCTCCAATCTATATACATCCCCCTGCTTCAGTGACCACGTTTCTGTGCCGTACATAGCTATGCTTCATATCAAAGTTTTTATGGGCCTTTTCTTAAATCCTTGCTCAACACCCCTGTCATCAACTCCTTCCTCCTTGTAAAAGCATCATTGTCTTATGCAATTCTTCTCCTTATGCCCCTACTACTTTGACCATGTTGGTCCAAAACACTTCTGAGATACATTAACTATTCTACCTACTCTAGTATTTGCCCTTCTATTTTAATGTTAATTTAGGCCTTTTTCTTTCTGGAAAATTGCATAACCTTGGTTTTATCAATTTTGATTCTCATCCCATATCCATCACACTGAGTTTCCAATTCATTCAGCAATGCTTGCAACCCCTTGGCTGACTGACAAATTGGAACTTGGTCATCAGCAAACCAAACTAATTTTACGAATTCACCTTCAACTTTCATTCCCACCTCCAGTTCTTCCCATGGTTCTTTAATCATTTTCTTCACATGTACGTTAAACATTATTGGTGGTAATGATAAAAACCTGAATATAAGTAATTGTTGGAATACATTCATTGTAAGTGATTGAAACATTTTTTTAACATGACATTTTTAAAAATGTTTTTGATATTTAATTTACTTGCTTACTGAAAATTTTGAACCGCTTCCCACCTAGGTCTCTCCAATTGAAATAGAGGCTGTTATTGCAGAGCATCCTGCGGTACTAGCAGCTGCTGTCGTTGCACTTCCTAATCCTGAAACTACATCCTTGGCACGGGCATACATAGTTCTCAAACCTGGGAAGATTGTCACAGAAGATGAAATTTTGCAATTTGTTGCAGGTATAATATGTTTTTCATCCATTATTCAGGTTACCTATTTCTCAAACCATGTATCATGATCACCTAATTGAGCGGTTTTTAAAAGACATATTCTTGAATGTTTAATCTCACGTAAATCCTCTCGCTCAATCCACAAGCTCATCAATTACATTAAAATAAACTGCAACATTCTAGATTTTATGTTTGTCCTGTTATAATGAATTATAAGCTATAAGGTTACTTCTTTTGCATTGTAAAGAAATCATTTGTGCTGATGATATGGATAAGGGTGGGAATACAACCAAACTCCTTTAGTATAGTACTTACTCAATGCTCCAGAGCTCCAATACTCTAAGAACTAGTTATCACAGCTAAATTAGCTACTGCATCAAATGAGTACAGGAAATTTCAAGTAAGTGAACAATGTTTGAGAGACTTATTAAAAAAATCTAAATATTACAGTCCTTTTCCTTATATAAAATGAAAATGTAGCATTATATTCTTCTATGAAATGTACATCTTCATTCTATATAAGGAAAAGGGACCATGATATAAGCATTATTCAATAATTCTATTTCATTACAATTAAAAAGAAATATATTTGTGCATAGAAAAAAGTGATGTGATGGGGAGAAGGAAACCAGGTTTTAAACTAGGAAGAGGTGCACAGAAGCTTATGAAAATGCATAGTATGTTGATGGATTGTCCAGAGTTGACCTCTAATTGGTAGGCTAATTAAATTAATTATGCTTTCCCATTAATTTTATAAATAACGATAGCCAAAAATGTTATATCCTTTAAACCCATACATAGTTAAACACTGATGTTGATGCATGGACTATATTAGAGAGCTGCAAGTACCTAAATGTACATGAAGTCACTAAAAATATGCATAATCAAATAAGTATTTTGTATGTAGTTCACTTAGCTCAAAAATTCTTACTCTTGTTAATGAAAGATAATTAATCTTTTTGATATTTCACTTGGAAACACAGTCAGTACAATATGAAAAAACATGAAAATGTATGCATTTAGCAAAAATTTACAATTACTTTAATAATTTATTGATGTAAATGTTTACTCCATTGCTCATTACAAACACTATATTAATTGTAACTTTAATTATTTTCAGGAAAAGTAATATTCTACAAACAGTTGCATGGAGGGGTAAAATTTGTCAGCCACTTACCGATAAACAGTGGGGGAAAATTAGATAGGAAAGATCTTTTCGGTATAGCAATGAAGGAAAAGCAGCAAAATGATAGTAATGGCTTGCGAAAATAATTTGTAAATGATTAATAAAAACATTCACATTCACAATTTTGTGGTTTTATTCAAAAAATGATAGGGAAAATGGTGGTGTTTTGATGTGGAAACTTTAATCCCTAGAATAATTTAACCCCTTAAATTCTATTTCTGTCTTCACCCATAATCTCAACTTTCGGTACAAGAAATAAGTTTGAATCTTGGTACATAAAAACAATTGATGTTTAAATATGAACTTACATTTACGTGGTATATTTTGACCTTATCAAAAAAGTACATAAAAGTTTCAATTGGTGTGGTATCTATATATGATTTCAAACAATTTTGGTAAAGATAGAGGTGTGTTTTCACTGAGTTGTTCAACAACACATATCAAACCTATTTTCCCTCTTTAAAATAATCTCCATGGCTGCTCCTCACCTAATTTCACAACTCAACGCCATAGTTTCATCTACCCTACATTCCCTCTAATAAAAACGTAAATGTCTCACTGCAAAGTTGTCAAATGTATGTATTTCCTTCTTCTGAGTAGCTCTCAAACTTCCGCACTCTCACTCTTTCCCGCCATCTCCTCCCAAACCACCCCCACTCTTTCAATACAAGCCTGACCTCCATAGCATTTACAACCTTCTCCCTCCTTCCAAAGGTCCTCTGGTCTTCCCCAGGCACCAACCACCACCGAATGGTCGCAACACCTCCCCTCCCTCCGACAATTCTCATGACATTGCGAACCTTTCAAATATCAGCCCTTATGACAATGAAATTTCCATGCTAAGCAAAGGCCTACCCTTCTCTCCTACGCCAAAAATCAACCCCATCAACATACTCACCCATACCCTCAATTTCTGACAAAACCTTCGATGGCACACATTCTGGAAATCACAAAGTAACTCTTTTAGTCACATAAATGCCAATCCCGTACTCAACAAATTCCGCCCGGCTTCAACTCATGAACCAAAACCCCTTCCTAGTAATCATCCTGTGGAAATATTCATATGTCTCCTTCTCCAAAAAGTTTCTAATAAATCCTTCATACAATCTCTCAAACCAAAAAATAACCTCTCCACAAATGAACATCATACCCTAAAAACCCTACAGGGCAATCCCAATATTGTTGTCATCACCCTCGACAAAGGCTCCTCATTTGTAATTCCAAACACCCATGATTATATTTCCAAAGCCCTCCGTCACCTCAATGATACACCCGTCTATACCACTCTCACCAACAACCCAACACTAACCTTCCAAACAGAAATTCTTTCCTCCTCTGATTTGGACCAGAAGAAGGCCTCACCTCCTAAGACATATCCCTGCTCTCACCCCCAAATCCCAGAACACCCCAGTTTTATCTCCTCCCAAAAATACACAAACCTAACATCCCCTATTGCCCTATAGTTTCTAGTTTCAACTCTCTCACTGAAAGAATCTCCGCATTCCTTAACCACCACCTACAACCTATTGTACTCTCCTTGCCCTCCTTCATGAAAGACATATCACTCCCTCCACCATTTCAATTCTGTCTCCATTTCCTCCAACTCCAACCTACTTATTTGCCACCACCAATATCACCTCCCTCTACTTCTATTCCCCATGCAGATGGCTTATCCTCCCTCCGACACTATCTTTCTCTACGCCCCCCACACTAGTGCCCCTTGACTGAATTTCTCTTCAATCTAGCCACTTTTGTCCAGACCAAAAATGCATTCTCATTCCAAAATTGTTTATATCTACAAACCGAAGGCACAGTGATGGGAATGAGGATGGCACCATCATATGCCAATCTCTTCATGGGCCACCTTGAAGAGACTTTCCTTTCACAGCAATCCTTCCAACCTCTTTCTAGGTCCGCTACATAGATGACATTTTTATTCTCTGTACACATGGCTCTGAGTCTCTCAATAATTTCTTATCGGCCTTAAATTCTTCTTCCACTGTTAATTCACTTCTTCCATTTCAGACTCCACCATCACCTTTCTTGACACAGACATCTCACTTCACAATAACATATTTACCTTTTCAGTTCATATCAAAGCCACTAATCACCAACAATATTTACACTACATGAGTTGCCATCCTTCTCACACCAAACGGTAAATTCCCAACTCTCTCCCTATCCACGGACATCAGATTTGCAACATCACAGCTACTCTCAACAAATACCTCCACAATCAACACCATACACTCCACAAACACGGTTACCCGGAAAAGCTCCTACAGAATAAAATCCACTGCTCCACCCGAACACACACACCACGGAAAAATAACCACACATCTGATTTTCCCGGATCCCACAGACTGAAAACCTTTCTTAAAGAACTTTTTCCTTTTTTCCTTGACAATGATGCGACCTCATCCTTATTGCCCCAATGCCCCTCTGTTGCTTACAGACAACCAGCCAATCTCAGAAACCTTCTGAGATCCACCAACCCTTTGTCACCCCCCCCAACAAATTTCCTCATATTTCCCCAACTTGCAACTGACCCCGATGTAAAGCATGTCTGCTTATCGAATCTGCTCCCCTCTCCCCACATCCCCTCATTGTTCCTTCATCCCGTTCCCATGCTAATTGCCTCTCAAAAAACATTATATATCTTTCATGCAAACAATGCACTTCATTTTACATAGGCGAATGCATTTCCCCCTTATCCATTCGAATGAATAATCACCACTACTCCTGTAATTCTGCCTCACTCTCTTCTCCTCCTATCCCTTCACATGCAATTTCCCACAACCTTTCATTTGACCAGTGTTTTTCTCTAACAATCCTAGAATCCCTACCCAATTCAGCCACCAACATAGAGGTGAGAACTAGCGAATCCACATACATACTCGCTTTCCTATCTTTTAAAATTCCCACCCTCAACTGCCATCTTTAATTCCTCTCCCAGCATACCCTGCACCTTCCCCTCCTTTTATCCCCCTCCAGATATTTCCCTCCAAGAACTTTTAGTCTTACCTGAAGAAGGCCTAGTAGGCTGAAAGCTTAAACAATCTACAATGTGAGTGTCCTTCTATGTGTTGTCTATTTTATTTTATTATAAAAAAAAAAAATATATATATATATATATATATATATATATATATATATATATATATATATATATATATATATATATATATATATATATATATATATTTGCAGAAAATAGGAATGGATTGGAGGGACAGGAGACTGATCCGCAACCTGTACATGTCTCAGACTGCTCAGGTGCGAGTGGGGAACGGAGAGTCCGGATGGACAGTGTTAGGAAGAGGTGTAAGGCAGGGTTGCCCATTGTCACCAGTACTGTTCAACGTATATGTAGAGGAAATGATTAAAGAGGCATGAGAAGAACTGGAGGTAGGAATGAAAGTCGGAGGGGAATTCGTAAAATCGGTTAGGTTTGCTGATGACCAAGCATTAGTTGCCCAGTCAGCCAAGGGGTTGCAAGCATTGTTGAGTGAATTGGAGGTTCAGTGCGATAAATATGGGATGAGAATCAATATTAATAAAACAAAGGTTATGCGATTTTCCAGAAAGAAAAAGGCTAAGCTAAATATTAAAATAGGCGGGGAAAAAATAGAGCAGGTAGAACAGTTTACATATCTCGGAAGTGTTTTGGACCAATACGGTCAAAGTAGTAGGGACGTAAGGAGAAGAATTGCGCTAGGCAAGGAGGCATTCTCAAGGAGGAGGGAGTTGATGATGGGGATGTTGAGTAGGGATGTTAAGACAAGACTCGTAAAAACTCTGATATGGAGCATAGCTATGTATGGTGCGGAAACGTGGTCACTAAAGCAGGAGGATAGACGTAGATTGGAGGCTTTTGAAATGTGGGTGTGGAGAAGAATGGAGAAGGTGAAATGGACCGAAAGGAAAACAAATGAGGAAGTACTAGAAATGGTGGGGGAGGAGAGGGGTTTGTTGAGAGAAATCCTATGGAGGCAGGAAAAATGGATGAAAGGCGTATTGAGCGGTAGTGGAATGTTGAAGAGGGTAATAGAGGGGAGGATGTTGGGCAAGTGAGGAAAGGGCAGGAATAGGATAGGGATGTTGGATGGGATGAAGGGAAGAAGGAAGTACACGGAGATGAAGAGGGACCTGATGTAGATTAGGTTGATGGATAGGGTTTCGTTTGGAGTTACAAAATGTTTATTTGATAGTTGTGTCCATCCAAAAACCTACCTTAACCGGTAGATTACCTAATAAAAAAATATATATATATTAACTGATGGAAGAATGTAAGCACAGAGTTAGGCAAAATGAAGTACAAAGTTTAGGAAAGGAAGGAGTTGTGTCCATCCAAAAACCTACCTTAACCGGTAGATTACCTTAAAAAATATATATATTAACTACTATTAATAATTATATATATATATATATATATATATATATATATATATATATATATTTTAACTACTATTAATAATTAATAGTTAATAGTCCAATGCAAAGACCAAAAACTGCTGCTTTTAGATTAATGCTAAATAAAAAAAACCAAACCTAAACAAATCACCAGTTCACCCCCATATAGTGTACTGATCTTGAAATCAAGGATGTTACCTTGTAACATAAAACAAAATACCAGTATTTTATCCTTTCATTACTCATTTCTTTCCACAAATGCTTTTCTTTGGGAAATTTCTATGTTTCTATGACTTCTTTGATAGGGATATATTGAACTCTTACAGATACCATAGATGGACACCAGAAGAAGTGAGTATGATCCTACCATCTTGTTGAGGCAGGAGCTTTTTCAGGATTTTTAAGAAGGGATGGTTTATGGAAGCAATATGATAACATTTTGAGGAGGTCACTCCTGCAGTAGATAATGGGAGGAGTCAATGCTGAAAATAACCAATAACATTTGTAATATCCCTTAAATATGATCTTAATGGTGAATTTGAAATTACCCCAAAATTGTAACTATTTCTAATCATGTAGAAATGGAAAGTCATATTCAAGAATAAGTTGCATTCTTAATTTAGTCAGATCTAGTGGAATTTGTTCTCCCACATTGTTCAATATGGTGGATACCATTATGGAGATATACATTAAAATGGAAAGAATGAATGGATTAAAATATGGAAAGATTTCAGATAAAAATTGGTGTAATCTTATTAATCATAAGATTTATTAACTTATACTAGTATGAACTTTGTCAGATTTGGATTAAATTTCATTGTTAGTGATATACTGAGTAATCCTTTATTTTTAATATGAACATCAATCTAAAAATCTTGTTAAATATTTAAAAAAATTATCATGTTTAATAAACCTCCAGCTTTATTGTTGAAGACTGCTACACATTCGGTGAATTTATCTGACGATTGGTTTCAATTTTTCAGTTATTTTATTTCACAAAAATATAACATTATATATCAAATAAGACATAACAATATAATAAAACAGTCATTACCAGTGTCATAATAAATGCATCTTATCTTAAATACATTAACAATTGTCTTGGTGCAATAAATGATGTAGTTAGCCAATGAAACCTTCAAAGCCTTTACTGACACCAAGATAGAGAGGACTCTTCTCAAATGCACAGAGACACACACATGCACACGCAAATTTCCAATTGCACAGTCACAGAGAATACTGTTTCTGACGAGGTCATATTCAATACAACTTGTTTAAAGTCCATCTATGATAGCAGGCCAGCTAGAGGTCGGTGAGAAGGGGGATGGCATAGGCCCCCGAAAAAAGAACAATCAGAACACCACTGAAATGTCTACAGGTCTTCTCCCAGTATTTGAAGATGATAAACTGATTGATCATGGATCACACTCCCTAACTGATCTGTTATGATAGGCAAACCATAAATGACTTATCCCAAAGTAGCACTTACCTACATCATTTGAATGAAGTTTGTGGTGGATATATGTAAAAATCCCCAAACTAAATCAACACTGATGAGTAACCTTTGGGTGAAGGAGAAAAGAGGGGCAGCTCTGTGCAGCTGATGGTAAGTCACCCATCCTCGTTTTCATGGACATCTGAAGTAGTATACCTTTAAAAATTTAAGTGGCACTAATAGAAGCAAACACTTTGCTAGCATTTGTATCAATGGTAGTTGCTGACAGCCACTTTTTAAGGCAGTGAAATAATCTTATGAACTTTGATCGCTGTCTGCATACATTACTTACACTCAGAGGTGTGGGAATTTTAGTCACTCACTCATGATTCCCAAGGACCTCAAATCAATGCCAAAAACTTTCACTCTTCTGCCTCTTGAAGCCTTCATCTCCCACCACTTGACGAAGAATCTTCCCCAGCCTGGGATATTCCCTCGATGGTATGCCTTATCCAATCCAAACTCCCCTTCACTGCCTCAAACTCCAGCTTCCCACAATGTATCCCACTGCTGCCTGTCCTTCCTGTTTCCACACCCACCACAGTCCACTTTGGCTGACTGTCATCTGCATGAATATTTCTGTACAAGAGTGGTGCTCCAGGAAGTTGCATGCCCTGTTTTGAATAATTACTCATAAATTATAATGTTTCATTAACTGCCTGTATTGTATTCACTCTAGAACGAAGTATGTAGATGTATCCAGAACCCTTTTATCCAAAACAAATCTTTCAGGAGAGATTAAGAGGCTTTGAGGTTAAAAATAAAACAATTTTAACAATAAGGTTCACGTGAAATCATCGCCAAAAATTACTAATTAAAATAGTAACTTTGATTCATAATGCTGATCTCAAGAGAAATTAATACTAATGAATAATTAATTTAATTCTGAGTGATGACGATTTTTAGAGATGTGAGATTTCAATAAGGAAGTACATATAATTTAACACATTCTGTTTTTGATGATACCAAAATAACTATAACCTTTATCGACTTGATGGAGGATTAAAAGTTTGGTTTTTACATTGACGGGATAACAAAATAAGCTGCACTATATTCAAAGGAAAAATTTTAAGTACATAATTAATGGTTGTCTTTCTTGTAGGTACCTGTTGTGCAGTCAGAATTTATATATGGGCTTGGGCTAAATAAAATGAAATATAAATATTTAAAAAATAATAAGCATAGTTTCTTTATATCATGCTTTTATGATTACTGGGTAATTTAATTCAATAAAAACAAATAATTCTTCGAAAAATATAATGAAATCAGAGAAATATTTTCCAATCAGAAGATTGATTCATTGTATAATTGAAAAATTAATTTTCAATTGTTGAACCATGTCACATTTCCAGTTGAAGGGAAAGGTTCCCAACGTTGGCATCAAAGGATAGTTAAAATGCATTTTCAATACTCAAATGGTAAGATATTTCAATACTAATAATAATAATAATAATAATACTAATACTAGGAATATGCCCCAACATCTACTGGGACATACACCATGGCAATTGGAAGGAAATTGATGTTGCATGTATAACTTAATAGAATGAAAATATATTCAGTGCAGATACATGTATTTCATTTCACCAAAATATTGATGAATACCTTGCAGATAAGGAACAAAGTGATACTTACGGTGCAGGATTTCTTTGAATCAATATAAAACTCTTCTGCACAGATCATTCTTGAAGTATCACTGCTAGCATTAGTACACAATGTCAAATTTAAGTTAATGGGCTCCAGTCTGTCTCCTGTTAAAAAATATTAAGGAATAGCATTTTAAATCCATTAACTTTTTGTCATGATAAATATACTAAGATTAACTGGGGTATATTTTTAAAAAGCATCAAATAATTATATTTTATATACTTGGCAATCAATAAATATTATTATTGTAAGTCCTCTACAAACATTGAAAGAGGGCTATATTTTCAATAAGCAATATGTAGAATAGTTGTCTGTCTTATTGTATTTTTGCAATATTTTAGAAAACTGTAAGGCCTTCTAAATTGGCTTGTGTGGTTTAAGTAAATAAACCTAAGAAATTCATGAACAACTTCAAACATTTACATTTTTTTCACCAAAAAGGATTTTCAATTATTAATCATACTTTGTTTTTAGGCGTCACCATGAAAACTGTTTCTTAATCATCTTGAGTTCAGTTCAAATACACATTTTAAAATAACATTCACATAAGTCACCATAAATAAATTAACATACTCATGTTTGCCTTTACATTCCCTTCACCTCATTTCCTGTTATCAAAATTGATTTCATAAATTACTTCTAGGGCATTATTCTGTTGTAAACGCCATATGTTCTAGACTAATCACTGTTCTTCTCCAATGATGCAAATTCTCACCTTTGGCACCCCATGTAAGGGAAACATGCAGTCCTCTCTGCGAATTGATCATAAGTTCTGGCAAACATGCTGTGCCAATGTAGTTATCTGATATGATTGGGTTTGTGAGCCTTCCAAGGGCCAGAGATCCTGTAGGTGATGTGACCATGCCAACTAGAGATGTTTCTTGAAGCCATGGATGCTGAGAACCAGTTGGACGAAGAGCTCCAAGTCGAACCATCCACGACAGTGTAGGGGGCCTAAAACTATTGAACAAGATTAATTAGCATTCCCTTGGAATTCAGTTCATTATAGTTTTTAATGCATGGGATGGACCTGTAGGTTCACATCATTTTTCAACTGAGACCTTACACATACTAGGGTACCAGAAAAACAAAAAAATGCAAGTGCACATGTATAATTGATTCATTTGGGTTTATGATAAAATTGGTTTAATTATTCAAAAACTTAAATTAATGGAAAGTAAGTTTCTACTCTAGCTATGTTTTAGGGTAAAAAAGAAACCATAAACACAGTAATCAGCCCGAAGGTAAGTTTGGTAGGTGATGGTAGAGTTCACTCAGTACTAAGCCGGATGGCATGTGAAATTCACACATCAGGGTAGTTCTTTCTATCAGGACTAGTTCCTTTCTATGTGCCGTAATGGTTTCCCAGGAAGATCTGGTACCCAAAAAATCAACTAGCTTGGGTGGAGCTGCAGGTGCCCATAATGACTTGCCCTGGAGTTGAACCCGGGCCCTCCAGTCAGTAGTCCAATGCTCTACCCCCTGGACTACTGCAAGATTGCATATAGTAGATAAATACAATGAAATGTACGATTATTAACATTTTGTATTATTAATGATTGTAGGCTATAGTTATACTGTTTAAGGAAAAGTAAAATCTTTAACTCCTTAGAGGACAACAGATTTAGTTAGGTATTCAATGAGCACAAGGCTTCTTTGATGGCTAAAATTGAGATGAGTTATGCCATATTGACACCTCTCCAATGAACACTATGCAAGTGCAATGATTTTTACGTGCAACAGAGTAACTCACCCATCAAAACAGGAGGCAGCTGTAAGAATCCAATGAGGAGAAACAAGCGTGGCATCACAGACATGCCGTCCTTCTTTAAGGAGCACAGCTTCCCAAGGCCAATCTCCTGGGAGAGCAGCCATTGCTGCTATGCTAATATCATTTTCTCCCAACACAGGACCATTTCCCTTCAACATGGGGCGCAAACCACATGCTGTTAAATTTCATAAAAGAAAAATAAAATTGTTCACTCAATCTCACTTTGATAAGGTATCCTAATAGAAATTCTAACAAATAGACACTTTATGAAAAATTCATTAAAAAAGAGAGTAGTGTGACCACTAGTATCATAGTCAATCACGTAGGACAATACGAGTGTTTTAAAAAAAGGAAAGTGGATGAAACACATTAATGCTTATAAATGTGAGTAGTACTCAAATAGGCACTTTATAACATGCTTATTCAATTTTTGCAATTGATAACAATGTATTAACCGTCCAAAAGTTTCAAATGATCTAAATTAACTCTTTAAAATGAATGGGTTACTATGACAGATTGATATTTAATCACTTAAAATAAATTCTAAAGAGTCGCAGATGACAAAAGCACTGGATCTCATCACTGATCTCCTATTCACAGAATAACAATTTTAACTTTTATAGCATGGATTATAAATTAGGTACCAATAATTTGTTTTATAATACTCATAAGAAAATAAATATTGTTAGTATTTTGGTCAAGATAATGTGTATAAAAATATTGACACCTACCCCTACGATGGCATTTCAGATGGAGTGTCCGTCCACTTGGGCATGATGTTGGAACAAATGATGATATGCCTGGGGTTGGCCTTAGGAAATGTTTGCTAGAAGATGAACTTAGCTTCAAGGATCTGACTTCCCTGCAAAAGAGTTGAAATGTTCAAGATAGTGAAATGTCATGCATAGAGTACCCACAATTCCAAATTTCTGATATTAACCATTAAATGAAGAGTTAATGTAATGGCTAATGATGTTTTAAATGGACAATTACATCAAAAAATAAAATAAGCCACTTTGTACAGCATAGTAAAGAAAAACCAATAGTCTCTAAGAGTTGACAAAAAGCCGATGCTTCAGTGCTTAGTTCATTAAACCATTGTTGGGATTTTACACAAGTATTGAATTGCAACACACTAAATGAAAAATTTAACAAAAAAAACCAGGTGGTGATTTAAAAATTTGTGACCAATTATGACATGGGGATGTAGAGTCAAAGAATCCCAAAAATTCATGATGTGTCATATGAGTCCATTGTTTTATATGTGAAGCACTGAAGTACCTAATAATGTCGTAGTAAATACTAAAACAGCACCCTATACATGCATCAAAAGTACATGTGCAAATTAAGGTCCATACAGAGGGAGATTTAATGCTAACTCTCAAAATACATAAAGTTTTGGACCAAAATGGTCAAAGTAGTAAGGATAGAAGAAGAATTGCATTAGGCAAAGAAGCTTTCACAAGGAGGAGGGAATTGATGACAGAAACATTGAATGAGGATGTCTAGAAAAGTCTCATTAAAACTTTGATATGGAATACAGTTATGTACAGTGCTGAAATATAGTCATTGAAAAAGGATGATAGGTCTGGATTGTTCTGTTCTGAAGTGTGGGTGTGGAGAAAGATGGAAAATGTGAAATGGACAGAAAGGAAAACAAATGAAAAAGTTCTAGGCATAATGGGGGAGGAGAGAGGATTGTTCGCAAAAATTCAAAGGGCAGATGTAGGTAGAGCATTTTGATTGGCTATAGAATGTTGATGACTGTGATTGAGTTGGGCTCATTAGTAAAGGAAGGAAGGGGCAGGGCAGGATAGGCATATTGGATGAAATAAAGAAAGGAAAGAAGTACAAACGTGGAAATGAGGAAGGGTTTATTGTAGTACTGGATGTGAGGTTGTATTTTGTTAGGAAAGGCTAGGAAATTTATGGAGGAGGGAATGGAAATGAAGAAAAATTTATTGTAGTAATGGATGGCAGGTTGTGTTTTGTTAGGAGAGACTAGAAAATTTATCATTGAGCTGTTTTATAGTCTGAATTTATCCTAAACCTACCTAATCCAGTAAAATACCGACTATAATAATATTCCTACATAAACTAATTCCTGGTTTGATTGTAGATATCACGTAAAAAAAATAAAATAATGAATTCCAATGACATCTGAAGATTGGTCACCAAATTAAAATGGAGGCTTCTCAAATTTACCATATGCTCTAAGTCTATCATTTAAAATAACTTGGTGGTTATTTTGAAAAGTATTGAAGTGATTTGTCATATCAGTAATATGCAAGCAGTTTTACATTATTGTGCATTGGGTTGCATTGTGCCAAGGATACATACAATTGATCTTACGGCTAAGTTCCCCAAATACAGATAAATAGGCAACTGAAGTGAAGTTATCGAAAATTTAGCTAAATCAAAATATCTGCAGACTGCTACATTGATTCAATACTTTCAATGTATTACAATATCGACTCCAACATTTAATCAAATCAAGTATCAATAATATACCAAACTTTTTCTAAGTATTCTACTGAATTGATCTTTGGCAAGAATAATAGAGTAATTAAAAGCTCAATATGTATTCATAACTCACTGGGATGTTTAAGTACAGAATTGAATTTAATTATTAAAACATATTTTATTGCAGCTCATAAATAATTAAAACTAGTAAAATACATTCAAGGCATTGTTAGATATAGGATACATTTTCCCAAAAGTGGCATATTTTAGAGCTAATACGAGGGTCATCCGGAAAGTAGTACCCGTTCGTGAAATAAAGACACAAAAGTAAATATTAACAAAACATAAAAAATTTTATTTGAAAGAGGATACTTTAAACTACTTCTCAACATAATCTCCAAGCAAATTAAGGCATTTGTCATAACGTGTGACAAGTTTCTGTATTCCTGCTGCATAGTCCTTCGCCGCCAGCTCATTGAGATACAGGGTCACTCCTTCTTTAAGTTCTTCATCGCTGTCAAATCTTTTTCCTGCCAAAAAGTCTTTAAGCTTTGTAAAGAGATGAAAATCTGAAGGGGCCAAGTCCGGGCTATACGGTGGATGGTCGAAAGTTTCCCATTTGAATTGCTGCAAAAGTTTTTGTGTTATCCCAGCTGCATGAGGCCTGGCATTGTCATGAACGAGAATGACACCAGTAGACAATAGACCTCGCCGCCGATTTTTTATTGCCCGCCGTAATTTCTTTAATGTTTCACAATACGCATTGGCATTAATAGTGTCTCCACGGGCCATAAAATCAATAAGCAATACACCTCGTCGATCCCAGAAAATGGTTGCCATGAGTTTCCTGGTGGACAGAACTGTCTTGAATTTTTTTGGTTTGTTTGGTGAATGAGCATGATGCCACTCCATTGACTGTCGTTTACTCTCAGGTGATGCATAACAAACCCATGTTTCGTCACCAGTAATTATGCGAGCCAAGAAAGAGTCTCCTTCATCAGAATAACGTCCCAAAAACGTCAGTGCTGCAGCCATACGCTTGGTTTTGTGCTCATCTGTAAGCATGCGAGGGACCCATCTTGCACAAATTTTTGCATAATGCAGATGGTGTTTAACAATTTCATGAACAATTGTTCGAGAAACATTGGGAAAATGCTCACAGATGTCATCAATTGTGACGCGCCGATCGTTCCTCACGAATTCGTCAACTGAGCTCACCAGTTGGTCTGTAATGACAGACGGTCTCCCCGAACGCTCATCGTCGTGTGTGTTCCCCCTCCCCATGTTGAAGTTGCGACACCGCCGCCGAACAGACGACTCGTCCATTACATTGTCTCCATACACCTCCTTTAATTGGCGATGAATATCACATGGGCGAACGTTTCTTGCATTGAGGAATTTAATCACTGCCCTCACTTCACAACTGGCGGCGTTCTCAATTTTTTTAAACATTGTAAACAATCACAGAAACAACACAGGCAATGCTAGCGTCACGCAACTTGGCTCAGAGAAGGCAGACAAGCCACTGAAGCTATCTGACCTCGTCCAGCGGCTACTCGCGTCGTCAGCACTTCATGCGGCACGAACGGGTACTACTTTCCGGATGACCCTCGTAGACACATTTAAATTTATTGAAATTCTATTCTTAATTTAAAAGAAAATTTCCATGTGGTTACTAGACTAAATAAAGCAGCTAACCAGTGTCTGAAAATCAGCATTGTAAACAAGGTCTGAAAACTACATATCTTCACATGAACGTCCTGGATTATTTTAACCAATAGCTGGGATCTGTTAAATATGCCTCACAACCACCTCCATCCTCTCCTTTTCTTAACACACTCCTGACTCACCTCTTTTTTACCTCCACTCCCTCTTAGACTGATTTGACAAATCTACCCTCCTTGTAAGCGGTAATGCCACAGTGTGGTCAAATGCATCATGCCATAAAAGTAAATCTGTGGTATCATACAAAATGCATCATTCAAACATGGATGTTTTGCCTGCTTTACTTTTATCTATCAGCCATCAATGGAGATCAATTCTCAAAATGAACAAACACTCGGTATTATTCTAAAGTTAATCTTTAATATTGACATGCAAAGAGATTCAAGAGCTTTTGGTGTTCAAAGATGTGGAAAAATGAAACCACCCTTGAATATGGTAACATATTAAAACCATAGAAAGCTTTCAATATTAACTGTGACAGAATACCAAGCAGTGTTTGCTCAGTTCAAAAATATGGAAAATGTCCCTAAAATTAAAACTGGATCAACTTGTCAAATTAAGGTTTAAACAGGATAGCTAAATATCCAACAAGGTATTACCGACTATGCAAGCATAATAATAATTATTATTATAATTGGTAATGTCAATCAAAATATCCTGCACCCACTTTTCCTATCTCCTTTGGATTTCTACCAACAGTCCTCTCTCCTCCCCCACCATACTAACACTTACTGGCTTGTTTTCCTTTCTGTCCATGTCACCTTTTCCATCCTTCTCCGCACTTCTAAATCCTCCAATCTATGTTTATCATCTTGCTACAATGACGATGTTTCTCCTCTCTACAAAACCAGGTTCCTTATCAAAGTTTTTAAAAATCTTTTCAAAACATCCTCACTCAATGTCCCTGCCATTAATTCTCTCCTCCTTGCATTGTTTCCTTTGCCTAATAAAAATCTACTTATAACATCCCTATTACTTTGACCATTTTGGTCCAGAACACTTCCGAGTTGGTAAACTGTTCTGCCTGCTTTAGTATATGATATTAATGCCTATTTTAATATTTAACTAAAGTTTCTTTTTTCTTAAAATCCACATCATTTTGGTATTGTTTATATTGATTTTCATCCTATAGCTATCAGATTGTATTTCTAATGAGCTCAGGGATTCTTGTTATCCCTTTTTTGGCTGACTACAAAAAGCTTGATGACATGATGACAAACTTAATAGATCCTCATTGACTTTCATTCCTATCACCATTTTTTAAAATACCTATTTGACTATTTTGATAGGATGGAGAGCAGTGGTTAATATACTGGCTTACCACTCTGATCAGGTTTGAATCTCAGAGGTAGTAACATTTTTCAGTTGTATTCCAATCCTTACTTTAGTTGCCACATGGAGGGCATTGCAAATTGCTCATTGGATATAACATTAAACTGCAGACCCCTTGGTTCAGAGTAGTTAATACTGATACTGGATTTCTCAGTACCATTCCTGATTTCCCTCAACATCCTAACTTTATCAAATAAACCTACCTGTTCTAAAAGACAGAAATGGCCTTAGCTGCCGGTCGCCTCCCCTAATAGCTATTCTAACCATTTTCTCCAAATATATGATGAAAAGCACAGTAATGGAAACTTTTGTTCAACCCCTCTTTCTGACATTTCCTATGCCCATTCCCACTCTCCATCTCCCACACACACATGAGCTGTCTCAATCATGTACAAACCGTAGATAAGTCTTCCACCCTGCTAATCTATGCCTATTTTCTGCAATACATTAATTCATTCTACCCAATTCACTCTATGTAATCCCAAATCTACAAAACAAATAAATATATCCTGTTTATATTCTATGCCCCTATCTGTTATTGAACTCATTACTGTTATGGCATCATGCATGTCTCTCCCCTTCCTGAACCAAAACTGATCATCATCTAAGTTATCATACGTATGTCTCCAGCTCTTATTGATGACCTTAAGTACCACTTAAGCTGTACACAAAATCAAACTTATTGTTTTGTAGTCCTCACATGTGGGACAAATTTATTTTGTAGTCCTAAGCTATCCTCATCTACATCATATTCTCTTTCTATGCCTAACCTTGCTGGCATCATGCTTTACCATACATTTCCTATTATGGGTATATTCTTTAAATCCCTCTTGAATCTTTTCTAGCTCAATTAATAATTTTTCTGATTTAGATTTGATTGTTTCCATGGATTTGTTCATCTTACTTCCTGACAGTACTTTCACCTTCCCATGTGGTACACCAATTCGACCTTCCTTCATGAACTTTCCTTATCCTTGCAGTGTCTTTCTCATTACGCTTTCACCCAAAAAGTTTTCTGCCTCAGTTTATTATTCAACCCTATTCTTTTTTTTCTACTTTATTCTGCAAATATACATTTTTTAACTTCCTTCTCTCATCCGACTTCCTAATCACCTCATCTGTAATTCATTGTTTCCTTCTCTTTTTTATTTACTTTTCCTATAGTTTCATGTGCAGCTCTTGATATTCCTTTTCAGATATATTCCCATTTTCCTTCTATTGTAACTATCTCTCTGTGCTCTCTCATTATTTCCTTTACAACCTCCGGGTAGTCCTTTCTTCTCAATCCAGTTAATACTTTTTAATTCCATTTCTTCAAATGACGTCCTTTTTTCACCCACCTGATTCTGATTTTACACTTCATTAGTTCTAAATTATGATCTGAACCCACATCTGCTCCCAGGAAACTGTGAATTTTTTAACACTGTTCCTAAATGTGTAGCTAACCACAACATGTAGAGTTGATTTTAAATATTTCTGAATCTCAAAGTTTCGACCAAGTTTTCCTCATCATTAAACCCTCTCTCCAGCAAAAATCTATTGTTTTCTCCCCACAGTCCTTCCTTGTCACTAAACCATAGCTCCCCAACCTCACTACTATGTCTTCATTTGAGAATTATTGCATTCCAATTCACTATTGAATATTTCTTTTCATGAACACCATTTCCCCTCCAACTCTATATTTTAACTAACTCCAGCACCATACTTTCTTATTTCCTAGTCCATAACATCATCCTAATATTCCAAATCCCAATTCTCTGGTTCGATTCTCTGTGCATTTGCCTTATGTGCTGCTGCTAATGTTTAAACTTTGTGAAGTTTCTGTCCGATATCAATCATGGAAGTCTTGCCTCTTCTAATGCCAGATGTCATACAACACATAGTCGGCTGGGTCCAGTTTCCAGGATTCATAATCAAATCTATGCTCATCATTGTTTCAAGATGTAATTACTGAGGTGATTTCCCAATGCCTTCTTAAACAGTGTTTTTAATGTGGCACCATCACTCAAATGGCTGCCTGACCAGGGTCCAATGCCTTTGGAGCACCCTTCTGAAGGACAGGTGCTGCTTGAACTACCTTCCATTTTGTTCCTACCCTTTGACCCATCTGGCATGGGTGATTCTACCAGAAGCAAGTATTATTGTGCCTGCTGCCACTGTTCTAGGGATCATCAGAACATACAATCCTTTCAACCACATCAAGCTTGTAGAACACAGGAAGGGCATAAGTATAAGTAAGTTCATTTAAGAAAATGAAAGAGAGCACATCAAATTAAAATTGTCAATGAAATTGTAATCAGGAAACATGATGATAAATAGCAAATGAAAATTGACAATATAAACTTATAAATATCACCTGAAACATGCACCTTCAGATCTCACATTAAAGGTTTTAATATGATTATAAAACCAGCATTGATAAAATGCAATGTATATGAATTGGAAAGTTTGATGATTTGTTTTTAAAGCCTGTCTGTGAAAAGAATCATTACAGTAAGCACATTTTAATTTAGCTTTTAAATCTTAGCTTACCCTAATTGAAGCTTGTTGCACACCCAAGAAGCAATCTCCTCATTGGAAGCATTCTGACTCATAGATGCTGGGTCCTCATCACCACATATGCTGTAAACTTCTCCATGATGAATTACCATCACTTCCGCTGCTCCACCACTGATTTCTGAAGTATCACTTTTGAAGAACACTGTAATATAGGAGGGGGAACAAAATAGATCTTGAGCTGGCAATAATGATCAGAACTAAATGACTATGCATGAATGTATGGAAAATATGCATACACTTTCTTCATGAATGGTTGGAGCAACAATCAGTATGAATCAGTTCAACATGATGACTAGCTTGAAATAATGATAGAGACATTAAATGAGTGAAAACAATTGAATATATATTTTTATTTTCAGTATTTGACTTGGCAAAAGGGTCTACTGACCCTCTCCACCTTATTGAAATGATTATTGCAGAATGAGCAATACTCTTGAAAAATAACCCGGTGGAAAATCCAGAAAAAAACATTCATTTTAAAGAATCCAGATTTTAAAACAATATATTTTATCCTAGGGTGGTAAATTTAGTAATACATGGTACTACATGTATGGCTCTTCACATGGTTCTTTCTGTATGGCTAATGTACTTTCATCAGCAAAGAAATTAATCTAACTGTTGTCACTGACTAACATTTATCTAGATCTAGAGACATGATTTTTCTGTGAGGAACAATTCATTCACATTTTGGTGTGCATCGTAATGCATGCATTATACCTGTCCTGAGGTCAATAAATATTATTATTATCAATAAAAAATATGTTAAATGAAAAACTGTATTTTATCAAAATGAATACAAGTAAGAGAAAAGTGGCAAAATCGAACAAAGGATTTATCATTATTTATCAATGCCAGGGTACATAAGCATTGAAGGGAATTACTGCTAAATTTTTTTATGTGATGTTATCAAATATCACTTAATTTTAAAAAGATCAATCAAATAAGACCAGCTTACCACAACCCTTCTCATCTCCACCTCTCCCACAATCCTCCACACCGTCACACCTCTGGTGTTTTTTTATGCACTTTATCCTGTTTTCCTGATCCCCTTCATCACAATGAAATGCATTTTGCTTGCTGGAGCATGTGCTGCTACACTGCTCCAACATCTCATCTGCTCTATCCTTGCAATCTGGAAGGCCATCACAGAGTAGGTGACCAAGACTACGGCCAGAGAGTTCAGCTACACATCCTGAAATACAAACATCATACTACAATATAATTAAAACATACACACTATGAAATAATTAGTACAACTTCCTTCCCGCTCTGTCTAATAATATGTGAATTGATTACACAGACAATTGAATAATAAAGTACCATTGGTAAAGACATTGGCAAATAACTTTTTGACTTCTATTATTGGTTAATTTTCAGTGTTCAGAACAGTATTGTAACAATATCAAGGAAGATAACTAGCATATGAAAGAAATTATGAAGGATAGTTCCAAGAAGGAATCAAAAGCATAATTATTTGGTGATATTTAATTTTGGAGAGATAATATATGTTACAAAGGTAGTGATGGAAAGAATCTAGACTGAATGTGAGGTATGCCTTTCATTAAGATAGTTTGATGATTTAACTGGTTATCAATCCCTATTGTAATATCTGGCTGGGATTTGGCTTATAGAAAAACCACCCCTGTTTCATGGTAAACCTCAACTTATTAGAGTAAATATAAGATATTAAAGAAATAATATTTAATTATTATAACTGACTTAACATAAAGTAAAATTACCTCTTCAAATATTTTTGAGAATGATAATGTGCTCATGTTCAGAGGTATGCAACAAACCCTATGGACAGCAGGGTACTGTACCCATGAATCCATAGGCTAATAATGTTAGTATGATTAATAAAACAGTTTCTGGCATAACTTCGCCAAGCACTTGAGAGATTGTGGCCACACCAGCGATTTCATTCGCGAATTTTTACACTTTGAGAAGAAAGGGTAACGTCTTGATGCGCTGGAGCAGTTGGAAATCCATCAACACACGGGAAAGATGTTTTGACCAACGATTTTCTTTAGCCTTCACATTCCTCGTTATTGTTTTTTCCCTCACCCCCTGCCAGCTCACCTAAAGCCAAGTGAGACTTTTTCAACAATGTTGCGACTCCTCCTAGCCCGCTACTGAGTCACCTAACTAATTACTAAGTGTTGTTCTCCCAGTTCATAATAATCATTTCCCTAATCCTCTGCCAACTAATCTGATGTCAGGTGGGCTTTTTGCAACATTGTATTGATCCTATCCTTCCTGCCTGCTAATTATCTAATTGGTTTTTATCTAATCTAATTTTCCAATTATTGCTTATTAGTCAATATTACCAATCCTCCTTCTCCACCTCAAACCATAGACTTTTAGCCCCCCTCTTCCTAGCTCAAACAATCCTTTCTTTCCTACCTCCTCTTCCCTTCCACCCAGAGGTATGTATATATATATGGCGCTTGACTTGTGTGCTCAGTGCCAAGCGGCACAGTACTTAAGCATCAGTCAGTCAGTCATTTTTACCTGATGATGTTATGTTATAACGAAACCTGGGTTGTAAAAATTAAAAAGTTTATGTAGAAAAGTAAAGTGGTTTGATTATTAAAAGTTAGTATGATTACAGAAGAAAAATCATCTACTTCAAAGGGACTTTTTTGTTTTCCAGTTGGCAATATGGAGGATATGTCAATTTGTTTAATTGGGTTCCACCACCAAATATCAACACATATCCGATTAGTAGGAATAGAATCTAGGGATGATCTAAATTGCCTTGACCCCGTCTTGTTGATTCAAGTTTTACTTGAGATTTACTAGCAAGTTAGGAACAACAAATTTAAAGAACATTTCAAAAATTAATTTTTTTATATGACCATTTGTCAATCAATTTATTCATGAAATAGATCACCAATTAATCATTGTCTGTACTGAAATCCACTGAACATTTAAAACTTAATGCTTGTGAAAGCTTGCATAAGGACACAACCAGGATAAAGTCTGCCATCATTAACACCACTTTATTTTACTGGGTACTTAAATTCAGGGAATGCAAAACAAAAAAATAGACAAAGGAGGCAATGCACTGTTCCCAAATGAAAGTGTCTCCAGTATAGTTAGCTGTCAGTCCCCTCCCACTCATAAACCAATCTCATCTTGACCCCTTATCTTCATCACAAGTCAGTTCTCTGCACTCAGCCTCTCATCTCTCCACCTGAATTCAAATGTTGCTTCTTCATTGATCTCTTCCCAGGGCAACCTTTTCCCACACTCTCCCTCTTGATAAGCATATAGTATACATTGACTGAAATATCCATACCAGAGTATTAATCCTCCTATTGGTTTTTGGGTGTTACATCTTCATAGAGTTTGCCTTGTTCTTCTTAATTAGTTGGGGAAAAAATCTAATTCCTCCAAATCATAGTTTGCATACAAGTACATACATATACTTTTACATATATAACTTCAGTTCAGAGGATTTCAGCCATTATCTACTCCCAATTAATACATGGTTTTATATTGAAATAAATACATGTGATTAAAGATAAAGGTAGAATTTTATAAGTGTCCAAAGAAGTGGGGAAAGGATGTTTCTGAACTTCATCCATTAAGAGAAGAGAAGGAATGAAGAGATCCAGGCAGAAAATGGAGATATTTAACAGTTAGCATATAGAATTAGGTGTGATTGAATAAAATCTCTGCCTTTAGTCTACCAGTATACAAACAATGCTAGTGACATATAAAGATTCTAGTTAAACTAATGGAAAGATAACTTTTTGACTTGGATAAAGCTGACATATGAAATTGGAAGTTACCCTCAAATGAGTCCTAAACAAAATAACTACATTTTCAGATAGAATCTCTTCCACTATGACCAATAAACATTAATAATTTTCATTCAGTAAGCTAAACAAATGTTAATACTGGAAAAATAACTGCATTCTCTCAGTTATAGAATCCACCCTCTAAGGTACCCTTAAGGTCTCTACCCTTCTAAGGTAGAAAACTATTTATTGAATTTCATGATATGATAAAAAAAATTCCCAGTAAGTTTGTAAAAAATTGCTAATTATTAAAACATACCAGGCTTGGGAATACAGGTTCCATTTTTAGGATATGATTTACAGTTGACTTTAGACCATAACCTTGCTGGTATTCTGTCTCCACAAGCACTGGAAAGCTCCTCACAAAAGCCTTGGCACGGAGGAGGTAAAGGAGGGCCTTTTCCTGAAAATAGAGTAAATAATGCAATATAAGCATTAAAATTTGAAATATTCATTTTAGGGATACCATATTACTTTAATGAACCCATAAGAAATAACAATAAGAATATATGTTTCAAATGTGAAGGTTACAAAACCAATTGTTACAATATCACAATTATAGTTTTCAGAATATATGGTCTCAGCCTCATTCTTGTTATTGGGTTAGAGAATTTAACATATATCTAAAAATTTTAACCTCTAACTGTATTTTTGATAGAATTTACATACCAAGGTTTTAATGTAAAAAGAATCAATCTATTACTTACTTTCAAATAGGGAGCCTTCTCCCATCTCTGTTGTTTGCTCTACTTCCCAACATGGTGGCTGTAGAAGGGAGCAGAAGAATGAATGGGCTAGTGGATGGCATTCAGAATCCACTGTCTCTCTGTTGGATCACAAAACATTATATATCATTAGATCATCAAATGTCAATTTTGTCGACATTTTACCAGTGCAATAAAAGTTATTAAAATAGATATACTTTTAGTTTTCCTACATTCTATAGTCAAGTACATATGAAAACTTAGTCAGTTAAATTATCTATTCATATAAAATTGGATCATAAGTTAAGCTGGGTGGTATCTACTTTACAAATAACATTGGTATGGCAAATTTATTTTACATGTAAGTAGTCTTTCATTCAGAAATATTTAAGTAAAAATGTACATATAATAAGTACTACAAACCATTTTAGTTTATTTCACTACTGATATAATAGTAACCATTCTCACTTTTTCTAAGGCAATCAAGTGTCATCTGTCATTAGAACAATAATAATTAATATGAAGATAAATATCAAAGGATATAAATGTTTTGATGTCTATTGCCAACTGCACTATATTAAACTGAAATGAAAAAGTATTTTTGAAATAACACTCCAATTTAAACTTCCATTTACTAATTGTAGGTCAGTATTTTTCAGTCACCATATTGAATTCCAAGTGCAATTTCATTTTGGAATTCTACTTTATAGCTAAGCAAATGTGCCTGGCAGAGGAAATGGTAAAAGAGACATGTGAAATATTGGAGTTTGGAATGAAAGTCAGTGAGGAAATCATAAAATCAGTTAGGTTCAGGATGACCAATCTTTCTTTAGCTTGTCACTCAGCCAATGATTTACAATCATTGCTGAGAGCATTAGAAAATCAGTGTGATAGATATGGGATGAGAATAATTGTGGACAAAGTTAATATAATGAGGTTTTTGAGAAGGAGTAAGGCTAAGTTCAATGTTTTAATCAGAGGACAAACACTAGAACTGGCGGTACAATTTACCTATCTTCAAACTATTTTGGACCAAGATGGTCAAAATAGCAGGGGTATCAGAAAAAGAATATCCATGGAGTAAAGAGGCTTTCCCAGGGAGGTGGGAGTTGATGACAGGGATTTTGAGTAAGTATATTAAAAAAATTGCAAAAACTTTGATATGGAGTGTGATTTTGATTGGTGTGAAAGCATGATAATTGAAGCAAAATGAGGTTTAGATTGGAGGCTTATGAAGTGTGGTTGTGGAGATGGACAGAAAAGGTTAAATGAATGGAAATGAAAACCAACAAAGAAGTGCTATTCATGGTGGGAGATGGTTATTGGGAGAGGTCCGAAAGAGGCAGGAAAAGTGGATGTAGAGTATTTTGTTTGGAGATAGAATGATGAAGATTGTGATAGAAGGGAGGACATCAGGCAAGTGAGGTAGAGAGAGGAAAGGATAGATGTGTTAATAAATGACAAAGAAAAACTTTGTTTCAATCCACCACTTTATTTCAGGTACGACTAGTTTCGACGCTATGGCGTCATCCTCAGGTACCTACCTGTACCTGAGGATGACGCCGTAGCATCAAAACTAGTCGTACCTGAAATAAAGTGGTGGATTGAAACAAAGTTTTTCTTTGTCATTTATTAAAATGAACTTCCACAAAGTTGAGGCTGAAACTATGGATTTAATGATAGATGTGTTGGACAAAAACAAGAGTGATAGAAATTATTTGGAATTGAAGAAGAGAGAGTGGGGTGCCAGGTTGCCCTTTTTAACGGAGGTCGGAAGTGTAGCGATGATCAGTCAGTGTTCATCTAAAACCTACCTTATATATTAGACTAACAAAAATGATAATGGTAGAGGCACATGTCCTTGTATGCATTTTGCTGATTGATACATACAGTGTGGGATGATGGAAAATTTTAAACAATGGAAATATATTTCAATATTTGGGTGTTACCAATAATAGCTCACCTGAATGTTATCAAATCCTGCATCACCTCTTGTATAGATTTATGATTGAAGACATTAGGATAAGAAATAAGGGTTGATGAAATGTCTGACCCAGCTCCAACAGCACAGTACTTCAGCTTTCCTTCCTCACACCACCTTGGGGGTTCTGGTGTCATTGTAGTCTCCTCTCGAGACTGTGCAGAAGTGGTTGTCTCTGCAGGAGCTCCCTCCTCTGTAAATATTATATGATAATAAATGTATGGCATTGTTAGAGACAAATCTAGCATTGTTTTATCATTTAGATATGTATTTATCAATTCAAAGCCATTGCATTTATTAAAAAAATAAGATTAATGAATAATTAGCTAAATGAGAGCTCCAACTGATAATATTGTATAACCAAACAATCTTTAAAATGTGATTTAGTCTTAAATTTTACCTTCATGCAGCTTTAAGTAGTAAAACAATCTCTAATGCATTAACACTAAATTAAAACTGAACCCAATATCTTTTTAGTAGGGATTACAAAACAGTTTAAAAAGATTGGCAAAAATCACAACAATCTTATGCCTCTGTTTACATTTTATGTTAAGTTATGGCTCCAATATTTTTTTTTGCACAAGTATGAGGTTCTTTTCAATTATTAATTAGCTAGAGATTTTGTTCAACCAACCTTGCACATATAAACTTTTAGGATCCACTGTGATGTTAGCAAAGTACACCCTCGAGTATGAAAATAATTCTTGTTCAAGAATGTGATAGACATTTGCAGCATTGAGTGGCTGGTCAGATTCATTATCCAACCATTTTGAATCAAAGATGAGCTCTGAATGGAAAGCCAAGTCACCATCCCCTAGACTAAAATAGAATAGAGAAAACATATGATAAGTATTAAACATCCCAAAAGGACTAATATCCAATTATATATATAGAGCTAATTAGTTGGTTAACATGCCTAGAGGTTTTAGTATGACAACTCCATAGACTTTCATGTAAAATGAATCCTGTGGGTATCCTGTCTTTCAGCTTATACTCAGGAGAATTGTACCATTTAAGTTTGAGCCCATGCATCTATCCATCCATGAAATTCCTACTTAATTACTATTATTTTTCTTTGTAAATATATGTACATAGATGTGCCATGTATTTGTGGCCTTTATTTAAATTCTCTTAAATTTTCCAAGTCTGCACTTGTAGTAGTAGTATTGTTGGGGAGGCGACCGACAGCTCAGGTCATTTGCGCCATTAGGGATGGATGGGAAAGGATGAAGGGTGGAAAGAAACCCGGCGTCGGCATTAGCCTGCTCTTAATGAAATGCGCCAAGGGGTCCGCAGCTTAACGTCCCATCCGACAGATGGCGTACTCACTCAAAGTGCCCTCCACAAAGCACCTCAAGTAGGGATCGGGATACCACTGAAGCCAAGTCTGTACTTTTACAGGGCTATACCAAAATTATCTCAAAATGTGAAGGAAATAGGCTCAGGTTGGAGGAAATAAATTAATGTTCAAGAATAGCTCAGAAAGATTAAATAGGCTCCTTGGTGAAGATTGAACCATTCAAGCTTCAAAATATCATCAGTATTATCAGTCATATGCTGCATATGTTAATGGCATGTTATTTTGTTGCTGGGACATTGGGGGGAAAAAAAATTAGGAACATAAGTATATAGTACTGTTCTAGCCATTTGAATTTGCTGTTTTAATTATTCGACTGAAAGGATCCTAAAATGCAGGACTATGATTAATGTATTGTTTGAAAAACTAACAAATATCTAACAATTAAAAAGTTGAAACAATTTATGTGAAAACTACTAAATCTTTTTAAAGTCTAACAGCATCCAATATCAAAGTTTGATAATTCAAAACTAAATTTCTGCTAATAATAATTATGTCATTATATTTTCAGTGCAATTCAAATCTTGAGAAATAAATTACATCTTAAACAAGATAGAGGAAAATAAAACTTGAAAACTCCATTGAGCATTAATTCCTAGGCAAGACACAAATTCTCAACCAGCTTCAGAGAGCCCAATAGTCATTTATCCATAAAAACACAAATACCTAATCTGGTTAAAAACTAATTAAAATTAGCAATTTTCCACAAAAATAAAAATTTATTAATACGACTGGTTTCAATGCAACTACATCATGATCTGGTCAGATGATGATGTAGTTGCATTGAAACCGGTCGTATTAATAAATTTTTATTTTTGTGGAAAATTGCTAATTTTAATTAATCATGTTATTCCACCATTTCACGCCTGAAACATCTCTTTTTATACTGGTTAAAAACATTTGCAAAAGATTTAAATTTTTTTCTAAGCTAAAAAATGTGTAAACAAGAATGATTCTCACCCATGGAGAGCTATAACCTTAGATCCAACAAATGCAGATCTCATCTTGCTTCTTCGGAAGATGAGATTCACTCGCTCACGGAGGTCTCGAGATGCAGTGCGCAGGAGGTGTGGAGTATCAATGAGTTGAACTGGATCTTTGTAGGAATGAACTAGTCCTGAAATGAGGGGTTAATAGTTTGTTAGAATGTCCATCAATATTTCGGAAAGCACAAGGCATTGCAAAGTAGGTAATAAAAAATATAATACCATGATATGAGACTAGTTTGAAAGAGACTATTGTTTGCAATATTGTCATTATAGCATTTAATCATTGTGAATATAATGTCACACGCACTATCACTTCCTACTCTTCTCTCCTTCACATATATACATGCTCACCAATACTTAGGTACATATTCAGAGGTTATAAAATAACAAAGATTATTGTAGAAGTTAACATGAGTTTAAATTAACTTTTGAATACTGAAGACCACAACATCCCTATTATATTGGGTGCTGGGATCTCCACCCACTTTCACTCCTGCCTCCAGTCCTTCACATGTCCTAGTTACCTCTCTCTTCATATATACCGAAAACAAACGGTGACAGAAACATTAGGCAGACCTTACTGCTCTGCCTAGCACTACCCATCCCAAATCTCTATCCGTTACTTAAACCTGAGCAGTCTCAGCCATGTGGAGGTTGTGGATAAGTTGCCTATGTGGTATGCAATGATGAATTTGGTGTGGTAACAATGTCATAAAACCATTACTTAAACGTTTACATACTGTAATTTTATCGTCTGACACATTCACCGCTTTTCTATAGCACTGTTTGATTTCGAATGTGTGCTTAATGTTTTGTGACGCATGGCCTTCCGATAGAAGGGCGGTAATAATTTCCGAAAGAAGAGAAAACGGCAGGCTCCCGAGTCCAGATTCTGATGATGATGACTCTAGACACTTTACGGTTTAACTAGGCTTTGGTTTTCGGGTTGCGAGATTTCTCGACTGGGTACAGGGAAAGGAACTCCTTATGATCTTGGTCACTGTCATATCACTGTCACATATTAGGTGCAAAAATCCACCAATCATTTTGCTGTGATTTAATCACAATATTCAGCCTGAAATAATCTAATATTAAATTGGAAGGGCACCGTTTGTCTATTTAATAAATTTGAAATTGATAATCTTATTAATAAATATAAGTTTACGGAATTTCTCAGGCATCTAATGAACGTCCGAATTCATTGATACCAGATTAACATAAACTTATTGCAGTTTATCTGGAACAGTTATGCCTAAAGTTAAAGTAGCATATCCTTGTATGCACTTTTTTTTACACGTTTGTATGCATTTTTGTGACAACCCATTACAAAAAAGCTCCGATCAAAGAATGCCAAAGTGTGTGACCTATTTAAGATGCGGCTGGGGAGTTGGTACATAATAAAGCAGGGCAGTGCCAGTGTGTTTTCTGCAGCGAGTACTCATTCCCAAAGTCATTCGTATATCGCGGTCACATATTCAACTCGACCTTGACAGCAGTAACGAAGTCGATACATTCTTTGAACTGGTTAGCGAAAATGGAAAAATGTAAGAGAATTCTGAGCAAGCCGAAGGGACACCGAACTAGTTTCGGTGCCTTGCAAAACTAAATCCAAAGTTAGGATCAAATAATTGATGAATTGTGAAGATTTTTAACATTTTATATATCATATTTTTAGTCACCTTTTATCCCGTAAATGATAATCACAAACTCACTTCATAATCACACTATCGGCGAAAACTTCAGTGGATTTACTTCTGAATTTTCCATTATTTTATGCTAGTTATAATCAGTTTTTACACTTAAGCATTAATTCAAACTAGGAATGAAAGAAAGCGCTTTGTTAAATAAGAATACAATGCTACGAACTATTAATAATTCACAAGAAAAAAATTATTCGATCGAACAGATTGCAATGAAGATGAAGCAGAATTTGGAGTTATCTTGTGCAATTCCTTGATTAAGAAAAAATAAAACTCATCAGTGATATCCGTGGCAAGTTTTTAATTTCTCGAGCATGCCTTCAATACATAGTTTAATAATACCCTCAGCCCTAAAGATATTATCGTTTATGGAATTATTTAGTTAACACTTTGGTCATTCCAATTAATATATTGTTGTAATATTTTAAATCAAACGTTTAAAGAATCTGAGAAATTATTACGAGAGACCATGAAATTTTAACCTTAAAGTTCTGACACAGTTCGGAAATGCCAACCGAGATCGTGTGTGGGAATGTAATTTTTTAATGAATTTTTTGGTCAAAGTTGAGTGCACCTGACTGGCTTAATGAAAAATGCTGCTAGTGTTTGATAAATGAATGAAACATGATTTGCATTCAAAACTCTTGCGGATCGCGATGTTTCACACGGGGCGTTCTCGAGGTGCTTCGATAACTCCAAATCAATCAAGGAGTCGAAAAATTCCCGCACTACATTCTCCGTCTTAGTCGGCCAACAGCCTTCGGGTTAAAAGTGAGAATCATGGAGGGCAATGGGAGTCGATCCATTGACCCCGTGCTGGAATATGTGTCATCTGACTCACCAGGACCGGTTGGGTGGGAGCGGTCCTCAGCTGCCTTGAGTTTTCAAACGGCACTTCGTCCGCCTTTTAAGATTTGTTTTGATATCGAACAAGGAAAAAAATACGCTCAGTTAAAGATGGCAACTATTTTAATGGGTACAGCGGCTTCTAACCATAGGGTTCAAATCCACATTGTGATATCTCCATACAATACCGTCTTGGTCCAAACTTTGCGATTATCTGTAATCTTTCTGGGAAACTAGAAGCGGGATAAAGAATTTTACTCCTCTCTTTATCCTGAATGTGCAAACTTCACTCGCCATGGGGGTTAGTTACTGATGTCCTCTACCTCACTTATCCAACCGATTTTGGGGTTGAAGGCGATGTTTAAACGTACTTAATGATGCTGATTATCTTTCCAATGTAAAAAAATAATTAGGTGTTTTCAAATAATTCTCACTTTGTCAACTAAATAGCACTCAGCGCATAGCTGGGTTTGATAAATGATTTTTCTTGAATCTCCCAAGTCTGTTCAAGAGAATTAACGAAATTATTTGAATAACCAAGTTTCCCGGACAAAAACTACGATTCAAATATCTGTGAAAGTTTCAGTTGCTGAAGGTTACTGGAATTTATATTAGGCAATCTAATTTGTTATTTTGCTCCAAAAACTCAGAATTTTTCTGTATTAAAAAATCGTTAAAGTATAAATTTTTTATGGAATATTTTTTAATTGCCCTTAAGCTTCTAAGCTTTCCATACTTCTCAAGCTAATGGCAGATTTAGGTGAATTTAAAAAAGATAATGGTTAACCTTCGTATCTCGGCTCCTGGGTGAGAGGAGTTAAGTGCCCAAAAAGTTTTTGACTCGCCCATAAATAATATGGGCCGAGTGAATATATAATTTTTAAAAAATTAAAACCCAGGTCGAGAATATGGATGAGACTCAGCACCAAGCAGTTATATGTCCACAGAAATAAATAGGATTAAAAGGAACGGGAAAGACCAAGGAAGTCATATGTGAAAGTGTACGCGGAGGCCCAAGATGAGTTATTGGTCTCTGTAAAAGAACAGTATGCATGAGATAAGTAAGAAGTACTCAAGAATAGCGCAGTGTGGAAGAAATTGGTGAAAAGGAAGAGTTTCCTGCAATAATTTAAAATCAGACTTTTTTTACCAACACCAAAAGGATTCGGGGTGAAGAATTTTGCGTATCCCCGTTTAAGAGAAAAATAAATTACGCCACTTTCGCGAAGCAAGCTTTTACATCTTAGATAAATAAAGCCTCCTCATCCTTAGATAAATAAAGCCTACGATAAATAAATATTCCTCATCAGCCAAAAATATGACAACATGTAAACTAAGTCGAATCAGCCTAAGTCAGGATTAAACTAAGAACGAAAATTGGCAGTGTGCTTTTATTTGACCATTTGTGATGCAAGAGAATGTAGTTCATAGTCTTACGAAATGTTCCGAAAATGCAGATAATTCTCTTCACTTTGATACTCAAGTTGAACTTTTAGGTCATCACCGCTCAGCCTTTTCAAAGAACATACAAGTGAACATACCTGTATATGACCTGCTTCGGACGGTTTGTAAACCACCTGCCGAGGAAGTTTTGCTACGATACGGATTATAAAGAAGCATTATTTATTTTTAATTTTCAATATGTTTTGAATTTCATTAAAATTAGAGCATTATCTATAATTATAGGAAATCTACCGGTTGCGGTAGGCTTTGATGGCTTTGCAACAACCAAATAATTCTCTTGTCTCTAGTAACAAAACACCCAACATCCTACTCTATGATAAACCCCCATTCATATCTCCATACTTCTTTCCATCGTTCTTCTTCGTTCCATCCAGCATCCCTATTTTATTTCTGTCCCTTCCTCGTTTTCCTAACATCCGCCCCTCCATCAGTCTTCAGCATCCCACTGCCGATCAATATGCTTTTCATCCATTATCCTCCTTGTGATTTCTCCCAGCAATCTTCCCTTTTCCCCTACCATACCCAGCATTTCCTCATTTGTTTTCCTTTCTGTCCACTTCACCTTCTCCATCCTTCTCCACATTTCAAAAGCCTCCAGTCTACGCCTATCATCCTGTCATTTTTTTAAGTTAATACATTTCTGAATTTTAATATTTTCATAAATATCATACATGACTTTCCTTTGCATCCTTTTGGTTTTTATTTTTCGTCACAACTGAATATTCAAATTTTTGTCACCGCAAACGAATGACGCAACTACAAGACAGATTTTAAACAATATATCTCTTTAAATGTATATCTTGAAAGAATTGGTGGTGAAATTATTATAAAACTTAAGAATGAGTACAAATTAACTTTCTTTAACACGATCTCGACTATCCTTTCTCCCACTTTCTAATCGCAATAATTTGTAAGTTATTAAGTATACTTTCATTTCACCAACGTACTAAATTTCTATTGCATTCTTCAGAGTTCACATGGTGCTTTTCTTTACCGCACATCAACCACTAGGTTTATGGGTAAATTCATGTTCACCATTGGATACAAGTAAATGACGTTAGTGACGAAGTGCGTGTAATTTACTAAAATTACTTACTAATTTAAAAATTTACTGTAATTTTGTAAAAGTGTAATTTAGTGTTGAAAAAACAGTCCAAGTTATCAGACCATCCTCAATTCAGTTATCATTGACAGCACAGTCTGTATCGCGCCGTTTACACTGAAATTTTGGAATATATTGAAGTAACATTAAAATTAGCAAAACACTATTTTATCTATTTGGGTTGTCATTTAAAATGGCGTTCTTTCTGTTTCTTCCAAAAAAATGCATTACGAATTTCATCGATTTCATCAATGCATATTTTGTGGAAATCCATAAAGGAATTTTTTATAAGATTTAAATCGAGGAGATGAAAAGAATGGCCCAAGAAAGTAATGTAAAGTATTTACCTTTCGCTCAAAAATCGTGGTACGCATGTACACTTATAAACCAGGTATGATATCACAGTATAACTCTCAACCTTCTTTCTCTTTCACCAATATATTTTAAGTTCCTTATGATGTTTTGTAGTGTGTGAACTGCTACGTTTCTACAAAAAACAGCGATCTTTTGAAAAGAGGCAACTCCGCGAAGTTTTGCAATGAGTAACTTTTTTCGGTGAATTGTAAGAAATTGAAAGCGGGAGAGCGCTCTGAACACGTAACGATCGAAAGTTACTTGCCGAAATTGACAACTTCGACATTTAAATTTGTGCTTTGGGTATGAATAGTCCTACATAGAAGCAGTTTTTCCTTTATGACCCACCTCCGCGAAACATTGAAACAATGGGTTGGAGTTAAAAAAAAAACTGGCCGTAAAAATGTTTGTCAGTATAATGTGCGACATGCGATACAGCATTTAAACTGAACAACAGTAGAACCTGAACCACAGAAAGGCATATGATAGTGACCCGCTGTTGGTGGTGTGATTGACGTAGAATGCTGAAAAAATGGGACCATTGAAGGAAATGCAAGCACACCATGAATTTAAAGTGTGGTACTTAGCATTTCAAAATCGCTATTACACCGTATAAGGGCGAAGTCGACTCCAAAACTCTCAACTTTCGAATCTCCAAATGTACGGAGCGTCTGAGATTGCAGAACCCGATCGGCGCTAGCGATCGCCAGACTCAATGATTTACTCTTTTACTTGGGACGGAGCGCGTTCACCTCGAGCAGCACTGTTTCACAAACATCGGAAACCGTGACAAAAAATTTCTCTTGCAGAGAGAATCGAGAGTAACGTACTTTTTGGGAGCGAAAACGAATAGCTCTGTTCGTTCTAATATAATGTTCTGCTCAATACAACAAAGCATTAAGATATTTCATTTTAAGAATCTAATTCACATTCAGCATCTTCAAATTCAAAGTGTTGAGTAGTTGTCTAATACTCAAGGCAACTTTATAATATATAATGATGGTGATCAATTGCTACTACCATGGTAATTAGTCTCACCCACTTGAAACCAAATACCAGACACACCCTGTATTACAATAAAACGTTCTGTAACTCCACGTGCTTTCTATCTCCCTTTATTTCATCCAACATGCCTACAGTTTCTTACTCTCACTTCGACGAGCATTCTCTTCACTATGACAGCCTTCAACATTCCACTGCCCCTCAATATGCCCTACATCAACTTTTCCGGTCTTCTTCAAATTTCTCCCAACAACCTCCTCTCTTCCTCTACTAGCCCTTTGTTTGTCTTCCTTTCCGTTCATTTATTTTTTTTCCATTCTCTAAACCCACATTTCAAAAGCCTTACATCTGTAAATATCCCCTTGCTTCAACGCCCAAATTTCGGAGCCACACATATTATTTAGATTTACGTAAACATATGCCGTTTTCTTCTAAAGGTAAACAGTTTTTAAAAAATGTTCAGGGGCCATTTTTAAATGCACGAAAAAAAACAGTAAATTAGTAAACAATAAAAGCTATCCGCTGAAGAAACAAGAAGGAGACAGTTTTTGCGTAATAATAAAGGAATTATTATTAGTATTCTATTGTTTCGGGGTAGATTTTAATGGACCTTGAAAGCAAAACGAGCTTAGGATGTTCATTAAGCCTTAGACTCTTCTTTAAAATATACCATCTAAAGTCGTCACTTCACATAAATATCACTTGCATTGCACTAAGTCATACTTCAGTTCCACATACCTTCTACTTCCTTTTATGCCATCTAAAAAGCCCAATTCTTTTTCTTCCTCTAATTCGCTTGCCATCCTTCTAGCACTAGTCAGAGATGTTAAAATCCCGTTACTCCTCATTGCCTTCTGTGTCCAATTTTCCTTCTTCGGCAACTTTCTCTCTTCCCTTACCATACCTGAAACTCGCTTTTTACTACGAAATCTTTATGTGGGGGGTATTGTATATGAATGAAAACGAAATGAAAGATAGTTGAAATTAATAATAATAAAATAAATAAATAATATAAAACAAACAAAAGTAAAATAACAATTTATAAAATAAAATAATAAAAAATAATAGAATAAACCGTTTCCCAATATCGTGAATTCGTAGTAATTGGTCGTGGAATCGAACAGACTCGCCAACGGAAAAATATTAATTGGTCCGGTAAGACTATTGTATTATATAGTATTAGTCCACCTTTGGCTTCTGGCGTCTTCGCTAGAGTGTGCGCTTAGTGTTCTACACGTGAGAGCATCCTCGTCGGCGGGACGGAGAAACGAGCCGGGAATCCTCCAGTCGCCACCTGACTGCTCTTCCGGTTGAGTTGGTAATATTTCGCCTGCAAACACACGCTGTGGGCCAGGCAGGTGTTCTAGCGGCTAAAGCGGAGTTTTCCATGCCGCTCACGGAAAACGTGAACTCCTGGCGCATAAATCCACCACAGACTTCATCCAACTTATCCATAAACACGCCACGTTAATAGACTGAAATGCTTCAAAAACCTATAAGCATAAACATTTTTGAAGCAGATTCCAGGACAGATATTGCACGCCATTTGAAATCCATGAAAATTTGCTACTAAGCAGGTATGACAAATCACTCAACCGCTATGAAATCACTGGAAATATCTTATTTTGAAATGAAATCTTTGCGCGGGAGGAAAATTGCATCTACGGATGACATTTATTTTGCTTAACTAGTATTTTTGTATTTTCTTCACGGCCAAGCTAAAGATAGTTACATTTAAATTGATATAAATAAGAGCATTTTCCAGAGCCAATAAAGCCTTTCATTGAAGTCGTTGCTTTACAGTAAACAATCCTATTACGCCGATATAAAAGCGTTTTAATTGAAAGTTTAAGAGTACATATTATACAACTGAGATAGAAACATAATTTGCCCAGAAAAGTGAGGTATAGGGAGATATGTGCGGAACTCAGAAGGATTTTAAAAACATTATTAGAAGCATGTTAGGGTATTTCTGAAATTATATTTTTTCGCTTATTCGCTCCAATGAAATATCGATCATTATACTTTGTTTTCTGGTATTGTTTAGTAAAAAAGATGATATTCGTACTTACACATATCTACCAATTTTCGCAATAAAATATTTAGATCTCTTGAAACCACAGTGTGCCAGTAACGGCTTTTCTTTCTTTCAGTTCAGTTGCAATGCGAATGATAATGGTAAACTAAACTTGAGTAGTTCAACTAAATTTGAGTAGAATTGTAAATTAAAGAGTAAAAGATGTTATTTTGCTTTGTTCATTATTTTCATGTCATATATAAATTCACACACCACATAATTATATACGACACGTAAACAAATTTTACAACCTCAATTAGGAAGAGTCGGACCTCAATTTATTTTGGTAGGTCCTCCGAAATACTCTGAATTACAAATAATCCATAACTCTTGCAGCCATCCCATATGGTAAAATGTAATTTAACTTTCACAAATAAAAAGGACCGAGGCAAAAAATCCAAAAATAATGAGAAGATTGCCTCAAATAAAACCTGTGAAACTGGGCATTTTGGTATGCACCTAATTGTAAAGTGGTATATTTCTAATTGTAAGTCAATAATTCAGGGTAGACTAAGTAAATAATGAGTTAAAGATAGGCTAATGAGTTAACATGCACTGATGAATAAGTTCTGCAATATAAATCGTATTGGAAACTTCAAAACGAATACAAAGTAGAGGAATTGATAAAAATCACAATCAAAGAATCAAAAAAAATCCTCTTCTTATTTTCAGAAGCTAACATACTCGTTTTTATCACAGTCGTCGAAAAACACGTTGATTCGAATCTGGAATTATTTAATCTATCGTTCGTGACACTGGACTAAAAATCTCACGATCGGACGACAACCTATCATACGAAACGATTTTACGTGATGGAAATTATAGAGTAACCGTGGTGGTGGGTGCATAACTGTGCATGGGCGTCAATTGTCCCTGTTAACGGGCATGAAACGGACTAAATTTGGCGCATGATAGTGTAAACCCTCTGTTCCCCTATAGATTAGGGAAACAGAGGTTCCCCCAGAGGTTCGGATGAGGGGGCGTTGACACAGCACAGCCAGGTCTCTTGTTATGTCTAAGCCCAATTGATTTACAATAGATATTCAAGTGTGATGCGGGGGAATCGCTCCATAACAGAAACAGAGAAAAACACTTGCAAATTTCCAATATAAAGTGGGAAATTACAAGTATTCATGGTGTTTTTCTCCGTTTCTCTCAAATGATTTGCTTATGCTACTCATTGCCAAACGATAGTCTGCAACCAAGGGTGCAATCGACAGGGGACAGATTATTGTTCTCATCTCACTGGTAGAGCTTATGAAATTAATTCATTATAGGATGGGAAGTCCCTTTTCCTGTAACAGTTTCTCCATTACTTTTCAATACCCAGAATACCAGACAGATAGGGAGAACTTTATCCAAGTCTTCGGGGTTATCACGGTGAACTCGAAGACATCGCCTACATTCGAACCCGAGACCGTCATCAGGTTTGCGGCCGAACGGTCATACTGATTTGCCCAAGACGTCGCGATCGCTTTTGTGCGGTAAACTATTCCATGAAATGAGAGCAGAATCAGATCCCCCCCTTACTTGGGCATAAAGAGAGGAAAGAAATAATTACATCGCGTGAAACAACTACAGTCAAGTGGGTGGGCACCATTCTTCGGAGAAGGAAGCTTAAACGGAAAAGTTTTTCAGACACGCCCACGCGATTGGTACGTCAAAAAGCCATGGGGGACAATGGACTTTTGTCCTATTTTGGACTATTTGTCACCCAGTTGAAAACATTTCCTTCAGAACGGCCAATCGTCTCATTCAGGTCGCCGAAGTCTGTTGAGGGTTAAAGCAACCTACTTTATTTGTCTCGCGCGAATCCCTCTTCGCTTTCAAAAGGATGGGGGATACAAAAGAAGGACTACACATAAATTTCATTTAAGACCACGTCGCTCAAAGATCAAAGGATGACTTCGAAAATCGCCAAATACTATTGCATAAATGGGGGATCATTCCGATGACGGGAATTTCAGGGCGCAGACAATTGAAATTCGAACCGAAGAAAATTTAATTGATATCATAGTACAGAAAAACGCATCTGGATTAAATTGAGAACCCGCATGTTGCACGAGGAGAAGAATTTTTAAACACTAAAATCCCATAGCCGAAGCCCAATAATAATGTATGTTAGGGTCATCCATGGGACCAATGACTACTACATTTTTTGCTTATTTAACTTGGATCGTCAAAAGGATTTTGAAGACCGAAGTTAAAGTCATCGCAAATAATATTTGACACATCTAGATGCAAATGTGGTTACGACTACGTTTTGACATAATGAGTTCAGATCACTAATCCCTATTAGTCTTCTTATATTTATTGAACTAAGGGCATAAAAATTACCATTCTCAGTACAAAATATGCATACAAAGTGGGATGTAAATTCACGCTATAATTACTAGAAATACGTGTTTTTCGTCTGTCTAGGCAACCATGATTTTTCTCTACAGCAGATTTTGGAAATAGATGACTCCTTTTTTTACTATACTCTCTCTTTCATATCTTTTACAAACCAGGAACAAAGCAATAAACAATAAACAAAATAATATAATATTTGAGAAGGAAAAAAGGATATTTTAACATTTGTCCAAGGGGTTTTATACGTTCTACAGTAGGAAATTAGATCACTTTCATCGTTACCATTGCTATGATCACCATACTGCCTCAGGAGAATACTCCGTTTAATTTATTAAAACAAAATATTGTAACATATGGCTTACGATTAATTGTACTTGGATAACAAAACCAGGCCACTTACATCGTATCACATCACGTCTTGTCGTGAAAGGTTCATCACCATCTATTCTAAAATTTGATGTAAACAAAAATATTCCGATACCGTAAACTTGATCAATCAATCGGATTTTTTTTGTTTCAATCAATCGTCTCGGAATTTTTTTGTTTACATTGATTCACGACCTCTTCCTTTTCTTCCTCGTTCCTTGTATAATTAAACTAAAATTTGATGTTTAACAAAAATAAAATTTTCAACTTATCATGTGATGGGGGGAAATACGAGCATCTAATTACAAAGAAAAATAAATATAAATACGAAATATTGTATATAACACTATAAGCCGACCAATGAGGAGTTCTCTAAGTTTTATAATTTAAATTTAACTTCCATAAGTACAACATAAATATATAATTATATGAGCCTCTTCAAACTACTAGTTTAGAGACATAAGTAACTAACTGTATCTAAGATATGGAGAATTTCAATTTGATGAATTGTAATCTAATAATGTAAAATTACATTATCTAATTTTCTGCGGCTAAATTTCCTCTGATATTTCCCACGACGCAATTCCGTACCTCTTCTAGGGACCATAACGTATACGAGTATGTATAGTTTGAGTTTTGGAACCACAGCCATGATGAGTCCATTCAGCTGTCATCAATAGTCAACTATCATTTTGATTGGAATCGAATAGTCAAAGTCCTTTGCAAAGGTTTTGGCCTCGACTGCATCAGGTTTTGGTCGTATAAATAATCTCTTTATTGACTTTGTGTACCTTTATCAAATTAAAAATGATTAATTATTACTTAAAGTTACATTGATGCGTTTATAATATTATTTATATGAACTCATGAATAATAATTTACCCATACGATCAAATTGATGACTTACTATGAAATTTGACTCTCGATTGCTATAAAGGTTTTAAGGGAATCGGAAGAAAGAAATATTCTATTCTGGTAAAAGAGTTAAAACGAGATTATATTAAATTAATATATATTGCAATAAGTTCGCCCTAAATATTTTACCTCTTTACTTATTTAATTATAATAAATACAAAGTGGTTCTTCGAAAGTCAATTATTAAAATTGCTTTAACTTTACACTGAGAAATATATGAACAATGCCAAACGTATTTGGGCCAAAGCGCCATTTTCCCCTTCTCGGGGAGAAAGTCGCAAATATTAAAATTCTAAACGTCTATATCTCGAAACGAATGTGGAAATATTATTAAATGTTCGTTTATTTAAATTTCATTTTATTTTGAACAGTAATATTTTTGTGCAGGAGATGTCATTTGAGAATCGACCATAAGAGTCATGTTAAACAATTGTGAGGTACAAATCACGGGAAAACTAGCGTGAAAATAACTATAATATGGCAAAAACGGATAATGATATCTGTTCATTGAATGTTTGGTGACATTTTCTGAGGTTATTCGACTTGAGAAGGGAATTTGATCGCATGAGACAACTTGATTTTAGCCGCTAAATAAGCGCGACGGGATCACCGAAAGAATGAACAAACGAGCGGGGATTTGGGGATGATTGATTGTTCTTAGCGGGGGTAGAGATGGTCGAGGGGACGACTTCACTCACCCTCGCCTTCCAGTTTGCTCTCTCCGTCGTGGGGTGGGGCCAGGACGACCCCAACACCGCCCCCGAGCGAGCTTTCGTCCTCCTGACTGCCTCCCGTCGCAGTCCCCCTCCTCCCCATCCACCGCTTGAGGCCATCCCAGCCGAGGATCCTCATCGAGACCCGGAACGCCTTCTCAGTCGAGCCATCCTCTGGAGCCAGGTACGTGTCTGTTGGTGAGGGGGGAAACGGGAAACACACTGTCATTAATCATCGTAAAAGAGTCATCGTGAGTGGACCTCCACCTCAGGATCGGTCGCCATCCGATTGAAGTGACCCAGCAAATCCATGCAAGTTAAACGCACTTAGTCATATGGTCACCCACGCATGGTCTGAGGATTTCAACAGTGAAACGGCTCCTATTCTCCTTTAGTCAAGTCCTATTGAATAACATAAAGACCATCTTGGTAACAAAAAACTGACAAATGACGGAAACGTGTGGCCTATTACTTATCCATTGGGACCAGTATTAGATAGATACGTAAGAAAGATATAACTAAAGTTTTATTTAACTCATATTCGGGCATATTGTACGAATATTAACCATTGTATTTATAAACGAAGGTTTAACTTTACATGCATTTAAGAGTAATAGAACGATCGAAGAATGCAATGTGAGAAGTTTCATCTGACAATAATATCATCTTTAGAACACATATATTATGAAAATGAAGTTAAATAATACCTCCCCAAAGTATCATATAAATGCGTGGTAGTTTTAAAAAGTGTTTAGCTATTTCACTGCCCATCGAAAGGTATTTTCACGATTCATCAGCATTGATGCATATTAGAATAATTGGAAAAACTCCAATGGCCGTAAGCAGTTTAACTGTTTACGGTAATTGAAGTTTTTTTCGATTATTCTAATACTATTGGCCGTAAGAGCTCAATTAATTTATTATTGATACTTTATTGGTACAATTGGTACTTATTGGTACAATTATTAGATTCTAGCTTTAAGAGAAATCAAAGGATGAACCATCTCTGGGAACCTTCTGATAACTCTTTCTGGAATCCATAATTGCACTAATTTTGCATACGAAATGGACTACTTATTCAAGAAAACCTCTAATAATATCTAATCATTAAAATAATGGTGACAACAATGAGACTACTGTGTACTGTGGAAGCGTGAAACGTGAATTTCGGAATGAGGATAAAAAGCGTGTCTAACGAAATTGGTTTACTATATGTCACTATCTGGACATAGCCAAAAATTTTCCAGGAGTTAGCCGAAACCTACCTTCAATCAATAGACCTATAAAATCTTATCTTATAAAAATAAATAAACAGTTATCTTCATACCAAAAGAAATTGATTTAGGTAACGGATAATGATGAATTTCATGTAAAAACATAGATTCCCAAAATTCACGAAGTCTGGAAGATGGATTGGATATTTATCATGGCTGTGTGCCCTGTCTATTCATATTTATCATGACAATCGTGTAGGTACCTATAACTGGATAGTTATAAATGATAGCCATACGATCGTAGGTACCCGCATGATTTTACAAAAAAATGTACTCGATTTTATAAAATTTAAGAGACATGATGTTTTTGCGGCAATGACGGCTTATGAGAAGAAAAAATAATTATTAGTAATAAATTAACTCTGATTCCAATACAATGGTTTATGAAAAGGAGGCAATGCCTTATCCTGGCAGAATAAGAATAAGGCATACGAAACGCTGCTCTCGTTAAATAATAACAATAAACGATAATAAATTATGTACTCCTTTGGTTTGGAAGTTATAAATAAAAAGCCTCAACAGTTTACTAAACATGCATAAAGCCAATTGGGAATAAAATGTAAATATTGCTTAAGGCAATGGATTATGATAGTTATTGTTAAATATAAAATAATGAGTGACTGCAATTTGTTCTCGATTGATAAGCATCCAGAATAAACGCAGTGTTTTTCACACGAGAAAATCTCCGGGCCTCAATGGCTTAACAATGTTATTTTCCTTACGGATTTCTCACGCATGTAATTTCAGAGTGATTGCTATCAATATATAATTATTCGGTGCTTCAGTCTCAATGGACTTAATCGTCTGAAAGAACTCGAGCGTCGACCTTCATCGTCTTACGCATGGAAGCGTTCAAAAACCTGGGAACCCACCAACAGTTCGTTAAATACTTTTCTCCTATCTGATCTCCTGTCTTAGCGACGAATTGGAATTAATTGCGGAGAATAGCAGAGGGGGAAAAAGGGGACGATATGACGGATATCACTGACGAGCCGATGCCTGTTGAGGAAAGTGTCGTTGAAGATCAACTTGGCTATAAAGTAGACATTAAATGACGTAGGAATGTCTACAACCAAATTACACGTTTCAGACCTCAGAAAAGCCGGTTATTGCGGGAAAACCACATGGTGCAATGAAATTAGCATTTGAAGTGGGAACTTGGGAAACAAAATGAGACCTTCGTGGATGTTTTCATTCGGATATCATTAGCTTCAGCCAGAAAATAACGAAACATTCGTCGCGAGTTTTTGCATAAATTTCAGGGCGAGTTCGGCCTTCGTATCCCACCTTTATAATTTTTACATATATGTTAAATATGTAAGCTAGACGCTAGATTGTTTATTTTAATTGTATTTCATTTGATTTAGCAGACAATCATTGTTTAAATGAACTCAATTTTCAAACTACACCCCAGCTTAGAAATAGTACGTATTTTAAAAATAATTTCGTTATTTATCATCTCATTACCTGTGTCATTCAAAGATGTGATGTATTTGAAAAACGCAATAAAATTTTGAACGTTGGATTACTATTCGCTCGATATTAAAACCCAATCCAGCAACCTAATCTAAATCAGGTCCTTTATCTCTGTGTACTTCTTTCCTCCCTTTACTCCGTCCAACATCCCTATCCTGCCCTTTCCTCGCTTGCCCAAAATTCTCCCCTCTATTACCTTCTTCAACATTCCCTACCGGTCAATACGCCTTTCATCCATTTTCCTGCTTCCATAGGATTTCTCTCAACAAACCCCTCTCCTCACCCACCATCTCCATCACTTCCTCATTTGTTTTCCTTTCGGTCCATTTCACCTTCTCCATTCTTCTCCACACCCACATTTCAAAAGCCTCCAATCTACGTCTATCCTCCTGCTTCAGCGACCACGTTTCCGCACCGTACATAGCTACGCTCCATATCAGAGTAGTTATTGGATTAATATCCTTGTCATAAGCTCCTAGAGCGCATCGCAGATAAGTGTGCCAACGCTGAAAACGATTAATGTAGACAAGCTAGAAATATTGGGCAAAACAGGGAAACATGTACAAAAAAAATATCAATAAAGATTTTCCTGAACTGCAATAAACCCGCCACACACACCCTTTCGCATGTGGTCGAACCATCGGTAGGATAGCCCGCCTGAAGGGTTTTAAAGGACTGAGGGAATTCGTGAGAAGACACGTTGGCTGTAATTGGATTGAGTTGCTCCACATTTCCTCCCTCTTACCAATCTAACCCAAAGAAGTAACGGCGCTTATTGCGAAAACGTTTTGTACTACTCGAGTCACGAAATTGATTTCCACAATGGCCCATTGTCAAATCTTCTCAGCGGAGAGCGACGGTGAGGCCGAAAAGTGAAATTCTTTTTTATCCCTTCTCCTGTATAAGAATTGCATTCTAAATCCCTTTGTGCACCAAACCTGGAACTTTCAAATGATAATAACTTCATTCTTCTGAAGAAAGGCACTAGGAGACTTTTTCAGAGCTGATCTTGATTGGACCTTGGCTAAAAATGTCTGGATCTCACACAAAATGGGAATTCGTCATTTTTTTTTAAGAATCAAAACATCGAGAGCTCTATAATATTACTCCAGCAACACGCTCTGAAGGTCAGGACGGAAAGTCGACCTCGTGTTTACGGAAATGAAAGACACCTAACTCAATTGAGACCGGGAAGAAAGTGGAAAATGATGCCACGTTGGATAAACAAAATCAGCACATGGTGCAATAATTAGAGAATGATAAAAAAGTGTGATGAGATTAAAAAACATTCCAATGAAAGTACTCAATGAAATCGCAAGTCGACGGAGGAAAGAGAAAGAATGAGAGGCAAAAGGCCGTGAATATGAGGTGATGCAGTCAATAAAAATAATTAGAGATCATGCGTGCTTCATCTTGATCTCTGAATCGCTAACTTGAAGTTTTGGTGGGGTAAGATACAGGACCAGTTATTTTCAATAAAACTTAAAACAGAAAGATTAGGATTGCCTCATTTAGAGAGAAGAGTAAGAAAAGGAATCCGAGCGTCTTTTCTTTGTTACTCTGTTGATGTATTTAAAATTTTTTCATGCAGATTACAGATAGAAAACCCTGCGAGAAATAACACACTCCTAGTTGTCGAGTTGTTAGGTCCTTCAGGTGAATGTTTTCTTATGACATTGACCAAGAATCTACGTTTGAGAGAGCATGTTCGATATGTACACATGGAGCATGAGCGCAACGTGGACCCTATTGTCCCTATCGTCAGATTGCAATACTTTGTCCCTAGACATTCGCTACTTCAAAAAGAGGCTAGGCTTCTCAAAAATTGTGTTTAAAAAATCTTGCATCATCTACCGTGTTTTTTACACCCATTCCATACATGGCAACGTAATTCTTCAAATGTTGCACACATGGTCGCGTAATCCTTCAAGCTTCGTATGCCAAATTCTTTCGTAAAGTATGACAATATGGATGTTCGTGATAATTCATCTGTCAGTCATTTGATTTCCGTCAGTCACTCAGTAAAAAGAACAAATGACCTCTCTTTGAAAAAAATATAAAGTCAAAGCCTCAAAATTCCAGCATACTTCTTAGTGGGTTCATCTTCTCGCCCTAGTTACACGCGTTCCGTGTCTCCGAACGAAGTTTTTACCACGCGAGAGACGGCGCAGTCTTCCATCTCACCGTTCGCTTCCGAGACGTCACCTGGTGTGAATGATGGGAGGCGAAACATTCGCTTCTTTAGGTGTCACGCACACAAAGCCCTTTGGGGTGACCGACTACCCGGGCCAAGTGCGGGCACCGCGGCAGGGAGGTGAGGCCCTCCCCGTGGGATGAGGAGGCTTTTAAATGTGGTCGGGGCGGACGAGACTTGCGGCCGGACACTTCGTGAGCATTCAATCGGGAGTAATTCAACCTCCCACGGAAGTGCCGAGGACGCTGGATCGCCTTGGAACCGAGCGGACCACCCAACGCCCCCACAACAAACAATTCGACTAAGAAGAGAGAAGGGGTGTAACAATGTGACCTCGGCACCATAGGAATGGGGTGGATTGTACTTTTATTTCTTTTTCCTGACGCCTGGAATGCTACCCCTATGAAAAGTTGTTCGCTGGCACACGTCGGGGCACTGCCATATGAGCCGTTGCGTGCTTGAGCTTGCGTGGCATGACGTGTGGGGTCACTTTAAAAACTTTGGACGTCCGTTCTCTGAGAATGGGATCATCGTTTCACGGCGTCTTTTTTAGTTTTCCGAATCAAAAGCAATGCGAGGAAAAAAATGAGTACATTCTCAAAAGTTTTAGTTCCCATCACTGCATCCATGAACTCTGATATTTCCGGTTCAGGTAGCATTTTTAATGTTAATCCTCTTATAATTGTCTAACTCGCCCGTTTTTTTCCGGAATACAGGCGTTTAACTGTCTACATCTAAGGCTGGTTAAAGGGGATGAAACGGAGGGGTCACAGTTTAAAATATTCACTCATTTAGGTCGTGGGAGTTTTAAATATTAACCCCAAATGTTCTTCGAAACGTTGATCAATATTATTAGGATAGGTTTAGCATCGTGCAGGCCCGGTCATTGGAGCCCATTTGCTACGCTTGAAGAGTATCTGAGGGGACCGCCCCCTTTGGGTCCGCCCGTGCCTGCTCTCCTTGACGTTCTTTAAAATGCCTGCTCCCCCCGACCGAGTCGGGCGGGTGGGCAACGTGCCTGCAGGTTAACCCGAAGGTCACGGGGCCCACCTCGGTTTGTTGTGTTGCTCGTTAATGAATTGTCTGGGGCGGAGTTATCGGTGAGTTATGCTTTCAATCTTCGGAACAGCTGGAAAAACCCAACTATGCACTGACATTACGATGATCCTCTCCCTCACGACGACTTGCCTGCCTAACAATATCCAAGTTGGAGCGCATTCCCGTTATTTACCTGTAACGGCACACCTATTTTTTCAGCAAAACAGTTTTGGCATGGAAAAATCGACTAAAAATCGACCGTAAAATAAAAGAGTCGCTTACATTCTTCATAGATCCCTTGTGGAAAACATAAATTTTCCACTAAAATGGGTCGCTAAAAGTGGGAAACACTTTTGGGTATTGGGTTTGACCTAAGACCACATGACCCCTGATACAAATCTGGGATCAATCTTCCAGGCCCTCCAAACTTTAGCTGGCAAAACTGCATGCGAAATAAGGGACGGGACCTGTTCCTCAAACTGCTATTAATATTTCATTTAAATACGCTTTAAGGCTTGGTACGAGGTGAGGTATACCCACACCCAAAAGACCACCCTTCGGGTTGAAGGAAGCGGTAAAAACGAACGATGGCTTTTCGCTTTGTGGATTTAAAATTATATTTATGTCATGGATCTATCTGTGATCCCAGTTAATAATATACTTATACAAAAGTAAGTGGAAACACATCTAACAAAAAGCATAAGAAAATCTTCCGAAAATTCATTTACCCAAAAGACTTTGCAAAAGAGGATAATACGAAGCTCCGAATGAATACAATATGAAGCTCCTGCATGTGCATTGGAAAGCAAAAGATTTTTGATAGAGAAGGTTGGCCCCAAGTAATTGAATGTGACGTCTAAAATGAAGCAACTCGGCGGAAAAAGCCCTATACCCTACAAGAAATACCTGGCTCGACACAGGCCAGCAGTGGTTTTGGTGCCGGAGATTTTAATGCTGATTTAAAGAACAATTGGGGTGCTGAATCCAATTATGACACTAGTTTTTTCCTATCAGCTATAGTTTTCAAGATATAGATATGTTGTTACTTACGTAAAAAAATCTTAAAATATTCCCATGTATACTTATAGATTTATTTAACTTTGAAAATTATTTTCCGGAATATATCAAATATTAAAACAACTAATCGTAAGATGTGCCATATCTAAAAAAGTAGAGCTGTTAAATAAAAACGGATTTCATATTTGGATTCAGCTCTACAAATATAGTTAAAATCAACACAAAGATTCCCGGCACCAAAAAAAATTTTTTTGTAGGCCTGTGTTATGTATATGTTATAAGTACAGGGCCCAAGTGGCGAGAAGTCGCTTTAGGATCACTACTTTCTCAATGAAGTATGCCTGTTGATTATCGTTATATACCTATCACGTTGCCGAGACGCGCTAAGCGTCACTTAGAAATTAAATTATTCTGCATGCACTGAGAATGTTATATTACCATATCAACTCCATATATTGTGCTATAACTGGAAATGATTCGACCTAACTTCCAAAGCATATCGGTATTGTTCAGAATGGGCGATAAACATCATTCTATTGCAGTGGATGCCCGTTGTATCTGCTTCCAATTGTTTCATAGATAATTCAATGACCGCGAAAAAATGGTTTCATTCGGTTTGACTTCTTCTAATGGAGTGATTACCCGTTTGTTTCGCCACCCTCGGGCGTGCTCCGAACATTTTTTCCGTCGGGGGTCACTTGCAGTAATAAACGGGTGGGAAAGGGATTGTCCTCATTCGGTCAATTGACGCTCGTGAATTCGCTGTACTCAACTGTAATGGACTGTACGACCCGACAATTAACTCGATGATTAAGTCCAAAGATAATCGAATTCGTCGAGAACTTTCTCAAGCAGTGCCCCCAAATTCACCCTCTCCAAATTACTCTACTATAGAGGCGTATCACCTTTATCATCTTCTACGTGTGCCCATGCTTATCGGATCGAGTCCGGAAGTGGACGTTACGTTTGTCCCAGGGCGGGGTGTGGTTCACAATGATCTAAATCCCTCTATCGTGCCGATATGTTGCTTATTTTGAACCGGTGGGGAGAATTCGAGAGTCCAGATAATATTATAAGGTAACCTACCGGTTAAGGTAGGTTTATGGATGGACACAACTACCAAATAAATATTTTGTGACTCCTAACAAAACACAATCCAGCAACCAGACCCCTCTTCATCTCCCGTGTATTTCCTTCTTCCCTTCATCCCGTCCAACATCCATATCCTGTTGCTGCCCTTTCCTCGTTTGCCTAACAATCTCCCCTCTATTACCTTTATTTATTTATTATATCCTTCTTCAACATCCCACTTCCGCTCAATACGCCCTTCATCCATTTTTCCTGCCTCCATAGGATTTCTCCCAACAAACCTTCCTCATTTGTTTTCCTTTAGTCCAGATATATATATATATATATATATATATATATATATATACAATATAATATATATATATATATAATATATATATATATACAAAAATATTCCTGACCTATCGAGAAAACTTACTTTACACTGAAATCTGCGGCCGTAAATGTAGCCAAGTGCCCCGACTCTTTGGCCAAGAGATGGCTTCAGGGAGCTGCTGTTTCACACACCAAAGGAAAAATACACGACTCACAAGTAGAAAGACAGTAGGTAAGCAATCATACGATATAATAAAGGATAGAAACATGTATATATATATAAGATATAAACCATAAACCATAAACACAGTAATCAACCCGAAGGTCGGTTTAGTAGGTGATGGTAGAGCTCACCCATGTACCAAGCCCGACGGCGTGTGAATATTCACACATCAGGGTAGGGGGGCCAATTCCTTTCCCTGTGCCGGTTATGGTTTCCCAGGAAGATCTGGTACCCGAAAAATCAACTAGCTTGGGTGGAGCTGCAGGTGCCCAAAGTGCCTTGCCCGGGAATCGAACCCGGGACCCTCTGGTCAGCAGTCCAACGCTCTACCCGCTAGACCACCGCGACCCGCATATAAGATATATAATGTGTAAATCATGAGAATCTTTCAGGGTGGGGATTATCTTCATACTCCAAGTCCATTCAAATCTCAATCGCAAATCCAATCTCAATAAACTAAGAAGTAATCAACGGGTTGTATTTAGATTGATTGATTGTTTGGACGTCGAATCATATCTGTCGGGACTCGCTGCGCAGCATCCAAAGAGGTGATATGGTTGTTGTTAATGCCAGCTTTATTCCAGTAAATAACGCAGTTTTGTTCTTTTAGAATGATTACTGTACCAGGAGATTTATCTTCCACTTTACCTTATCGCCACAACACAAACGAGGAGTGATAATCGTCTCTGCAGTAGAAATCTAGACCCTTAGTAGAAAATTTCCATTAAAACATTTGCTGTCCCAATTTCATAATTTACTCCCATGTGGAATTTAATTTACTCCCTTGCGGAACTTTGGGGCGAGGGTGGACCAGATATAGCGTGTCTGCTTAAAACGTTTCAGCTTAGAAAACAATTCTTAATGGTATTTCGGAACGAGACACCGAGAAATATAGACTCCTACTAAAAGGCTACCTTGAATCCATGGTAAGAGGCAACAGTTTTACCATTAGGCATTGGTGGCGCAGACCGAATGGGACAGCCCGGTAACAGCTGCGGGCGAGAGTGAAGTTCGCGGTATCGGCCGCAGTACCGCGATGTGGAAGGAATCGGCAAACCACCACATTATTGTCCCTAGAATATGAAGCCTTGCATCCAAGTATAACGGTGGCTGCAGTAAACCAATCCCAGGATTGAAATACTGATGATGATGCTGAATTCAAATAATTTCTTCTTCATTTGTAAAACTATTTTCAAACGAGAATCAACTGGATTTAGAAACACCTCTCTCATGTGTACCCATTTAATCTTTTCACAAAGCCGTCTATCCATTATGTCCGGGATACGCTCTTCCTTTATTCCATCAACCTTCTCTATGAATGTTCGCATTTGTGAATAGGCAACAGTTTCATCTTAATCCATGCTAAAATTTATACTTTGGTCATAGCATCTTATTCTTCACTTCTGTTTGACATTCCTTCATTTCCTACTCTTTCACTTCATTTTATTTCTTTTTGTGTCACATAAAGGCAGCTCTGATATGCAGAAAAAAACCACACGACTTGGGTGAAACTGAGGGTACCCGCAGTTACCCGAAGGTCAACCCGGGCCCTGTGGTCCTTAGCCCATCGCTCTACCTATTGGACAACTATACCTTCTCATCCTCATAATAGAGGGCCGATAAATATCGTAAATACCCGATACGAGCGAAATAATCGAAAAGCAATGCGTAGACACGCAGGGGTATCGGAAAATCACAGTCGTTTTAGATATATCGTAATTTCTCCCCTTCCCTGTCGAATGACCTCGGTATAACAAAAATATTGAAGTATGTACTCTTGTCTACACAATCTATGCAACTTACGCCCCGACGCATAAATATTACATATCGTTCAATGTTCCCTATTGAAATTGGCAAACTTATATCATTATGACATTTTACAGATATCGTCATTTTCGTCCTCGGAATAAGGTATAGCCGAGGTGCGGAACGCGCCAGAGGCTTTGAATTGGGCTCTGGTCCATTCGGACTGTAACTGGGCGTTTCCTCCGAAGTGGGTGGGTCCTTTTATCCGAAGAATTGGTGCGACCTTTAGTGCATTTCTCTTAATAAACGATGCGGAGGAACGCGGAAGGGCATTGCGCACGCCAACGAACGGCGCGGTTTTTGCATCAGTCACGATTTCGGCGGGAAGGGGAGAGCAGTGAACCAAACTCAACCGGATTTCGGAGCTCCATTATGGGCATGAGACGCCGTAATTTTAAATTAAAGAGGACATTTATGAATTATTGATTTGGCGCGTCAGAGGGATACGTTAGTTTTTTGCTAATCTTCAATAGTTCGGACCTAAATAAATAATCGAGACTTCTGCTTTGCGCAAGGATGCGTGAAGTCCTCCTCCCCCCTCCCCTCTTCTTTCATATTCATTAACGACACGACCCAAGGGACTATACTGAAGCAACACCATTGGATTACTTGCCTAATAAGAATACTTTACATACAATACGAAAGATTTTTTATAACGCCGTTACAAACTCCGAAATTGTCCATCTTTTCATGCATTATTCCTGCATCGATAGCGTAAAAATAAGAAAACATTTTGCTCGCGCTCGATATGCTAAACACGCATTAATTTCTGTAGGGAGGACAATGCACTAAGCATAGATTAAGCGGAGAATAGATAAGACGATATTAGACAGGATACGCTTATTCCGAAGGCATAAACCACACTGATTAGTCACGGTCGTGAAGGAGAGGTCAGAGAACTAGGTTCTGGTGCGAGTAGTGACCGCCATGCCATCCGACAAACGAAAGACATTACGCATGTTGGAAGGTCATCATTAACCTGTGAGTGTCACTCTATTAGCAGCAGTGCAAATAAAGTTGCCCAATTCGTGACTGAATGTCTTTACTAACGCTAACTGGTGTGAGCCAAATAAAAAGTATGCTTTTTTTCAGCATTGCCTTCAGAATATCATCCTCCTAAACGTAAATGGACGCTGTAAATGGTCACTTGGGTATTATTTCCGCCGTCAACATCCTCTTCCCTAGGAAATTGTTTTATAGAGTATCCATTTGACTTACATCCAAGATAAACCGACGAAGCTGCGATGAGCAGGATGAGGAGGAATGCGGAGAGGAAGGTGAAACTCCATCTGTAGTAGCGGCGGACGCTCAACTTTCGGGTGAACCTCAATGCATCCTCACTCCCAGTGGCGGAATATGACGATGGCGATATTGAGAACTGGAAGAGAAGAACATTACGCCTGGAATTACATCTATTATACTTTAATTAAATTGTATCATCATGTAATTAATTATAGTTAAAATTCATGTTTTCTTGAAATATTCATTAGTGTTTCCTACCTGCATGTTAGGTAAAGTTTTTTTCAAAAAAAGGAAAGGGCTGATGGAAGGTGATGTAGTATGATGAGAAATTTAGAAAAGGCTAGTGAAAAATTTATACCGGATTAATTTTTTTATGGATCCGAAACTTGGTCATCCAGGGCAGTGAGTAAGGGTAGAGTGGAGGCTTCTAGATATGGATGTGGAAAAGAATGGAGAAAACAAAATGGAAGGAAATAAAAACAAATTATACATTTCCAGGAATGTTAGGCTCGGAGTAAGGTTTTTTTGGAGGAATTCAAAGATGGGAGAACAAATGGATGTGGAAGATACTGAGAGGAAATGGAATCCTGAAGACAGTAAAAGAGGGGGGTTGATTATTAACATGTAATTAACCATTAAATTACCTTATAGTGCAAGATTAATGATAATTATAATAAGATTATGATTACGTCCAATTGTATTAACTAAATTACCTCATCGTGCTCATGTTCGTAAACGCTGAATTACATTTGTTAAAATAAATTGAGTTCCACTGGTTAGAATATATTCACTCTATTGGAGTTAATGCAACTGTTTCTTTCTTTATTTTCATAACTTTATAGTTCTCTACCTTGTAAAGGTGATTTATTGATAATCCCTGAAAACTATTACATAACTTTCTCTTTAAAAATATGCAACATCTCACTACATCTCAAAGTCTATCCTCCATCCAATTTTCCCCGACCATGCTTAACATTAATTGAGCAATTCCTTGCGGTTTGGTCCATGGTAAACACGTTTACAAGCGAGGACCTATGGAGAAAACGGGTACTGGTAAGCCAGCAAAACTATGAACTAGTAAAGACATAACAGTATAGAAAAATATGGCTAGAGTATGCCTTATTCCTTTCCTGAACAGGATGAATTTAATCCGTTAATTTCAGAAAACAACAGTCAAATTTTTAAGAGCACCAACAAGAGTGTATTTCTTACGCCAATTACAAATAAGCTGCCCTCTTATATAGGGCACCCAATTCCTTTTCCCAATTAATGTTAATTCATGCAAGACTGTGAAAATTGTGCTATGGCGTTATTCACAGCCATAAATTTTCTTCGTCCTTTCAGAATAGGTGCTTCGATTGCAATCGCAGTAGCACCCCTGGCACAAGAGACGCGGCGTGAGCGGTGACTTTTCCTTTGGATGTCATGCCAAGATTTTTAAACCTACTAAAGTGAGAGTTAAGCAGTTGGTGGAATGCAAATATTGCCATAGAGCACTTGGAGGATGAGAATCACCCACTTACGTGCTTACCAAACGAAAGCGTCTCTCCTGGACCGAGTGGGTGGGGGAGGGGGAAATAAAAAGCCAAATGAAAGGGTTCCTGGTTTGCTCGTGAGGAAGGCCATGATCTTCCTAAATGAGTCATTCTCGGTAAATAGAAATCGCCCGCGCGGCCAGAATGAAGATGGCGACATTCCGATCGTTGAACTGACGTCGAAGGCTTTCCGACATGGGGATGCGTCTTGGCAGGTTCCCGTCAGAAAAAAAACAATCAGAGAAAGTAATGTCAACTGACGAGTACGCAGACGAAGATTTTTTTGCTTAACAGGAAGGAACGCCATTTAAGATTTTCTTTCTCTCAGGCAACCACATGGAGACCACTGCATACCAGCATGATTTACTCCCCAGTGATTTAGACTTTTTGGAACTCGCTAGATTATTTGAAGCCAAAACCTGGCCTCTGAAAGTTCTATATTTTATTTAGCGAGTTTCTCTTTGAGTAAGACAGAACAAAACTCAGGCATTGTGATCGTGAAAAATTAAGCTATTGAAATAAAAATATTAATATTTCATTTTACCCCTGAATGTCAAGTCACAAATCGTCTCTTAAGAATGCATCTAGGTTTCGCCGGGTATTATTTAAACTCGTGTACAATCAAAATGCTGTTTTTCCTGTTAGTTACATGGATTCATGAATTCATTCCATGAAATTATCTCATGATGAAGGACGATGAGGCCTTACTGTCGGGTTATTGGTGTGACAGTTATTGGTGTGCTTAATAATGATTTTGAGATTAAGATTTTCGTGAGGAAAACTTAAGTTTTGTAAAATGCTAGTGCGGGCGTATATTTCTCTGACTCATGCGACTGGTCTAATCTGACGGTCAAGCATGGAGTACTAATCACTGCTTCCGAGTGAGAAGTAAAATTTAGTACATTTTTCGGCAGTGCTAAGATTATATGCATTTACGTAAAATACCGAGAATTTAATTTATCTTGTATTAAGGTTCAAAAATACAGGTACTTACTTCAATGTACAACAATATAGCCCCGAGAGGCATCCAACCATAACAGTTCAGGAAAGATAAACTACGCCAAAGTTATATTGCGTTGCATTGTCTTCATCCTGAACTTTAAAATCTTGGCTACATACATCTACGAACCTTTGAAGATCCCTTTAAAATTCGCATTTAAATTAAAATGCTTGGTAAGAATCGTCTATAGAATGGCATTAGCTGTGGTTTTCAGTCGCTCTAACAGACGAGAACAATTAAGAGAGTCAAAAAAAATACCACCATGAGCACACTTCTCGATGACTGAGACTCCACGAAGGTGCCGTCACCAAAGGAACGACAATATTTGTGACTCAAAGCAAGGAAAGATTTAGCCCACCAGCTAATAATTAATTAACCATAGAATGAAAACAATCGGAACGGTGTAGAATGTCAAAAGAACGAAAATTATACTAGAGATGAATAGATAGTAGTAAGTGCTAAACTGGTGTTGTGGGTGATAACTAACTTTCCGTGGTACATAATTGATATGAGCACAGCATGCCATTTGAGCTACAACATTTTATATTCCTTCAATAATGTCATTCTAAGAAAATGTGACGAAAGATATGTGACCAAAAATAGGATCAAAATATAGCGAGGATTAACATTGATGAAGACTCACAGATACAAATATACTTTGTCGTAAAATCTCATATCCAATGTGGAAAATCTCAGATTTTGCGTCGCCGAGCTGGATTCCACTCCACCGATATCCCTTTCTCTTTCTCTTTCGTCAATAGCTAGCTCCGATAACCTACGCCTACTCACTAAAGGTGTGTTGAAGTCTATTTTCTTTTAATTAATATTTCCGTCTACCCAAAGGTCGGTTCGATAGACGGGAGGGAGTGAATGATCTCACCCAAAGCCTCCGGCGCGTGAAATAACGCATTCGGGGCTGAGGGGCCAGTTTGTCCTTCACTCCGTCTCTGCCGCAGGGAAAGGCATGGCAGAGAGAAATGACATCCCACACATGGACGATTTATGTATTGAGCAAATGAAGTGACTTGCTGAGTGAATAAAACATTATGTACCCTGATTTTCGTAGCCTACCGGGGAAGTTAGGTTTTGATGAACTCAGCAACTAACCACTTCTACTCTTCTAAGCCTTGCCTAGAATGGCACCAAATTTCACAACACCCACCTCTAAAGCAAACCATTTTTAATTCCCCATACTTTTTACAATCATTTGTCTCATCCAACATACATAATTATTTCTCCTAATTTCTCACTCACCCAGCATTCTTCCGCCTTCTTAGTCATTCTTCACCTTTCATAGTCATCAACAGTCTGTTGCCATGCAAAATACCCTGGATCCACATTTCCTGACTATTTTCAATTTCTCCCAACGATCTCTTACTATTCGTAACACTTTTCACCTGTTTTATTTTCTGTTCATTTTATTCTTTCCATTCTCCACCACACCCCAATTTCGAAACCCTTCAATTTAAGCCAATCATCTTGCCTCAGCGACCAAGTTCGTAGCTTTACAACATTACGCTCCATATCCAAATGTTTGCTAGTATTTTCATTATGCCTTTCCTCAATACCCCTTTCATCAAATCTTTCCTCTTTCATAAAATTTACCGCATGTAATTTCTATTTAACTTCCTTCCTCTTTTACCCAATTCTATGTAGCAGACTTCCTATATAAGTGAAGAATTCTACCTGCCCTAGTTCATTTCCCCCAAGTCTAATAAACTTAGCCTTCCTTTTCTTGAGAAATTCACTACCTTCATTTTCTTATCATTAATTCTATTTCGATAATATCAAAAACACATATACTATCAAGTTCATGGGGGTAGTATAAATGGAAAAGTTAGATTTTTGATCAACTCATCAAAACTAATGCGACGTAATTTTCTGTGGAGCATAGCCGTTTTAGGCACCACTGAAAACTGTAATAAATAACATTCCGTCTTCGCATTAAATCAAACCATTCTTCCTCTGAGCGGAAAATTTTTCATATCTCTCGTTCTGAATCCTTTATTTACGTTAAAAATACCTATTGTATTCTTCGTCCCCTCTTCCTCATTGATCCAACATTCTCATCTCCCTCTCGGCTTTTTTCATCTTATTACCTCTCAAAACCCCTTTGGGTAAAAATTTTCCTGTCCCCTTCAAATTGCTCTCACAACCTACTTTCTTCCCGTAATTTTCCAGCCTTAATTCAATATTATTTCAAGCCGTATTTATGTCTTACGTTATGGATTATTTGAAAATACAGACAAAATATTATCTCGTGTATATTTATAAATACATATATATATATATATATACACACGTATGGGTCGCGGTGGTCTAGTGGGAAGAGCGTTGAACTACTGACTGGAGGGTCCCGGGTTCGATTCCCGGGCAAGGCACTTAGGGCACCTGCAGCTCCACCCAAGCTAGTTGATTTTTCGGGTACCAGGTCTTCCTGGGAAACCACAACCGGCACAGGGAAAGGAACTGGCCCCCCTACCCTGATGTTTGAATATTCACACGCCGTCGGGCTTGGTACATGGGTGAGCTCTACCATCACCTACTAAACCGACCTTCGGGTTGATTACTGTGTTTATGGTTTTATATAAACACGAGGATAGTCTGAATAGTTTCTGACCTCAGAAAATTTCAGGAAAAATTTCGTGTTTCTTTGTTAGGTCGGAAACTTTTTAGACCACCCTTATATTATATATTGGTTAATGAGAAACGTTATACCCAGGGTTAGTAGATGAACTTTATCCCCTCCCTCAACCTTCGAAAAGTTCTCATCTCCCCTGAAGAATGCTTGCAGCTCCTAGCTATTAAGTTATGACATTAGAGTGGTTTTTATTTACCATCACGTTGTGGAATAGTAATCGCTCGTTAATTTTCATTCAATTGGTGAGATCTTTCATTTTCCCATGTTGATCAGATACCAGGATCATACCAGGGTGTTCATTTGGATTGGGTCTTTGCCCATTTTTTTTATGGAGTAAGCCTGAATTTTGAAACCAAGACCCCCTCATTTGGAAGCTGAGTATTCACCCACCAAGGTTAGTTGTGGTCGGCAATCGGCTGCATGTGCCCTCATTGCTCTGACCTTGGGAGCGAATAACACACGACCTGACTCCTCGGACACGTGCCATTGAATTGAAATCCTTCAACCTACACTGGCTTTTATTTCTCTCCCAACTTCTCATCCCCTTTTTCTCTCCATGACGCAGTTTCCACAAGAACACTCCTGGGAGTGCTAACCTGCCAACCACAGGGCTTTCTCGTGACCTTCGTCTTGAAGGAGTAAACTAATTGTTCACGAAGAAATGCGGCAACAATGGAAACTATTTCACCTGATTCCTGTAATAACTAATTACAGTCTACCAGCTTAGATAGATATTGGTACTGCTAACTTAATAGCCTTACCTAAATAGACACTAACATCGCAACACCAAGAACCACAAAAAATATTGGAACACCGCATACTTTATGACTCCCATCAATCCTTAATGACTCCCATCAAACAGCCTTATTTCTAATCCTTTCCTAATCTAATCCTGTCTTTAATCACAAATCTCTACAGGGAGTAATGCATGATTTTATAACATTCAGGTGGTGTATTATTTGTACCACCCACATTTTGCTATATTTTTTCCATTGTTTACAATTTTCCATCATCCCAAAACGTATGTGCTAACCATAAAAATACTTATACGAGCTCCTAAGAACATGAACATCTACTATTTTTATTTTTGGAAGTCTATCGTCTAAGATAGATTTTGGATGGACACAGACCCATAATCGCTACGTGCATATCCAAACTCCATCAATAAATATACAATCTAATACCCACTCTGCGTAAAAATGTTCTTCAATTCCGAATAATTGCAACCTCTCTTCATTTTTTTTCGACATGCATACCCTATTCCTACCCCTTCCTCACTTGTCTAACATCCTCCCCTCTATCACAGTATTCAACATGCCATTACCACTCTATCCACCCTACATTCACCTTTAATGACTCCTTTGGATTTCTCCCACCAATCTCCTCTCCTCCCCGATCATGCCTAGTACCTCTTCGTCAGTTTTCCTTTCCCACCATTTCATATATTCCATCCTTCTCCATACATCTCATAATCTGCAAATTTACGCTTATCCTCTTGTCTCTACGGCCAAGTTTCTGAGCCGCTCTAACTTTATTCCAAATATTTTTTCTATAATCTGTTGCACGCTTGTTTCGGGTCCTTGCTTTATTAATTTGCGAAATGCAAATTTTACTCATAAACTACATCCATACTGTTATTTGAATATACCAGAAGCGCGTCAGATACGAGTGTATAAGGGCGAAAATATTACAAATTTACGAGAAAAAATGTGTTGTCGTTCCTTCCTCGTATTTAAGCGCATTCCGGATTTGAATTAGACCAGGATTTAATTGAATACGAGTATGGTCAAATCCATGCAGGATTTATCTGTATGGTACATTAGATGGCCCTATAAACCGGGTGCATCCCTTGACGTTATTATATGGAAAAACCAACGCCGATCTCTAACACCTCCCCCGCCTTACTACGTCGGCTTCAAGGACGAAGGAATTGCTTTGATCACAATCCTATACCCACACACGCCTGTCCATTGCATACCATTGCTAATATTGACCTTGTACAAAGATACATCTTGCGAGTTATGTACGGCGCGGAAACGTGGTCACTGAAGCAGGTTAATAGACGTAGATTGGATGCTTTTGAAATGTAGGTGTGGGGTGAAGTGGACAGAAAGGAAAACAAATGAGGAACTGCTGGGTGTGGTAAGGGAGAAGATTGCTGGGATAAATCTTAAGGAGGCAGGAAAAATGGATGAAAAGCGTACTGAACTGTAGTGGGATGTTGAAGACTGCGATAGAGGGGAGAATGTTAGGCAAACGAGGAAAGAGCAGGATTAGGATAGGGATGTTGAATTAAGGGAGGAAGGAAGGAAGTATACGGAGATGAAGAGAGACTTTGCTGTAGAGTAGGATGTGTATTTGGTAGTTGTGTTCATCCAAAACGTACCTTAACCGGTTACCTAATCAAAGATTACCTAATCAAAAATCGTCCATATAGTCCCTGAGGACACACCGGAAAAAATTCGCAGTTTCCAAAAACTTAAGGTAAATGAAATGTTACGAATCGAATTCAATATCATCCAATTAAATCGCAATATCAATGCATCGAAGCTTTTCGATTTATATACCTTTGATAATTTTAAAATCGAATATCCTACGGGCTACGGCCAATACCTTAGGGCCGCCAGACTGTAAGGGGGAGGAGGATGGGGCCTGATGCTTCTTTGTTTTTGCCGGTCTTATCAAAATTAAGAGCAGTTTCTCCTTTGAATTAGCGCCACAGGGTTTTCAGCCCCGGGGAAATAATGTGCACTTTCGACAGTCCGGCCGTACATGAGAGAAGCATTAGATCACGCGAGGGGCGCTTTCGACACGGGCGTAAGTGAGTGCCTCCTCACTCGACCGAAGAGGAGATGACGATGATGAACTCGGCACGCGGAGCGGGTTCGACGCGCACACGCCCACCTCCTGCACGAGGAACGCGATGTCGACGGAGCGGCACGCCGGCGGGTCCCGCGGCGCTTCCCAAGGGTCTGTCTGTCTGACATTTTCGTAATCGCGGTCGACGAGAGAGAGGGCCTGCCCATCAACCCGTGGGCATATTCTCTCCACCTAGGGATCGGCGCCAATCGGCGGCTCGTATTTCGAATTCCGTCCCTTTCACCATTCGTTCAGCCTTGGAGCAGTCGGGTTGCAAATCACAGGTAATTACGTTTTGATAAGCCTGCGACCACCTCCCGCCATTTCGATCCGAGGGGCTTAGGTATGGATCGCGTGAATGTTGGTACGCGGAAGACGAGAACACCTCTGGGTGGAATGGGATGGTTGGGGGGAGGGGAGAGGTGTTAAGGTGGGGTTTTCAAATGCGCAGGGAACATAACAGGGTTTCATATGAATTTCTATAAGTGTTTCATGAGCTTATTCGACAAGAAATATCAAACGCATAATTAATATAGATTGGATCCCCCGGGCATTTGATTTAAAGTATAGTTTTCTTGTCTTAGTCAGTCAAGGCATTCTTCCTGTTTAAAGATAAGTTTCGGACAGTTCCTAATGACCACTAACGTCTAATCTTTGCGAGAACTTCCTCTTTCTTTCCCTGCATTACTCCTTTCTTCATTTCTTCTTAACTACTCAGGGATCGTAAAGGAGTGGTGGGTAGCGTAATGGCTACCCCCCGAGAGGACCCGGGTTCGAATCTCAGAGGTGGCGGATATTTTTGGGTGGTATCCCGATCCCCACCTGAGGTACTGTGTGGAGAGCATTTTGAGTGAGATAAACGCTGCCCGTCGGATGGGACGTTAAACTACGGGCCCCTTGGTACCTTTCGTTAAGAGTAGACTAATGCCGACGCCGGGTTTCCCTGCACCCTACCTCCTTTCCCATCCATCCCTAATGGCGTAAATGAACTCAGCTGTCGGTCGCCTCCCCTCAAGCCTCTTCGTAACAACTGTCTGCCGTCAATACTGTTGAGAAAGCCTCTTCCCCCCTCTATCCCGCTTACGCAACGTTCTCCCTCCTTATCTCTACCTTCAACATACCACTCAACATCTTCGCCTTTTTTCGCATTTCTCCCAGTCTCTTCCTCTCAGTCTCGCCCACCCTATTTAAAAGGTGTTTGTCTTCTCCTCTCCTCAGCTTATTTTCTCCATTCTCCGCCACACCCACATCACAAAAGCCTCTACGCTCATCTCTTGGCAGGTCTCACATCCATTAAGCACTACAGTCCATATTGAAGTCTTGGATAATCTTTTCTTCACATTTTTATTTAGTGCATCCGTCATCTATTCTCTTTTACTTGCAAATGTCCCTTGGACAAACTCCATTCTTCTCGAGTCTTAAGACCATCCTTTCTGGAAAAATTTCCAGAATATCGCAAATCATCACCGCTTGTCAAGAGCAACTTTCTCAATACAGTAATAAATTATATCCTATTCAGATGGATATCCCCCAAGTGTATTTAAAACTAGCAAGGTACCGTTGATAGTACTTGAGATTTTTTCTTAAGGTAGATTCCACAAGACAAACTGCTCAACCTTGACTTTTGAATCCCTAGCACATACGATTCCGGTTCACCTTCTTAGTAAATTAACGCCAGCGTATAGCTTCGAGTTTTTGAGCAAAGAAATCCGAAATGGGAATTAGAAATGAGCTATTAAGGCTGGTATTGCACCCACTTCAGTTGCTTTTCGACCTTATGTCTAAGATGTTTGAAAAAAATTACAAAAGTTGAATAATGTGCACTGAAATGCTGAAAAGTGACCGCAGCCTTGAGCTCAAGGAACTTGCACTGAGTTACTACAAATTGTCAGAGATGCATAAAAAATGGGTAATAGGAAGGAGTGTACACGTACAGACGATTCAGGAAAAGGGCACAAAAGAAAGATAGGAGTATGTCCTGGATGAAGTATATTTTTAAGCGAAAGTGTCCTGAAGGACGAAAAAATACGACGCCACTCATTTCTACCAAAAACAAATGGTCAAAAGCGGTCAAGGAAAGAGACAAAGTGATAAATATTTTCGGAGAAAACGATAAGTCAATAACACAGCAAAGCGTGTCCGTTTTCTGCGGTTGAAATTTCGTGCCGATGAAAATTTGTTAATGCAATCCGCCCTTAGAACCTGAAGATGCTGACTGCAGCGATAGCGAACACATCGTCCAGCCGAATGGATTAACGTGAGAGTAAGTCGAAGTCCTTTCTTGTCATTTTTTAACTCACTTGAGGAGTTGCGATAAATGTCGAGAATTTTTCTAAATAATATTATCTGACGATTAAAATGAATATCGACCGAATATAATAAAGAAAAATTAAATATAATTCACAATAGATATTTTTGTGCTTTCAACTAAGGTAAAAAACTGAAAATATTTTGCGCCGGAAAAATGTAGCAAGAATATCGTCGGTGTCATCTTACCTCACCGTTTCTACCATGTTCAAGAATGGATTTCTTGAGCTATACGATTATATGGTTGTTTTCTTTTATGGCACGAAAAATAATATGCTATTCGCGCCTGATTCAATTTACTCGAAAATGAAGAACAAATACTTCACGCCAAATTTTCTTTTAGCATTTACAAAAACCAAAACCTACGGTAAAGCAGCCCATAAATAAAGATATTTAATGAGAGAACATTTTAAAACAAACATCATCAGGGGAATTTCGTATAGGTGACATATTAGGTTCCCTTAAAACATTAGGGCTTTGTGTACGAGTAATGTGTCTATACTATATCTATTCCAAATACAGCTCTTGATGAAAGGAAAAGAAACATATCAAGAAGTCTTGATGGAATTGTTAACACTACTCACCTAAATAAACCAATTTTTATTTATTTCATAAGAAGAATAAATCTAGAGTCAAACTTGATGCTTAATCATATCTCATTTTTCATTAAAAAGGAGAAATGACAAAAAACTACGTAAAATTATCAGTAGTGTGTTATCACATTCGTAGAAATTTAATGTTAGATATCGTTTTGACATAATCGAGTAGTGCACCATGGAATACCCAACCCGATTTTGAAAAATAAGTCTCAAAAGTAAAGAAAATACATTAAAGACACTAATGTATGACATTATATATTTTTTGTTGAATAAGGCATCAAAACAAGTTGCTCGGTACAAGTTTTAAGTTCTCCAAAAAGCTGAAATTATGTGAAGGTACTTCAAATGTTTGAAGAGATGACCTTTTACATGGTGGATTTAATCCCCTTCAGTGTTTCTGCTGACGTTCTATTCATCCTTTACGAAAAGACGAAGAAAGGGGTGTTACCAACCGTTCCACTAAATACGATTGGTATTCTCGGAACTTAAGACACGCTCTCCGTGCATAATATGTATACATTAACGTCAGATGGACTCTTAAACGCTGTGCTCTTAATCCGTGCGACCAATTTGCACGACAGTTCGTGATTCCAGCTTCCGCGGGAAAGTAGATTGATTGTTTCTGTGGCGAGATCTGGGTCATGACGCCATTTCGGCAAGTGGGTGAGCGGATGCACTAGCATTACCGACATGCTGATACTAATGTGGTGCGTAATTTTGCTCTCAGCGCGTCAATGGACCACAAAATGTTATTTTTCAGATATTTGTGACCGCTGAATAATCGTTTTTGTAGTCTTCGTTCTGTCTCAAGTGCTCCATCAAAGAAAGTCAACTGTAACATCATCACCTCTGAGCATTTTCAATAAGGACTACATGAACTCTGATGAATGTACATGTGCATGCGAAGTCAAGGTAAACAACACAATGTAGTGACATCTACATCTTACCCCGCAATCTAACACAAGGAGGTGTGACGATTTTAATAACCGTCGGAAATTTCTCAAAATATTAGGAAAGTGAGAGGTTGATACTCTTTATCGTCTATGCTTATCCTATCGTCTATTCTTGGAGGTAGAGAGTTAGTGTTTTGTAAAATCTTGCTGTCTACAGAAGCTTAATTGAATCAATTATGTCAAAAGTAGATCATAAATTTTTGAAAACTAACGCCTTGTATAAAACATTACGATATGAAGCTAAATTTTTGTGTGAAAAAGAATGAGAAATTACTTTTTATCAACACTTCAAAAGTTCACTCTCTTGGGTCGTGAGAGTAAAGAATGGATACGCAGCGTAAAGTGAATTTAGACATGGCCCCCCATTATGCATTCAGATTTTGACACGACGGGATTCCTGGACTTTTGGGAAAGACTACTGTGATTCGACCTTTGATGTTTAGAAAGTAACACGGAAGTAGAGTCCAAAAACTGCGAAGTTATTTCATATAAGCGAATGAAAATTTAGGAGAGAAAACTTAGTTGCGTGTTCCACCCAATAGATGATTCAACCTTATGCATTTACGTGTACTACAGCCGTAATTTTGAGCGGAAATCCTGAGACTACTAAAGGTAATGGTTAATTAACTACTGTTTAAAACAAGATGATTTCATAAAACGTAACTACAACCAAGATTCTCTGTGTTTGTTCAAAATTAATATACCAATCAAAACCAAAATAATATCATAATCAAAACCAAAGTTATCAACACAACGGTCGGTCTGCTAGGTGGGGGTAGATCTCACTTATTGCTAACCACTATACGCCGTGTGACATTCGCACATCAGAGCATGGGGGGGCAGTTCCTTTCCCTACTCCGCCTGTGGTTTCCTTGGACAATCTGATGCCCACTGCATGGCCTGGGTGAAGCCGAGGTTGCTCAGAGGCCGGAATCCTGTCAGGTGGAACCCGGTCCTCCTGTACGTAGCCCAACGCTCCGGACTACCATTTCCCTAATGAACATAACAGTTTCAGGTTTAACTTTGTGGAAGTCCTTCATGATGAGGGTAAAAAAGAAACATTACACTTCCACATTAAAGATTTAACACTTCACGACCATGGTTTCGATGCTGCGCATCACCATCAGATGTTGATTTTTTACCCTCATCATTTCCCAAATGAGACACCATCTTTGATAAATTAAAAATATAATTGCACTCTTTGCATTTATGGATTATTTTATTCAACCTTCAAAGATATTGAATTAATTTCTTCACATGTATCGTATTTTGAACAATTATTATTATTTGTTATCACACCATTTAAGGTAGGTTTTTGATGGATACAGAATGAGCACCCCTACATAACCTCGCCTAACAAGATACAAAATAAATCTCCTCACTAAAATATACCTTGAACTATTACCCGTTATTAACTAATAAAAAGTGACAACCAATTTGCGTCCAGAATGGGAAAACAATCCAATAATCGATTTTCTGCCAAGAATACACTGTTAAAAGTTTTGCGAGATTGATATTAGTAGGTAGGCAGTCATTGGAGATATTAACCTCACTCCCAATAGCCGTAATGGAGAGCAGGTCGATTTCTTCTTGGAAACAAAACTCGGGAGACTCAGGAGCGTAATCAAGGGAAGAGAAAGGCACGAGCTGGGCACGGTGGAAGAGTACCAGCCGCTCATTATACGGCCCCCGGTCGACGGATATCACGCGTCGACCATCGCATCCGCCCATCGTGGTTCTCCCGCATACCATCTTCCTCATCTTCGAAATCGGCACCGCGGAGGAGAAAGATCGAAACAAAGCAGATGGGAGCGAGATTCGCTTTCCAATTGATCATCCCGTGGCTGCTCCACTTTCTCCATTCCCTCTCCCGATGAACGCCAATAAATTAAAACGAATTTAATGCCGCATCGGATCGAGGCCGAGCCCGATGCTCGAGTTATTCCACGGCGAAAAACAAGGGACCGGACCGGGTTTGTCTCCCCGAGGAGACTCTCCTTAGCCCCGTTTCTGTGCCCACGACCGGTTAATTCGCGCATCGAATCGCACTCGTCGGCGTAGAGGGATCGCAACTTTCAAGTGAAACACGTTTCGCCTGGCGAAGGCTGATAACTTGGGTGCACCCCTGCGTTTTTCCTACGTAATAATGCAACATTAATCTCCACCCTTTCATTTTTAAATGAGGCATTATTTTCTTCACTTCTCAACTGTGAATTAAATAGTAATTAAAAGGTTTCCCACCCCATTTTTGTTCAAATGAAAAAGTATAAGCTTTCGTTATATGAACTATAAACGTCAGCCGCTGCCGAAGGCATTGTATTTATTATGGCGATTTTACATAATTTTAGACATTCCGAAAATATTTGTACAACTTACCCTGCGTCAAATTAATTACTTACTATTTCTACTGCAGTACTACCGACTCCACCCTTCTTCGCAGTTTTCATAGTAATAACCGATACTTGTAAATCATTTCAAACATTATAGGTCTCACCCTTCAGTATTTGTCTCGCTATAATGATGGATCAGTTCTATGCGTTCTAAGACAGAACAGAAAAAAAACACTATGAATATTGGAACGTGATAAATGGTTGAAAGCGAAACGATTTTTATTCTGCGACTACGCCCATATGTTTCTTAACAACCGACGCGATCTACGGTATATTAATTATTTTTTTCAGAGACCTGCGCTTTCATATTCTAGATTAGATCTAAACTCTCACGCGCGAAGTCGGTGAATGCCTCTTGAAAATATCAGGAGCTCAAACTTTGCCTAGGCAGGGTTTTTCTAACGAATTCTTGAACTGATGATATTTTCCAGGCGCTCTAGTATACATACAATTTACTTTCTCTTTTGCATGACTCCATGCTTATATGTGTTTAATGGACGATTTTACAAGAAATGGAAGTTAGAAAAGCGAAGACGACGGTGCAGGTCAGTGTACACCCTCTACCGCTGCGGTCTTTTCCCAGACGTGATCTGATTTTAAGCAAACATAGTTTTCTGAGCCCCCTTAACATTTTTTTTTTATTTGGAACTACTCCTATAATTTATTTTATGGATAAACTGCACAGAAACTCCTATATGCATATTACTAAGGAGATTCTCAAAGATCCAAACATTTTACCATGGACCTGACGTCGTTCATTATTCTATTCCCTAATGAATATCGGTCAAGAGAATTCATTCCTGCGTTTCAACGGCTTTAAGTAAAACGAAGATATTCCTCTGGGATGAAGTAATGGTGATTCGCACTAAAATATAAATCTTTTAATTCATCCAATAGGCTTTCTTTCAGAAGTGACTGCCATTCCTTCGGTAATCTGAAACCTTGACCTTTACTTCAACTTAACTGTAAAAAATATTGATTTATTCCAAGGCCAGAGGAAGGGCTACTTCTTTTAGAGTTATCTGGCTACACATATAGTAAATTAATGAAATCAAAATCTATATGAGTCACCTTTCTTTCGGAGTTCTATTGTAAATTTGGCACAAAGTTAACGGAGTTTCACAAACTGACATAATCTCTTCAAAAATTTGCGGAAACTTGGGTTTAGGAAGCTTTAATCTCTCGTCAAGGAAGCAAAAGTTATATTTCCTTTTCCGTTATATGTGGATAAGGCGGTCTGTGGAACTCGTCTGCGGCAACAAACTTCCGTCATCAATAGACAAGTTTCTACGAGTAGCAGCGGTTTTTAGTTTTTGTAGTCTCTGGAAAGAGATGAAACGAGTGAATGAGTCAGACGATTCAGCAACTCATTCATTCACTTTGACATTACCAGACCGACTTGAGACATATTCCATTTTGTCTCAGTCAGACTACATTTGGAACGGAACTGGCCAAGGGTGTCTTCCTGCGGAGAAATAGGCTCCCACCACCCATTTGCTATATCCCTAGCATTGAGCATTCTCGCCGAACGATGAAGGTGATTCGCCTAACCGTCGAGCACGCAAGACTCATTCATCCATCCGATATTTCGGAGAAAATTTATTTTCGTGAAGCAAAAATGGCTTCAATTACTCGAGAAGAAAAAAGAAGGGAAACCTCTCCCATCCGGGGAGCCAAACAGGCCGTTGTTACTTGTGTTCTGAGGATGTGAGGGGGCGGAAGATCACGACTCCCTTCCTGGTTTCCTTTCCCGGCGATAGGCCACGCAACTTTCGTGCAATGCCCAAGGCGCTTTTTACGTATATTCCGTTCGGCCCTCTCGCCTGAGACACATCGTATGGACGCTCACATTGCGAGGGGTAATTCGGAGGTGGGAGCAATTAACGGAGAGGTCCCTCGCCAAAAAATATTTCGCTTTCGGACGAATGTTGTGCACTCTTGAGAACGATTGCGTGCGTTCAGGCCTAACTGTAACAGCCCCCTCAGTTCTCTTCCCGGCTATCCTGCCATCATACGATCCACTTCGCGTCCACCAACCTTGGTTCTCTTCGTCCCACCCTTCCTTCACAATTCCCCTTCACTTCCATAAACTGCGTGAGAGAATAGGTGGAGCGTCCTGGCATTTGAATTGATGTCACTTCCACGCGTTCCGACGCCATGGCGAGCCATTCGGTTTCGGGACTTCAAATGAGCATACGCCCAACGGAGGAGGAATTGATCACGGTTGCGAAAAAAACCGCATGAAATATCTGCAATGCTCGTAAGTATTTTCAGTATCAAGATTTAATTTGAAGAACTCATTCAACAACCTTTCGTTGATCCTGAATCGCCTCCCCAGTAATCAGAATTTATTATTATCTCTGCTTGGAATACGGAGCCTTCCATCTTCCCCGATCACCACACAAACACACACATATACATAACGGATTTATACATTAATTTATAATTTGGCAATATAGTGTTAGAAATTCACTACCGTTGACAAAATGTACACTTTTGTGGCAGGATATTTCCTATTAATTGCTGTCATCTTCGCAAATTTAACGCAAAAAAGGGTCAAAACAGATGATAATTGCCGATGAAAAAACGGAATATTGTTTTTGGCAGAATAGGGTAGTTTTTAGGAATAAGATATATTGGAATGAGATAATATCCTGGGATATCGTAGTAATGAAGAGATCATCTCCTGGAATCAGCAATTTTTTGAGATTGTAAACCTTAGACATGCCCCAATCCAGTCCAGTCTCCCTCATATTCCCCGCTCTGTGCACTCTTTACTCCAAGGAGCAGCGAATGGACATCATCATTCGGAATAATGACCATTGATGTGGAATATTGAATCTGCTCCCAAAAACTAGAGTCCACTTTTTATCGAAGCAATGATTGAACAATAAAAATAATAACAGCAACAACTATAAACTTATAAAATTGGCGGTACATGATATTGAAATGCTTGACTGAGTTTTCGTTGATGCACAAATAGGTTGCTGAAGAAAGAGGATTTCGAAAACTGTGGATAACGTGCGGCCTAAAGACAAAAGGATTGAATCGTTTGTTGTTCATGGCTGAATGATTCGAATGAAAATGCAAAGAAAGCTTGACCCAAACGGGCCTAAATTACTAAGCCTCCACTGGGAAGGCTAAACCTCTAATAAAAACGTGAGGGCCCAAACGAAAATGTTTCACTCTAATGACGAGGAAGGAATTTCCGTCGAAAAGAACCATAAACTCGTAGATAAATTTTCATTCGGCCTCCGACTTCAGTGTCGCAATTGTGTCATAGATTTTTAATCAGTTTCTGACTCCCCTTTGAGCATTTTTTTTGACACGTTCCCTAAAACGAAAAACCACAGTTATGGAACAATTGCGGGATGCCTGTTGAAATCTACTTCATGAAAAACTCTCATCACTGGGCAATACAGGATCATAAATGAGATTAAATTAATTACGTAAGAGTCTGCGATTCAAAAGGGCATAATTTTTTTGCAGACATAGAATTATGTGAATAACCGAAGTGATCCCGCAAGTTTTAATAATAGCAATCTCATGCAAAATGCTACATCGATTTCTGATACCGCCCGGTATCAATAGAAGTAATTTTTCCAAGTTGTCAGCTACCTCCTTATTTGAACTCATTAACATTTTCGCCTTTGATGATATCCCCGAAGTTATGTATCATTCACATCGAACAGGAAGGATTAATTTGCTTGTTTTCTCAACCTCCCTCCGCCTGCACTGAACTAAAACCTGATCGTTGGGATTGAAAACCTCAGTGGAGCAATTATCTCTATTAATTACTGTGGATTAAACTAGATTTTCATTGCGACGCAATTGTTATGAAGTACGACATAATTAAAATTTCTTCACTTTCATTTTGAAAATTGAAGAAATTTTAATTATGTCGTACTTCATAACAATTGCGTCGCAATGAAAATCTAGTTTAATCCACAGTAATTAATAGAGATAATTGCTCCACTGAGGTTTTCAATCCCAACGATCAGGTTTACATGAAATTATTGAGTAGTAGTGAACAGTTACTAATTAAGGCAAGTTTTTGATGAACACAAGCACTGCTATATTTATGAGCCTCGCCTAACATGACATGAACACCTAACTTCAGAATAAGCCTCTTTTCAATTACATAAAAACTTTTCACCTCCCTTCACTAGGTCTATCACACCTAATCTCTTCCTTTCTCCCCCTTGTTTACTTAACAGTACCTCCTCTGTCACAGTCTTTAACGTACTACTTCCCCTAAAAATTTATTTATTCTTTGAAATTATGCCAACAAATATCACTCTTCTTCCATCACGTTCATTAGTTCTTTTTTTATTTTATTTTATTTAAGATTCATATCATTTGTTTAAATGCGAGCCTACGAAAATATTCCTAAGCCAGGAAAATTCACGACGACGGAAAAATCAATCCATGCAAAGATATGTGACAAGAACTGTTGGACGGAAACGAAACATTATCTGCTGGATTTCCTGCGACGTTCTCCGTCAAATGTGGAACGGATCTCCCGAGCTGTGCATTCCCACGAATGGGCAACTTTCACACTGCACACTCAAGAATATCTCCATTTTCTAACGAAATTAATGTGTGAACCACGCCTTCAGTTCACTTGTCTGGGGTTCTTCATTTAATTAATCTTCTTCGTCTCTCACATGGCCTTCAGCGACGCGGTTCAAGATTCTGCTGGCAAAGACATTTATGTCTTTATCTGCCTCAAAATTCAAGGGGTGGTATTGAATATCCTACGATCTATGTGCACATCCTGCGATCCATCAATGAGATGGAAGCTCGATAGCAAATAACAAATTAATCTAAAGGTATTAAACATTAGAGGAAATTGTAAAAATGAGAAATATTATTTTTTTACTATCACCTCATACTGATCATTAATTCATCGATCAAAGTTTTAATCCATTCCATGGCAATTTTTTTAAAGATATATTACCTAATAATAATATAGCCCTTCAGGAGTTCATTAAAAATTAACGATATAACCCTTACGAATTACGACAACCATTAAACAAACCATTATTACGTTTCCCTGGCATTGAGGTAAGAAATCCTACCCGGAATGATTTTAAGAAAAGATATAGTAGCGTTCGGGGTTGCCAAGCTCAATATATAACGTGACAGACAAAGGAAGCCTCGATGGGCTAACCAATTGGAACAAATCTGAATGGTTCATCGGACAAAAGAAAGCGAGACGGATGGCGTAATATGTATTATGAGCGGTTATTCGGTCCCTGGGAGATGGGAGTATTCAAATGGAAGCGGCACACCAAAAAAAATGAATGACAAGAAAGACCAACGGTAAAGGGTGAGTCAGAGCAAGAATTTCGAAGCTCAACGTGGGTTGTTTACGTGAAAATTAGGCCTCCCGCTTCTCGTCCGCGCGGTTACAATGTCCTGAGGCAGTTCTGGCACACGTGTGAGTGGATGGTCCACCTGAAGGGTAGAACAAAAAATACTTCTCCTAATGGCCTCACGGCGGCTAGGTCAATTTCTTTTTCATTTTCACCGCGTACGGTGCATTGGAAGGATGCTCGAGTTCGAGGACGTGCGATATGCGACCGTTATTTTATGAAGTGCCACTGATTTCAAAGGAGTACTGTCACGCTCCAAGTAAAGTTTCAGCGGTCTGTCAATATAGAATACCGGAATTCCGATTAACAACTATCTAGCGGTATATTGAATTCTTAAGGGGAAAGGTAATGGGGCTGGATATTTTCTCTTCATTTATCGATCAGTCACGCTCTCTGATATAACTTTATTGAGCTTCCTTATATTCTTACCCACGAAAAATATAACGCGCGTAGTCATTTCCTCTGAGTTGTTTCATAATATACTTATATCATGCGAGAAATATAAACATAGCAGTAGATACAAATCGATGGACGCCCGCAGGATATCAAATTCTTTATCGTAGTCTATCATTTGCTCTTAGATTTCCTTGCAAATGATTTGCTCATTTTTTTCTCTTTAACAAAATTTTATCACCGCTTAAATGTTTACTTTATCATATTGTTTTAAGGTTTTGCAAGGAAACACACATGTAAGTATATGTTCATGCTGGCAATCAAGGCTATGATTATTCTTTGGTGTCCCATGGGCCTCAGCACAATGTTTGGTCACTCCGAGAAAAAATAAAGAAAGATTACAATGCTTGCGAAGATCCACCTTTTATCTAATATCATTCATGCTCTACAATGTAACTCTATTCTATGTTCCAAATATAGTTTTCCTTCAAATAATGTCATTTGAAAAGTACAGGGAAAATAATTTACTGCAGTGCATACCGCCAAAAAACAAAATCGAATCCCAATCCGCAGTTAATGTGTGTCATACAGAAATTGATTGCTCAAATGTTTTTCTTAACCTTCCCATTCAGAACCTGCCCTCAACACGTGATTTCAAATCTATATTGCAAAAGAATAAAAAAATCACATGAATTAGTAAGGAAATCGCAGTTTTGCAAAAGATAATCATCGCATTCTCTATATTATACTTAAGATCCTTCGGAACTCGTGACGGACTCAATGTCTCGGTCCCTGGAAGCCCAACCCATTAGGAGGAAATCGTTCCCTTCCAGAAATTTCGAAACGGAAGAGGAGGACGGTCGCCAAAACCGCATCCACAAAGACATTTGACGTCTTGCCATTTAACTGTTATTCTTTGGGCTGGCAACTGGAACGGGAGACCGTATCGTCGCACTAGGAAGGCTGGCACAAAAGCTGGACGAAGACGGGGAAATGAACGGTATTGCCGCAACAACGGAACCGCCGACACCTTTCTCTACCGTTCGCTCCCACGATGCAACCTGGATCGATACACCTAAAAATGTCACGTTTAAAGGGGTGGACGTCAATGAGTGCAAGAATTAGAGCCGCGTTTGGCGCACGCCCTTCCTGCGGGAGGAGGAGGGGGGGAGACATGAACGAGGGAATGCAATATTTTCTGCGTCCAACTGAATCCACAGCGTATTGGTCGAAACAAACAGGAAACTGAGATAAGAATTTAGAGGTGATTTTTACCGCTTTATGACTCTTGTATGTCCGAGAGAAGGAAAAACGATGTCGCCGTGCATTGGAGCTGTGTCACAAATTTTAAGCCGCCTTCAGGGATCGAACTTGTCAGGTGGAATAGATATTACGGTTATTTCCGCGCAATGCCATCACTAGCTGCCAATGAAATTATCTGAAAATAAAAGTTAAAATCGCATTTCGAAAGGTCAATCGTGAGTTAGACACATTTATGCTCTGTTATAATATTCGTATATTATAGCACTGATACTAACTATAATTCCTTCAATTTTTTCTTAAGTGCTAACTTCTTAGATTTATTCCATTAAGAAATAAAGTCAACATTAGGATTTAAGTAAACATCCCAAGCATTGTTTATGTCAATAAAAATGCTTCGTATGTGTAATCTAAGGCAGAGAAAAATATTTACTGCGAGTGCAACAGAAATTTGAACGTCTCGTTCAGGCGCAGCTAGAATTTTATAATGGTTCCCAGCCAAAGTAGAATACAATATCAATGCAATTCAATGATGTAAGTACTACGAGTCATGTGTAATTTATTTATCGTGGTAAAAAAAACATATTTCTCCTTTGGCGTAAATGGCACTCCTACCCTGGGGTTTTACTAACAACATAAAATACATTGAAACGTTAACGTGATTGCTTAGCTTTAAAAGTGGCTCTAAATGGGAGAAAAAATAATGGATAATTCAAGTGAAAAACTAGTGCGACGATATGTAAGTAAGACTTTGCATCCCACAGAAAAGATAACTGTTATACGAGTTATTTCTCTCGGGAATCAAGACGTTAAAGTGTAGCAGCATAATGGAAGAATAAATATATTTTCTATGAAACGCAAAGCCTGTATATTGTGTTAATTGTTACAATCAGAAATGGAACTCCACAAAGTATCGGTATAAATTATACAAGAGATATTCCAAGAACTGTGGGAGATGCCACGGAGCCATTTAGGAGTGTAAAAGGACGCCTAGATGAGCTCAACTGGCTAAAGCACTCGGCCAAACATCTAGGGATCCTGGTTCGAATCCCGGTCAAGGCGAATGATTTTTACTCTCTGAAATTGCTGCCTTGTAATAGAGAAAATAGCTTATATGTCATGAAAAACTATCGATTATTGACCTTAAAACTTCAATGATTAGCGACGACTATTAGACAAATAAGCATCTCAAGAGTATTTCTTAATAAAAAATGGATACACTAAAACAGAGACTGTTCTCAATCCATTAATAGTAGATAAATGAAATTATAAATTTTAAAAGAAATTCATGTGCAATGTTAAATCGATCTTGAATTTTAAATTATCGTGAAACGAAAAATGAGCACTCTTACCTGTATTTCTTATAAAATGCGAATGGTTTTTACACTCTGAAATTAATGCGTTGAAAAACATGTTAAGCAAGGAACCTACATTTCCTATGTATTTTCCTGAATGCCTGAAATTTAGTTCAATTAAATTCAAATAAAACGTGTTTTTCCCAAATTCACCCAATGGTTCAAAGGCCAGACGCCAGCTGAATTATGGGCAGGTAGAGAGGCAGACAGCCGTCAATGCCGTGCCGTTCTCAAAACACGATAGGTCCGGAAATAAGGTTAGTAGGGACTATTATGGCTTTTTCCAATCCGGAGCGCGTCAATCAATGGGAAGCTCTGAAGTTACATTTTCCTACCATCGGTCAGTTTGGAGCCGTGTACCAGAACTTGATCGTAGTAGAAGAAACTTTAGGTGTCTTTATATTATTAGGTGCCAACTTGGTACGAGTATCGCTGATCTTAAGGTCTCTCTGCGACGGTGGAGTACGCAGCAGCTTCTGATATTCCCATGGTAACTGACACTTCTCCTCTGGTGGACACAAAAATCTGACATAGATGTTAATGCGTTAAAAAACGGTAGCAATTTGAACAGTAATTGTCATCAATATGTATAGATAAAGTTGAAATTTTTTTACCCTCAGTCAGTAGAAATTACGGTTATAGAACAAAATTAACTCTTTGCATACTATATTTCCAATTAACACCTGCAATTTCACGGTCCGGTTCCGACATAGCATTGTCATCTTCAAGTGAATGTGTTCGGGTGTGAGACAATTTTATGTTTAGACGGACTGTAAAACAAGCTTTCATTAGTGCAATAAGAGTAATACAAATTTAACTTAACACAATAATATAATAAATAGGTAGCCCATCGATGTTAGGTTTTAAATCTCTCAACTTTACAGCAAATAGAACGAAACTCCCTCAGTCCATATAAGCTTTTGCTAGTACACTCTAATATTCCATACCTACTTTCATGTTTCATATCACCCATAAGCCAATAGACTTCCTTCATCTTCCCCGCTTACCAGACGTGTTGTACTCTCATAGATTACGACTTCCAACATCGTATTATCCCCTCCCCCAATTTTTCTGCCTCCGAGTTTCACCCGGAAACTTCCTTCTTCTAAAAAAAAAAATTAAGACTTAGCCCTTAGTCTCCCTCTCCCTTCAACCTAATTCTCCCAATCTTCTCCATAGTCACAGCCCAAAAGTCTCCAGTCTACAATGTAATAATTCAGCATTTAAATTCTCTTTACATAAATCAATAGTTGACACATATGATTGGATATTAACTGGCCCGACGAAATGAATAATATCTTACTTTTAGATTATGGGATTGATTATTAGCATATAACTCTTTTGTTGGGTAGTCTTATATCATACTATATTTTCGGACCTCCTCCTTGTCTCACCAAAGGTTGCGAATTTCAAACTGCTTCTAAAATTAGTCGCGAACTAAAAAGGAAAAACTTAAGTGATCTCAAGACATAACTCGACGATAATGTACACTTAAAAAGATTATTTTATTCCATGAAAAAGTAAATTATGCGTCGTGAGAGGACTCTTTCATAAAAAGGTAGCAACGCCCTCCGACTCCTCAGAAATCCCTCATATGAACTCTTTATTTAAAGCTGGATCGAGTGTCTGTGTTTTCTATTGTCATGATTTTTTTCTTCATACAGGGCGACGATAGCGAGTCAGCCATCAGGGATGGACAATAAATTGAGGGTTCATGATTACTACAAATAAAAATTATATTTTAACTCCATAGCTGTTACAGATAGATAAGTTTATTAGAAACAATAAAGGCCAGAGGAATTCAATTTTAAACTCATATAACGTGCCATAAAATTTACCGAAACGTCTACGTAACAGTTAGGGAGACAAACTAGTCACGCTGTCACTCCATGGTGGGGATCCATGTGTACCCAACGAAGAGAAAGACGGCTCGAAGAGAGCAAATATGTTGCGTCATTCTATTCAGGAGAAAGGGGTCCGGCAAGGTACAGAAATGAGGAAAGTATGGGGTTTTGAGAAAGTGTAGAGTCGCACTGAAAGTGTGGAAAATTTGTACGATAAACGTGAACGATTCTGAAAATATAAGTTAATTTCGCATTCTCGCACTTGAAAGAGCCTTTACTCACGTGTTTTTGTGGCAAATATGGCTTTAAAATTTTGGAATATTATAGGGAGAACATACAGAAGAAGAATTTACAATTTACTAAAGAGATTTAGAAAGCAGTGAAACAAAGAAGGGGTAGGGTCACCAGACAGCACTAAGGTTCTTTGTACTCCAATCAGGTATGTCAGAAAAATGTATACAAACGCTTGACGTCAAAGATCACTTTATCAATATTTTTAACGGAAATTGAATCGAAATACTGGACATTTTTATGTAAAAGAATCAACTGTAGGTGGTCGTTAGGTAAATCGGAACGAGAATTAGATAGCAAGATAATAGCAAGACGAGTACTACAAGGTAAACGAAATGTACGGTATACTATTATTATAAGGTAATCTACCGGTTAAGGTACGTTTTTGGTTGGACAAAACTGTCAAATAAATATTTTGTAACTCAAAACAAAACCCAATCCAGCAACCTACTCTACATCAGGTCCCTCTTCATCTCTGTGTACTTCCTTCCTCCCTTCATCCCGTCCAACATCCCTATCCTGTTCCTGCCCTTTCCTCGTTTGCCTAACATTCTCCCCTCTGTTACCTTCTTCAACATCCCACTTCCGATCAATACGCCTTTCATCCATTTTTCCTGCCCCCATAGGATTTCTCCCAACAAACCCCTCTCCTCGCCCACCATCCATAGTACTTCCTCACGGTATACTATATAGACACGTAAATTGACTGCGAAGGATAAGTACGACTATGGTCACAGTCAGGACGGTGGAACGAAACACAATTACTACTGAGTGACCGTCACCTATCAAACAGACATTCGGATTGATAATTGTTTATTGTGTATGTATAATTTTATACGTAATCTCCCGGTTAGGTTGGTTATGGATGGACACAACTACCAATTAAATATCTTATCTCTCCTAATAAAACTTAACTCGACATTCTACTCTACAAGAAGCCCCTCTTATATCCGTATATGTACTTCCTTCCTCCCTTCATTCCCTCCTACACCCCAACCTATTCTGGCCCCTTCCTCGTTTGCCAGACATTCTTCCCTCTATAAGACTACGATATGTATGTACATGTAGGTGTAAATATGTATACACACATTCCATATAAATAAACATATATTTATTTATTATTCATAGTGTAAGCATAAGTAGTGGCATAGACGTTCAATAATCCCTTCTCTAATGCCCCATTTTTCGCATCATTGCACCCCTGGACTACATCTACGATAGATGACGTTACGTTCGTAACACAAACCCGGATGATCCTTTAAGATCATTCCAATGCTCGTAAAAAAAAAGGTGTGACGCCATTTATCCCCAAAGTGTTCCTGATCTGGGGAGAGTGGGTGGACTCGTCCGAAAACTAGGTCATCCTTCGCATCCACGCGATGATTCCAAGCGGTTCGGGAACGCCTTGATGAACTGCTCCGAGGCTTCGCGATGCTTTTTTTAAGCGGATGACGGTGAAAAATAAAAGGGTGAAGGAAATGAGATTTCCGCTGTAAAAGGCTCGTTTTCACCTCCCCAAAGTAGGTAGACTATTGATTATTTTAACGAAAAGCTGGAAGAGAACAACTAAATACACAAGTACCCTTTCCACCATAACGTTTAAGGATAATCGCAGTGAAAAAGAGGGTCATTACAGGTTAAGCTAAGATTCTCACACTGCGATCACCAACTGACAATTACTCTAATTGGAATGCGGAAGAGATTTAATTTATGAAAGTAGTCGAGAGGTCTTAATGAGGAGAACGGATTGATACGATGGCACTATCTTCCCTCTCCGAGGATCAGACTTTGATTCCCTCCGACTACGGATTATCCAATGATACCTCTGGTTAGCTATTGAGCGGAGAGCACGTCAAGTTCAGTGTCCCGTCCTTCATATATGACGCCAACCTGGTATCGCGTAGACAATATATACTTCCGGCGCAGGATTCCTTTGAATTACTTCCCATCTTCTTTTTCGGTCACAAGTTTATCATACCATAAACCATAAACACAGTAATCAACCCGAAGGTCGGTTTAGTAGGTGATGGTAGAGCTCACCCATGTACTAGGCCCGACGGCGTGTGAATATTCACACATCAGGGTAGGGGGGCCAGTTCCTTTCCCTGTGCCGGTTATGGTTTCCCAGGAAGACCTGGTACCCGAAAAATCAACTAGCTTGGGTGGAGCTGCAGGTGCCCAAAGTGCCTTGCCCGGGAATCGAACCCGGGACCCTCCGGTCAGTAGTCCAACGCTCTTTTAGGTTACTAAGTAAAAAAAAGTAGAAAAGTTAGGTAACTACGTATCTTGTATAACGGAGGTCACTTTCTGGACAGACCATTTGGCGGGAATTTCAATTGTGTTGTTCATTTTGACTCGCTATTGTAAACAAATGAGAAGGGGTGAGACCTTCCAAACACTACAGTTCGAGGCGTACTGACCTACTGTGTTCGTCAATACAGTGATCATTCGGCTCTCTCCTCTAGTTCTCACGCTACACGAAAACGGAGGTTACTCTCTGGATTACCCTCGTAGTTATTAATTATGTAGTTATATATGATACAGTTATGAAGTTATACATGTATATTAAATGAAATAATCATTACGGTATGTTATTTGTGGACGCTATTAAGACCAAGAACCATAAATTATATTTTTTTAATTATTTCTTCTTCATAATTTTGTTTCTCGACCTCTGGCCAACGGGAAGTCTGAGAACTTTGACCTCAAGAGTTCTCAAATACGTATACAAATTTTCGGAGCTTCTGTCTAGGGGCATAACTGTAGTGTTTGCCTATTAAGCACAGCCAAATCCAAAACAGCACGTTCCAAGTACAAAATATCCTGAACGCGATTCCGTATTTCTCAGAAATGCGATCTCCAAGCTCGCACCATTAGAGAGATCATTCCACTGACGTAATCACTGAATTTGCGGTGCATGGAGTGGTATTACTAGAGATTCAAATCTTTCAGTTTCATACGGTAGTCCGAGAATTGCTTGTGTCCGTCGCCTATTACACAACACGTACACACATGTAGCAATCAACCTGAAGGTCGGCTTGGTGTGAGGTCAGAGGCCACCTCGCACTACGGCTTAAGGAGGGTGAAATCCACACATTCATGGTAATGTGCCAGTTCCTTTCCCTACGCCACCTGTGGTTTATCTGTGGGTGCCCAGAGACATTGTATGGATTTCACCATTTAGTAGGTGAATTTTCTTCCCACTAGAAAGCATGTCCTACATTAATTATTAATCAATTAATAAAATCAACGTTATACTATATTCTTACTGTTAGGGATGAGGTAGAATTCGGTGGCAGAAATTTAGGCTATTGAGCGGATTGCTCAGGTTAAAATCCTTGTGATGCTTCTGGTCGCCCTCAGCTTTACCCAGCTGTGTGATTTCTCCGATATGAAAACTTGGGAAATAGAAAACGGCATAGAGAAAGGAACTGGCTCAACTATCTTGCTAACGTCCGAATTTCACATGCTGTTGTGCTTAGTAAGCTGTGACCTATGCCCTCGCATATCAAAACAAACGTAAGGTTTCTCTACTCTTATGCTTTGACTGTGTCGATTCTTGATATGAAGAGGTCTGTCTCGTCGTGTAGGCAAGCGATTCTATCTAACTTTTATCTTTTCTATAAACTGTACGAGATTCCCGAATTCTCGTTACGTTAAACAGTTCTAGCATCTTTTTACTTCAGTTATTGAAGCCACATTTACAATATTTTTGCTCTTTGATTGAAAAAGGATATATATATATATATATATATATATATATATATATATATATATATATATGTATATATAATATATATGTATAAGACTTACTTTTGGAAGATTAGATAGAAATGACGGAATGAGTCACTCAAGATATTTTGTATTTGACCTATTTGTGAAATAATATTTTTCCGCCACATTTTTTGACTACCGATTTATTAAAAATTAACATATTGCATAAGTCAGGTATGGGTTACTGCATAAAACATAAGATTCAATATACCCTAATATAACCTAAACTATTTTAAAAAAATCTTTAGGACTGAAAATACCTTATGAAAATCTGTCTTTCGTGTTAAATGTATGTTAAATAGATATGAATCCCGGCAATTATATCATTATAGTGATCTCGGTGATTACTTCAGCGTCGTTAACATACTTCCTATGAACTGGAAGAGTGGCTTTCTATGGAAAACCGGTCAGGGATAATGGAAAAACATATTTTTGAGGAGACTCAGAAAATTAGTGTCCATCAGTTCCGAAAAAGTCGAAATGCCGATATACTTTGCAGTCCCATTCGATTGTAAAGTGAACTGGTATTCCTAAAGAAGAATTTCTGAAAAAAATTAACCAACACGCATTAGGTTATACAACGTTTTTCTAAACCAATTTGATTGACCCTTCTTAGACCGAACTCGAGGGATACGATGCACCCCCCTAAGGTACCATAATGACAATGTTGGTGTTAGTTTTTTTTCCAGAAGCAAAGAAAAAATATTTTACTTAATAATGCTCTTTGGCTTTGTTTCCTCTCCCCTTTTCCTTATCCACTCTCTTCATTCACTATCCACCCATGGGTTTGCGACGCAAACTTTAAGAATCACCAACCAGGACAAGATATAAAATATGAGAGAATTCAATAACTCAATCCCACGAATCTGTACCAGACTCGGAGAAGACTCGTCTTATGGCGGGTCATGTGAAACGCATATATTTTCAAGCATCTCTCACTAAACGTACGACGATTCGCAATCATTGCAAAAAAACATTTCCCGAAAATTACTTCCTCCACCGACACTGCTGAAGAATTGAGTGGATCCGTTGTGCAGATACTGCCGGTGAATTGAGTTTCCGAGGTACGAGTAGTAGCTCTGGAAAATCGCGCTTGTATAGAAAAGCGAACGAATGACAACAAAAAGACCAAATCATTCAAGGACAACGAAGGTCACAAAACTCCTCCCAGTACCTCGACGTTAGAAAACAGCGATACGATGAAAACAATCGATTCGATGAAGCCTATTCGCATAAAATCACGCGAATCGACACACAAAAAATATGGAAATCTTAAAATAGACAACAGGCGATACGTATACCTCCTATCCGCGGAGTATTATCACGTTGAAGACGACCTCATTGTGATGCGTAATTGAGATCTCATCAGACCATGAAAAGGAGGAGCGAGAGAACAATCAGCGAATTCCTCGGGATGAATCGAATAGGACCTGGACGAATCGATACGATACAAGATATAACTTAAAACTTAAAAAAAAGAGACTCGCATTCCTTGATGACAGTCGATTCTCGACCGAATCGAATCGGACTCGCCCATCTCTGCTCGACCACCCGAGACACTGCAGTCGTTACTTCCCCATCCTCCCGGTGACGTCGCGCCAGTCGCCGGGAGAAGGAGAGAAGCGTGGATAACGGTTCCGCTTTAACCAATCCACCTCCCCCTCCTTTTAACGGACTATCCCTTCCCAACCCCTCGCTCAATCGTCTCCCCACCCACCTCCTCAACTCACTCCCTCTCCATCTCATTTTCTCCCATCCCAACCCTGCTGCCCTACAGCTCGAGGGTTCTTTCCTTCCCTCTCTTCCTCCCACTCTCGAGAGGAAGTCCTTGCGCGCGAGGGAGCATCCGCGATGGGAGAGGGAGGTCACGCCGTTCAAAGCGTCAGTCAATCGCCATATTGCTCTGTCGTGTCCGTGTGCGCCCATTTTTCACCCCGGGAGCTCTCACCGAGAGCAACGGAGTCCCGCAAACCCACTGCCAAGACATTGGCGAATTCAGGAAGAGTTGGGGATTCGATTGAAGCGGAACGCCGGCGGTGGGAGATACCGGAATACCCTACGATCACCTTGCCAATTCGACTTACCGCAAGCAGACGAGTGCACACGCCTTCACTTTTGACATTTCTTGGAAGAAAAAAATCGCGGGATTAAATATGATGTGAAGCTCTTTCGGGTGACTCTTGCTGAAATTTCTTGCGGTTAGGGATGAATGTGTATTAATAATGCTTCCCTTTGGTTACCACGGGTACAAAAAAGATTATTGTTTCAGACCAATTTAATAAATTAATTTATTTCAACAAGGATGAATCAGCATGCCCTTAGTGGTTAAATATCCCTAAGCGGTATTCAAACCTACGACCTGATTTGTAGACTGGAATATGTTTCCCACTCCCTCTATACCACTAAGGATAACGACTGGAAACCTATGCACAGATATATAGTATTAGTTTGCCGCTTGTAGACGAGCAATGACGTATATGATGAAGCTTCAGATAGAAAGCTTCAGAAGTGAAAGAATTCATTTATACGACATGAAAAAAACCTGTGCTTAGAGAAACACCTTGTAAATTAATTTAATTTCCTCAGGTTTGAATAACAAATATAATATTTACCGGAAAGGGGGGAGGGTATTTGACCAGTCAGCTGCCATCAAGTAACATTTTAACTCAGTGCGGATACTTGAAGGGATGTATTGGAGCTAGATGCTTCCTCTTTCAGTCTAAAGCTTTATCGCAAGCAAGCTACTCGTGTTTGACAAGCAACAGATGATGTTCGAACCCTGGTCGCATGTGAACTGATTTTTTTTTTCAGCTCACTCAGCAGAACTCCATTCACAAATTATTTAACATACAGGCCTGTACGTACATGAGTGCTAGGGACTGGTTAGAATGAGGTTGAGGTATATCCTACGTGATTGTTGTTTTACATGACTTTGTTTCCCGATAACTCTACTGAAATTCGTATATGCTTGAAAGGCATATCACCTTACTTATATATGTACATATACCATATATATATATTTATACATACATATTATACTTTGAAATCAATATTAATAAAACAAAGGTTATGCGATTTCCAGAAAGAAAAATACCTAGCTAAATATTAAAATAGACGGGGAAAAAATAGAGCAGGTAGAGCAGTTTACATATCTCAGAAGTGTTTTGGACCAATACGGTAAAAGGGGTAGGGACTTAAGGAGAAGAATTGCGCTAGGCAAGGAGGCTTTCTCAAGGAGGAGGGAGTTGATGACGGGGACGTTGAGTAGGGAGGTTAAGACAAGACTCGTAAAAACTCTGATGTGGAGCGTAGCCATGTACGGCGCGGAAACATGGTCGCTGAAGCAGGAGGATAGACGTAGATTGGAGGCTTTTGAAATGTGGGTGTGGAGAAGAATGGAGAAGGTGAAATGGACCGAAAGGAAAACAAATAAGGAAGTACTGGAGATGGTGGGTGAGGAATGGGGTTTGTGGAGAGAAATCCTATGGAGGCAGGAGAAATGGATGAAAGGCGTATTGAGCGGTAGTGGAATGTTGAAGAAGGTAATAGAGGGGAGAATGTTGGGCAAGCGAGGAAAGGGCAGGAACAGGTTATGGATGTTGGACGGGATGAAGGGAGGAAAGAAGTACACAGAGATGAAGAGGGACCTGATGTAGATTAGGTTGCTGGATTGGGTTTTGCTTGGAGTTACAAAATGTTCATTTGATAGTTGTCTCCATCCAAAAAAAACCTACCTTAACCGGTAGATTACCTAATAATAATTATACTTTGAGCATATTGTGTGCGCAGATGCAATAACAAAAGGGGCCTGGATGACGCCACCTTTTGGCCGACTCGCTCTATCCACACATGGAATCGAATTCACTCGCACTAGATTGAAGCATTGGATCATGAAACCACCAATGTAGAAACAAAACTTATTCCCTCGATATATTCCTTCAAATATACCTTTTTTCATGTAAAAAAACTATATTTATATAAAAATAAAAAAAACTATATTTAAGCTAAATTAGAAATGCAAAATTTTCAATCTTCCCTTCAAAGTATTAACGTATTGATTACGAATTTCAGGAGTCAAACGCAACCAAGAAATATTTAAAACAAAAGCCAATATGCGGAAGTTGATTAACTCACCCTACTTTTATACGGAATCCATGAATTTTTAAATTATGTCAACGGACATAAAAGTTGACCGGGAAATCCCCGTCATAAAAGTCTCACGGCTAGTGCTCATTATGTACCGCAACCTACTTTATCTATTGTGGGAAGGTGAAATTTAAAGCATAATTGCCACTTGAAGTTGCAGTTAATAATAGGGCAGTGCTGGAAAAATGATTTTATGAGAACCTAGACATTATATTTCCGATTATGGACGAAGCTTTGGGGCTAAATTATACATGACCAGATTGGCGTTCTGGAAAATCAAAACATTAGCAGAACGTGTAAAAACAACATAATGACAGTATTTAAGTTAAATAATTGCTTGAAATGTGAGTACCTTTTCCTAACCCCACTGAGGGTTAAAATAACGGAATTTATATAGTTCAGGAAACCAAATTCCGTACTTCGTTCTGTTCTACACAACATCGCAAAGCTGCGAAGACGAATACAAGCGGGTTAAAAGATGGAATTACTTCTGAAAATGAAATAGTTGAAAGAAAAAGAGCGCAATTTTCCATTACTTCTCTTTATGAAATATTAAATGGTTGTACTTCTTTTGTAGATAAGTAATTCTAATAAGGACAAAAACTTCTATTTATCTTAAAATATTAAATTTTAAATAAATAATAAAATTTTAAAATTGAAATATTCTTATGTTATTTGAAAATAAATATTCATGTGAGGTGCATACCTTCCTGTTTATGTGAAAAAATACCAAGTTGAACTCTAGAGTTTTTATTTTTATTTGTCTTTAGTCTAATTTACCTCCAAAATATGTTGGATGCATACAGTAGCAAATATACCTGAAAGAATGAACAAGCGATAAACTCCAATATTAAACCACGGGAACTGGATCGATCCTACCACAATCCTACTTTGATGCCCTGTTCCAGAAAGTCCGTTCATCAAGAAACAAATTCATTGGACACCAATCCGTAACTATAATTAAAGGTGAATACCAGTGCAGAAGAAGAGAAAGCGTCGACATGATACCACTCACATATCTTATAATTTATGTTCTTGGGAACGGAAATGAAGGAATAAGAACTCACATAATATCCCCTTTTATTTCACAAAACTAACTAATGATATGTTTAGCAAAATCTCCTTACATGTGTCATCGGTTGGAACTAAGTCTTAAAAAAAATAAGTAACTACGGGAGGAAGATTATAACTTTCTCCGTACATCGGCGAAATGATAAAAAATATTCGATTAGAACCACTGCCGTAAAGTGTTGTGTCCGACCGTTGGAAAAAAGTTTTTTGAAATCACCGGTGTGATCTAAAAGAGACACCCTCCCCACCACGATGAAGGGTCATTTCCAACTTGATACGGTAGGATCGTAAAAATAAACTCGACCCCGTTACGAGGTTTTAATTGCAGGACCATAAGATTTATTTTCACTAATTATTCACGGCCGGTGCGTGCATACTTACTTACACCCCGAGGTTCAGATGAGCGAGGCAAGGAGGAAGCCAGACGTGAAGGGGTGGGGGAGAGCGGAAAGGGAATGAAGAGGAGGAGGACGGGGGGGAATACGCAAAACAACGCCACGCGTCATCTCAGGAACTAGCTCGGAACCCTCGAAGCTGACCGCAGAGTGACCTTCTTTTCCCGCCTTCACCCGCATGACCTCGAGGCGTAGAATCATCCTTCTCTCGCTCGTGTCCCTCCCACCTACTTCCCTTCCTCCAACCCAACCCCCAAGCGAGCAGTCACGGCAGACTTCCCCACGCTCCTTGACTCCAAACCATCCACACAAACCTGCAAGCATTACGAGAATACTGATTTCCTCGGACGGCTTTCTTCTCTTCCCGGCGGCGAGGCAAGGCGTCCCTCGGGGTCTAGCCACCACGAATCCCGCGTCCGGCTCTCCATTCCGTCATTCCATCCATCTCTTTTTTTTAAAAACCCGTCACCATCGCAGATTACGGCTACACGCCATCTAGCCCTCTGCCCTTGTCGTAACTGTCACCGAACTTTCTACTTTTCCCACTTTCGAACGACAGTGTCTCGTTTGGGCATGTTAGCCGTTATTGTCAAATACGTACCTGCCGTGGCGTCGTCGATTTTTCGAAACGAAACATTCGTAGTAATCAGGAGTTAAGGGATTATGGTTTACTTTATTTCAAATCGAATGGTGTGAAATCACTCAGTGGGGAAATTTCTATCATTGTTTGCTGAGAGAAGAAAAAAATTAGCCTTGACTTATCAAGCTGCTGGTTACACATATAAGTCATTGATAATTCAGCCAGTAAAAATCATTCATAGCTTTTGAAAAATTCAGCCGGTAATGTTTAGATAATTTATATGAATAATATCAATACTAAATTGAAATACGCGAATTGTTTTATATGATGCAAGTTTTTCGGTGCAATAGCAATGGGCCCAATCTAAGTTAATTTTCTCCACTATTTCGCTTACAATCACAAAATACGATCAAATGTTATTAAATCAATCTGAAAATGAAAATACTTTACCATGAATGAGAAACTGTGATGAAACTAGGTTATACTGACTAAAATAAAGTAGGACGAAGGCTAGACAAAATAAAAATGCCGTTTCCAAACGATTGTTAGTTGATAAGTTTGATGTGAAATTAAACATGTGAGCTGCTGGTTATGTTGTTAAAAATATTTATACCTATATTTATATTACTAGCGGGTCGCGGTGGTCTAGTGGGTAGAGCATTGGACTACTGACCGGAGGGTCCAACAAAGGTTCGATTCCCGGGCAAGGCACTTTGGGCACCTGCAGCTCCACCCAAGCTAGTTGATTTTTCGGGTACCAGATCTTTCTGGGAAACCATAACCGGCACAGGGAAAGGAACTGGCCCCCCTACCCTGATGTGTGAATATTCACACGCCGTCGGGCTTGGTACATGGGTGAGCTCTGCCATCACCTACTAAACCGACCTTCGGGTTGATTACTGTGTTTATGGTTTTTTTTATATTAATACTTATGTTGGCTAACAATATCTTATAAAGATAATGAAATCCTTTGTTACTAGACATAAACTGGCACAAAATCTTGTCCTATAGTTATTATTAGTCGAAATCCTAAGGATGTGGTTAAAATAATTTATAATTATACACACATCAAAACGCACTTCTTTAAAATAGCCTACCTCGAGGGAACTCGGACGTTGTGATAGAAAGAACATTTTCTCATGACGAAAATTTCGCATCCCTGGATCAGGACGAACGTCATGAACAGAAAATACTGGGTTTTAAGCGCGTGGTTATGAAATAAAACCTGGGAAATTATTAATAGTGGCACCCATTATAATTAGAATGTAATCAGAGTCCTCAATAGAAATGCACTCATTTCTCCGTACATAAAAAAGAGTCAGATATCTTGCATGTGGGTCAAACCATACGAGGGTTTGGTATCATTCCCAGGAATTATTCACGGCCTAGATACCTGGATGTAGTTTTAAATTTTGCTCTCTTTGAATGCGACGGGAAATGACCAATAAAAAAAATTCACTCTGCTCATTTTGCGAACGGGAAAATGAATTTCTCCTCGACTTTAATTACGGCCGTGGGAAGTTTAAGAGAATAAAGGATCGCCTAAGGCTGCGGGGAATGAATCGGAAATCACTACTCATAAGGTTCCGGCGCAAAAAACTTCAAACTAACGTTTTAAACAGATGTCTATTTTCCCCGGCATACGCTCAGCAAACAGAAGAAGGAAATCCGCCTCTCGCGATTACTTTATGAAACGAGGAGAAAATTAATTGTCTCCGCCAATTTATATACTATCTTCGTCGTCATAAACATACCAACAGCTCCATTTTTATCGAAAACCATTTATATTATCATTATATCTTGGTTTACAACAAAAGGAAGGCTTGGGTTTCTCAGCTTGCATGTCCCCTTGGAAGATACATCCGAGTACATACATACATGGTACCTTATGAGTACATACATACGTGTACATGGTACCCTGCAAGCTACCGCTAAGGTACTTGATCACACACTAGACTACATTTGACACAAAATACTTCCCCCCCTAGCGCAGCCGTATTACGTTATTCTGTTGTTCTTCATGGGATGAATGGCACGTTAAACCTATCTGTTCTACACCTAATCTCTCTTTTTATTCGCATGATACCTCCTACCGTAGTATGATGGGGCTAATAATACATATTCAATATCATTACTAAAGAGACATATTTCCAATTCATGCAAAAGGTTAAAACTGTAATTTAACCTTCGCTCCGCGATTGATTTATCCACGTGGAAAAATGGGGGGGGAGATAATATCCTTCTCGGTTCAAACTCATCCCAGTCGGACCTAACGTTTTACTCGAGGAGAATAAAACATTTTGGTATCACACAACTTGAAGTAATAAAAAATATCAAAATCAACAATCTGAAACGGTAAAAGGTCAGACGAGGACAAACGCTGATAAAGACAAAACAATTTTATCCACATTTGATACGGACGACTTTGGTACGAGAAAATTATATTTTTTCATTTTATATCCGTTAGTTTTCTACGGAGAGAAATAAGAATTGCGTATCTCCTCGCAGTGGTGAAGCGTTTCGGATGTCTAACCGTGGGTAACTGTTTACTGCACGACAAAAACACGAGAAGCCGGCTTTGTTTTTCCTCCTCCTCGGCTTCGAGGTCACCATCCACGTCCTACTAATTATGTCTTCTCATTCGTAGCAAAAACATTTTCAAAGGTAATAAAAAGTATGATTAATTTTCGCACCTAGGCAGCAATTAGCAGAATATCAAAGGACACTGATTCTCTTATTTCATATTTCGCAAAAGTATGCTGTCTTAATGGTATGGTTTTGCGGTGTCCCAAAATTTTGGTCTTTATTTCTAATCATAAACTATCTGAATTAATTTAACGAGAGAGTAATTCGTGTTGAGAGAGTAATTTTCCTGAGCATTATTACATGCTTTCTATGCGCTATTATTTACTCTCCTAAAAGGTCACGTTAACTGCTGCTGATGAATAATGTGTCAGGGATGATGCCGTGGATATTATATATTATTAAGGGAGTTATAGCTTTCTGCTATAAGTGGAAAATTTCATACAACTCCTTTCATTGGATGCTACCATCTCACCAGTCACTTAAAGTTAGTAGGCAATGCTCTCTCCTTCAAAAAGTCGCTATTTTCATCATTATATATGGGCGGTTAAATATAATGCTAAACATCAAGGTGAATACAAATGTAATTCTAGTTACCCGCTCCCCATATTATTTTTAAAATCCCTCTTTGAAGGCCAAAGAGGGATTTTCAATTGGCATAGCTCATTTATTGTATTCCTCCTGACTTCTTCAACAGCTGTTGCATTGAAGATAAACCACATAAATTTAAGCCTTCCAAAACCGAAGTATTTATACATTCGAAGCATTTGTCATTTCTTGACAGTTTATGTCCATGAAAGGATATTGCAATCTACAGGAGACAACTCAATCATTTGTCTCTCTTCCCTCAGTTACCCAAATATACGAGGCGCTCTCTAAAATCAAATAATTACGAAGTCACGGTTTCTGAAAGAGTAGCTCAAAACAGACATGCTTAGCGGCTTTACTAAGAGCGAGAGAGTGCAATAGGTTTTCGTGGTCTGTCGTACACGAACGACATCCCACCCCCACACCAACCGACCGATTCTACGAAAGGGCGTGAACATTCCGACGGCCTGTGATACGTCAACCTACCACGCGACGCCCAGGGTTCACGGGGCTAAAACCCTCCAAACTTAACACACAATGGACAAATTGTGACCCACTTCCAAACCGAAGTCTGGCGTGCGTTGTGTGTGACACCATACATATTGAATTTAAATGCTAACAGATAGTATGCCGGATAGACATGCAGTTCGGTGGCTGAGTTGAGGATGACACGCCGTGCATTAAAATGAAGCAGATAACGTATCCACTTGCTGCATTATGCCCGGCAAGAAAATAAATTTCCGTAGCGAGCTTACGTAAGGGCATTGACGGAAAAATTGGAATATACCGGTTTTCAAATGGCATAATAAATCCCTTTCACGCATTGCATAATCAACCCATGGTCATTCAAATCTCTTGCACATGCACATGGGCCCAACCAATTTTGCGTCTCTTACATAGCATCCAAAAGGTGCTTGAAAATAATCATGTCAATGTCCATTGATACACCAATGGCAATGGTTTAACCCTTGTCAAAATTTGTCAACACAAACGTCAAAATGGACCAGAATATTTTGTCTACAATTAAGAGAATAAATCGATACTCGTTTATTTAGAGGAATAAAAATAAAGTGAATGCTATTTACATTTGAAAAATATAATTCATGGAGTGATATTTCACGATTTTTAAGGGTGCATTCTAGTATTTTCATAGGAAAAATTATTAAAAAATCGAAAGAGTTCTTTGTTGACATCATTTTATTATGGCTAATATATTACCGTAAAAGTACCAGTAAATGATCAAAAGTATGCCTAAGGAGTGACTCCGGTTGTCGTGACCTCTAAGTGCCATGACCACTAGTTACCAATTCAAATATTAGTATTACTGAATTTAGTCACGCGTGCAACTTACAATCAAAAGTACTTTCAGAGATCATCTGTGAATTTCACAGCACTTTCCATAGACGAACAGAATTTCGAAACAAACTAACGATAATAGCTACCTACATCTGTCGCCTATGGAGCACTATCGGTGTATATTTTAGGGACGAAATAGTAGCAAAAAAATTTGTAATTTAACAATTTAATGCAGCAGCGAACCAATGAAAACGATGGCCGACACTAACCAAAGAATTTTCATGGAAATAAACGCTTAACGGAACGAGAAAATGCACGTGAAATGAGTTCTGAAAGGTCAGCCAGTATCATCGTGTCCAAATTCTCAAAATTACAGTCGCGGAAACAGAAGTTACCAAATTAGAAAGCAAAACGTTTGTGTTGGGCTATTCAAAATAATGAAACAGAAAGATGAGATTTTAGATGGATTGGTGTGACTAAATGTATTTAGTATTTTCACATTAGATAAAGCTTAAAAAGTACGAATTTATTTATGCCAAATGTATTTTGTGCTAATGCATATTATTTGTTTATTGGTACTTTTGTGACGATGTGTTAACCACAGTGACATAATGGCAGTAAATTCCTCCATAGATCTTTTATCATTATTTAGCCCCAGATTGCAATCCTGGCTGTATCACTGGTTGTTATCAATTCAAATCATGCGATGTCATGGAAACATTGAAATAATTGGTTTTCCACACAGAGCTCATTCGCACTCGGCCAATGTTTTGACGTACACATTCATCAGATCATTTGGACGACTGTTTCAGTCTGTACGATTCCTTTGTGGAAAAGACAAGGTTTTACAGAGATTCATGCAAAAAAAATTTTTTTCGATCGCAATATGGGTCGCTTTCACAAAGTGACTTCTGAAACCGCCCAGCATAATCAAATTTCGTACTCAGGTTTGAACTCGGGCTCTTTTAACGAGTAGGAATACACTCATATATTGTTTAGGAAATAATTATTTTGTAGTGCTCATACTTCTACTAAGAAACATTATCACGAGTCACAACCGTTTAAGGTGAACATTTTCATTGACAACGAACGCCTTTGCTATCGGACTCGGTATATTTGGAAAGCATCAAATTTAAGAAATACGTCTTTATTACAACATATCCCTTCTGAAAATTCTAGAAGCGAATCAAGACCTGTTGAGTCATTGTTCTATCGGACTCGCGCTGTTGGTGGAATCGGTTGCCGTAGTCTTTAACAGCATTTAAACAAGAGAGCGGCCCCGCGAAGGAGGGGATTTTTCCCCATTGGGAGAAGTTGGGACCATCACGAGTCTATCTCCGCATTACTTCGGACAAGAGATACTTAGTGACCTCCTCGTCGAGGGCCACGGCTTCGAAGACGGTTTTAGAAATCTCATCCGGTGAAGAAGAGTGACAGCAGGAGAGAGAGGCTCTGGATTCGGGTCCGCAATTGAGATAGGAGAAAGGGCGAGCGGCGGGAGAGTCGAATTGCGGCGGACGAGGTGAAACGGTCCATGGCGCCCGAAGAAGAAATATCAGCAGCGCATCCGATGGACTTAAACAGCGTGCACACTTTCTTCTTCATCCATTTCAGGCTGCGTGCGTGTGTACGTGTGTAGTTGTGTGCTCAATTTCTCCCTTTAATGCCCCGCTTTATCAAGTAAGAGCGCTTAATCTAGGTTGGACGAAGATGCAAGTCGATTTCCACGAGCGCGCTCTCGTTCGCTTCTTTAGCAAGAGCGTAGCCGTCATTGTAATCGATTCTCCTCGCCGATCATGATACGGGGGTGAAAACATTGAGAAAGAGACACTCCCCTTTAAGTGGGCAGTTCTCCTGAGCGAATTGCGAACTATTTCAGAAACAACGCCTCAAGAACTCGACGAACTATGGACAAAAGTCGAAGAGGGAAACTCTTCTTTAAGCTAATTTATTGCGATTTATAAGAGATTTAGAGCCTTTTAACGATAGATGTCCCAACTGGTCAAATACAGCTATAATAGGACTGAGTCAACAATTACCTATGTGGATAATGTGGAGTATAGCCCAGTGTCATCCGACTAGATTATATTTTATTCTTAATTATAATTGGTTCATTTAAGCTATATTAACAATAATGACGTCCCTTTCAAGGTTTAAACAATCTTTCTTTTTTCGCTATGCTTGCTCTAGTTGCTTCAGCAATTCCTTACGTGGCCGTGAAGGCTATGTGGTATGTGTAGATGCTGACAAAGTGGCCCAAAGGGAGATTTGAGTTTTTCCAACCCCTGTAACGATGCTTCTATCGGCCAAGAATGGCATTCAAGAGGCCATATAGAAACATTTTCGAGAGTGAACCTGTGCATTTGTGCGTTTTTACGTTTTACTTTTTAGTGAAAATTTGAGCTCTGTTGTTTCTACGGCCAATGGCAGTATTTTTATCATTCCCACGGAATCTGTGAGTTAAATTATTTTGGAAATCTCGGAGACTATCGTTAAAAGAATTAAGGAACTGAAACGAATACGGGGAATAGAATACAATGGAAAGCCAAAATGTTGTTTATGTATGATGATGGCGATTATATACACTGTGTGCCTGACGAATCCCTCGGTTGAGAGCGGAAAAAGGTATTTATAACAGGTAATTAAGAGGTGACATCTCTCAGCTGGTCCCTGCCATCTTCACCATTACGCTAAACCATTAGTATGAAACAATGTCGGACCAAAAATTCCGTGGGGAATTTCCGGTGAGGAGGGCAGAAGATAAAAGTTTATGCTAAAAGTAAGCGTTTCCACTAAATAATGACACACGGTACAGTATTAGACCATCACTTCAGTGCCGCAAATGTTGGCACTTTGCTGGCCTTAACAAAATATTCTGCAATACATTTACAGGATATTTTGAGAGATTTAAGTGCCTTTGCGGTAAGCAATACGATGGAGCGGATCAAAACATATACCCTGAAACTTATATTTTCCAATTCCAATAAATTGGACAGAAAATTGCGCGTTTTCGAGTGTGAAATTAATGCGAATTAAAACATAAAGTGACCCATATGAAATCAATTCCGTGATGTTTTAAGGTACTCATTTACTGAAAGTACCCACTGTTAGGCCGATACAATGAAAAATGTGAATGCGAAATTAAAATCGATGTATTACACTCAATTCTGGATCATGGTCTAAGCGATAACCACGCCGACCTTAATGGAATTTGCCAAAACACCCATTATGGGCATTCGACTTCAAACCATCGTACCTATTTGTAATCTAAGAGATAGAAGACATAAAGTAATAAAACCAAGTTAAACTTCTTGACTACTTTCCTTTAATAAAAATCCACAAAATGAAAAATACGCTTGAATTAATCCATGAATAAAAAAAAACCCCGACTGGGCAAACAAATTGCATTCACCGCGTCGTTTTATCAGAAGTCGGTATATTCTCTTGGAAACATTCAATTATGTATTATTTTTAATTATAATTGGTTCATTTACAGTTATATTAACAATAATGTCGTCCCATCAGATCCAACGCATGAGTAAAATCCTTGATTAATGAGAGGCTGAGCCGTTATACGCGTATCTAAAAAAAGCTCTCCTTTTATTCTCCGAATAATAAATTCCAAATAGTACTAATCCCTGGTTTTTGTTGTCATTCCATATCCGAGTTTTGCTTCGAATCAATGTAATCCTTCTGGTGACAATACATCGTACTGTCCTAATGCTCTTGCGGTAACACTACCTCCGGCCTTGGAGTAAGATATCGAATACTTGGGTAACCACTTGGGACCAGGGTAACTTGGAAATCGAACCGCTTGGGTGACTTTCTTGTGTTTTGTTCGAAAACGTTCTATTACAAGCTGATGATCCCGCTATGTAATGACCACCGTAATTGCTTCTTTTAAACTGGGACTTCTAATTTGATACGCCAAGATTTAATTTACTAACGGCGCACAATTTCAGTGCTGGGAAATAGCTGCAAACTGCTGGAATAATAAACCCGGTTTTCATTTGAAATTTATAGTTTCCTATTGAGTTTAAGCGGGCGTGGTGAAAATTGAGAAAAAATGGACGGAAATCAAAATAAACAAATGAGCGCTAGGCATGGTAAGGAAGAAAGGGGTAAGGAATTCTTAAAAGGTAGGAAAAATATGTCGAATTAATTTAATGAAATTTTGAAGAATGGGATTGAGGGGAGAGTTTTTGAAGCTTGAGGTAGAGGGAGAAAAAAGTAAGCATTGTAGACAGCATAAAGGGGAGTTAAAAATGTGTAGAGCAGAAAAATGGTTTATTGTAATATGAGGTTCAAAAGCATGTAGTGTCATGTTAGGTGGGCCTATAAGGACAACAGTGCACAATCTGAATGTTCATCGAAAACATTTGTCGGTAGTCTACCATTAATATTAATTACAATTTATTACAAGACTACTTATTTATGCGGCTTAATTTGTTCTGACTGAAATTGATGGAAAAAAACAATGAGAAACGTAATATTGGGCACTAAAACTAAGCACTCATTTGAGTTGGAATTAGTGTTCCCACAAGAATTGTTTCAAATCGCAATATCATGCATACTTCTTATTTGCTCTTTATTTATTTAGGGATTCGTTCCCTAAACAAACCTATTGATTTGAGACCCCTCGGACTCTCTCAGATCCAGAGACAACGAATCAGTCCCTAAGTATTTTATACGTCGTCAATTCATTTTTTCTGATAATTTCGCTGCATAAAATGAAAATAATAGTTGAAGGTGACCATTTATATTTAAAAAAAACTTTTTCAAAGGAAAAATTTAGTATAAAAAAGGTGGACGGACGGAGTTGGTAACATAACCATGTTAATACTACTATAAAATACGGAAAATATACTTCCATGATAGCAAGTAGTGTAAAAGTTAATCATCAAACCGAATTAGAAAGGAAAATTGCATTTAATAAGTGCATAATAAAGGCAAGAAAATTGAAAAATTAACTGAATTATGGCTTAGTTTCTTACACAAAAAAAGCAATAGGATAACGGACAAAATTTTCTTTCTAGAAAGTGTTTTATTACAATTACAAAGACATTGTAATCAAATCGAGCTCAAAAAGTTTATTATTTAATTGATTCCCAAATTCCCGATTTCAACATTCAAAAACAACTCTAATATCTAAGAAATTCTATTTCTGTAAATGAATACTAATGATTGACATTTCAAACTGATCAGTCTTTAAACCTTACATGACCATCGTGAATCACTCACTCTCTCCAGTAGCGGATTACGATAAAAGATATGGCTAAAAAAAGATTAAAGGTTATATAATGTTGAAGTAGATTTCAGTGAAAGTTGAAGTTTGATAATATGATAATAATTCCAGTAACAAGGAAAGAAATGAGACATGATATGAGTTAAAGATTACCTCATTTTAAGTAAACGATTAATTTTATCAGTGATTATAAGCGTGAAACATAGTGATTCAAATAATTGATACTGTTATAATATCTCTATTATTCTTCGCCAAATTTCAAACAAAAACAATACCATATGAAGTGAATCTTTCGTAACAAAACTACCTTAAAGAAGTGCAAATTTTGAGTGGTACTGAGTTAATGTCCTGTGTGCAGAGTAAACTTTGGTCCATTCTCATCATCAATCAATTTCACTCGCTTCAAGCACCAGAAACAGCCTGAGGCTAAAACTTTGTGGAAAAAATTTCACCGTTTTTGCAGAGCGAACGTGCGATACTTGCTGGACTTCCAGCACAGTAAAGGAAAAACATACGACATTTCCCTTTCGGGTAGAATGCGAGGTCGTGGCTGCGGTTCATTCTTTTTTTTTCGCTTATAAAGGAATGCCGCTGTTCAGTAACTATCGCACAACTGTGAAAGTCGGTCTTTCTTTCTAAGTACCAACACACGCCCAAACGGAGGCACACATTGCAAACGAACAAAAAGTCTCGGTAGAAAGGCCCGTTTCCCGCCCTCAAATGATGCTAATATCTCTCTCAAACCGTTCCAATTACTTCACTGTAGCATGTGTTCATATTTCACAATAACCTAACGACCGATCGAAGATTACAAGTGAAATAGCTCACTCTCGGCGGAAATTAAAAAAAATATATATATACGCAAAAAGTTGTTTATTTAAAAAGCGTAATGTTCCGCTAAAAATTAAAGAGAAACGCGGGAGGAGAAAATTGTTCAGTGAAGTTTTCTACAGCGGAGGTAATCAGGACAAAGAGCAAACAGGGCATCTATTACGGAACTTTTCGTAGGACAGGTGTTGAGATCAATGACTTCTATTAATGTCACATTTGTATCGAAACATTCATTTGCTCATCGAAAGAGAGGCGATGAGTTGCGAAGTTTGGAAACTATGGCCGCCTTTCTGCACGAAACGTATCACATTGAAAATATCCGTAATGGAACCCCTGATTTGGTGCAAGAGGAGAGACTCAACAGTGAAATATATAAAACTGGTCACTACAAATCAATTTTAATGCCAATCATCACAATCAGTATTTCAATCCTAAAATTGATTTAATGCATCCATCCATTTTTCTCCATTCTGTGTTGATTCCCTAACCCCCTGATAGCTTCTCTGTTTTACGTCATTCTCAATTTTGGCATATGAACTTGTCTTATGGTTTTCCTAGCGGTATCTTTGCTTCAATTTTTCTGTCTATTATGGTTCTAATTAATCCATTGTGCCTCAAGTTATGTGGTCGAATCGATTTAATTCTTTGACGTAGAGTTTCCCGCATGGTCCTTTCCTCTTTTGCACTCCTCTATACTCCCAGTTCCTCATTTTGTCTACCCATGTAATCTTCAGCATTCTCCTATAGCCTGTATTTCAAAGGCTTCTGTTCTTTGCTGGTCGACTTTTCCAATGTTCACTGTCTTTAATCCGTAGGACGCCATGCCACATGCGAACTTTTGAACGAACTCCTGCCTTGCTTGCATCTTAGGCTCTTTGAACATAGTAGTTGCCTCTCTTTCGTGGGCGTTTTCTTATCTTGATCTCTTCTTCGTTTGATGTCGGTCGAACTTCTATCATCCCAAATTATACTGCTACCTAACTAAATGAAGGATTCCACTTGCTCTTGTTTCACTTCTCGAATTTTTATCTCTTCACCTTTCCTCTGCCGCTCAAGGATTTTAGCTTTCCTTTTCTGGATGCTCATATTATATTCCCGAAAACCTTTTTCTACAGAATTCAGAATGGCTTATAGTGTGTTCTTCCACAGGGAGAGTATTTTTAGATGTAACAGAAGTGTCAACTTTCTGGTATGACTACTTTTCAGAAAAAATAGCATATATTAGAACTTCAGTGCAGCTTGTGGAGCAAGCTCAGAAAATATTAATAATTTTCTTATATGCATATTAACTATGGACATGTGAGTAGAAAATTAATTCATGAATGTTCATTTCTTTCCACATCCCTGCCAATGTATGTCATCTATGAGGCACATAAAGTTTTTATTAAAAATCTTACATGAGGTCAAAAGGTATATAATTACGCCACAGGTAAATTTAATGGGAAAGTAGGTGATTCATAGAACGAGTGTGAAGTGTAGATCAGTAAATTATTCCATCAGTAACTTCGACACCTTAATAATTGGAAACCTGATGATGTTCAAACACAGGTTCGTGTGAAATCCTGACTTTAAGGTGCCTCTTAATTTAATATTGCTCTCAAATGTAATAAATTCTCAGGAGAAGAACGGGCATGAAAGGAATAGGATAGAACTGTCTGAAATGTTCCCCACAAGAGCACCGTACTGAGGAGAAAAAACCATTATAGCCTAAAATAAGATGGTGCAGCGACGTGCCCCGCCACTTGGAAGCGTACAAATCAGATATGTCACTCCTCCTACTCTTATAAATAAATATTTTTGAAACTTAAGGATAGAGATAAACGGACTAAGTCCTTTTTTTAACTTCCATCACGGGCGCATTCATGCCAAATTCCTACTTGAAACTTATAGCAATTAGAACCATACACTCTAATGATACTTGAATAGCATTTAGGATTATAAAATTCAATTGACGATTTCTAAAACAAAGAGCTTGCGGAAACTAACCATGTATTAACGAGCATGACTAGCACACAGACATCACTGAGCTGTTTGAAAAATGAGCAATCTGTTGTAAATAATAAGGGGCATGGAAAATCACAAGATTCATTCAATTAAAAAAGGAGGGAAAAATGAAACATGAAGCGTTTCGCACTTGCTCAATGCTTCTCGCTCTTGCTTAATTATTACTTCAGTCAGAGAAGAGAAATATATAAATTGATGGGAAAGACCGTAAGTGGCATTATCGAGTGCTGAATGACAAGAAAGGAAGATTGCTTTTTCTGAAGAAGCATTGTCCTGTGGACTAGCAGTTGGTATTTCCTAATAACAGTCTTCATCTTAAAGGTCTCCTTTAAAATATATACCTTAATAAATTTTACTAATTATGAAAAAATTAATTTTTTTATGTCATTTAAAATAAATTCATCATTCCCGACACAATTTAAAGGGAAATTCTTAATTCCTGTTGTGCTCAGGAATTTAAAGAGAGATCAACCCTCACTCCTAATGAAAGCTCCCTTGAATCCATTCATTATACTTGAAAGAGTATTCGTGAATATTATGACTGGATCCTTTCGCTCCTAGTCTAAGAAAACAACCCATCGCATGCCTCAAAAAGACGATTGTTAATTTGTAGCGTGGATGGATTGCTAAGCTGCACTCGAGCTAGCAGTCAAATACAAAAACGTGAGGGAGGACCCTGGAAAGCAAAGCAGCCGCTGATACGCTGCCCTAAGCGAGTGGTTACTGGAGTATGACATCGAGTCAAGGGGGTCACGTACGAAACAGGAGGGGAGGGACCACTGGGGTTAAGTAACCCCTCTCCTAGAGCAGGCAGCTGCCGAGGGAAGGCGGAAAAGGAATGCCTACTACAGCACCTCCGAATGGCTTTGAACCGCAGCGGAAAGCCTTACGGAAACGCAGGCCATTGTTCTCAGACCCTCTAGTTCACAGTAGTATGCATTCTAATTCAACTCGTATGGCCGATTGGGATGACTGATGGTGCAGCCCGTCATTTGGTACCATTTAAGTAATTTCCAGGACGGAAATAAAACTCGGCGGCTGCGAATAATTGGAGCTGAGAAAGAAGCACGGTAGTCTTTAGAATTGAGTGACTACTTTTTGAAATTACAATTGAAGCAAAGCACAGAATTCATGATGTTTTATGATCTCAAAACTAGATCTTTGAGGTGAGAATAAAGCGTGTAATTGAAGCTTTTAAGATCTGGGTGTTGGGAAGAGTGAGCAAAATAAAAGGGAAAGAATGAAAAGTAATTTTGTGAATGTAAAGTGATGTAAAATTGATGGAAAGGAAAACAATCCAAGAATTAATAACTTTGCGAAGGTTAGAACTTAGCTTAGCTAGTTAGGCAGGAATTAAACTATGAAGGCTATTGGGAGTTATCTGAAGAAAGGTCAAGTGCATGCGTGAGATGATATGTAATGTTGAATACTGATAGAGGGAAGTGCTTGGTAAATGGGAAAAAGGAAGGAAGGGGAAGAAATATGTTGGTGGGCAATGAAATGAGTTGGGCTTAAAAAGTGATTTATCGTAATATCGGGTGATTAATTAGTGTTAGGCTCGTCTTAGAAATTGAGAAGTGATTAGTCCTTACGAAACCATAACCTTTGGACCCCGATTGACTACTGCTAATTTAGTAATTAAGCGTAGTTCTTTCAATAAATATTTCTTTGTGTCACTTAAATAATTGTTGTTTGCTCTACATAATCAGTTAAGCAAATTAAAAAAACTGGAACTCAAAGCCTAGTTAGGCCACACAGTCCCATTAAGCAAAACACTGAGTTCTGTTAAAGTTTTACGTTAATTTTATTCAAGAAACATAAAGACGATTTTGTGACACGATTCCTATGACCATTTTAATCTTATCCTCTCCCCAACGTCCCTCTCTCCGATCATTTCCACAGCTTGTTTTGCAGAAAAAGTGGCGTCATATAAGAAACGACAGCTGTACGTGAGGAGGGATCATAAAACACCAAACGTTTCGGAGACTTCCGTGAGTCAACCGATGTAAATATCACGGTCCACCTGCGTTCTTCTGAATATAAGTGGGGAGACTTTACTTTAGGTAGTACCTCACCACTTCCAAGTTTTCTCTCCCCGCTCGAAATATCCCGGGACGGATTCCCTTTCCATTCCTTCCCCTTCCAGCTTCCCCGTCGGTTGGTTCGAGTTCGTGCCGGTTGAAAGTCAACGGCGAAATGTAGGAGAGAGATTCGGTGCCCGCCCCCCTTTGGTCGTCCGCCTCTCGACTTCCGGCTCTCCGGTCTCGAGGGAACGGCCCGAACGGGATGACTTGGTTTTAGGCGCGGCGCGGAACCGAAACCCGTCCACTGCCCCCGTGCTCATCTCCACGTGAATTTTACCACGCCCCTGCCTTGCCGGGTAGACCATCGAAAATAAACACGTGCGAAAAGAAGCAAACGAGATAGTTTCCTCGTAGTGATATGACCGACAACCCCCAGACTTTAGCAACAGCCGCGGTATTCTTCCTAATAGCAAATGATTTTGATTCAAACTAATACCAGGATATTACTGTCATTATAACAACAATTTGAGTTATTTTCTCCGTATTAATATGAAACTAAATAAATATGTATTAAATATTTTGGGAAATATTCCGCGTAGTGATTTTGATGCATAGGTTTCATTTCGAGTGTTCAATTAAAATACGACAGTTTCGCCGGAGTTGGCTTCTTCAGATGAAGTGAAATACGTTCTTTTTCTGCGGATTTTTTAGTAAATACAATTATTTTATAAATATATATATTATAAATGTTGAAAGAGGTTCGGAGATCTGCCATGCAGAGATCATTTTACCTGGCAGGAACTGAAGCTCTGGAGCTTTCAGTGGGTGTGCCAACACTTGATACCAAATTACTTAGTTAGCTGGTAATCACGCCCGATTGACAATCTCAAAGAAACAGTGTTTCGATCCCTGTCAGCTTTAATCATTTTTTCCAGATGGATATCACGATTGATGAAAGGTCACCCTTTCACTGGAATGCGTACAATCCCTGCAGGGATATTTGCTTCGGAAAATTACCACTGTTTGTAAGGTTGCCAATAATTTATACTGTTTAAATGACCACGTATTAAAGATTAAAGAAAAACTCAAAATATAAAATTGAATATTCAAATATGTGATCTAAGAAAAAAGTTTCAAAATACCATAATCAAGACCATCGTACCAGACCAGTGTATCGTGAAAAATAATGCTGCATTAAAAATATCAAGAAATATTTATCAATAAATTGCATAGTCTGGTATACTTAATCGAGTAAAAAATATTACTATTTCTACAAAAAGCAATGTTTACTCTCTATTGGCTACTATGCACCAGATAACATAAGAGTAAAAACTATACAATTCACGGTTACAGATTAAAAAATATGCTGCCAACATTTTTTCCGCACCTAGCACATTTTGTCCCCTTTTCTTTCACTTATCGCTTTTCAATCACCTGGCGCAAAATATCGATTAGTAAGCAAGAATTATTATTGCGGAAAAGAGTGCAAAAGCAGATTTAAAAATCGGTGAAACTGCTGTTTCATTAAGAATACATGCAGTTAATGGCCAGAAAACATTGCCACTGAAATGATGCTCTGATTTTTATCTTACGCTTTTCTCACGAAGAATATGAAGGACGAGATTATACGAGCTCGCTCGTATAATTCAAGCGGAGAGATTATCTCCCAAATCCAAAGCACGAAATTTTCGAGTCGGCTTGGCTTCCTTAATTTATCTAGATTATGTTTAATCAAGGTCACGCATTTTTTTCTCGCTCTTGTTCGGATAAGAAACAGAAACGAGCTCCAGAAGAGCAAAATATCAAATATTTCATTATATCATGCGTGCAGCCCCCTACACTCAAGTCGATCGAAATTCCTTCACAGTGAATAAATATCGCCCCATTCATTCCCGAGTAGACGTCATCCCTGCTTACAATAGGCCGGTTATTAAACAAAAATGTTTTAAAATGAAGTTATGACGAAATAACATTGTGAAACTATGATTCTTGAAAATGAAGAGCAATGGTTCAAACCATTCCATAAAAATATATAGTTACGTCTGACAAAGTACAAAGTGATTCTATTCAATTTGATAGCTATAAATATAATTTTAAATTAGTAAATTAATATTTTGATAATTTCCTAATAAAATTACAAGTATTGTGGTATAGCAATATTAGAGAAGAGTAGATTTAGCTTGAATTCAAACAACTTTAACTTCGGCGCTAATTCCAAATTTTAATCTCAAGGTATTCAAGATATTTATGCCATTCTTCTTTCCACCCGGTGGAGGCAAGATAAACACAGGGCAGTGAGAAAAACAGGAATGACATGTCCATACAATAACCCATTGGATTATTTTCTAGTTGGCCAATGCGGACGCCGGTTTGGCACCTTCACTTTTATCTCACAACTCAACCTAATGAAATAACTCCTAATCCCTAGTCGCCACTCCCTCTTTGAGAGAAGCCCTCGAAATCGTGAGAAGAGAGTGCGTGAGAACTGTGCTCTGTGCTATTGAAACATTAAATTAATATATTCACATGAAGAACGAAAGTGGCAGATTGTGTTTTTCAACATCATTTTCAGCTCGCAACTCTATTCACACTACTTATAGAACAGTTATTATTTTTACCTAACTAGTTCTAGGTGTGCCAAGATTAAAAAAATAGAAAGAAATTAATAGTTCCTGTGGAATGTTCAAAACCTACCTTTGAAAGTATATAACCTTTGAGGAATGAAATTAAGGGTAAACAAGGTGTCAGTATAATCATCACTCATATTACACGCACAAACGAACTATAGTTGGAATAAGATTCACATAATATTTTCGCATTACTGGTCAAATTTCAAATTACAAAAGTAATATATTTCAGAGTCACCCTATCGTAACCTGAATAAAAGTACAGGGGAAATTAGTAGGGATAACAACGAGGATCTTGATGAAACAAGGTCAATCCTGGTAAGTATAGTTTTGAATCTAAGGTAAAAAGTATACATCCCTTGTCAGTTAGGTGGGAGGTAGGTATAGAGTTCGACTCAACAAAATAGAGTAGATCATAAAATTAGAGTCATCAGCAAGCGGCAATACGTATTCTGCCTCGTGTTGTTTCACCGAGCAGAATATTGATGATTAAATGCAACACATGAATCGACAGAACATACCTGAAGTCACCGGCATCCTCAATTCGCTGCCAGAGAATTTAATCGGGAATTGTCTTAATTCTTCCGTTCTTTGAACTTTTCATCCTCCCCTAACTGACAGGAAGTGTAAAGTGTAATGACGGAAGAACTCGGCACTCGAGCAGAGCCGTGAACTCCGTGACCATCCAACCGACCAATAATTATCCCGTCCATCAACCTCACAAAAGCCTCATCTTAACAATCATCCAAAAGCGACGACGTTATACCACCCTTTCACCATATTGGACTGTCTATGTACCTCTCACTCGACTCTGGCGGTTTTTACTGGGGTAAAACTTTTTTCCACCGACCCCCTCAGAAAGCTGGAAAGCGGAACGCTGAATTTTCTCTCCAACCGAAGCGTATAACAGAGGCGTACGTCGAGTCGACGCCCATGGCCCAGGAACCCTTCTTCCTCATCCTTTTCCCCCGTATCCACCTGCGTCCCCTTCTCGAAAGCTTCACCCTCTGGAGAGTGTGAAACTGGAGACGTTCTCGGATCTCGTGAAGAAAAAAATGAAAACCCTTCGTGCCACTGGGCCAATGTTTGCGCATACCTTGGATTCAAGTGACGGCTTCCTCCTGCCGTTCTTTGGACCGTCCGCTGTCATGTTCTTCCGTGGATATGACACCAGAGAGTTAGTTGTATGGTCATGCGTCTCACAAAGTTTCACTCTGGCTGGTAATTTTTCAAATGATCTTCCCTCTTCGGCAAACGTTCGGAAAAATTTTGAAAAAATAAAACCCTCGCGTCGAAGGTCAGAGTGTCTCTTAAGGCACTCGAGGTATCCAGAGAATCAGAATCACTCTACCGGAACTTCAACACACGCACAAACCCGGACATCAATGCTGGCACAGAGCCGGGGACTTCAACGAGCGAATATCGAAGAGACTTCAACGCTCGCGCGCTGCTACGGATGACTTCGCCGCTTCATCCACGCGAACGAGGATCGCGGGAAACGGGATAAGGGATCGCACACTTTCCGAAATATATGGTCATTCACGATCCAATACAATACTAGGATATCTTCTGCCCCTTCACACAATGCGGGAACGCACTTACTCCCCCACACGAAAATCCTTCCCTCCACCACAACAAAAGGTGGGTCAGATCGTTTATCCGCGCGCGTCTGGGCACTAAATGTCACGACGTCATTTGGCGAAGCGGTTTTCCACGTCTGGCGGGGGAGAAGAAGAGTTGAGGACTGCCTTACGGAGAGATGAAGGGAAAGAGAAGGGAACCAAGAGGAAGAGGGAGGGGAGCGCCGGAGAGGGGAGCCTTGTGAACGATCACCGTTGGCTTCTATGAAAGAGAAGGGAGGTGGAGGAGTATATCTGGATTAAAGGGCCGCGAGAGTGGGAAAGCCGAGACTGCTGTGGCTGCGTTCAAAGGCTGCTCTGTGTTGTCTTACGGAGCGATGGAGCTGAGGGGAAGGTGGAGAAGGAGGGAGGGAAATGGGGGATGAGGGCGGAGGGGAGGGCGAGCAGTTGTTGAGTTGTTGTGGGTGGGGGAGCGAGGGAATTTGAGGGCAGGTGGGAATAGGTAGGAGGGTGGTGGCGAAAAGAAAGACGGGAAATGTGAAGGGGAGAAACAGGGCCGGTGGGAAAAGGCCATGCCGTCGGTGCGCTCGCTACCTCGCCCCCAACATTCCATTTAAAAGGTCTTGCGATAAAGACAGCTTAGTGAGTTTCATGACGGGATCCTTCAGAAGAATGTTTTTGGACATTGATGGCGTATTTATTATCGCTTGGACACTTATTTTTTTCAATTCATATCTTCTACTCCAGCATGGTCCAGTGCTCAGCACGAGAGATGACCAAAGTAGAAGAAACTATTATCGCTCTAATGCCCCGAAAGGCTATTTGTAACTATCAGTCGGGTACAAAAATTTCCCTTTTTTATTCAACACTTACCTTTCGCAATGGGGAAATCCAAACAATGACTTATGGTTGGAAAATCCGAGCGAATACTATGGTCTAGAAAAGTTTCTGTGCTATGATAAATGCTAAGGGATTGGGAAGGAATTTTCTTTTTGTAGAACAGCAAATTGTACTTATTTTTTATATAAATATATTGAATTTTTTGCTCAATTTTATCGCCAAAACATGCCAAACACAAAATAAGAATTCAATAGCGAGTGTTTAACTGTCTAAAACTTTCATCTTGGGAAACATAAAGGTAAATAACGGCATCTAGAATAAGCACCAGCCATGCATAAAGGTAACACAAAATTTTTTAAAATCATTACACAAACGAACAAAATGTAGAGGAACTAACTCTTAACATTATGCAGACAACTCAGTATAGTTTGGTAATTCGAAAATTTTTTCAATTTTAACTTGACCGAATAGCCAATTCAAATTATTTGTATTCCAATTCACTCACCAAGCAATTTTAATGTAATGTACATCGAAACAAATGTAAATATACGCTGGAAATTAGTAGCCGAAGCTTTCTATTTTAAAAAATAGCACTTAAACGAGTAGGTTTAGTAAGTTTTCAATATTTCTCAATGTCAAACTTTTGAAAATTTTAATTTTCAAGGAAATCCGTCAAATTTATGAAATAATAAATTAAATTCAATTGTGATAGTAATGCATATTTTTTCAGAACACTATTTTATAATTAATGGTATGTCATATGAGAGTAGCATCACTCGTGCTCTCTAGCACGCGAACCTTTATCTGCTCGCAAAAGTTCTCATAGTCAGTAAAATACATTTCCTCCATTCCTGGAGGGATCAAACAAATAATACGAGTACATATAAAATATATTTATACATACACACACGTATATATGTGTGTGTGTATATATATATATCTTAGATTTTCGGGAGTAATTAAGAAAGACGTTTTTCTATAGACTGTACAGTTGGTACATGTAAAGAAAATTTCGGTAGAAAAGGAAACTTCTTTCAGAGTTGTAGTACAAACTAAAATCCACATTGCAGTTACAAATTACTTGTTATTATGCTAAGCTTAAGGGTGTCGATCAAAGGAATTAGATGAACGGCTGAGTGGACGAGGCTCGAATGCCAACAAAAATAAAACGAAATTCCCGCCGTGCAGGCATCGGAACGGAGCTCTTCCTGCGACAGCTGCCAAGCCGCCTACCAGTAGCTGATTTTATGCGAGATAAATGCCTGACTTAGCGATTAAGAGTCTCTTCGACGGACGTCTTGACTTCAAATACTGAAGAAGCGAATTATTAAAAAGAGAGCGCAGCCTTTTACTAGGTTACAAGACAATTTTCCGGAACAAAACCAGACGGATAAGCGGACACAGCTGCATTGACTTTCAGCAACTAACTTTATCACGTTAGAAACTGGGTAGGGCCGGAGAAGATAGAAAAACTGTGTTCTACCATAGAAAGGCAGTCGATAGTCATTAGAGTAGAACTAGATTGAATTTCTTAAGAAAAGATGAATTTCATCGAATGCTGATGAATTTCATCGATCTTCTGAAGATACTCTCCAGTCTTTCAGGAAAAAAAATGTATTTACCTTTCAGATCGTATCCATACTAGGAATTCCTATCGGATTTTCCAAAAGCAAAGAATTAATTCTGAAAAAACCCTATGATTTCTTGAGTTGTTTCATATGATTAAAGTACTCGATAGTAACAGCAGTTCTATACCCAAAATTAATTTTTCAAACAATTTTTGAGTGCATAGCAGAATAATGTAATGAATATTCTGATCATTATAATATATTGCACTAGATATTCACAGAGATGCAAGTCAAGTATCAATCAGAGTATAAATCATACGACGAAAAATTTATATAACTTACGACGTGGTGCTTTAGAGATCTAGTAAGCGGAGCGAGCCTATAGCTAACTACTCAGAATGTCCAAATCAGGGTTGGGACATACGCATATAAAGCATATGATAGGACATAGGTCCATATCGATAATTTTCATTCGAAAATTATTTTTAAAATATCGTATTGAATTTTTTCCAATTACCGATATAACAATTTCCAAGCAACTCTTCTGTTTTATAGCAATATCCTAGATTTTCTTATAACCTTGCCCGTCAGAAACGACTTTTACTTTATTCAACTCTCTGTTTCCCTCCCACCTGTCTCTTTATTTTGAGACTTGAGTAATTTTATCGACGACGAGCATAAAATTGTAGGATTTCCTTATATTTTAATAAGTTAAATCTGGCGTCGAGTCTTCGTGTCCCCGGAAGCTCCCATCTAAGGTTGGGTAGTAATCGTGTGACTCTGTTTTGTTCTCTCGTGGCAGCTTCTCACGAGCCTGGCGGATTTCCTCGGTATTTTGATCAATTATCGAATCAATGTTTTCTGGGATGGTTGCCTGGTGTTCCAACTAACGAGAAATGGCATGTTTCCTACACTCCTTTACCGCTACATTTTCCAACTATGCGTTTTACGAAAACTAATGTCCCCAGCTCGGCACTACATGTTATTGCCCCGATGGTTAAAAAACGAATCTTTTTAAAGCTATGGAGGCTCACCCTTGAAATTTTACTTGTCAATATCGGAATCAGTCATTGAAAAATTTAAGCCAATACTACAATCCCTGCCATAAAGGCGTCAAAAGAACAATGTTGACAAAAAATCGTGAATAATCCCGTAATTTAATCATTTTAACCACTTTCCTTAACGCCATTTTGAGCAATACCCATAAACACGGATTTTTAAAAAAATTATGTTACAATATTCCTTCAAGGGGTGTCATCACCCCTAACACTCACTACAAGATTTCGTGCGTAAGCGTAGGTTTGTTAGCTTAATCTCATTTGCAAAATATTTATTTTTAGGAACACAACAATTAAATTGGCTTGAGATCAACATCTTGAAGCTTCAGCTCCATGAACACAATGAATCAATTTTATAATGTGTAATTAGAGCATAAGCATTTTGATGAATAGGATCATTCGGTTGAATAAAACATTTCAAGGATAATAAATTGTGAGGGTAAACGTCACGGTTCTGAAATTCACGATATTTGTTTTTTTACCCCATCTTCTGTAAACAAAAAAATGAATAGATGCATGCCACCATTTTCACGACGCCGAAGGCACCCGGCATACGAACTACGAAGAAATTCCACAACTCTCCCAAGTGACTTCATCTTTAGAAGTTTACTCTCTTCCCCTTCGATGGAAATGAATCGTTAATAGAACTCGTAGAATGTATGAGATAGTGAAATGCAACGCTCTCTGCCAAGTATATGACCTTTTTTGCGCTTCAAATGGAGATGATACTGAACGTGCGCCGAATTCAAATTCAGAAATGGCGTTTTTCGTCCCAATTTCCTGGGATCGTACCACCAGAATTATCATTCACGCGTGCGATCATGTAAACGGGCTTCGATTTCACTAATAAAAAATGATATAAGGTCGTAAGAAGAAGAGAAAGGTAAGCGGCGAGTCAAAGGGGTACGAGTTGTGTTCAAAACGGTACGGAAGCAGAGAAAGCAAAAAATTACAAAACTGGTTGAAAGAAAGGTTAGGAGGAAGGAAAGTTAAAAAAAGGGAGTGCGGCTTCCTCTTTAAGGACAGTAGCGGGAGGATTGATTAAAAAAAAGTTGGTTAGAGAAGCTAAAGAGCTGCTTGAAACGAGATTTATCTCTATAAGAATTATTTCCAGGGAGAGAGAATAAACTGGCTCTGTGTCTAATGAGATAGGAAGCTAGAATTCTCGCCAGTAACCTTCAAACGCTGGCGAATATAAACGTCCATGCAATGGAATGTTATCATCTATCCTGGTCTAGTCGTTTTAAGGGTGTGATAAAATACACTTTGGTGGGAGAAAAACATACGACGTTACAGAATGCTAAGAAACCTCGCTTGGAAGTGCTAGCCAATTACTGAGGAATTATAATCATTAAATTTCGTTAGTCCAGCATTTTTCGTCGTTTAACTGTTGCAATTTAGGCATTCAATACATCATTCTGCTCTAAAGCATTTTGCGTAAGTCATCAAACACTCGTCTTCTAATTAAGTTTTAGTTTTGGATCAGCAAGTTCAAAGCAAAGCTATAGAGTAAAATTTTATTTCAAATCCCCTGATTTCTCGTACAGACTTTTATAAGGAGTAAGAATGTAAGAATTTGTCCATCACGCGCTAAATAAATCTAATTTTAATCTATAACACAAGTAGTACAATCACATTTTAATGTTTTACATGCAAAATGAATAACAGCAGTGTTTCTCTTTTCGAAATTCGATCCCCTTCGATTTAAATCAATAAAAAAAGAATAAATAGCATAATATTTAAGAAAATGCCTAAATGAATATCACATGATGAAGTCTGAACTTTTAAGTCTCAATAGTCGGAGAATAAGAGTTTGAATCACGAATATGAACCGAACATAATTCATGACCACAACATTTGATACCGTAGTAACCTTCTTAAATTAAGTTAGCATATGAACATACACTTTAAAATTGATCTTACGTAGTAGTTTAACTGGTTTAATCCCAAGCCGTGATAAAAGGGAAACGTGGATCCCCAATAAACTTCTCCGATGAGAGCCAGCGATTTATAAAACATTCGGCTGGTCATATTATTCAGGATGGCGAGAGGTCCTAGATGTAAGTTTAGGAACAAGCAAAGTAGACATACGTAAAAAGTATATGTGCGCAGGAAACAAGAATTAAAATTGAGTACAGAGGCACTAAAGGAAAAAGCGATTCAGGAATTCAACGCTTAAACTGCATCTGAAATTACCCCGGGAATTCTAGAAAATTCTAGGTTAACAAGATGTAAATATGATACAATTTTGAAAAAGATATATACAGAGGAAACTAGCCAATCAGTGTCAAAACACACGAAGAGAATTTTATGAATTTTAATAATAAATAAATTTAAAGCACAACTTCCTGCAAACGTTGTGGCTAACTCTTGAAGGGGTTACTTGGGTTAGCAATCAAAAATGGTCAAAATTGGCTGACCTTAAATTCACCGAGAACAGTTATGGCGATGAAGAAATTCTCGCGCATTCAAATTCGCGACTCGTACTTCGCAGATGACTAACTAGGCGGGAAACACATTGACCTTCCTTGTGACTTAAATATGAATAGAGAGAAGCTAGTCGATACAGCGTTCGAGGCAATCAATAATACATTGGATCACAAGCTATCTCGTTTAACAATATTGGCTGATTTTCCTATTTTTGAATAATTTAAATTTGCAGTTACTTTATTGGAGTCTCCCGCTGATGGACATACAAATGCGAGAATTTCACATTTTTAAAAATTATTCGTCTTAGCCTTCGAATTTCTAGAATATGATACCATCTATATTATCTCATGAAATGGATCATATTGGACCTTATGGGGACATATTGGTGTATACCGTAATAAAATACTTTACACAATCAAAGCCACTAAATACGATTTCTTTCAAATACTCATGTTCCATAACTAGCACCAGGCGCCAAAACGCTCACCGACTCCTCTTCGGGAGTCTTACAACCGACCAAAGGGTGTTCTGAAAGACTCCCTCGGGGCCACATAGAATAATGTCATGTTACGTCTACGCTCATTTTCTAGCTCAATAAAATATCTCTGAAATGTTCACAAATTCAAGACTGCCGTAAGTCAACCTCGAATATAACGATTGTTTGTCATTTTAATCGTAGAAAATGACTTTTTGGGTTAAATATCATTTAACTCAATAATCTCAGGAGGAACTTTGTTATAATCCGTGAACAATCTCAAAGAAACAAAACTTCTTCATTAATATTTATTAACCTACGAGTTATTGGTCTAGTTTTTTACTCTTAATACTAAATAATGTTTGGTTTTCTTCTCATTATGCCCCTATGATTTAGTCATTACTTCGCAGGAAGAGAGCATTTCAAATAGTAATGGAAGGACACACTTGAACATTTGGATTATTTGCTCGGAATAATTGAACTGAAACCATCAATAAAAATAATAATGATAATGGTAAATAGAGTAATGTAGTCAGATGAAAATTCTAAACAATGAAGATTTTCGATTAGAACTAATAATTGGGTCATAAGGAAAATAGGATACGTCTCGACATCGAAAAAACGGTCAACAGAGACATCTTAGATTTAAAGGCCTAACCTAAGTAAGGCAAAGAAACTATTAGAGCCATTGATGACAATGGAAGCAGATCAAATGACACCACAACTAAAGAATGATGAAAGTGTTCGATTGGCTTGTGAAGAACTTATGAGAAAAACAAAATTTCCACTTTTCTACAGATTTTAAATCTGTGAAAATTTTAAAATCTGTGGAAAAATGCAAATTTTGTTTTTCTCGTAATGACAAACTTCCACTACATCTCGCCTGAATCTGTTTAATATAGTGAGGAACTTGTTAAAATCCTACGTAAAGGAGTGGAATACGTGTACATTGTAAAAAAAGAAAAGTAAAAGTAATTGAACTCATCCTGAAGCACTGCAGTTAACTGAAGATCGTAACTGCAGGGGAAGAGTAAAGGAGGAAGGCCAACGATAGAGTACGGGCAGATTAACGGGAGAGAGAGGACTTACGGGAGAGTAGTTATGGTCAACGCCAAGAACTATAAAGGTATGAAGACGATGAATGAGGGCAGGCTAGCTTGAATGAATTGCGCGAATCATCCATTTGAATTCACATTTGGTAACGAGCGAAATCACGTCTACATGCTACAGGAAAGTAAGTCGAACTAAGCAGTAAGAATAGAAAGCATCCTCTACTACAGAATTACAACTGAGTTTACAGGAAAATTAACGATAAGAAAATATTTCATGAACACATAGGTGGAATTTATACGTAGGTATTTGGGCATAAAATCGGTATTAAACCAATTCTGAACCCAATCCCGAAGGATGAGAGTTGTAACAGCTATAGGACCATCAAAAAGTAGTACTGTGATTAATACAGAATAGAAGGAAATATCATAGCACAAAAAATTACCAATGCGAGGATCAGTTTGGTCTAAGAAATAAAAAAAATAATGGAAATATAAGTAGAATATAAACAGGATATTTGGTGAGCTAAGGGCATCACAAGAGGGCGGTCGACAAAGTAGAGCAAGCAGAGCGGATGAAAGAATTACGGCCAATAGAAGTTCACTGCAAGAATAGGTGACTTTTCAAAAACTGCATTTAAACAGCAAAACTTACGCAACATATTTAGTGGAAAAAGAATCGAGATAGGCAGTGATTGGCAGATGAGTTGGCAAGGCCAAGTGATGTTTAACCTATATTCTGATTTATGCTAAACGTGTCCTGAGAGAGGTTTTTTTATGCGGGGCAGTCAAATGAAAACCGACACCCGCCATAACACACAGTCCGTGCGAAAGGTGGTAACACCATTGCTACGTATCGATACTGCCATCGCTGTGTTAGGAGAACTGCATAATGACAACTCAAAGGCGCACACAGTTGCTGGGTTACATCCTTGTTCGTGCGCGGACTTATGCAGTAGGTTCGTCCAGCTGTTGACATGGAGGCAAGCAAAGATGAGTTGAGAGGTGTGGTTCATTTTCTGGCGCCTAAGAGTGCTGGAGTACGCGAAATTCATCGTCGTATGTCTGCCGTGCATGGTGAACACTGCCCCATGTCCTATATCCTTATGTTCGGTTTTAATTTGCTTCCCCTAATATTTGAGAACGAAGGCGAGCGTGGGTTATTTAACTGAGGTTAGTAGATATTTAAACGTTATTTAGCCAGTCAGCCAGGGGGATCGTAGTTTTTGATAAGTATATTACGTTTTCCAATGTAGCATGGGATAAAGAATAATCACAAGATCACAAAAATACTCAGTGAATTTGAAAAGTATAGGGCTATGTCCTTATATTTGAATATAGGCGGGTCAGAAAAAAGTTTTACGCATACATTGCCAGCTATTGATTATTTCCGAAGTTATTGAAGTTATTGTTTCGAGTAGTAGTCTCTAGTCGTAGTAGTATCTAGCAGTGGTAACATCTATTAGTAGTATAGTAGATAGATTGCCAAGGATGATGATGTCATCTGTTAAATTTTGTCTCTTAAAACCTAATTTTAATAATTTAATATTTGGAGAAAAAACTGTTTCAAGTTCAATTAATTTCGATCTAGGATAATGATGCCAGCAACAGATAAAGTGTAGGTGCAGATCAATTTCACGATGGCGATCGTGGATATCGAAGAATCTCAAGAATGTTCTCCCCGGAAGAAGTAGTGCAGATTGATTAGTGCATAATTCAAAAGATAGAAGTGCGTCATTGAAATGCGCACCTACCCCAGTTTCCTAATGCCACTGGAATGAGCGGTGCATTATTAGCCCTCGTCACGATAGTGAGCCGATGTTCAGCAATACATACACGCAACCTGTGACCTTCGGAGTCAGATAAGTCCATTTCAATCCCGAACAGACATTTTCTCGAATGACAATCCATTTCCGTCATTCACGGTCCATTTCACTTGGTGAAAACATTCCTTTAAGCCAGGAGTAGTCATAATAAATTAAATAATTATAATTAATTACATAAATTAGAAAAATCTTCAGTGATTAAAACACTAATTAAATAAATCAGGAACGCAAAAAATAATCACAGAAAACCGTCGGTAAGTACCATTCCACTTCACAAAATACGATTAATTGTTCGCAAAATCGAATTCCAATAACTAGTGTTTTTCCACGAACTCTTATAATCCTAACAAATTTCATTGAATCAAAATGGTAAAAGAACTTCAGATGTTAATACGAAAGATTATTTTCATAAAGTTTAGTACAATTGGAGATTTGACAATTCTATCACAAAACATATACTTAGATATAATATTAAATCAAGTAACTACTCGAACAATTAATTATAATAATTAAAATAAATTAACAGGATTTCAAAAATAAATAATCGTCCGTAAGATCGCAAGTATCCTCTCCTTAAACCACGTACAGATTTTCCCGTAGTCCCTAACCAAACCGTGAGCCTCCCTATCTTTGCCTTTTACCCAGCTACGTTTGATCACCCTTTTTGTGTAAAGGTATTTTATTCTTTTCATATCTCTCTAGAAAAAAATTGCTGCAATAATAATCAATCCAATCTATAAAATCATTTCAATTCCTACAAGAGAAACTTGAAGTTTGGATAATTGATTCCATCTTTGATACGAGATAATTACACTTTAACGACAATAAATTGTGCAAAATATGAACAAATTCAATTTTAAGTTAATTTTGAAATTTTTTCTGAGGGGAAGGTTACAGGATATAAAAATACATGAAGATCAAGGAGATGATGCAGACGGGAAGTAACGCTGTCCGGTTTTTTACATCCGTCATGTCCGCTCATTTCCGCGGTCACAAGCAGTTAAAACCACGAATATCCGCATCCGCGTATGACGCGATCAGTTTTCACCCAACCTCACAAACCACGAGCTAGAATGGTTAGAGATTCCACTGCACGAAGGAGGACGACGACCCATGCAATCATCTCCTTGTTAAACAGAAAAATGAACGACTTTTTTTTTACTGCCCCAGGTTTCTCCTCCTTCATGAAAACTATACTTTTTCGAATCCGATTCCAGCAGACCATTAATTCAAAGTACGCCTCGACCAATGTTGACAGGAGCATTTCCGTCCTATAACGCTTATATTGTAGCTGCCTAATGGGCAGTGCCCACATTTTGCCCGCAGGGTAAATAGCAGTTCTGCCCTATTGGAGAGGAACTTTTGATGCCGCCAACGAGTTGTCAGCTCTCTCGTTGATTTCCCACGAAAGGAAGAGTAAACAGTCGAGCGTTTGAAAGCGGGACCGTGATTTGCTAAATGAAACGTTCCGCCCCGTTGCAACGGTGGACTCATCCGGCAGACAATACTCGATTTTCGAACTCAAAAAGGGTTCCGGACAAGGGCATCGCGCACGACGGAAATTGTAAAAAAAATGGAATAAAAACAGGTCCTATTTTAAAGACAGTCGTAATGAGGAGGCTACACCGGAAATAACTACTGAGAAAGCAATATCAATTATTATTTATAATTCGTTCCCAAGCAGTCACTGGACTGGAAGGGTTTTTGTACGTAAATTGAAATTTTAAGTTTATCACTCTGTCTGGAATTATATTTTTATAAGAAGTAGTCTACCGGCTAAGGGTGGATTTTTAATGGACTCTAAGACATAACATTACTGTACTCCAAAACTCTCACTAACCCAGTACAAAATATCCTTAAACCCCATATTACATTTTCAACAACTCATTCTTTTTCTGGAGATCTGGCTTGTACGGCCGTCAGTGCCTTCTCATCTGGAGAATCAGAGTTGAAAAACCAGAGGTGGCAGGATTTTTTAGTAGTATCTCGATCCCCACTTGGGGTACTATATGTGGAGCGCACTTTAAGTGAGTACGCCGTACACTGGATTTAGCCTATACGTAGCCTATATATATAGCCTATATATATAGCCTATGTATATAGCCTATGAGTAGGCTAATGCCGACGACGGGTTTCTCTCCACCCTTCCTCCTTCCCTGAACATCCTACCACTGCCCACCTATCCCTAATGGAGAAAATGGCCTTAGCAGTCGGCCGCCCTCATAATCACTGCTACAACAACTACTCCTTCTTTAGCTCATCACATTTTCTCCCTCGCATAATTCCATCCAAATGACTATTCTTATCTTCCCTCCTCTCTCTCTTCCCAGTATTCTCCCCTCTCTTACCGTCCTCAGTATTTCGTATTACCTCTCAGTACTTCCTGCAGCCACCTGTCCAGTATTCTTGGAATTTCTAACAACAACCGTCTTTCGTCTCCAGCCATATCCAGAGCTTCATTATTTGTTTTCCTTTTCGTGTCCGTTTAATTTTTTTTCTCAAAGGCTTTCAATCTACGCTTACTCCTCTATCTCACCTGTCAAGTTTATATATATATATATATATATATATATATATATATATATATATATATATATATATATATATATATATATATATACACTTTTTTGGAAAACCCACAAACGTGTAATGTAAATTCACTGATAAGTCATAACAAACACAGAAACCAAAACACAAAAGAGGAAAAACTCACTGGTTCTCGAATTTTCGGTGGTCCAACCACCTTTCTCAAGAGGAATTAGGAACAGAACTGTTCCTAATTCCTCTTGAGAAAGGTGGTTGGACCACCGAAAATTCGAGAACCAGTGAGTTTTTCCTCTTTTGTGTTTTGGTTTCTGTGTTTGTTATGACTTATCAGTGAATTTATATATATATATATATATATATATATATATATTTATGTGTATATATGCATGTATAAATCCCCGAAAAATCAACTAGTTTGATATATATGTTTAAATATCTTTATATATACATACATATACATATTTATTTATTTATTTGGGTCGCGGTGGTCTAGTGGGTAGAGCGTTGGACTACTGACCGGAGGGCCCGGGTTCGATTCCCGGGCAAAGCACTTTGGACACCTGCAGCTCCACCCAAGCTAGTTGATTTTTCGGGTACCAGGTCTTCCTGGGAAACCATAACCGGCACAGGGAAAGGAACTGGCCCCCCTACCCTGATGTGTGAATATTCACACGCCGTCGGGCTTGGTACATGGGTGAGCTCTACCATCACCTACTAAACCGACCTTCGGCTTGATTACTGTGTTTATGGTTTTATTTATTTATTTATAACACTCGCATGAGTCTAACTATAAAAAATTTGACGATATCCGTAAAAATCCACGTTTTCATGAAATTATAAAGAAAACTTTGTAAGTTAATTTTATGCAAATCAATACAATAATTATAAGAATTTCGCACTGGCGTCGGAAGAAATCCGAAGAAGGCAAGGCAAGTGGATACAGAAGATACTGAAAGGAAATGTATGCTGAAGACTAATAGAGAGGAGAACGTTGGGTAAAAAAGGCAGAGGGAGGATAAGAATAGAAATTTTAGAAGTTATAAAAAAATAACTGTAATCACTCCTGCAATTGGCATGAATTATTACGATTATCATACGTTAGCCTTCCGAGGTCTGAGGATGGGCCATGAAAACTACATTAAGTCTAGTGGACTATAGGAACACTTATCATTGAAACCTCTTCAGCTCCTCACGGTTTCTAACTTCATGCCATTGAAAATATCCATTCCATTTTCCTCTCTTCCCCGCTATCCAATTATTCATTTTCTCATTTCTTCCACCCCCACTGTCCCTCAATATATCCTCCACCCGCCTCATCTTTCTTCACCCAGTGTTCCCTTACGATCTCATCCTACTTTTCTCACCGATCTCACCATTCGTATGTCAGAGTATAATGAATATTCTTATCTCATATCCAACCTTCTCCATTTAAAGTCTTAAAATATTAAAAACTATTCCTCCTGCCTCAAAGTCAAGTCTTTCAACCAAGCAACGTTTTACTCCATATTGAATTGATATTTACGCTAATATTTTCGTTTAGTCCCTACTAAAGACCCTGACCACCAAACCTCTCTCTTTTGTAAAATATTCTTGGGTTAAATGTATTATCCTGCTGATCGAAACAACATGGTCGTATTTGTTCAAATGCTACAGAAAGAGTTAACGATGGAGTACCATATGTATTAATTGAAAATTTATTATATTCTCATTAAACATTTCTTAAATGGCGATTTTTTCCTTCTCGGCAATTTCTTTATTTACGTTTTTTTTATTAATTATCTTCATTTCCCTTTGGAATTCTAGTTTTCCCTGCAGGCATGATATATCGAATCTGAAAGATTTACGCAGTGATACCACACCATCGCAGAAAAAAACAGAATGAAAATATCTATGTTTGTGCTCAGACCTATGCTAGAGTATTTCGTGCTGTGCATATTTTTCGCTGTATCAATGCTCCTTCTATACTTTTTCCTAGATTAATAATGACGATTATTCAATTATATCGTTGCTGAAAACATTTATAACAATGGTAAGAGCCCAAATGAGTTTTGTTTAATATCGCCTACGGCGTAATGAAATATCTGGGCGCCTAGTCACCGTTGCGATAAATTAACTTAAGTTTTCATTTTTAGCATTTAACTTCTGTCAACTAACATATCATTGAGAGCTTTATGCAATGGAAAGAGGTCATAGCCCCTTTTCTTTATTCCAACAGGAGAGCACTCGACAGAGTGAAGGATTGGCTCACCCTGCGTCTGGTTCCACGAAGGTGGTTACCACAACATTCGGTCGGTAAGATTAACCATGCACCTCGGGACAAAGGAAGGAGAAGCTGACTTCAGCGAATCGGAACGGGATAGGATGACATGGAAGACCAATTACTTCACTGCAGGGACAATGAAACGACGGTAATTGGAGATAAGTTGGAAGAGACGTTCGCCCCGACGCTCGCTATATTTCCGCATGACATCCTGGCATTTTTTGGGAAAGTTTTACTAACATAGCATGAAGGAAGTTCCCTAGCACTCAACAAGATGTCTCAAACTATCGTAGACTTTGTCTAAAGGGTCCTTATAGTGGATTGTCAATCTGAAGATTGGTATGTAATTGCTTCCAAAGTCGTCCAGTTCTATGTCATATCTTCACATCTCAGTTCCTTAAATTCATATTTTCGTTCACTTACTTCCCATAATTAATACTTGATCTTCCTCCATCTATGTTTTCTTCTTTCAAGATCTACATTTAAAAATCGTTCCACTCTTGAGTTAGATCAAGGCCTCCCGAAATCTCGATTATCCTCTTTCCACAGGTACATCCTATTCAGCAGCACATCAAAGAAGGTATTTTTCCTGTTCATATTTCTGTCGTCATCATTTTATTTGTTATTTTTATTATAATATATTCTTTATCGTTAGTATTGTTTTAATCATGCAAATAATTTTATTCCGATTTAAGATCGTACATGCTAATAAGTCTGCACTTTTTACCTAGTTCAAATTGTTTGGATACGATATAAGATCTCATGTTAATTAGTCCAAAACCATATGCAGACAAAGGAGTTCCAAAACGTAATGTGCAGGATTCGTTTCTTTATGAGAATAGGATTCCATTGATTATTTTAAAACAGTATTAAATTCTACAAGTAAAATTTAGTGAGGAAAAGAATTATCTTTGTTTAAACAATTTCATGAGCGATCATACTGTGAAAACTCTTGAACAGGATTTGCAAAATATGTAGTATTTATTGTATTTACTTGATTTGATTAAAAAGATGTATTATGAAAATCTCTTACGAAATGTTTGCTACCAGGTAATGATTTGGTTCTTATCTATGTGATTAATCGATGATTAAAAGTGGTTTTTCGCTGTAATTATATGTTTAGTCGAATATGAAATCTATTAAACAGATAAATTTAATCTCCACTTCCCTAGGAAATATACGAGATAAATATATTATATTAATATGTGGTATTATAGAGAAATGTAGTATATCTGAAAACCTTACAAATTTCTAGGGAACACGATTCAACAGAATACAAAAACCTACGATTTAAAATATGAAACCAAGACTAAATTCGTGACAACTACTTGTATCTCTTTTCGCAGAAATTTGGAGAAAATGATGTCCTCACTATGCCAATGTGCCCATCGCCGTTTTAAGGATAAGACTTTAGCAAACTTAAACAATGTGGAACTTATTAAAACATTATGAAATTACTGAATATATGCCACAAGTGAGGAAGTACTAGGTATGGTGGGCGAGAAGAGGGGTTAATTGGGAGAAATCCTATGGAGGCAGGAAAGATGGATGAAAGGCGTATTGAGCGGTAGTGGAATGTTGAAGAGGGTAATAGAGGGGAGAATGTTAAGCAAACGAGAAAAGGGCAGGAACAGGATAGGGATGTTGGACGGGATGAAGGGAGGAAAGAAGTACACAGAGATGAATAGAGACCTGATGTAGAGTAGGTTGCTGGATTAGGTTTTCTTGGAGATACAAAATATTTATTTGATAGTTGTGTCCATTCAAAAACCTACCTTTAACCGGTAGATTACCTAATAATAATAATAATATGCCACGTATTTCTTTATACTTGTAATGTATTTGCCTTAATTATTCAAACGGTGAGCTCTTTTACAGGTTCGATCACACCCTCATTTTATATAGGAGTTTCCCTGAAGAAATTTTTTTAGGATTTTTACTTCTGATCCCTATCCATTATTCAATTGAACGTTACACGTTTCTTTCTTACATAACCCGAAATAAACTATTTTAAAAATTCCATTGTGTAGCCATTTTTTATCTTTTTAAACTCATTTATAATATTCTGTAGGATCGATGGGATAAATAGCAGAGAGGATCCTATTAGATCCATTTCTTCCGAAATGTAGACAACGTTCATCCATTCACGAATAATTAAAGCGGCTATAAATGACTGCATTAAGCTTATAATGGGTTAAGGGCTGCGACAAAGGAATCCTACGTTTGATGAATATTTATGATGATGATATTGACTTCAATGTCCATAGAAACAATTAAAATATCATTCCTCCCCTAATATTACCTTGCCCCGCTAATAATTGTACAAATTACCCTCACCGCGTATTTACGCGTATCAAAGTACGTGCTATAAATTATCCTCCTCTCGCTTCCGGGATTATCCAATATACAAATAGCTTTTCACCAAGTACTGAACAAAATGATCACCGCCTTTTTGATAAATGGAAAGGTTGTCAAGACTTCACAAAAAAAATTTCCAAGGCTAATAACTTTTTTCTACGGCATACTTAAATCCAGCTGCTGCAGCGAGCAACTTTTTGTGCCCATAGGCTAATAGCGTTCAAGCTACCACGCCTATCATCTACCAACGTCTTGCTAATGCACAAGGACGAAAAAATAGTGCGGACTTACGTTCTCTGAGTGTGCACCATTGAATTTGTGCGCATAAGTTGAAGAGGCAAAAATAACTGTTAAAATATTTATAAAAACCGTTTGTTTGAGGGAAAAGAAATTTCTTATTTCAATGATGCAGCATTCATGTGGATAAAGAGTTAGTAAAATACAAATATAATATATAGTATATGTATGTTGTCAAAAAAATTATATTTTGTACGGCTTGTCATCGGTGTAGCATGACATGTATCAAGAACTACTGTAGTATATATATAATAAACTTATGAAGCTCTTAAATATAAAATGAGCGTACCTACGGTCATGTAGCAATGAAAACGAGATATCCGAGACTTAATTGGCACTAGGTTGTAAAGAGGGGGGGGGGGTTACAACAAAGTTACTAGTTAGGGGAAAATAGGGAACACACACTAGATCACTTGGGTTTGTTTGGGAAACAGTGACCCACGTATTCCTCAATCACACACAAAGGGCAAAATTAATAATGAAAAATATAAAATTAAAACAAACTTACAACCACTCGATCACTAGGGTGGACCACTAGTGTTTTCGTATGAGAGAGAGGTCGCTGAGGATACCGTCTATTCTTTCCCACGATTTGCAATGCAGAGTTAACGAGATATTCCACTTGTTTACTACTGACCCAAATATGATGGGGTTGTTTTGTGATAGGATAAAAAAAGTTAAAATTTTCTTAATTAATACGTTTTATCATGACGAACTCGTATTCACATGACCATTTTTTCGGTAAGAGCAAAGGAACACCGAAAAGCATTTTACAGATCTTTACAAATTTCAAAATAAAATGTCTTCAAGATGTCTTTTAATTCTTATGCAGTGGTCTCTTCGGCGTCAAGAATGAAGATGTGTTTTTACGACTGAACCTTCGTCGATAAAAATATTTCTCAACCGCTAAAACCCGATCATATGACCGAATGAAGTGGGCATTCTAATCACATTCCCAAAGCAATGTGCCTTTAAATGGCCATCGGCTTATCATCTTGGATAAAAGAAGTAATTTTTGGAATATATGTTGCTGAAAATATAAGATATTTTTAGGTTTAACAAGTTTCGAAACACATTTAAGAGTCACAGCAAGGTAAGCGCGCTCAATGACAGATAGCGCCTACATCTTTCCAATAACCACACCTTGATGGGTGAACAGAAAACTTATTTGGTTCTCTTCATCCGTTTCGTAATCTTTGATTTCTCTTTGCTCATTTATTCCCAGAGTTAGCGGAAAAAAAACATTGGCCGTGTCATAACCATCACATACTCATGGTTATATCTGGTCTCACTCTTCGTATCCTTCCGTGGCTTTGGGAGAGACGTGAGTTTTGGTAAAATGCCATTCGTTGCGTCACGAGCGCAACACGAAGGGCTCAAGACCAATCACAGAACTAAGACCAATTTTAAATGATTGCCAACTATAGCAGTTATTTCTGAAAAATGTTGAAGAGACAAAATGTATTTTTAATTCATAATAATAAAAGATGATTTGTACGCTTCGAGTGAACCATTTATTTTACGCATGATGATTTCAGTGATCGTGTCAAGGGAGGATGCGGAAGGTTGGGTACAGCTCTTTGATGAACACTTTCATCAGCAATAGCCGAAGGAAATTCAATAGTTTAAAGACAAACTAACAGCTTTAAGAATAAACATTCTTATTCCACGTAAGAGCTAAAAAATTATCCGGCACTGTTAACTTTTAAAAATGTATTGAATTCATTACATTATATTTATATTGGAAGATGCTATGTGATTTGAAGGTTATTTTAACGATTTATATTTTTATCGTGCAAGTATCTGCATTATTTTTATCGGTTTAATGAAACATTTTATTCGATTTTGTCATTAGTAATTAAATCATATGTCATTAAGTATTTCGGTATCTTAAGGTGAGAAAGGGGGCATAAATGACACGTTTAAACTACTGTATTGTACACTAATAACCACGCTAAGGCGTTGAAAAGCGTAATTTCCGTCTCTGAATTGCAAAAATGAAAATACTATCTGAAAGGAATCGCGAATTTTGTTAAATATTCGTACTAGTTGTGTCTTGCTGGAAAAAAGAGCTCCCTATTGTTTGCATAAAATTTATATTTACTATGTGACCGCATAAAGGACATTTTAAAGGCGTGATGAAAGGTCTATATATCGGTTATCTAGTGGTTATGTAGGAGGATAATATAACACGGCTAACTAATTACTGCAACACGAAAAGTTGGTAGACATACTCATACATCACGATACTCGGTCGTAACTTTCAGGGTGTAGCTATTGATAGAAATAATTTTGTAATAATTACTTCCAATAATCTACGAGTAGTAGAAATCCTGGCGGAAATGACACTCCAAAGCTATTTCTCAAAAGGATGACTTATTATGTCCCTCGCCAATACTTCATTCGTGCAATATGCAAATTCGGTGCGATTTAAGCCTTTCTGCTGAATTCCGATTAATGAGCAATCATTATTACTCATTCTTTTATCATTCGCATTATTAACTTAGCGGAATATGGTAAATATTTCATCTGTTTTCAATAAAAACCTAGGAAATCGCGAAACGAGAAAAAAAAATCTGTTCATTTTACAGGTTCAAGAAATGAACCAAATCGAGGAAGGTGCTAGTCTGGAAGTGTTTAGATTTTCTTGGAGAGGCACACTACTGAGGTGTCGAATTTGAGGCGAGAACGAGAAAATTGCTATTTTCACTGGATTGATTCTCGAGTCACAGATGATCAAATACACAGCTCCGAGTGTAACGAAAATCGTGAGGAAGAAAAAGACGGCGCTCGCGGAAATGCTCGGGAAAATGTTGCCAACAGCGAGTATAACCGATTGAGGGTATTTCCTCAATGAAACCGCAATCGTAAAGTTACGGTTCGGAGAGAGGGAGAGAGCATTCAAAACTGGAGTTTTCGGAGAATGGACGCACGGCTGGTTTCCGGATGGCGGAGAAAACAATTGTGAACCGAGTGTGCACGAAAAGTATTTTTCACAACTACACAACGAGGATAAATACTCCGAACACGACTTGATATAATCCTAGTACTCATGCTTTCTCCCATTGAATGCACCCTTTATTTTGGCATTAATATACTCCAATCAAATATTTTCTTACTTCAATGAGAAGCGATGCAGAAAACGCATATACTGAGGAAATTTTAAGGGTGGCATTGGAAGGTCTTGACCTAAGAATAAAAATGAACGGCAAGATAATTAAGTCATTTTTGCAAATGATGAAGTAAGAGTGATTCTGACAGCCAAGAGATAGCAGTAAGTATTTGGTGATTTAAAGGAACGATGTGAAGGGCACGGGATTAAGATCAACCACAAGAGTCGAAAGTAATGAGATTCCCGAGAAGTAGGAAAACTAAGTTAAGCATCATAGTAAGAATAAATGGAATTTCGAAGCTGGAGAAGTTCATTTATTTGAGCAGTATTTACGAGGCAAATTGGCATAGTAGTGTGAGCATTAGGAGAAGATTTGCGTTAGTGAAAGAAACACATAAAAGAAGAATATATAATGACAGATACACTAAGTAAATACGTAAAGAAAATAATATTAAATACTGTACTATTTAATGATAGTGCCTTATGGATCTGAACCCAGGTCTTTGAGGCAAAAGGATAGCCCTAGACTGTAAGACTTTGAGACGTAAGTGTACTACAGAAGGGGAAAGTTAGCTGAACAGAAAAGAAGACAAGCACTTAAATTTAAATATGCTGGGCAAAGATACGTAGGAAGTTGCTTGAGGAAATATGAAAAACATATCAAAGGTGGGAGAAGAAAATATCCATGGACAGTGTGTTGATGATACAGGCGGTGGTAGCAGGAAAAATGTTGGGTAAATCGGAAAGAGAAAGGCTATACAGTATGAAGTCAGGCAGGGGTTGCGGAGAAATAAAGGAGGAAAAAATGTACAGCAAACCAAAGGAAGTGCTCGCGATAAGTTGGTGACACGTAGTAGTTGTTGGGAACCGTCAAAAACTCACCTTTAATAGGCATAAATCCATGAATAAAAAATTAATGAAAAAGAGATACGAGATGCGAGATACGTGAATTACCGAAGTCGCTTTTCGCACTAAGCTGTGAAAACGAAACGGAATTAACACTTAGCCAATAAATGGTTGTTGGATTTACAAGTATACCAATTGTAAATATTATTACTGACATTCCACTGGTTAAGACAAGTTTTTGAACGGACGGTCAGGTGTCCCTATTCTTCTATGCCCCACCTAATAGCTTGTACGATGCGACGTGATAACCTACTCTACAATAAACCCTTCTTCAATTCTATATACTATCTGTCAGCCTTCATTCTATACAACATACCTATCCTTCTCCTAATCCCTACCTCACTTGTCTAACATTACCTACTCTATCGTAGTCTTTAACCACTATCGCCAATAAAAATATTCTGCATCTAATTTTACAGCTTTCTTTTAATGTCTCCCTATGTCATCTCTCCTCACCTACCATCTCCAGCTCTTCTTCGTTTCTTTTCTTTCTATCCATCACAAAATATGGAGTAGCGGGTACGATAGTGCCTTGAACTGAACGCAATAGGAGAAAAAGGGGGTTTAGATGGGGATTGTAGATGAGGAAAGAGCTTTTGTGATATCGCCTCAAGAAATCATGATGAACACGGATGTTAATTCAATGTGCATCGTATTTTCGTTAGAGACAATATTAAAGTAGCAAGAGACATTTGGATATTAGAGACAATAATTATATTGCCATTATAGATAGTTTATCAAAAAATGCTTTGACGACTGAGAACAGAGATTTTAAAGAATAACTGCTGTTCATTATTTTCGAAAAGTAATTGAGGTAAAGAAATATGTCTAGCCGCATCTGCATAAAAGCGCAAGTTTTCATAATGTTGATTTTAGTCAGTTCAAAAGTAAAAGTGTTCGTGATGAGTGTTCTTAACCCTCCAGGTTCAGGATTCACTCCTAATTCATTCCTATGTGATCTACCGCAGCCCCTTCCCAAGGAGGAAGCCAGTTACTCTCGCCCAAATGATATCGCACGCCTCGCCTTCGTCCCATCATCAACCGGCCGATTGCTACCAGCGTGCCCTCCACTTCCTGAGTTCCCTCTGCGCGGAGTTCAAGGAGCAGTTGTTCGTTTATCACCGAGCCACTCTCTGAAAGAGTTGAACCCAGATGTAAAGAACGAGCATACCAATGTGAGAAGTAGTCGCCGTACCATTCCGGATGGAAAGGAAAAGCGGATGAGAACTTCGGAGGAAGCGCCGAATGAACTGTGGCACACTTGTTTACATTCACACATGAGAAAGCTATGAGATGTGAGCGCTGGTAGAGGTTGGTGAACAAGAGAATCGAGCGGGCAGATGCATCAAACTAAGCCTGCTAATGATTTTTGGTGCATGGTGACTAATGTGGTGATAATCTAGCAGCATTGTTTTGAGGGAACTCTCCACTCCCCGTTTTCCAAAATTGATCGACTTAGTATACAGTTATCACCAACACATTCACACTATTCAGTCATCTACTTCAAGTCAAAAGACTTCCATTAAATTCGCATCCACTTATCACTAAGAATATCAGTACAAAATTTATTAAAGAGATTGTTGGTTCTGTTTACTAACTTATTTATTTAAAACGACGCATTGGCGTGATTATCAGATTGACTGTGTATCTAAAATGATATATGCTATGCACATGATGATATCGCCTACGTGTTGGCACGTGCGTCGTGTATTTAAAAACTCAAACTACGTGTACACCTGTTTTTCTCATTAATTTTATGTAATTATGAATGTTCCACCACATAACATCTGCCTTGGTTGAATTATGGTTTGGTTTGATTAAGTTTAAAACTCAATCCTCCGACTTGCTAATCTCATATAGCAGTAAATCAGCACCATTAAGAATAGCTCAGTAAATATAGTCCCGCAAACTCCACGCAAATATCCCATATACGCGCGATATGCCGTCCTGTCCCACATTTCCCCGGCCTCCGAATCATCCATTCCCGTTCCTTGACCCCCTCCACGTGATTGGAGCATCGCTAGTGGGCTTCTGGGTCCTTTCGAGACGTAAACCTTGCCGGACGCCGATGAATTTGCAGAACGGCCAATATTTAAATGCACATTCCGGCAGCGTGAAATCGTACCAAAATAAGTTCAACGATGAACATGGTCAGCCGGTAACAACAAACACTAAAAATATTGTTCACGGGCATTTGACTGCAAAGTTCTTGGCCACTGCTCAATTTGGAAGGTACTTTTTGATATCGTATGACACGATAAGTATATGTGCAAGGTGTTGTCTCACATTGAGCATAACGACGGAACCAGAAAAATGCTAATTTTTTAAGATGAAAATGTTTTCTGGCAAAACCTCGGCGAATCAGTGATTTACTCAGATACACTGACGCTCTCTATTTAACGTTGTGACAACGCCGTGACCGTATGAAACAGTTGAATGAGGAAAACTTTTGTTTTGTATCATTAAAATCGTATTCTATTCTTAACATTAATAATAGTGTTGCGTGTTGAAATGTTACATGTGGATTATAAATGTCTTCATCACCTAAAACAATGGTGATATCCGGATCGACTGGAGAAATCGATCTTGATAGTAAAATTCACTGGCACTGGAGCAATTGGAGCATTTTCAGTTTGAAAATTGCACTTAAAATACGTTTATTTTAAGTGTTATTTTATTTGATTATGATATACGTTCAACGTAATAAAAATAAGATGGAATAATCTTATTCGTGCGCAGAAATTTGTGCAACCTACTGTATATTTATTCGCATTACGATTTTATATTGATAATTTATCTCGATGTTCAATTTCGATAAACATGACTAAAAATAGCCAATCAGATTATATTAATTTCCGCACCTTCGTAGTATTTGAAAGGTTAATTAGTCACCAGACTAATACAATTGTTCAAAATAAAGATTATGTTATTCGATGAGTCCAAATAGAAACAATTAACGTTTGATAGGATATGGATCTACGTATTTTGAAATTCCTTTTTTTCATGTAAAACTAATTCTATTCCAGAATCAATCCTCGGTAATTGAAAACTCATTCGTTTTTTGTCATTTTATTGTGTTTTACCATACATTTGCCAGTAAACACGCCGAATCAGTGGAATAGAGACAATCTACAATGGGTAATAAATAGTCATCATGATCGTTAATTTAACCAGTGTATTCCTTCCCTCATTGATGAACTAGTAATTTATTGGCAATATTAAAACAATGAAGAACAGAAGAAGCTAAATTTTGATTCGATAATGTCTCTTTTATAACCCCTGATTAGGGTTCAATGTTATATTCACGATGAATTAGCTTTTTATAGAAAATGAAAAATCAGGCGATTAATGAATTAACTTAAATTGAAAGGCAAGATTTTTTATATAAAAATTTCCAAAGATCTTAAATTCACCGAAAAGTTTGCAATAAAATACTAGCAATCTGTAAATGAGTTATTACGATGCATGGATAAATAAATATAATATATTTTAAAGAGAAAAATGTGTTCTTTACTGATGCATTTCTACTTATTAATTAATGATTCTCACCAAATCCTAACATTCGATATTGAATATCAAATTTAGTGAAGATAATTAAAAGTTAATTGAAATAATTATAAATACTTTGGAATGAAATCAAACATTTAGTAAATATTATTAACTGGGTTCATTGACATTAGTTCCTGTTACACCTAAAAAGGCAGCTAAGAACGTTTGTTCAATGTAAATCAACTTTACCATATCATTTAAACATTTGCAAGGATATCCAATCACTTTTTCACCTTTAGTCTAGTCAAATCACTTTGAAATCACCAGTGTTTATGCTCATTGTCATCAGGCTAATCAGCTATACTAAGATACCACATTTTCAAATACAATTATTGAACTATAATATATGAATTTAATTTTTACCAAGAAATAAGCACAAAAATTAATGCATGATGTAAAGAGAACTTGCACGGATGAATTCTGAGTTAAGTCAAATAAAGCAGTAATTAAATGATTTCTCACTAGTAATAGCTGTCATAACCTTCGTACGTGCGTTTAAACTGAAGCCAATTCCCACTCGTTAATTCGGAGCGGCCAGTAATTCGTACTTGCGCCACAGGTAGCGCTTAAGAACAGGGTGGAATCAAGACCAGAGGGATTTAAATATGGAAAATAGGGTGGCAATTACGCCCCCGAGTAGTTAACTCTAATCCACAAAATTGGAAAAAATTGATGCCTTCCCACCCCAGGAAGCTGGATGATATTTTTTCACTTAATCTTATTTTTAATCACCCGATGGAATTTTAATTTATTTCCAATCGCATTAATTTCTAAATACAAGAGAAATTAAGTGAGTCAGTTGAAATTGTTCGGTTTTAATTCCTGCTCACTGTTTAATAGTATGTCATGTAATAATGTTCGTAAACACTGAGGAAGTGAATGCGTTGCACATGTATCCAATCAGTAAATGCAAAAAAATCTTCAATTTCACAATGCTGTGCCAATAGCCATCAAATGTGCATTTATGTAAGCACAACCCAAAGGCTGTCTACAAAAGAATTTTTTACTGGCTTCATAAAACGATAGTGGATTCATGTGAACCAATTAAACGAATTTACTCCGAAATTGCATCCCTTACTTCGCCGTTTATTTTGTCCATTTCTAAATGCGCGCGACTTGACCTTGGTAACCATTAAAAATAGAACTACTTCTTCTACTAGGGAACCTTGAAAATAGAACTACTTCAGGACAGTTTATTTCCCACTGGGCAGGGTGCCATTTGTGAACCCCAAAAAAATAATCACAGACAAATTCAGTGGAACTATTTCCCCCCTTAATTATGCATGCACTAAACTTAACGAATGGAGAATATGGTTCGCTTGAACGGAATCTCTGCGCTCTCTATTATCCCTTGGCCTCTTCAAATGAGTCGAAAAGACACGGTGAATCGGTGAACTAATGAAATTTCATCAGGCAAAGCAACCCGTTCCCATCGCACACGGGAGATTTTTCACGTTCAAGAGCGGACTGTGATCTAAACGCTGATCTATTAAAACTATAATACGCTCCAAAAAATTAATGTCGCGTGCAACGTCACAAAAAGCACGATTTCCTTCTGGTACCGAATTCCGTTGCGATCAAGGTCCCATATCGGCAATGAAAAGTGAAATCTACGACTTCGGGCACATCACGGGAGAGGAAAGCGCCTGAGTATTCTGACAAGGAAGTCAAGAAGGCAGGAAGTGGGGAAGAAAAGACTTCCTCTGGCTTGATGGAGCAAAACTTTTTCTGCAATAGTCACTAACGGATTGAAAAAATCTTCTCTCTCATACAGCCAACATGAAGGGGAAAGGAAATTTGCTTTCTTGCGTTTTATGGCAAATTTTGGCATTGTTCTTGACGAACCTCCTCGGGAGTGACGTAAGTTGTGTCACGGCTTTTCATATTGTAGAAAATATTTTTGAATTTTAAACTCAAGATCAACCTACCTGATATATCAATTCCGAATTCACAGGGTGCTTTAACGTTTAGCAAAAGGTCAGCAGATTGGGATGAGCCACACACCTTTGTGAAGCAAGGTGAGTTCATTTCAATTGCTTATAATGAGCTATGCTTTTTATTCTCAATTTCCATATGTGAATGGGCTATGAGACGTCTCCCTGGCAGGTGAGTAGTATTAGTAGTAAAAATGGCAATACTGAAAAAATCAATCCCTTTAATCGCAAATTAGCCAACTCTACTCTCTCAACTCATTACAATTTAATATTAGGTAATTCTTCTCATGATCGTAGTTAAATTTGATAGTTTAGTCATGAAAACTTTTGAGGTAATTTTTCTTGAAGTTTTCTCTAGATTATTTATGTTTCATTACATTTATTACTGTATCAAATTATTATCAGTTAATACGAGGTAAGGCGATGTGCTTGAAAGCTTATCTTTCAGCGGAAAGCTTATCTAGAATGAAAAAGAGTGATGCCCCAAGTTGAAATGTAGAAGCTGTCATGGTTTTTCATTCGAATAACATGAATTCTTTCAAGCCAAAAATTCAAATTAATTTCAGAATGTGAGGCATAATAAAATTAAACATTTTCCCTGTCTGTAGCCAGATAACATGAAACACAACTGAAGCATGCACTGAAGGGCAAGTTTTTAAAATTTCTTTATCCATTTCTGATGCACTCCATAATTGCAAAGATTCTATTTTCACCCCTATTTTGAACAGTAATGAAAACCAATATCTTTCTCCCTCTGGTCTATTTGCACAGGGCTGATTATTCAATTTGTTTATGCACCATAAAAAAGGCATGCTACATTAAAAATGATCTTATGATGCCTGTGAAATTTATCATATTGCAAAGGATTATAACATTATGGTCATGTCAAGTGTAATGTAATATTATAATATGGGCACTAAGAAAACCATATATTTATCTAACCATACATCAACTGCCATAATTTTATTAATTATTTTTCACATCAAATGATACTTAGAAATTATTAGAGTATGTATCCATGAAAAATCTAATATTATTATTATAGGTACTAGGTATTATAGGTATTACAGATTAATGTAGGTTTTGGATGGACACAGGCTACCAAATGATACAGAGGCAATTCCCTCATCTCTCCTAACAAAACACAAAACTTTAAAAACACCAAAATAAGCTTCTGTATTCCATTGCTATTCAATATGCTCTGCATTCATCTTTCCCATCTCTTTGCGGATTTTACAAAATCTATTATTCCTTCCAATCCCTGCTAATGTCGACTAAAAATATTTGAAGAAACAATTCCATTTTAAGAATCGTTGCTAAAACAAATTACAGCAAATGCCTTGTTTCTTTCCTTGTATACTTTTGGACATAATGATTGTCACAATTTTTATTCGATAAATTAGCCCAATAATTTAACATTGCAGTTTAGAAGATTTTAATAACTTATTATTTTTTACCATAACTAATTGTTGTTCTTTCCATGAGTTTCTGCTCCATTATTGGTCCTTGTAATTTGAATTACAAAAATGAAATAGCAAATTTGTATAAGTAATAGGGGAACTTATTCAAGTGCCAAAAGTATTTAACATAGAGTATGTGGTAAAAGATTTCATTGGACCCAAAGTTGTCAAATAATTTCATGAGTCTAAGAAATGAGAGTCCAACTGAAGATCACAGAAAATTAAATAAAATCATATATTTTTAAAATTGATTGTTCATTGAAGAACAATATCATATTTTAAATATGACAAATCTCTCCCATTAGTAAATAAGTCTCCATTTGCTCATTATTTGATACTAATTAATCAGTAATATAAAATTACATGAGGAAAATTGAACTTGGTTAGCTGTCAAATTAATCCTTCAAATTAACCAGTCGGTAAAACTTTATCTTGGTCTTGTATGACTTTTCCTGTATAAACATGTCCATATTTTTCATAAAACCACTAGATTCACCAGAACACCATTTAATGTCTCTTTAACTACCTATTATTTTTTTACTTTGGAATCAAATCTAAAACTTTGTATTCAACAATTTTTTTATATGTAATATTTGAGTTTCATCAGATGAGGACATCTTTAGGTACACAGTCACTATGTGAAATGCTGTGATATTATGAAACCTGGGTTTAATTAATTATATACATTTTCAGAATACAAAGTTGTTGGTTTGATTTCAAAATGGAGCCACTACACCAAGTGAAGCTGAACACAATTACATATGTTTAATTGTTGCCTCTTTTCCAATTAACAGATGGATGTGACAGAAATTATTTGAAAGGCTTTCAAAAGGTTGTAGAAGGGAGTGCTTGTAAACCACGGCCTGTCCTTATTGATATCATATCTCCTTCTTCAGAAATACAGGTGAGTTCGAGTGAAAAGTGTTGCCAAATGCCTTGGTGGCCAAAGTAGTAGGAATTTTTGTGAAATACCACAAATATTATTCTAAATTTAGCCTCTGGCGAATGGGTCATGAATTAGCAATGAATAGTTAAGGCTATACATTAATGTATGCTTTAGTAAATTCTTGGACTCCAAAAGATCAACATATTAAATTTAAATTGCTAAGAAGGTAAGAAATACAAGAATTACAGAATAATAAAACAAACTGTTCAATATTAGAGTTTTATGGAAAGTTTGGAATTGTACTAAATTTGTTTATCATTTAATAGGCAAAGTAATCATGTTCTTGAGGGTAACTACTGCTGATGGCCATGTTGTTCATTATTAAAAAAATACTCTATAAAAACAATTTTAATTCCCTAAATTATGTACTTACCTAGTTGCTGATAAAGTAACACTACTGAAGGATATTTTATCTTGAAACCTGTTCTCATGTGGCAATGGCTGCTCAGTTCTCCAACCAGACTTTTTCCGTAGGTACAGATGTATATCATACTTGTAGAGAAGTTGTGAAAAAGAAAGAGTACTATGTTGAAAAATGGCTTCCATTGTTATTAGTAGTAAGTACACTTTACCCTTAGTAAAATTATCTGGCCAAAGAAAAATTTTTCCATGAGAATGCAGATATCTTATTAAGCCAACAGTAATTCCACTTAATAATAATTTAAATGTAGGTATTTTTGGAAAGCTGAAGCTGTCAATAAAATAATTATGCTTTTTTAATGGTTAAATATACACTATCATAATACAGTGAACCCTACATTCTTGGAAAAAATGGAAATATAAAGAATTTTAATAAAATAATATGACACTTATTGTAAAGATAGAGAATATGGTAGTCCATTGGGTACCCCATGCCTTTGGGCACCCTCAGCTTCACCCAAGCTGTGTGATTTTTCAGGTGCCACATCTTCCTGGGAAACCATAGGTGGCATAGGGAAAGGAACTGGCCTCCCCTAACCTGATGCATGATTTTCACACACCATTGGGCTTAGTACTAGGTGAGCTCTACTCTCACCTATCAAACCAACCTTCAGGTTAATAACTATGGTTTTATTGTAAAAATAGCACTCCTCAGTTGAAGATATCAAGCATTAATTGGTAAATGATGAAAGAAGAGATTATAAGAATGATTTTACTTATTTCATTGACTCAGTCATGTGGTTAACCTACTAGACTATTCTCTTTTAATTATGTCCACTAATAACCTACCACTTCATAACCTGCAGACATTAGATACATAGCCCCTGTATCATTTTCAGAGTTTAGCATCACAGTTTCATTTTTATTTTAAAATTTATTTATTTATCTATCATTAGTCTGAAAACAGCACATTTTGGTCTTTACATCAGATCATAACAATGGCTTCATTTACAAACACCCAGGCCTTAGGTGGAGGGAAACCCACCCAGGAGGGAATCAAACCCGTGACCCTTGCAATATCAGATGAGAATGTTACCCCACAAAATAAAATGTGGTGTTAAAAGAGAAACAAATATAAACATAAAATGCTATCTGTGTTAACATACTATTATGACGAAGAAATTACACCCTAATACATAAGTAGTCAACTTATATTCCAAATTCTATTTTATTGGAGTTTATTAAACTGTGATTATATCTACTAGCCTTAGCTTTCCTTATCTTAAAATTGTTACCAACAAAACACTCATTGTATCCACATTTCATTGTTCAATTTATAATTTTCTGAAAGACAACTAATTAAAGTATCTTTCATGAGATTCTCAAGAGTTAGACTAGCTAAGATAAATATTTAGCAAGGAGGAAATAAAAAAGAGCTGGTGGGGTAGTTCACATATTTAGACAGTATTTGGAGAAACTCAGGCACAGTATAGGGAAAATTACTAGAAGAATTACATTGGTGAAAGAAACATTCTTAAAAAGGGAATTCATGACTGGTAAACTGAATAAAAAGTAGATTACCTAGTGCAAACCTTAACAACGAGTCTAGCGCTTTATTATCTAAAATTTGGTCTTTGAAGTAAGATGATGAACATTTATGACAACATTTTGAGATATGGGTGAGAACAAGGATTGCAAAAGAAGGTAATTTGGATGGAGAGGAAGACAGCCAATGAAGTTTAAAATGTGGTAGGAGAATATAAAAGGTGAATGTTGCTAGGTCTAATCTGATGGAGGCAGAAAAAGTGGGAGGAGATTTTGAAAAGTTGTGGGATGTTGAAGGCTATGACAGAAGGGAGATTATTGGGTAAGTGGGTAAATGGAATAAAGGAAGAGAATAGACATGAAATAGCCTATTCTATGAGAAAGGTACAAAGAACTGAAGAAGAAAATAATGGGAAAACAAGAGGTCGTTCTTGTTACATGTAGTAAATCATAACATTTGGCAATGTCATAATTTGTATCTTTACATAGATCGTAGATCACCTTTGAATTAAAGGTTCTGCTTAGAGGATACCTTTTGCTTCTAACTGTTTACCTCACATTTGACTACATTACACTTGTTTGGAATTGAATATAAAACTGTCTATACATTTAAAATCATCATGGATGGCTTAACATCCATGGATGGATACAGTAATTTTCAATTTCTGAGTTAGACTTAATTAATCGGCAACCATGTCATTTAAAAGAGAAAGTGTGACATTCTATACTTAATTATTGGTTCATTTTTATCTATCTATTTCAATAGTTTCTTCCTAACAAAGTGGTGGTCAATCGCTGTGATGGAATATGTCATGCAAAGCTTAACTGCATCCCCACAGCAAAAGAGAAGATTGCAGTTAAAGTAAGTGTACTAAACTAATGATTTATACAATTGTGGATTATTATAGAGCTGTAGAGTTATCGTAAACATTTCAGAGCAGTGTTTTCACAAAGCTGTAATGTATTCATAATATGATACATGTGCAATGATCATAAATGTAGTCCAACTTCTAATGATGTGAACAGGATCATTATTCTTGTTTGAAAGGAATACATTGGAGTATTTCTTACCAAACATTTTTCATGTCCATATGTTAAGATAAATGTTTGGGTCATACTTTCTCTTCATACACAACAGGTGCAGCAAATAAATTTTATGGATAAAGGGATACAGCCTGAATGTGGTGAAGTACATGTTGAAGAGCATACTAATTGTAACTGCATGTGCACAGTGACAAAGGAGGATTGCAATAAAAAACAAGTAAGTTAGGTGTTATTTCTGGGGATGAATCTAAAAATCACAGTTCATTTCTCAATATTTAAACAAGTAAATCCCCAGTGCACTCTAAGCCCCAGTAAACTGTTATCATAGCTTTATGTTTGATGCTTGATGAAGTATTTTCTCATACGTAAGAAAATGAATGTAAGCATGCTAAAACTCTTTTCTGGGTTCTCTCAAAATATCAAAAGTTCGTTTGTACTTCTATTAGTCTTGAACTTGGACATGACATGATTAACTCTAAGTGTAGACTCTCCAATTCTTTGAACCAAAAGCAAGAACACTGGATTAATGGATGCAAAATAAAAAATGTGGGTGCTCAATAAACTTTAGTCAGGGGTTTGGATCCCATAATTCTATATTTTTAACAATGTGAACTGCTCTGGCAGCTAGGTTAGCCTACTAAGTAGTGCTACTGCAAAGCATAGAGTTCATGGGAAAAATTCAGACAAAAGAATAGTGTAAATTTTGGTGGTTCAACTCCATTCAAATCTAAGTCAAAAAGTGTCTTGACAGGATCCAAGGAGCTCGCAAGCCATCATATAAATTAATCAAAGGAAGCAGGTCCATAAGGCAATGTAAATAACCAGTTAAATATTGATGAAATTGAGAGCAAGCACAGATGGGTATAAACTAAAATATTATGATCTACATGACTTCTCTGTAATAAAATAATCACTCAATAATGTTTAATTCACAAGTTCCAACTTTTAGATTAAAATATTTGAAAAATTTTATTTCCAAGTTATTCTTTTTTTGGTGAATGTACAGTAATAATATCTTTTACTTGCAAGTCAACTCTTAATGAGTACAGCTGACAAAGTTTTTTATTTCATCTCCTCTTCAAATCTAAATTACTTACTTACTGTACATGGGATGATTTTATTCTCTGTATTCTAAGTGCAGCCCTAACCTATACAGCAAGTCATTGGGTTCATTGAGTTTATTATCTATTTATCAAGGTTTTTGCGTAACCTATCCAATCTTTTTTTTACATGGTATAAATAAGTGACCCAGCCAGAAGCCATGCATGATAATTCAATCTGGGATTCACCAACTATTTCAATCTAAAAAATAATATATACATTGAACCTACTGGAGTGAGATGAATCCAGGCATTTAAAAAAAGTTGAAAGAATATTCTTTGATCAATTTCTGTATGCTTAGTGGTGAAGATTTTAATGAAAATTGACCATCAACTGAAAACAATAAAATATAAATACCTACATCTATGATGGAGTGGGGAGATACCTATTATAATATATGAAAGTACTAATAATGAATTTTTGTTCTCAGCTGTATCAACCAGGGGACTGCAACTGCCTCTGCATTAATCAAGATGAGAAAAGGAAGTGTCTCTATGAAGGAAAAACATGGGATAATGAACAGTGTTCATGTGCTTAACAGATATCTTTCCTATCCCATTGAAATATCTGATTGATACTTTGTAAATACATTATTTCTAGTCTTCAAAACTAACAGATGGCAAAGACATATTGGCATATGCATTAAGGGATTTTAGTTTAGGATAGTAGGTTATGTTAAAGAGTGGAGAGGACTTTTTCAAATGAAATGGAAAGAAATGTCAAAGTAGCCTAAATTAAATTCATGTACCATGTGCTGTAATCCATCCTCAGTAATTTTCTTTCCAGTTACATTCTTGGAGGCTGTTTTTCTTCAAGATCATTATGTTTAGTGCCACTTACAAAATATGTATATATATTTTAATTTTATAAAGCAAAAATTCAAATTTTGTTCAAATGTAATTGTTTTTAAGTTTTCATTTAATTATCCAGCTATAAAATATAATTTTTACATTAATTAGAACAATATTTTCATTTACTATCACATGTTCCCAATATCCTACACTCTTCTCCATCACCATTATTGGTTAGTGAAGACCACAAGAACAATGAATGAGGGCAAAATTTTCACATTCTTGGCTGCTATTGATGATCTCTCATGCTGTCTGAGTTTTCAGAGGACATTCTGACATAATATCTGTTGAAAACCATTTTCCAAGAACAGACGAGGAAATGTCAGAGATAACGTCATTGCCTTTCACGAGAGTGGCTTTATTCATTAGCAGTAAAATTTCACATTTTTTATGAAAGAACCATCTAAATTTATATGCTGTATTCCTATCTTGTCTTGCATGTCCTTAGGCATCTACTGTAAAATTCATTTAGTGTACAGTATACCTGGTGTATTTTATTTTAAAATATATATTTCATGAAATTTGATTTGGTGAATCCACAACTGCCGAAAGATGAGAAAAAAATACTTACCAATCAAGGAGTTTTTATTGAAAGTCTAAAAATCTATAGATTATAAAAGTAAAATTTAAGTTTATTAAAAAAACAGACTACTTCAACAACTATATTTTAGACTAAGTGTCCTGAAACAGTTTTTCTTGCTGACATGAATCCTACAAAAATTTCTCTCTAAGCAGTTTCGGAAGTGATTGGCTATCTAAGAGGAATGAAAAATTTATACCTCCATTTTATTATTTCATAGAATGAAAGAATAAATGGAGATATAAATGGAATATAAAAAATCATATGCCTGCCACCTTTGAAATAATTATAATAGACAGATGTAACTACAAAAGAATACAAAATAACTGGAGTTAAATCAGCCAATTAAAAATTATCAGTAAAATGAAAACACTCATATTCCAAAACAAACCTACAAATCATCATGAGCAAGAATTTTCTGATAGGAAATCAGATTTTAGTCATTCCCTTTAAATTTTATTTTGATTTTATGATCTCTCCCATTAAATAACACCCATTCCTCTCCACTGAGCAGTAATTCATGGTTTGGAAGCATTTATTACATAAAGTAAGCTTGAAATTACTAATGCCCAAAATTAAGAGTGGAGACTCAAGGAGAAGAAAAGTCAAAATAGTTGACGAGGCCTTAAAGGAGAAACCAACCAAAAATTCCCAAAAAGATCATTCAAAGAGACCTTAACTAAAGCCCAGTTGTTGTAATTGTTTCTTGGTTCAGAGACTTTCTCTTTGAAGAATAAGAATACAAGTAGGATACTGGTTCCTGTGGTCCATTTAGGGAGGAATGTTCCAAATTATAGATTGATTCGATACAGCATGCATCAACATAACTTTCTTTTTTATAAAGCAAAACCCCTTTAAAAAAGGAAGTTATGTTGCCACACCCTGTAGATTAGGTTGGCTCATAAGGCCTTTGCTCAGCTCACTTATAAGGCTCAACTTGATGTGCGGGAAATGTCAGACAGATGAATCAGTTCCTTTCAATGTATGATCTATGTTTAACCATAGTTTTAACCCTTTTAAGCCAAACAGCTCTAAACTATAACCAAATGCTCAACTCACACAAGCTAACTACATCTATGGAGAAGAAAGGGTAGGTAAATAAACTGGAGATAAGTAAAATTTAGTGATAAGTGTTGGAATGTGGGAGAAGAGTCTTTTTCCTCCTAACTGGGACAAAAATGGATGTAGAAGATAATGGGAAGTAGGTATGTAGTGTTTTGTTGAACTTCGTACAGAAGAGTGAATTTCACAAAAGAATGGGAAAATAGGGAAAGACAGAATAGGTATTGTAGATGTCATAAGTGGATCAGAAACTATGAGAAGTAGAATGAATCCAAAGTATTTTGTCTAAGGTATTAATTTAATGAATTGGTGTTCAATAAATTTGCACGTACTGACTTAACATGATAGATAATTAACTTTAATTGGTAGGCTACCTTAGTTTTTACTATAAGTAGTACAAATTGAGCATGTCCTTTTACAATTTAAAGTGGACTGTGGCCATTCTTCCCTTGATGACTTCTCAGTTATATGCTTGGTATAAACATCTTGGGTAAAATTTATACTGCACAATAATGGTCTAACAATATGTTTTTGAACTCAACCAAAATATATGATATACAAATATAATTTAATTAGCCACTTATTTTTTACTTTTCTAATTGTAATGATTTTAGCATTTTGTAAAACAAAGCTAATCAGTGCTATTCAAAATATATGCTTATATAATCAAAATTGTCAGTAAAATTTTTCTTTCCTGGCCCTCCGTGAAGAATTAGTATTTGCAGTTTTTTTTCCAGACCCTCACTTTTCAAAAGGAGTTGACCTAAGAGTTTTAGTTCTAATTCTTCTTCACTCATGGATTATTTTTTAGATGAAATTTGTCTAGTTGCCATTATATTAGCAAAACCTAGTTTTTATATATGTTCACATATTCATGACAAGAATTAAAATATGTATATGAAACTACTCACCACAAAATGATGAGTAACCAGCTATTATCTCAAATGCCTTAGTTGAGGTATCACCCTTATTTCCTGTTTACAAGCATATGTGCATTAATGCTAACTCCAAGCACAATTAGGAAAAGGAGTCATATCACAAAATCATTCTGATTTTACAAAATGTTTTTTTGTATCCCACCCTGAAATAAACAATATTATGATCAGCAGAAAACTGGCTGGAAACCTGACTTATAATTACAATTACATTGAACCATTACATAGAACAGAATTTCACAATAAAAAAATCTAAACATCTCATTTCAAATATGTCCCCAAATTCCAAGACCTTTTTTTTTAACTTTTTCCAAATTTTATCACTTGATCAAAACTACAGGCAGTTACTAAATTACTTCTAGACTATGTAATATCTCCATTCTGTTAGCCAACAGTTGCAGTTCAGAATTAATAAAGATCAGGCATTTCCAGTTCTCAGAATAAGCGTAAATTAGAGACAGGAACTCTTGCATATGTAAAATTCACAAATCGTATTCTCAGCGTTTGACACAATGGCCATTAATAAAGGCAAGTAAAGAGAAATATAATCCAGCATTGCAATGAATAAACTCTCCAATTGATCAAAGTCACTAAATTGACTTCATAAGAAATATATCTTGGAAGAAAAGATCAGAATAAAAGGCCCCTCTATTTGAAGCTAACCAGGAATATCCACATTTTTTATTGCACCATTCACAATTCATCCAGGGCAAGGTTTATTTATTCAGATACATTAATTCTCCTTCAAATAATAACCAAGATATCTAATTACAAAGAAGAAAAACATATAAAAGCGTATTTTAATACAATCTGGTTTTTTAAGTACTGTATAAATTGTGAGCTTATTTATCCTCCTTTCAATGAGAAAGCATGACAGGTTTCTCCCTGGAAGAGATGCACCACTGGGGAATTTGAGAGGATGTGGGATTGTGGTCACTTTATCTATCCATAACCTCTCCAACTTCCTCTTTTCCTCAGAAAGGTCACTAAGTAACCAAAGAATAGTGTCACTCTTGTTTTAAGTATGGAACTATTCAGATATATTTCCTTTCATTCATATTTCTTTATACTGACATTGTGCCAAAGCTATGGCCTCCAAAATGTAAGTACCGAAATGCACATGCATATAATGATTTGAGAAATTATGAGTTTGTTTTGCAAGTCTAATCATTACTTACAGGATGGTGGGCATGTCATGAAACGGTATGCCATAGATCAGAAGCCACATGTTTTCGAAGAATACGGTGAGTCAGAATAGCATAATTAGAGTATGAGGAGTTTGCCTTATTACTCTAATCAGTGTTTCTCTTATATGCTCCTTTAAAAACTCTGGCAAGGAATGCCTTTTCAGTAACCACTCACAGAAGGAAATTCAATCATGCTAGAAAATGAGAAATGCAATTGAATTAATATAGTCAACGAAGCAAATGATTCCTCATTTTTTAGTGATTGTGTTACTACAAAAATTGTTCATAAAAGAAGTTTCAAATAAATAAAATAGTTTCTGGCATAACTTGGTGGAAAATCTTCATACTGACTTTTAATAATCAAATCACTTTACTGACCTGATGATGTTATGCTATAACGAAACCTGGGTTGTAAAAATTAAAAAGTTTATGTGGAAAAGTAAAGTGGTTTGATTATTAAAAGTAAGTTTCAAATAATTAATGGAGTAATAATTAATTTAAACCTTCCCTACTGATATCATTGAAGGTTTCAGGCATAACTTTATGGAATCGATTCATATAGGAAATGAAAAAATAGTAACTTTGTGATTCCACAAAAAATTTATTTCGATACGACCCAGGTTTCAATGTCGTAACTAGCCTAAAGATGAAGTTGAACATCGAAATCCAGGTCGTATCAAAATAAATTTTCTGTGTATTCACAGAGTTACTATTTTTTCACTGCCATACTGAAATAAAAAAATGGTGTGGTTACCCTTCTTGTAACTTCAAAATTATGAGTATTGGGAAACAAATATGTTTTTCTCAGAGTGAATCTATTTCAAAATAATTAAGCCCTGCTGGGTAAATTGTAATGTGCCTTCTTTCAATGTCATTCAAATTACGGTATTGAGTTATGGCGTCATTCCCCACATGTTAAACAAATTTTGCCACTGCAAAAGAGAAAAGAGCTATTCGCTCTCTTGCTAATATACCACAATGTGATTCCTGCAAATCTTTTTTTACTAGGTATGGAATCATGACTGTATTTAGTTTATATATCTTTAAGACTCTGATTCATGTGAAAGTTAATCTAGAAACTTACCAATTAAGATCTCAAATCCATAACTACAACACCAGAGATAAAGCAAACCTAATTACTAGTTATTATAGATTGTCATCAACTTACAACAGATTTCATAATGTTAACACAAGACTGTATAACTAACTGCCTACTCATTTGAAATTGGACTGTATCCAGAGTTCCAAGAATAGGGCATATACCTGGTTACTTGCTCGCCCACTTTACTAATTTCATTAATTCTTTCGTAACAATCTTCATCACATTTAAGAATGTATGTTTATATATTAAGAAATATTTATATTGACGACATTTAATACGATTGTACCATTTTTCAACATTAATAAAGTATTATTATTATTCTACTCTGCTTGATTTTTAAGCAAAATGCAGTCGGGAATTCATGAAAACCTACAATTCTGTCATGATGGAAAGTATATGCATGCCAAGGAAAAAGGTAGTGGAAATCATCTCCCATACACCAGATATGCTTGTAAGTACTTTCCTCCATAGTGATTTCAATTTTATGGATAAATTTGTATGCCTATCCATTGGTGGTCTGATAATGGCTATACTAAAAAAATGCATGAATATTTATATCAAGCAGGTCTCATCATGCTAATTGTTTATATGTTCATCCTGTATCATTTGGTCCATTTTCAAGATGATTTTTTTTAACATACTACATGATATGTGGGGTCAAGAATATTTTTCCCACTCCACCCAATTTAAAACCTGCAGCTATACTAATACTGAGCTGTGTAGTTCAGACGAAAAATATTATCACAATAATTCAAATATTTTTTTGCAGATTGTCCCAAGTAAGATAGTGGTAAATCGTTGTGATGGGATGTGTCATGCCAAACAATCATGTTTAGCAACTGACAAGAAGGAGATACCTGTTATGGTGAGTAGTTCTTATTTCTATTAATGCATCATTTAAAGAAAATGCTGAGTGCTCCTTTGCTAAACATCATATCAGATTGGATTAAAAGATGGATCATATAAAATGTAGACCATTACTATGGCTTTGAATTCAATGATTACCATAGACCATAATCCCACCAAATATTACAGCATAAGGCAATCATCCCAATCATTAATAAATTAGAGCATCATATAGAAAAACATAAACAATTAATTCACAATACAAATAATGCAAAACGTGTAGCATGAACATGCTAATGAATAACAGGCATCTGTAGAACTCAAGAATATTCTTAAATTATTATCATCGTAGGTAATTTACCCATTTCAGTCAATTTTTCAATTTCTAACAACTATTATATTATCCAAGCCTTAGTTTATTTTGATTCACATTATTTTATTCTTCAGTGCTCCATACCAACCAGTGTTCATGTTGACCGAAAAGCTGTTTCTCTTCCATTTTTTTCCCCAACTGGCTAATATTCTCCCCTTAACCATGGCCTCCAGAATGTTTCAATCCCTCAATATATTCTCCAATCACCTATTCTGCCCCTCTTTAAGTTCCAACTGCCTGCTATTTCTCTTCCTCCACCAAAGCTAAATCTTTTTCATTAGTTCTTCTCTCTATTACCAACTTACTTTCTTTCTCTAATTTGTAGGAAGCCAAAAGCTTTCCACTAATTATTTTTAAATAAAAAAATGTTGTTCATCATGACCTCTAGGGGATTTTGCTTTTTAGGAGTCCTCAGACCTCCAGAAAATAATTTCTCCTTTTTCCTTACTGTTTATGTTAATTATTAGGGAGAGCAACTAAAATCTGAGATATTTGTGCCATTAGGGATAGGTGGGTAATTGAATGGACTTTTGGGAATGGAGGAAGGGTGGAGAGAAACCAATCATTGGCATTAGCCTACTCTTAATGATAAATACTTAGAGGTACACAATTTAAAGTCCCATTCAATGGGCTGAATAATTCACTTGAAGTGCTATTTGCACAGCACCCAAGAAAGGATCAGAGTAGGTACTAGGTACTTATGAGAAATGTTACTAACACCAGAATCCTAACTCAGGCACCCACACATGGAAGCTAATATCAGCACTACTGCCAATCTGATCCTCCCATTTTTGTTATAAAAAACATTTTTAAATACGAGTTGATAAATTTTCAACAATTCAGATATGTAGATATGTATTCCTGTAATAAAAGGTAAATAGTTCCTGAATAAATGCATGAATGAAAATAATAATCTAGTAAAAGTTACTTCTGCACTAATCCTATTTTCATAAAGAATTTATAGGCATTTTTCCAAAATGTATGCAGTTTCAGTCAGAATTACTAAATGTATTCTTTTACATACCCAGGTCTAATATTAGGCCAGAGAATGCACTATTGTCTAATTCATAATGCACTACAGGTATTTATAATCCTAGGTACAAGGTTAAAGGAAGAAAATATTCTTCATTAAAATTGGTTGTATCTTTTGATTAAAAATTAACTGAATCATCTTCTTAATGATCTATTTGTTTAGGTGCAGCAGTTGAACCTGCAGGATGCAAATGCCATGCCAAAATGTGGAGTAGTTTATGTGGAGGAGCACCTAAGATGTAAATGCCAGTGTACTGTGATGAAAGAGCACTGCAATGCCAAACAGGTAATTTTGCTAAAGCCACATGAAATATTGTTACCACAAAAGTTTGTGGCAAAGAGGAAAGGGGGTGTGGAAGGAAGTGAAAGAATGGGGTATGATTAAACATAAGAGGGACCATAAGTATCAGCTAGAAAGGGGATTAAAACCCTTTTGCTTTTGGAGCCTTTTTTTTCCAGTTGAGGTAAAACTGGATGGAAGATACGGATACATCCTCTCCCTCCTCAAAGCATTTATGTTGGCAACAACTAGAAAGGGTTCCACAGCTGATCATCCATGCTAACAATCATGGATGCATCCATGCACCTTCCTTCTCCATTTCAAGGGGTTTGAAAAGTTGTGAAGTATAGATCCCAAAATTGCCCACCATACTGTACCATGAACTTTTGTGACAGCTGTAACAGTTGTCAGTATATCATTATTATTTGGTAGTCTACCATTTAAGGCATATTTTGGATGGACACCAACTAAACACTATCGAATTTTTCAACCTTGCCTCATAAGACATAGCCAGTCAGCATATAAAATATCACAAAACAAGAGCCCAAAAACTTGAATTGTACCTTAGCAGCAACAGCTTTAGTAGACTCCAGGGAGTAAGCAGAATATTTCATCTTCAGCCATAACCAAAAATATGAAGAGATAAAATCTCATATGAAAAAACCATTTTCAATTGAAGTGAAAGGCTATTACACAGGTGCAATATTGTTAATTACAACTTTAGAATGAGTGATTGTTAATATAAACTCGAATCACAAAAATATTGAAAACATGTTTGTATTGTATCTGATGGCCATAATTACAGAAAATTACACTCTAACAGTTTATAAAACTTACTGTAGGAATTTTAATTAATCTATGTTCCTAATGGCAAAACTTTGATTCAAAAGGAAAAAAATAAGTTTCCATGATGGTGGAAGCCAAAAGAAACTGAGAAAAAAAGTTTTCTATCCTTAATATTGGTGTAATTTTTTTATTGATGTGGTTTAGATTTGTAGAAAATGATTATTATTAATGTTTTTCTTGTGATCATTTATATGATGCAAAAGGTTGATTGCATTTAATAAAAATATGTACTGGAGTCGACATTTAAAAAGAAATAGCTAATAATTGTTGACAGAAGAATAAATTTGAAACTAATATCGTTATTTGTATCACAGTGACTCATATTAGTCCAATTAATATAATTCATCATTTTTTCCAAATTTCCAAATATAAATTCAATTATTTGTAAAGAATTCAGCAATTATTTTTAATTTTTGGATTCAATTAAACTGCATACCTCATGTCAAATTTCAAGCAAGTGTTACCTATATTGTCACCTCATTACCAAATATCTCTCGGTGTATGTACTGAAATGATTGGTTTCAGTGAATTAAAATTAATGCACATAAATATTGTTTTTAATAATGTAAATTCACTAACTAGTCGACAAACACAGAAACTAAAACATATAAAAGAGGGACTCTCTGTTTCTCGAATTTTCGGTGGTGCAACCAACTTTCTCAAGAGGAATTGTTTGAGTATGTTTTAGTTTCTGTGTTTGTCGACTAGTTAGTGAATTTACATTATTGTGCACGTTCGTGGGTTTTTCAAGAAAGTGACTTAAATATTGTTTTTAGTAACACTAAAATTTCCTTTTTCAATAACCACATACATAAAAAAATTTACTGGTGCTCATCACTCTTAATTTTGAAAATGAATACTTTGAAATACTTGGGGAGGCTCAACTTTATATTAATCATACAGTACCTGCTAATGTGATAACAACATATATTCACGAAAAGACTCTAGGCTTTGATAAAATATCTGGAAAATTTTGGCATCATCATAAAATAAAATTTAATTCATATCATATTCATGTGATGGGTGAGAGATAATGTGCACATATTAATGCATTTTGGATACAATGACTTATTCCTTTACAACACCATTGCTTTTGATTTTCAGGATAAATTGAAAACCATATGATTACTTTGCCTGGTTGCTAAAATCTGTGTCCATAAACATTATATATAGTCCTAGGGTTTCCAGGTGTCCACCCAATTTGATCCTCCATTGCCATACAACCCAAAAATCTTCGAGAGTCATTAGCTTTACATAAAGGTACCTCCCAATATTTTTTTATAATTGTTCCTTCAAAAATACTTTTCTTTATAGAATTACCAACCTGGAGAGTGCATGTGCTTATGCATGAATAATGAGGAAAGAAAGCAATGCATATATGAAGGGAAGAATTGGGATGATTCCACTTGCACCTGTCAATGTCCCCTGGAACAAGAGTGCACAACTGGTGAAGTGTGGGTGCATAAGTATTGCAGGCAAGTTACCAACATTATGGTCTAACCAATACTCATTCATTACCTTAGTAAGAGTCTACATAGTTATAGGTCTAAGAGTCATAATAATATAACAAGTTAGCATTAGTAAAATATCCCTGAAAGTATATATTCAATACTAAATATTGTGTCCATCAGCTTACACACATAAATGCTATTATTAAAAAAAAAGTCCAGTGAACACCAATAAAAGTAAGCAAATAAGAAAAGGCAAGATGTCTAGAACTTAAAGTATGCCTCATATTTAAGGCATTACCTGACACAAAGGCACAAATATGAATGAATAATGGCAAGTATCAATGATCAAACCTGCATTTACATGAAAAGACTGGTTTATTGGCTCCATTAGTCATCCCACATTAAAGACACAATTGACTCCTAATGTCATCTTGCATCAAACACATCTTCAGAGTTGGGAACATATTGTCAATGCAGGCTATTGATCTCTTTGGTGCTATATACCATTTCTAGATGGCTTAAAATATCCAACCAAACTTCTATTAAGCTTTCAAAAGTTACCATTCATCAAAACCATATAAATTATAATTATTTTATAAAAATGATATTCTATCAGCAGTGGTAGTTTTACAGTAGTTGAACAAAGAGATAAACCACTGCTACACTTCTAAGCGTCACCTAACATGAGTATGAATGCCAAAACACCCTCCACTACAATAAAATATTCTTTAAAGCTACATATGTTCTCCCTGTTTTTATGTATTGTAATTTAGCAAATATGTTCCTCCCCTTAACCCACCCAAAATTCTCACCTCTATCGCGATCTTCAATACTCCATTGCTACTTTTAATATCCTGAATCCACTCTTCCTGCCCTCTTTGCATTTCTCTCAGCAGCCTTCTCACCTCCCCTACTATGCCCAGCACTATGTTAGTTTTTCTTTCCATTCATTTTACTTTTCTTCACATCACCCGTATTTCAAAGTTTCCATTATATACCTATCCTCTGGTATAAATGACCAAGTTTCTGAGCCATACAAAACTATGAACCATATAACCTTTTCACCGATCTTTTCTTTAGATCTTCATGCAATGCCTTTTTGGTCAATTATATATCTTACATATTAGGAAACACTATCAGGAAATAAAAAAAGGAATGGAAGAGTATTCTCTCTAATACAGAACTATTAAGGCTACAGAAGTACCTGCCTCTAAGGTTTAGTCATCGAGTGATAAAATGTCAATGGAAAACTTGCTTGTTCTTTTCACAATTATTATTGTGCTCATATGAATAAAAAAAATCATAAAATCAGACAGTCTGATAGAATAAAATATTCTTATTTTTCACTCATGCACTACTATTGTATGGAAAATTTACTGAGTAAAATTAGGGTTAATTATTGTTACTGCTTAAACACATTTGTATGGAGATTCACCCTGAAAAGAGTCAAGGAATTGACAGGGATTAAGACAAGAAATCCCTCCATTGCCAGTAGTTATAAAGAGTATGTTGACAAATTAACCAATAAGCCATCTTCTTTCAAGGTGAACTCCAAATGGGATTAGGAGTACTAATGTTAGGGTAAATAATTAGCTGAAATAAGTACCTCTTTGATACCATTTTCATAAAATGTTTCAGATATTTAAAATTCTTTAACATTTGCAGAGAAAGATTTCATCCTATTCTTTTCCTAGAATAATTATGTTGCAGTGTCTTGTAACAAACTGAATTGAAACATTCACCTGTAAATTATAAAATAGAAATTTTATAAATTAGATTTTCATGTTTTTCAGAATTTTTTATATTAACTTTAAATTGCTACTTTTCCCTACAGCTGTGCCAAACTGATGGGAAATGATGGAGACAATGTGATAGCAACTAAATAGCTTTGAACTACAAGCAAAACCTTAACCAGCATCATGAAACAAATATAATAATTCAGCAAACAAAACTGTTAGTAAAATATATAAAACAAGCTTTTCTAACTTCATCATGTCTATAGAATTGTGCTTCAAGCACTTGGCATCAGGATTTCAATTTAGAATATTACAACAAGCCTCGTCATTACCTTTATAAGGAGGCTAATACATGGAATGCTCACATGTTCAGCAGTAATTAACTGATAAAAATGCCTTTCACTTTTACTATACAATTAAAAAATTATGAAAGTTACACAGCTTTTGTCATTAACTAGTAATGGATGCAAATTATACATGCTGTTTCATATTTCCATTGCATTTGCTACACATTTATATCAAATGAGTAAGAAAAAGGCTAAGCTAAACATTAAAATAGGGAGAGCAAAAAATAGAGCAGGTAGAACAGTTTAATTATCTTGGAAGTGTTTTGAACCAACACGGTCAATATAGTAGGGATGTAAGGAGAAGAATTGCGCTAGGCAGAGGCTTTCTCAAGGAGGAGGGAGTTGATGACAGGGACGTTGTGTAGAGATGTTAAGAAAAGACTCGTAAAAACTTTTATATGGAGCATAGCTATGTACGGTGTGGAAATGTGGTCACTGAAGCAAGAGGATAGATGTAGATTGGAGGCTTTTGAAATGTGGGTGTGGAGAAGAATGGAGAAGGTGAAATGGACCGAAAGGAAAACAAATGAGGAAGTACTTGGTGTGGTGGTCGAGGAGAGGGATTTGTTGGGAGAAATCCTATGGATGCAGGAAAAATGGATGATTGGCGTATAAAGTGTCAGTGGGATGTTGAAGTTAATAGAGGGGAGAATGTTAGGCAAACGAGGAAAGGGCAGGAACAGGATAGGGATGTTGGATGTGATGAATGGATAAAGGAAGTACACAGAGATGAAGAGGGACCTAATGCAGAGTAGGTTACTGGATTGTATTTTTTTTGGAGTCACAAAATATTTATTTGATAGTTGTGTCCATCCAAAAACCTACCTTAACCGGTAGATTACCAAATAATAATACATTAAATGTGAAATTACTAATACAAGTCCCTAAAATCAAAGCACAGATATAATAACTGATGTGAAATCATGAATATTTATCGCTAATTTCCATGAAAGATAAAGTAAGTGCTAAAAAAAATAGGAAATATTTTACCATAATGACTACAATTTTTCAGTAAAAAATTCCAAAATTAAAATATTAATTGTGTTTAGCAAATTTTCATAGCACATTGATTATTCTTTCCTTCAAAAAAATTAAACATAACATTTTTTGTCTGAATTCAATGGAAATAACTATAATCATCATAAGTGAGGAGTGAACAGGGAACATATTAGAGTGCGTTATCAAGATAATAAACTTGAAACTGGGTAAACGATTTGTGGATGTAAGGATGTGTTTCTTTTTGTTTCATGTTTTAAAGAATAAAATAGTATTTATTCACATACAAGGATAAGTCAACAATTGAATTGGTGATAACACTACCCAAAAGTTTTTACTTAGTTTCCATTGCTGATGCTTGAAAATAAAAACCACCATTTAGTCAGTCACTTTAGCACCATCAATTAATTATCCTGATCTTTAAAACATCAGCCCACTTCTTCAGTGTCCAGAACTCCCTGGAACCTGCCAGGAAGGCAATATGGATGGTTTCAGCCTGTTAACAAGGTAATATGATAGACATTATTATAAACATTTACTTGGCTCATACAAACCTCCATGCATGTCCAGTGATTTGAACCAATCTCACTTTTCTTTTAATAATTACAGATCTTCAATTGACGATGTGCATTCATGAGAGTGTACAAGTTTCATCATCATGTTTGGTTAACGTCCTGTCTCCAAAATTAGTCCAAGTGTAGTCCCACAAGGCTGGGCGTGCTCTTGGATCCATTGGTAGGTTGGTGGGAGGGAGGGCTGAGGCACTGTGCTTATCTAACTCTTTTAATAGTGCCTGAAGTTTATCTGGAAACATCTCTTCTAAATTTCTTCTTTCACAAGGATCAAACTTCAGATTGAACAGGCATGGTTTGACTAGTGGCTTACATGGAATTGGTGGACCTACAATGAGGTTAATGTTATCGTCAATTTCATCCAGTGAATTCTTTTTAAATTCACACTTCACTTGTGCTTTCTCTCTCAAGGAATGAATTTTTTCACTATCAAGATAATGGCCAATGGAGTCCATTGCCAAGCTCACATCACTATTTAATATGAGGTCCAACCTGTATCTGTAACTAGAATCTAAACCAGATGGACCATACCAATCATCCCAGGTGCCATTCATAAAAGTCCCTGAAAGAAAAAGATAAAATTTTACTTAAAAGCTTGTTAAGTCAATCTCTCAACACATAATCCCTCATAATTATTATCGTAGAAAATTAGTTCATGCATAAAAATTGAGAGCCTCTACTTATAATATTTCAATGAAAAAATCTTATTTACGCATCCATCTTTCCACATAATGTAACAATAGTGGAAATGACTTTGTGCTCTTCAGAAGATATTGTGATTGAGAATCTAAGTAGAAAAGATAACAGCAAAGAAAGGGTGTAATACTTTGAACTTTTCTTCCTAAAATTCTCATAAATCAAAGCTATAAGTAAGAACAATCTCAGATCAAGCCATAAATTTTACCATTCAGCAGTCTTTTTTATATTGTTTCCAGATACCTCTTAGTTGATTTCATACAGGTAAGCTGGAAGTAAATATATTGAAAGCAATATCATTATAGGTCTTCCTTTCAATCTTCCTGTTCAGAAAATGGATAAGTGTGGGTTGGATATTTCACTAACAAAACAACTTCAGAGTGTCAACTTAAGATGCCTTGTAGGTATGAGGGGTGCAAGGTCAGTTACATTTATAATGAAGGTAGGGGCATAGAAATGCAGCTAAGGCCACAGGTAAAGATGCAGCCCAGCACGTACACCTGAGTAGCAATGGAATGAGACCCTAGGACCAACCAAGGGGTGAGAACAACTGGTGACCAGATTATTTGATATGTTCAAAAGTTCTGAGTGATCTATCTGAACAGAGACTACCCAGCAGCATAAACAATGAAGGGAAGAGGTTGAAAAATATGAGCCCACACACAAGAATTATTTTTTTTTGCATGAAAAAGGCAGCTTTTCTATATACAAACTGCACTGTGCAACTAATTGGAAAATATTGGGCTTTCATCGAATAGTATTTGGATCCAAGAACCATTCCAGGGATTCCAAGAAATCCAAGAGAAAAAATAATCAATAAGATATCCAAATCAAATTCTCTTTTTTTTTAGTTATGTCCAGGCTTAGTTTTCAGATGGGAATGAAATAATTAATTAAAGAAAAAGAAAGATGAATTTCTCTTCAGAACTGGGCTGTACAAGAGGAGAGGGGATTTAGAATGATACCAAAACCAAATGGGCATTACTCTTTCCAAAAAATAAAAGATAAAATAGGTGATTTTTTCTAGGAGTATTTTAATTAAAAGGGAATGCCTGGTATTGCTGTTTCTATATGAATCATATGCCATGTCACGTAATATGCTTTTAACATATAAGCAAGCCATTTGCAAAGGAAGAATCATTTATTGAATGTGAATTTTTACTCACCCACGGTAACTTTCCAATCACCACTAATTAGGGCTGCCTCATTTGTTTTGCTATCAATATTCAGCAATGCTTCCGTCCTATCAGTGGGAATGTCCTCCGATAATGCTCTCCATGAGTCAAATCCATCCAATGCATGCAATCCCTTTGTGGAGCCATTCACAGCAGATATCAATGTGGGCAACCAATCAGATATATGCACAAACTGTTCAGATACTCTGCCAGGTTTCTTGAAAAATGGACTCCATATAAGTGCTGCTCCCCTTGTGCCACCCTGCCACAAGGATCGTTTCCCCTTGAAATGTAATGAGGTGCATTGGAAAGGTTATAGAACTTACTACCATGTTTCTCAAGGTGGTCATTCGAAAATTAAGATAAACATTAGTATATATAGTAATAAGTACTTTAGATGAACTTAAAGGAGGCAGAAAGTATGCTAAGCTAAAGAATGAGCTATTATCATACACTAGTATGTAGTGCCAGGGTCCATCAAAAATCAACCTTAACCCAGTAGACTAGTGCTAAAAAAATTAAGTACCTAATATTTTGATTAAAGTGTGCTTGATAAGACACCTCATTTTCATTCACAGTGCCAAAATTGTGGATTAAATGAGTTAATGCATATTCTTATAAGAATGTCATCAATTATTACAAGCCAATTATGAGATGTGGACCCCAATCAATCTATGACTCAGTTTTGACTATAAGTTGGGACTTTAGATAAACCATTGTCATGATGAAACATGGCAACTGATTAGGTAAGGTAAATAAATACCTCCTCAAGTGACCAGTTCAAAGAAATTAATTTATCAGATTAGGTCTTTTGGTGAAATACAATAATATACTGTAATTGAATAAACATTTTTATTGCATAGATATTTCTTATGGCTCTCTCAAAATTTATAATTTACTTTCCTGTGGTATTTATTAGTGAAATTTGTGCTAGTTGCATAAGTGTGCAATGCTTATTGATGGCACTTCACAAAAATAGATATTAAAATAATTTTTTCTACAAAATGAAAATTGCATTAACAATAATGACTGCTTGGTTATTGCATACGGAAAAGTTAAAGTAATCTTGAGAAATTTAAGTAAAATGCTACGAGTTAAACCAATGCATGATATTATGTCAATGAATTAGTTGCATGGATAACATAGTTACGAGGATAGGCTGAAAACCAATGCACATTTTGTTTAATTCACATTGCTATAGCACTAGAACACATCTCCATACTTCTGCTTCACAAAATACACTGAATCAATCTCAAACCTGCGTATGCATGTTGAGGGGGCATGTTACTTCCACATGCCACCAGGATTGCTTCTGAAGGTCATTTTGTTTGTGGTCTACGAGCATGTGTGCATTAGTTTTCAGCCTACCCTAGTATTTGCAAAGAATCCAATAGTTTGAATAATACCAATAAACTATGTAGTCTGTAATAATTTTAAGTTACTCCAGAAGTGAGAGTTAAAATGGATACGTCTGATATATCAACTTCTGTGAATATAGTAGGTGGTGTATACTAAGCAGACTGAACTAACAGTTCTTAATATGAAAGAGTATGCATAGGCACTTGTCGTCATTGAAATTAATAAACTGCCTCAATTTTGGTAGATGCATTAGTTGTGTACAGGTATGTGTATCAAAAGTGAAAGTATAGTACACATGATAAATACATTAAATTCAGCTATTGTTAAAATCTCACCCCTCTCAAAGGCCAGTTGGAAGCAGCATTCATATCAAAACCAGCGGCAGCACCACCATTATCAGTGGTAAATATTATAATGGAATTATCCAACATTTTATTCTCACCCAGAGCCTGCACTACTTTACCCACAGATACATCCAGCTCATGAAGTACTGCTGGAATAAAAAAAAATGAGTACATTAAAATTACAAACCCAAGAAGCACCTGAAATACTAATATTAGGGAACAGAAAAATCAATAAAAACTAAGAGTAATCCTAACCCTTAGGAATTATTGTGAATTTTCTATCATTAAAATTTCAAGTAGTCACTATTTCTGCTCTGGTATCCAATGTACTATAAACTATCCTATTATTAAAAATATCATACTGTTAAAACTACCGACTTTAGTACTATAATTCTTAATTACAAGGTGACTAACCTGCATAACGTCTCCGTTTATAATCTTTTATGTATGAAAATTTATCTACAGTTTCATCTGGTGCTGGTAGAGGATTGTATGCATTTCCAGAATGCACAGCAGTATGGGCAATGTACAAAAATAGAGGGTTTGCTTTACCACCAGTATCCTCATTATTTTCAGGGTAATTATGTTTAGCTCCATGAGTGTTGATTATTTTCACTGCCTCCTCAGTGTAGAATGTTGTTGAATACTTTCCATGAACATCCCAAGCAGGTTCCAATCCTCTGTGCATGTCCAGTCCCCACAACTCCTGAAAATACCCCATTTGATTGATAATTCAGCTTAATTTCCTTTAAATTAACACTTCCACATTTATACCACTAGAATCACTCACAAAGTTATGGTGAACATTATTTATACATAGTAGCAGGTTTCCAATGCAATAAATACAACAATTTAAATTGAGAAATAGAATATCGTTATATGTATTCTTTTTCCAGTTAATGTCTTACATTTTAATGCCTTATAAATAACAAGTTTTCACAATTCAAAAAACTTAAGCATGGAAACCATATTCAGTCATTGCTTACTGCCAACATATATGCCTTTTTTTTCTAAATTACTTCAGAGATTTTCTCTCGCCAAAAATTAAACCATAAACCTTTCCCTTCCACAAGATTATTTACTCAAAACAACTACAATGTCTAGGCTTTGCAATTCTGATTCTATGCAAGTGGAAATTCAGCAAAGCACAGTATACAGAGGAAAATACCCTACTGACTACCTATGTCAGATGACCACCTTCCAAACAACCACATTTTCGCAGCATTGAATAATAGGTAATCCATATGATACAGCATTAAGTGAACCTCCATTAGATGACCAGGCAAAATTGCACCGATTTATACAAGAGCAGCAAATTTTACTACCCAAGAAATTAATGAAGAAATAAATCTGAACATTTTTGAGGTAGCAATCTCTGTAGAAAAGTGTAAAGAAACATTTTTTCAGAATATGCCCAGGAGTGGGAATGAAGAAATTTAGAAAATTTATGGAGATGATGACATGAAAGACATAAATGAAACCAATTCCTTTCCTTTCTCTCTCTCTCTCTCTCTCTCTCTGAGTGACCAGCAAGTGTACTCATACAAGTGTTCTCCCAACTGAGATTAATGTTTTACCAAAATATCTTCCAGTGTGAATAGAAATATTGGTCTGATTGGACTTTTTACCGAACAAAATATAGGATATGCACTACACTCCTCTATGCTACCCCAACCTTTGAGAGTTTAGTGTTGAGAAATTGCCTAAATATATATTGGGCATACTCTCAGAACTGTCAATTTCTTAAAGAAAAACATATGGCTCCAAACATCCAACTAACCCTATATTTATCGAACATTGCGAAAGACTGTATTTTCTTGAAGGAGACAATTATTATGAGAATTCAAATAGTAATAGTAAATGTCTTGTTTTCATTATGATTTATTTTCACCCATCAATCAACTTTTATCAATGGATGAAATGGAACCCTAGCCAAAAAAGTCAAAATCATCATCATCAGGAAATTCACATGGATACCAATAGCTAGACACTTACCTCTTCAGTGGCAGAATGATCATAATAATCTTGCTGGCCAGTCCAATGTCCAACATGAGAATCAAACCCACGATATTCTGGAGTATATTCTTTCAAATAAAATCCAAGATGCCATTTTCCAACAGCATGAGTTGAGTAGCCTAATGTTTTCAAGTATTCTGGTAAAATTCGTTCAGAAAGGGGTAGTCCTCTGGCTTCCCAATTAAGGAGTACAAAATGTTGCATTCCTGAAAAATAAGGATTCATATAAGTGGAAATGAAAATATTCAAACAGAGTAACAACATGCTAAATTAAATCTATTTCAATATATCTTAAAATGAGCATTGCAGAAAAAAATACTTTAAGGCCAAAAATTGAACTTCATCCGCTAATTCGGAAAAGACACAAACCGCGGTCACGTTTGCCATCTTGTGGTTTTTTGTAGTCCTGGTATTTATGTACAATTAGAAAAATACGTTTAAACTATTTACAAAAATGTCCTCTAATTATGTGGATTACTTTCAAATTATACAGGTGAAAAAACACTATATACAATGACGACTTGACAACACTATCAAAATGGTATTAAATCGTAAACCTTGAGGAATAGAGTTGTCAGAAGTACGTACAATTTATGTGATATACCTACATTATACGGATGTGGCCGTTGTTTCCGCAACCATAGATTTTTGCCTGTCACAATATGTCATTCATTAAAAGTGTTTTATGATAAATAAGAATTTTGACTCAAAATTATTGGTTCCAAATAAGACAGCCGTTTACTTAAGATATTTTAAAGAGCAGCCTCCAGGCGTTGAAAACAACTGCTGAGCGGGTAGCGCGATTTCGCGTTATTCAAATGGTTATATCGTGATAAGGACTTAGGAATATTTTCAAGTCCTACCGATTTACACTCCCACTTCACTTATTCTTATTTTTTATTCATTCATATCAATAAAATTTGTATAAAAATTTTATCACCCCGTTCCTAAACGCTTTATGATAGAAGGAATTCCCTTTATAATTGCTATCTTCGTTCCCACACCTCGGGGCGATATCTGTAGCCATGGCCATTATCTTGATAGTGACAAAATTCATTCCTTGAGAGAGAAAGCACAAGTGAAGTGTGAAATACTAAATCATTTAATGGTTAAGAGCAACGGCTACCAAACATAATTTGCAATTTCGAAATTTCGTTATTTTTTCTTATTATTGTTTATCCAATTGAGATAATAATGTATAATCCAATGACAAAAAATGACGCATAAAAAATCGTCAAAAAGTTACTAAATGAAATTGTAAAACATGGAAGAAAGAGTTTTTGGTGCATATTGAGGCATTTATTGTGAGGAAATAGGCTAATACATTGTATCAATTTTAATTACCTAACCTATCAAAAAAGTAGTAAAATGTGGGAACTATTGAACCACTAAGTAGATTTTGCGTGCAGCAAATGTGTTCTGATGCAAGGATAGGTAGCTTAAGAATGGCGAACGAAGAAAACAACTACACAAATGAAGGTCAATTTCTGTTCAGAGGGGTAAGGTGAGCATGTGACATCATACAAAGTATTGGGAATATTAATGGACAATCAAGCTGTACTTAATTTCTTCATTAATATCAGGGTTTTGAGACAGAGCAGAGACAAAGTTAATACATATATTGCAGAATTAGGAGGACACAGGAAGAACAGATGCTTATCTAACATCTTGGCATAGATTAATCTGCCTTATTGTATACAAATGAGGGTGTCAGTCATAGTCATGAGAGTAAAGAAGTGTTGTATATTATTGCCTGACTTTTTTTAATCTAGAGGCTGATGGAATGCATGGCCTGTGAATGGTAATTAAAATAGTATTGGTGCTAATTAATAATTGCTTATGATAAATATTTAGCATATCAGCCAAGGAATCAGTGATATTATTGGCTTCCTCTTAACAATAAACCTTTTAAACTTTCCCAAGAAGCAACCCAACCCCCATGTAGCATTGGACTGTACTTCCTGATCAAATAATTCATCATTTCTTATACATAAAATGAAATCACACAGCACTAGTCACATGTAAAGTAATCTTGACAAAAAATATACCACATGCATGTCTCATCTCAGCTTTTGGGTTCTACCTGCATTCTTACCTGTATGAATAGGATATTTCCCAGTCATTAATGCACTCCTGGATGGGGTGCAAAGGGGTGCAACATAGTAATTATTTAAAATAATTCCCCTGTATGCCAGTGCATCAATATTGGGAGTAGGGATTTCGACTGAGCCATGGAAACCAACATCATTCCACCCCTAAAGAAGTTTTTAGAAACCCAAGAAAAAAATTAATTAGCAGAGCATGGTGCAATTACGCATCAAATATGATAAACCCTATAAGATTATCAGGAAAATATGTACTTGAAGAGGAAAAACTATAATCCAGCATAATTATTCCTAGAATATTTGGAGGCATAAGAATTTAATGTTCAAAATGGTGCAGGCAGGATTTCAATCTAGGAAGAGGCATATGTCATTATCAAGGTAGAAAATTGTAATAAATAATGTTTTCATTTGTCATTTACTTGACACACAAATAACAGCATTTTCTTCAACATAATATAATTAAGGTTCATTAAAAATTTCAAATTTTTTGCTCCTAAAGTGATAACAGGTCCTTTTACTCCTGAATTTCCTCCAGAAATTAAGAATAATTGTATTTGTCAATTCATATTCACTACTTCAAATAAACATTTTGTGCTGATCAGTTTTCAATGCAATAGAAAAGAGAGAACAAAAAGGTATATACATTTCAATTTCATTTTTTAAGGAAAACAATATTTGATTAGCAAAAAGATGGATTTAAAACTCATAAAAAAGTTCATGTTAATTTTTTAAAATTCATCTTAACATGCAACAAAATAACTTATTTCTTCAATTTTCATCTTCAAAACTATTTTTCTCCAAGGCTTCTACAACAAACCCAATATCTGTAAGAAGGAATATAGTGAATTCTTTGTAATTCATTTGCGCTTTAAATATATTGCACTGAAAGAAAACACTTATTTTTTCCCATAATGTCAAATATTAACAAAACACCATAATTCCACCACATTAAAACTCTGGTCTGAGCTCAAAAAACTTGAATGACATTATAACAATATTGGATAAAATTTAATTACTCTCTTAACAAAAATGATTTCCTTGATATCTGCCCAGATATAGGTATAAAGCACTTTGTTGACTTCTAGATTTTGAGGGAAAGTGTAAGATTTCAATATCAATGAAATTTGACTTGCAAGAATGCATCAATGGAAGGAAATTAATGATTATAAAAACCTAATCTTTGTCCATACTTTATAACAACTAGTGCATTATTGGTACCCAATCTTAAGGCAGTGAACATAAAAAAATCACATTGGCACATTCATAGTTTGCACATATGTCATGCTGAAAAAACCTGAAAATTTACAAGTCCCCACTTTTGTATCCCAGCAAGTATCCAGAGAAAATGTTTAGACACCACTCATCGTAAACAAAAATACATGTGGCACCTACCAGGTCATCAGCAATGATGAATATTATGTTCGGTGGTTGCTTGGAACTCTGTGCTGAGCTTCCCCTAATTAAAGCACATGTTGTCACAATTTGAAGTAAAGCACACCACGCCTTCATTGTATATGTTTGTCAGGAATTTAAAATATTGTGGATGGTAGACATGCAGCTGAAAAGTAAAATTCAAGGGCATTAAGTATAAAAAATAGTTTGAGCAACAAGTCAAACCATTGGATCCAAAGCTAAAGTGGCTAAAAGTGAAGAATCAGGCGTGATATTGTGGAATCGAGACATAATGAAAACTTTGTTGCAATTTTCCACAGTTAAAACTTTATTGCCGACCATGGTTTCGATACACTGTATCATCTTCAGGTGAGGGAGAGTACAGGGAGAAAGGATATATATACCAAGGAGGGGTGGCAGGGGAGGAGGGAGCGGGTGGGAAGGGGGGGGTGGGGTTTTGTCATACAAAGAAAGGCAGGAAAAACCAATGGAAACTAAAGTGGCTAATTTAATTTCTTAAAACATTGCCAAAAGTTAGTGCTTTCACCAACTAAAACCAAAATCCAATGCTTTTTTAACTTTAACTTTCTTATGCCTCGGCATAAGTATGTATAGCATGGATGAAGAATGGGCATGGCCCATTATTACCATGGATTTTTAAGTTACAATCAAAGTAACTATAAGAAAGGGAATGAAAGACTAGTGTAGAGCTAGGAATGGATGGGAAATGTACATATAAAACAATACATGGGAAGCTGATTAAGTGAATTTGATTTGCAAACGATAGAGGTTCAATATTTTCCAGATTATCAAGCAATAGTGAGTCAGACAGCAAAATGACTGCAGTTATTATTGAGTGTTTCACAGGAACAATGCAAGAGATATGGGATGAGGATTAACCACAGGAAAAAGAAGTACTAAGATTCTTGAGCAGTTGGAAAGCTAATCTAAACATTAAAATAAGAGAGAATAAACTAGAGGAGGTGGAACATTTCATGTAATTGGACAGAATTTTAGAGGAAAAGGGGCATAGTACTTTCCTGTCCATCCCTAATAGAACAAATGACCTTAGCTGTTGGTCACCTCCCCTAAATACTACTACAATGAATGCTCTTATGGCAGTGAAGGACTAACACCTGAAGATTTATGGATTCATGATGCAGAAATAAATGTTTTCCTCATAGAAATTTGATAGCACGTACACAATTATATGAGTTTCGATAGTATTAATGTGATAGCACCAACTGTCCTTGTTTAAATGATGTTCATTAATTTGTGTAGAAAACAGCAAAATACTTTCAAAAATCAATATCTCAGAACTGGTCCAAAATAAACTTTAGAGCACATTTCAAAGGTTAATAAGTCTCTTGAACACTTTGATAGAGAGAAAAACATGCTTTTCAGACCCTTGTTATCTAAAAAAAGAGGGTTGTCATGAACTGAATGTTTTTTAAGAATGACAAAAATCTGAAAAGGGATGAAGTCAACAGAAGAGTACCTATTAAAGCTGGTTATGGAATGGAGGGCATTGGCTAGGTGAAATTCAAAGGAGACAACAAGTGAAAAACCATGTGTATTTATTGGCAGTAATACTAAGACAGAAGAGCGAATGTTAGGTACATAAGAAAAAGGGATAGAAAGGATAGGCATTTTGGATGGTATGGAGGGGGTAGAAGCTATATGGTCTAAAATGCTGAAATACTTCAGGGAACCCTTTTTCAGTTTCCATAAAAGACCTTTGATAACACAGGCCTACAAAAAAAATTTTTTTTTGGTGCCGGGAATCTTTGTGATGATTTTAACTATATTTGTAGAGCTGAATCCAAATATGAAATCCGTTTTTATTTAACAGCTCTACTTTTTTTAGATATGGCACATCTTATGATTAGTTGTTTTAATATTTGATATATTCCGGAAAATAATTTTCAAAGTTAAATAAATCTATAAGTATACTAATTTATAACCACTCTGCGGTGTTCCTTTTATTTTCGATAAACTGACTTTGTGAAACGTGCATACTTGGGATATTTTGGTGCTAAGCTTGGTGACCAAGATAAAACACGGGCACCGCATTTGGTGTGTAAAACATGTACTGAACATCTGCGGCAATGGACAACAGGACAAAGCAAAAGTCTAAAATTTGGTGTGCCAATGGTGTGGAGAGAACCTGTGAACCATATTGACGACTGTTATTTTTGCATAGTAAATGTTTCGGGAATTAATCGAAAAAATCGCCACAAGTGGACATATCCAGATTTGCCTTCAGCTAGACGCCCGGTGCCCCATTCAGAAGAAATACCGATCCCAATATTTCAGACGTTACCAGATATATCTAAGGAAGAATTTGAGTTATTTGAAAACATTTCTCATTCTATTGACGATAGTGGCAGTGACTACGAGGGGGTATCAACAATTCCTCAACTATTTAATCAAGATGAACTAAGCGATCTTGCTAGAGAACTGAACTTATCGAAGGAAGCATCCGAACTACTAGCATCAAGACTGCATGAAAAGAATTTACTGCAACCCGGTACAAAAATAAGTTTTTATCGCACAAGGGAAAAGGATATGCTACCCTTCTTTACTCAAGATGACAATCTTACATTTTGTTTAGACGTTAAGGGTCTTTTGGAAAAAATGGGACTACTATCACAATATGATGCTAGTGATTGGCGTTTGTTTATTGATAGCTCCAAGCGTAGTTTAAAATGTGTACTTCTTCACAATGGTAACAGGTTTGGCGCAATACCAATCGCTCATTCAACTAAAATGAAAGAAGAATACGATACAATAGCATTGGTCTTACAGAAGATAAAATACCAGGAACATCGCTGGGTGATTTGTGTAGATTTAAAAATGGTGAACTTTCTTCTTGGGCATCAATGTGACTACACAAAATATCCTTGTTTCTTGTGCCTCTGGGATAGCAGGGACAGACAAAACCAGTGGATTAAGAAGGAGTGGCCTAAGAGAGAAAACTTGGTTGTTGGGAAAGAAAACATGATTGCTGAATCTTTATTTGAAAGAGAGAAAATCATCTTACCGCCTCTACATATTAAACTAGGCCTCATGAAGCAATTTGTAAAGGCTCTTGACAAGGATGGACCATGCTTCAGCTACTTAAGACTAAAGATGCCCCATATAAGTATTGAAAAACTTAAAGCTGGTATTTTTGAGGGGCCACAAATCAGACAACTTACAAAGGATCCTGCTTTTGTCGAGTCAATGAATGAGATTGAAAAAATTAGTTGGATGTCATTTGTTGACGTCGTAAAAAATTTTCTAGGAAATCACAAAAGTGAAAATTATATTGAGCCGGTAAACATTACGCTCAGTAACTTCAAATCACTTCGATGTAATATGAGCACAAAAGTTCACTACCTACACAGCCACTGAGACAATTTTCTTGGAAATTTAGGAGACACAAGTGAAGAACAAGGTGAAAGATTTCACCAGGATATAAAAACAATGGAAGCTCGCTACCAAGGAAGATGGGATAACCATATGATGGCAGATTACTGCTGGTGCTTAAAACGAGACTGATTGAACAAAGTGCACTCAAGAAAATCGCGCAAAAGAAGCTTCCGATGTGTTGAGTGATGTTTTTATGTATTTTTTTCTTTTCAATTTGTTTTATTACAGTAAAAAATTGTAGTATTTGTGTTCAATTGTATTGTAAAATTCTGTTGTGCTTGTGGGTGATTTAACAGCCCTAGAAATAAATCAAGTCTTTATATTTAGAGGGTTTTATTATTAATATAATATTCCCATATCATCATGTAGAAGATTTTTTTACGTAAGTAACAACATATCTATATCTTGAAAACTATAGCTGATAGGAAAAAACTAGTGTAATAATTGGATTCAGCACCCCAATTGTTCTTTAAATCATCATTAAAAGCTCCGGCACCAAAACCACTGTTGGCCTGTGTAATCTAATGGTTTCTAAGTGTCATTCAAAACCTACCTCACCTTGTTAAAATACTAATAATAATTCTAATTTGAAGCACCCAAGGCCATAGAAAAAATACTAATTTAATTTTCACTCTCATACCTCAGGAGAATCCCTGAAAATATTTTTTAGGAGTTTCATTCCTCTATCATTTGTTTCGTGTGATATGCAACAAGAATATTAGACTTTAGATAACCATTTCTTAAGTAACCTTTAAACAGGAATTATGGCTTGTAAAACAAAAACCATTGCATGAGCATATCCAAACAAAAAAAGAGTTATCGTAAAATTCTGATGTAGGTGAGAAAATACTTTTTCTACACCTGAGCAATCCGTATTTTGAAATGCAGCTATCAATTTAAATAAGCATTGATTATTAATAAATAATTGTTTTCTTTTGGGTTGGGTATTCAGTCCTACTGAAAGTCAAGAAATCTTTCTCTCCTTATAAAGCCCAATTATATTATCAAGCGTGACCTTCTTTAAGACAATATCACATTGGTATGGACAAGGAGAACATTTGCGGTTAGAAACGTAGAATGCTACTCACACCAATTACAGTGTGGCTCATTTAAATTACTGATGGCACATCGGTAGCACTCCCAAATTAAACAAATTAAATTACCATTAAGAGGACAAATGCAATGAATCACCAATGTAGTTTAACGAAGACTGTGTGCATAGTATTAATGCCAAGAAGGAATTAAAACATATCTTCCAGATGGGTAATTGCCTTCGCAGTTACCATCGCATACCGTTCTCATTTCATAATACTGTCAATGACAACACTGCTCTGAATTTATTTTTATCATTATATGATGTTTTATTTCACTTTAAAGTCTTGAATAGCCTACTTCGTCTTGCTAAATGGAGCAACGGGTATATCGCAATAGTCATATTGTACTCATGCATACATATAAATATACATGAGCATTCTTTACCTAAGTAAGAAAGAAGTTGTCAATTCTCGTTTCATGAATCATTAATTAGGGGGGTATCATTAATAGTTGCTCACATGAATTGAATATTGGAAATCAATTCTGAAAAAAACAAGAGGTCAGAATAAATTTCGTAATTATCGTTGCAGCATAAATCTCTTACGCTATATTTTTTCTTTTAATTGGCAAATATTTTTATCGGTGCATACAGGGAATATTAAGCGGTATTAGACTGTGGAAGACTGCAGTAGAGGGTGGAAAGTTGGGTAGACGCGGTAGAGGTAGAAAAAGAGTCGGCATGTTGAAAGGAGTGAAAGGAGGCAGGAAGTATGTGGAAGAGAAGAATGGCTTATTGTAATGCTGGTTTTCTAGTATTTACCTAATGGCGTGTTAGATGGGGCTTGTAAATGTAGCAGAGCTTAGTAATCCATTCTGTTTCAATCAAAAACCTACTTTGGCCGGCAGACAAATCTTAATAATAAAACTATTTTTCTCTTTTGATTTAAATTAAAATACGCGAGACTTAGGAAAGCAGTTGATTAAATTCGAAATGGGAAAAAGAAAGTGGATAAACATGTGTATTTATTGGCAGCGGACTAAATTTACTAAAGACTTCAGACTGAAGGGAGAAGTTAAGCAAGGAGGAAAAGGGACGATAAGAAGAGGTATATCTTTGGATGGCGACTCTTGAACCAATTGCGATTTCGGTAGTTCTCGACTCATACAGTAGGGCAACACTCATTTTTCGGAATTGGAGAGGCACTGGAATGTAAAAGCCAAAAATTATCGATTTGGTGAGAGAATATTTGTTTCAGTCTGGTTTTTGTACGACCCACCATAGCGGTGCCGTGCGCAGTTCAAAGAGCAGCTGGAACATGATATGCGTTTGGCGAGCTGAAACAATCCTCTTAAGGATATTAATACCTTTACTTTTGAACCACGAGCGGATATTTCATTCGTTTTATCGTATTTAGACGCCTCTATAGATATAGTACTGGTGCGTGTTTGGCTACACGCATGCCGCCGAGCCGGTTGCAGGACGCAAAAGACCTTCTTCGCCAAACCACCCACCCCAGGCACTATACATCAATGCCATTTGAGATTATAAGCGAAAACATTGTCAAGCATTAGTTAATACAGCACTCTTACTAATAAATATATGTTTTCAGCAAACGATTTTATAATAAATATGATGATGGATCTATTGGTGCTTCTGCATCAAATAAGGGAATCCGTCTACCGTCACCGCGTATTATCTTCAGCGTTCACACGTGTCGAAATGAACACAACAACTTTTCCATCCGTGTGCGATTTGGTATCGGTGAGTAAGGTGCCGATGTGTGCAACGTCGAAGTTTCAAAGTGATGTTGGCATCAACCCTATTGATCTGGAATGCGACGAGTTCAAGTTTACAAAATTGCCGGTTGCGCAAGAGATAGTACATTTTCTTTTACCTCTTGAGGAACAACAATTTTACTCGTTAGTGGTGCTCTCGGGAACTACTTAAATTATGGAATATGAAGAAAGTTCCACGAGTACCAAAAATTCGGCCGATAGAAACAATAGAATGATTTTACGGGAAGTGGATGAATGTTTACAGACATGAGAATGACCTTTCTTCGATTGTGACTACGAAGGGACTTTCTAAAACAAGTATGGATAAGAAAAGAATTTAGACAAACTAGCAAATTAAGGTACATTGGAAGAGCTCGAAGAAGAGGAAAGCAATGCTAAGAAAACGGAAGAGCGGAAGTAATGGAGAGGAGAGAGACTAATTATTACGCAGACTTCGTTCACTTTCAATAGCTGATGCGAACGCGAATATGAATAGGGAATCGTCCAAGAAAGTTCATAAAGAGAGATAGAAATAAAATGTGTAGCAAATCAGAGAATATTTAAAAATCAGAGCAAAGATTGAAGAATCCCAGTATATTAGGTAACAAAAGAGGAAGTATAGTTTTGTATAAAGTATATTTGGAATGCCTATAATCAATGTACGCCGATTACGATCGACGTATGATGGGGATGTCGAGCAAGGTTGTTATTAAAAGATAAGTGAAAACGTATGTTTGAAGCGTGGCTTTTGACGGTTCGTAAACATTGTCGATTAAGCAAGATGATAGGCGTATTTTGGAGGCTATTGAGATGTGGGTAAGGAGAACGATGGATAAGGTAAATTGCACAGAAAGGATAACAAGTGAAAAGTACTAGGTATGATTGGGGGAGAAGAGAGAATTATTGGAAAAAATTCCAAAGGTGAATGATTAATTGGTGATGGAATGTTGATGGATGTGAAAGAGGGGAGAACCTAAGGAAGGGAGGTAGGGGGAGGAGAAGATAGGCATGTTGGTTGCAATAAAGAGGGTAAAATAAAGGCGGAATCGAAGAAGTGTTTATTGCCGTGTAGAGTGTCACATTGTGTTTTGTTGGGCGAAGGTCATTTGTGTCGCGGTAATTTGTCCGTATACATGTTTCCAGCTTACTTACTACAAAGCTTACCTTAAACAGTAGCCTATCAGGCATTTTACCCTACATTTCATCCTTATTTCTCAGAACGGTTTCCCTGCTATGGCCAGAATGACAGGTAGTACTCTCGGAATTCGGGTAAATTATTTAAAAAAATAAAATATCAACAAAGAAGATAGTCAAATTTACAACTCTAAAACTCAGTTATGTCAAAGTTTTCATACTTATTCAATATTATCAATTGAATGAATGAACTATTTTATCGAAGGCAATGAATAGCTGTAATATTCGATGAAGTATGTCAATATTCAATAGCAGTTTGGTTCAGTAATATATGGCTTTGAATTTGAAGAAAATTATGCGATTTACCGGCAAAATTAATTTGAAAATAAGAAGTATAAAACTTTCTTTACCCGAATTTTTTATAGATACTACGGAGCATATAAAGGGGAAAAATAAACGAATCGATTGAGGTTCCTACAAAAAACCTAGCCAGTGGGTAATACTCAACTGAACAGGGAATTTTAAAATGGCGAGCTACAATTAAATCCCACATTTTTATAGCAAAATCAACCTGCAACAGAGCAACCAATGCCTGGCCATAGTTTTGAAATGACTGCAAATGGTGTTAAATAATATTCCGCGTGACAGTAATTGGAAATTTATTAAACTGAAAACCAGCCCGAGTGCCAAAATTGTGCGTTGTGTTGCGACATTAAATGGAACACGATCGAGGCGCCACTGTTGAACCCTAGAGCATAAATAGATGGAACAATAAGCGAATGGCTAGGTAACTCTCATTCTAAGTCTGCATAGATAACGAATTTTGCGATGAATTAACGAATCGCAATTAATGAATGTATGTCCTCTAAATTACAGTGCTAATTAAATTTATTCTACAGATATGGACCTCGAAAAAAGTATATTACCAATAATGCTTGCGTCCCAGGGTCAGCCTTTTCTTCCGTGTTCTCAGATATACTTCACCTTCCTTCATTGCGTTGTACATGGGACTTTCTTTAATATTCTGAAATGGTAATATGCTACACCAAATCGTTTGTCATAGGCGTTGGCCAGACTTTCGCCCAGATTGGAATTACTATATGTTAAACCATGGACGTGGAACAGATACATATATACGTAAATCTTCGCATCGGAGCGAAAACAGTCCAGGATACACCACGATTGAAAGCAAAACCGAGAAGCACTGTCTGTCGATTCACCCGGTCGATACCCTGGAGTCTAGTTTGCTCATATTACGCAACAGGCTCTTTTAAACTGGCTCCACAGAAATGGTTGCTGCATGTCTGTAATATCGGTTTTTAACCGGTGCGGTTTGAGATATTTTCGAAGTTGCATAAAAACCGGCGGCAACCTTTTCTCCCCCTCCATGGCATGATATATCACATGGAAATTGCCCAAAATCAAATTTTCATCCTATTTGCAAGAAAATTCGTACTTTTTCCTTTTCGAGGTCTCCGAATTCAAATGATCTGCGTGGTGATACCGAACGAGACAAGTATGCGTGATGGTTTCTTTCAATCTTAGCGTATGGGAATCCCTTAATGCTCAGCGACGACCTCCGGATCCCACGAGGAAGCCTTCGACAGGTCCACCGAATTCTTCAATCCCCCAATCACGCTCGTGTCCGACTGAGTCATTTACACGGAAATTTGTAACAGCTGAATTTTATTATTCGTAAGCATTTACATTCGCTTCTTCGGGAGGACGTTGGAAAAAGGGGGAAGATGAAGGGAGAAAGTAGGTATTCATGGACGGTATGAAGTGCTGTAGAAGATTAAAACATTGGACAACAAAGGTCGGTATGCCATTTTGTTGTCATTATGGAGTCAAAAATTAATATTTAATAGGTGGACAAAAATTTACCCGAGGAAGTGACTAAGTTTACAGAAAAAAATTAATACGGTTCAATAGCTTGACACTGTTTGATACTCTGTGCTTGAAGACCCGTTTCGAAAACCGGCCACGGCGATCTTTTAAACATTGAGTTTTAATGTGAGATGCTGTGAATGTTAAAGTTAAATTTGGAGGGGGCTTTATTAATTCAGCTGGACTTTTATTCAGAAGTCTTTGTACACTTCAGTAGTGCACTACAGCATTGATGAAGGGTATGGATTAAAGATAAATTACAACATAGTGAAAGTCATGAGACTTTCAAGAGGCATGAATTATTTGCGGTTAAGGTTACATTGGGCGTGAACAAGGAGGGCATGCACCACCGCAGAAATAATTTGTTCTACCGGCTCTAACTGGTGGAACAAATTACTTGCGTACGCAGTTTTATTCAATTGAAATAGACACATTAGTAAGGACATTACGAGAAAAAATAGAGGAAACGATAAAGAAGTGATATTAACGGAACTTGGTGTAGAGGCATAGAGAAAAGATTATCAGCTACTTTTAGGGGGTACATGCACCAATTATCCAAGAATATTCGGAACTGATGGTACAGGTGGATGATGTAGCGACACATTGATCCTAATAAAAAAAAATACATTTTTCGCGATAATTTATCTCCATAAAATTTGTGAACGGCATATTTTGCTCTTAGGAGGACTCTGAAGCGACTCTTACTTATTAGTTCGTATCTATATTAAATTTTCTTTTATTTGAAGAAAATTTCAAATTCTTATTCTTGAAAAATAACTACGCCTAGTTGAATTGTTTTGACAGATATCGACAAGTTAATTTTCGACGTCCTTTTGAACTCCAGAAAACTGTATGTATGACATATTTTTCCTCATAAATCCAACAGCATCAAGGTAAATAACTCGAATCTAATTCATGTTCATTGCATAACACCACATGTAACCACATGTACCACACGAAAGTAAACTTCGTTTAGAATAACAGCTTAAATGTGCTACCGTATTAGCTCCTCTCTCGTTAAGAAAAAGTATCCGTATATCGCAGGATCATTTTATGTGACTACTGGTGCGAGTTAGGAAGAAAATAAAATTATAATATTTATAGCATTTTGTTAATACGTTAATGCTTTATGCATTTATTTAACGTGTTATTTATGCATTAGAAAGATACAATATTGCTCTGTCTTTCACGGCTTATGAAATCCCACGTTGACAAAGCAGGCATCGTGGTATAATTACTTACTAGATTTCGCAATCAGAGAGATAAAATCATCTACGAGACTAATTGTGTCGTCCATGTGTATTCATACAATTTAACTTGATGAGCAGGGTTTTTATGAAGCCCTTTGAGCGATACTCAAGGAGAAAAACGGACAGAAACGATAACAAGATGAGAATAAATGACACCTGGGGGAATTCGTTGTGAACACTGATGGAAGTAGTAAAACGTCAACGGAAGTCGACGGATATTGGGAGTTGGGATTGGCCTTGAGGGTATTATTAAAACCGGGAAGATTGCGAACTAGAATAAGCTTTTATGTCGTCAGTTTTGGGGCATTGAAGCTACGAGGTATTTCAAGAGGGAAAAGTGCAGGGGAAAAGGTGATTCACAATGTCCAGTACGATTTACATAGTTCACAACGACGTGCTACAGTTTTTCGGGACTGCTTAGAATATACTCCTGTAGTATCTAAAATCTCAAAGACTTAACTTAAGGAGGAACAGCTGAGATGCAGTTGAAGTGGTCTCCATCTGTCGGATGTGACTTTCCAATCGCCCTTGGCACTTTTCATTGGGGAATGGCTTTCTGTCAATAATGGATATCTCTCCGCCCTTCCATCTAAATACTACCTTGACCTGATTTACCGCCAATCATAGGGCACACTAATGACCTCCGAAATCGCTCGTCTCATACAGGACCTATAGGCATTAGTAACTTAACTAATTTAGAACATCAAATCAAGCCGTGCCTCCAATAATTCCGCAAACAAAGTATTATTGGCATTGCATTACAATACGAAGGTTTCACAATGCACAAAAAAATAAAATACGGCTCAACAGAATTGTAAACGATATAATAAGACAGCAATGTAAACGTAGAAAAAGACTTGATAACGTTTAGCCAAGTCTTTTTGCACATCATATCTGAAAATGCAAACAAATGAGGAAGTACTGGAGATGGTGGGTGAGAAGAGGGGTTTGTTGAGAGAAATCCTATGGAGACAGGAAAGATGGATGAAAGGCGTATTGAGCGGTAGTGGAATGTTGAAGAGGGTAATAGAGGGGAGAATGTTAAGCAAACGAGAAAAGGGCAGGGCAGGGATGAAGGGAGGAAAGAAGTACACAGAGATGAAGAGGGACCTGATGTAGAGTAGGTTGCTGGATTGTGTTTTGTTTGGAGGTACAAAATATTTATTTGATAGTTGTGTCCATCCAAAAACCTACCTTAACATCAATTGAACCTACTCGTTGACCCTAGGTGAGACATTTTTTTCTTAACGGTGATCCGCAGATGCCAATTATGCAACAATATCATCTCATGAATTATAATAATTGACTAGCGGGCCTGCATTCAAAAGAGTTATTCTGGGAACAAATGGTTACAGCAAGTCAAGGTTTTCCATTGAACGAGCGGTTGCTAATGGCAGGGGACTTTAATGGGCATGCGGAACAATCAAGAGTAGGGTATGAAAAGATATGCGGAACGACTGGGTATGAAGTCGGAAGGTAGAAGATTAACCACCATAATCACCATTACAACTTGCAGCGATACACAATTCGTTAATTGCTATTACCAATTTAAATAAGAAACCACAAATATAGGCTAAAATAGTGGGCACATGCAAGTTGGTTATGTTTAAGTAAATTGAGACGGAGCCAAAGATGTAAGAGAGTTTTAAATTATTTCCGTGGAGCCATTGTCTAGTCAGCAAAGAGTATTGGTACCAGAGGTTTCTTTAAGAAGTAATACAAATAATTGTAGAACAAAGTATAAACAAAGACCAAGTTGTAGCCATTGAACGAAAATAGTGCAAAAAGAGTTCACTAATAGAGTTTAGAGCGATTTTCGCAGACAAGTTAGAAAATTTTAGTTGGAAAAGCATAAATAATAGTTCAAATACGATTGTAGGATTGATAAGATAGCTGGGACATTATTCGGAAATAATAAAAAAACCAAGTCATATTCGAAAGGAGATGTGATGGTGGAGTGAGGAATTACCAATATTAGTAATTATTGAGAGAGCTGAGACAGCTGAGGTTGAGCTGAGATCATTTGCGCCATAGGGGTGCGTAATCTGATTGAGGTAGGGCCTTCAGGGAAGGAAGGTGGAGAGAAACCCGGTGATGACATTAGCCTATTCTTAACGAGAGACGCCAAGGAGTTGCAAATTCAACGTTAATACGATTCGCGAACAACGATCCGACGGACGGAGTACTCCCCTTGAAGTGATCTCTCCACACAAGACCCCAATTAGGATCGAAATACTACAGAAAAATTCGCAAAAAGAAAAAATGCAAGGTAGCCAAAGCGAGAGAGAAAGCCAGCTTGGATAATTGTGCAAAATGTATTAAGGATAACAACAAGAGTGATACGGTTAAAAATGAAGACATTCGGAATCGATGAAAAAGCTACTTCGAAGGATTATTAAATGTTGAGAATGAAAAAGGAAATATCCCAGGAGTAATGCGACGTAGAGAAATGGTGGACACTATCAAGAATGAAGAAGTAACGGAAGCTCTGGAAAAGCAGATGAAGGAAAAAACCAATAAGGCAAGATGGCATACCGATTAAGGTGTGGACATTGAGTGGACCGCAATCACAGGACGTAAAAGGACTGACTTTCCTTTCGGCGTGTTTTTTATAATTATGGGAATAAATTAATTCCTTGGGCCTTGCCTTGGCGTACATGCAGACGTACACCAGTTCAGCTTCAGATTCACACCTCAATATAGGGGAATGCCTCAATTTGGAGCATTCCCCAATATCCGGTACGTATATTCTACCATAGGTCCCTCCATGTATTCCTGTCATATATTTATCTTTCTTAAGCATTAAAATCTAGTCCTATACGAGACATTCCATATGGCATTAAATTAAATAATGTTAACGTTTTTTTTAAATTAAACCACTTTGCTTTTCCACATAAAATTTTTTATTCTCACGACCCAGGTTTCGTTATATAGTAGTATAACATCATCAGGTGAGCAAAGTGGTTTAATTTTTAAAAAACGTTAATTTGAAGATTTTACACCAGAAATTACGCCAGAAACTGTTTTATTTAAATAATGTTGTTTAAAGTGGCATCTTCCAGCTCTTCGAATTTTCCTCCATCGATTGTCTTTGGCTTCTGTGTATAATATTTAAATACTATCTTCTCTGGATTGTTTTTGTCTTATGAAACGTTTTACTTTTTGGAATTTTATTTTTCAATATTATCACTACTATTCTTCAGTTTTAATTTTTTTTACCCCCCCGGACGTAACCGTTTTCCCCTGAAACCCTGATAAATTACCCCTGATCAGGTAGCCCCGCGGCTTAACTACCAGAGTTAAATGGGTGTTGGGTTATAATGCAACAATTTCAGAGAGTAAAAATCATTCGCCTTGACCGGGATTCGAACCCGGATCCCTCGATATCCGGCCGAGTGCTTTAAGCAATTAAGTTACCGAGACGTCCTCTTACACTCTGAATTTTTTCTCGGTAGCTTAATTGGTTAAAGCACTCGGCCGGATATCGAGGGATCCGGGTTCGAATCCCCGTCAAGGCGAATGATTTTTACTCTCTGAAATTGTTGCATTATAATGCACACATAGCGGGTGACTCCGTTAAAGTTACTGTTACAGTTTCTTGAAAATTGGGTGTTGGGTGTTATATCCTAGCCGACCTACGAACTTTGAGTGAGGAAGCGGTCACCTTACCCACTTGACCTACCCGGAGTTTTACATTTTTTTCTCTATTACATAATTCTCTTTAATTCAGGGTTTTCTGCTAACAGATTTCCTCCTTTGCACTACTTTTGACGATAGTATCGTCATCTGTTTTCGATGTACGAGTATTTCGTATCGCTCAATATTTTTATCCTACCGCCTATCATCCGTACAAATGCCACCCTATTTCCTCGAGCTTCTCTAACCACCATTGACTGTATTACCCATCTAAAATTATTGAATTGGAGATGACCTTCCATTGGTACCAAAGGAAGCCAACCAAAATGATGATTATTAGAAGGCATTATCAATATGAGACCTGCGCAGCAATAATTCTAACCAATGGAGGGATTTAGTTACTTAGGACGCAATACCGTGAGTGATGAAGGAAATAAGATATGCGTAGAAAGTGCATAATTAGTCAATATGAAACTTGGAAGCATGAAAAATTAATGAGATATGCATATGAAGCGTACTGTTGCATGGTATATAAGCATAGCGAAGTGACAGCAGCAGAAATCGCGGCTAGTAGATATTTTAGTCGTTAACTCGATTTAGGAGGTAAGGTGTTCACCGCTTTTGCCTCGTTCTTTTTAAAATCATCCTTTAAGCGCGACTGAAATGGTAGCATGCGCATTCAAACGTACGTGCGAAGAGACATTGCCAATTTATCTTCACATTAACTGAAAATCGTTCGCGTACGCACAAGTCCCGCATTTCATGCCACACTTGTTTTCCATTTCGCTGAGATTTCGCACCTTTCTCTCGACCGTGAGCTAGTGACTGACGAGGTCGCGGTGCTCCACTAATAAAAAAATAAAGAACAGCCGTCCTTTCAAACGCGACGTTGATCGCTAAACGGACTACGAACTATCGGAATGCGCCGAGGCGAAGCCAGTTCAACCCCTTCCTGCGACCGTGTACCGATTCGTCCCCCGGGGCACTGCGCCGTCCATCGCCGCGAATCAAGTTCATCCGCATCCAAGGGATCAGTTCCCCGTTTCATTTATTTCTGCTCTGGTCTGCAGGTTTCGAATCCAGGCGGAAGATACTATTAAGGTTCGTGGGAGGACAGGGGTGTACTTGCCTGCCGATTGATTCTTAATAGCAACACAGAGTTTGTAAACGATGACAAGAACCAAGCTGAAATTTTTATCTGTGAAATTAGATCTTTAGATGTAAAAAATGATTCTGAATTATTTGACTTCGTACGTCCGGGATAGAGAGAAGAAAAACATAAAATGGAATCGCGGGTTGAAGGTTATGTATAACGTTCGCCAAATTCATCGACATCGTTGTGGCCCAGTGAGTAAAGTGTTACGTGAGGCCTAGGATCACCAAATCGGTACTGTTTACGCTCAATTTTTTTCTCGTTTGTCTTTTCAATTCAGCTTTCTGTGTATACTCTTCAACAAAATTCCTTGATCTTTCATTTCTTTCTGTAATTCTTCTTTTAGACGAAAATTTGGAATTTTGTCGCCGGAAAAGGAATCCTTGCAACGCCGGGGATTCTATTGTAGTTGTTGCTCTCGAATATGGATGCCGAAGGGCGAAACCCCTGACTAGGGTTCCATTTTCATGGGGAAAATTTCTGCATCGTTTTCGTATACATTCCCCGTGAGCTACCCATTAAAGGTTAAGTTTTGGCCAACCCCAAAAACAAATAGGTGCATATCAGGTAAGCACCGAAGCCCGTAAGCATCAAATATTGTTTGATCAAGAGCATTTTCTTCTTCGTTCTTCACGATCAACTCGGCAGACTCAACGGTAGTACCGCGCCAAATGTTAAAGCGTCTCTCCGTTGTGTTTATGCCAATAGGCATTCTAATTTAAGTGTACATATTATCCATCCCCGAAACATTATCGATCCTTATTGATGAACATATAAGAGATATACGTGCATCTGCGTAGGTGTAAATATTATCCCTTTAGCATTTTAAAGTTAAGGTTTTAATGAAATTAAACTTAAACTATGAATGAAATTTTGTGTTTTATCCAGCATAAACGAAACAAAGTCGGAATGTGACGGTGACGAAAGAGGATAGTGCAGTAAGGAAGTAATTGACAAGAGAGGGAGGACCATTTGTTAATCTTATCCCTTCTCTAACACGAAAAGGAATGGCGTAAGGGTGTATGAATTCGTAAATTAGCCAATATCTAGGGATATTAAAATTTATACTCTAAGCATTACGTTGAAAACCAGAATAAATTTGTAAAATTTTGAGGCCGTGCAGACTTTTATCAATATCATGTACTTTGCTTATACCTATATCAATGTAGTTAAATATATTAATTACCTCATACACGTATTTTTGCGAAAAAATATTTTTCAATTAAAATGCATTACCTTACTCTACATCTACCTTTTTTTCTGGAACTGATTTTGGCAAATTTACAAAAGCTTTTATCTCATCCAGGCGACCCTCAGTCATCTCCTTATTGCAGATGATAAAAGTTATTTTTAAAGCACGCAGTCCGATTTCCACCTTTCACGGCACGGATATAAGAAACTAATTTTCACAATAAGGTCACGAGCGGGGAGGGTCACCAGACAATGAAAGATTTTCAAACGGTTTTCCCTAACTATGGAAGTAAATTTGGTCTTAAATTTGGTAATACACGACAAGGTGGCATTTTAGAAGAAAAGATACCTCCACCGTTTGCGTACAGTATTGGTGCACTGCTTGCGAACCGCTTTCAAGGTGTTAATTTTCCTAAATTAAATTATGCTTGAGATTTTACATTAAAACTTCACTCGTTTTCAGATAATTACAATAATTTTGTCGCTGAATTTTATAAAAGCTTTTTGTCAATTTTATTCCATACCTATTATCATCGTCATCAATATTTCCATTCTCAAGGTGTATTCAACACATTCGGTTCTTCTTTGCCGCAGAGTTCTCCACAGGATCCCTATCTCTTCCACTCTTCTCTATAGTTCCATGTTCCTTACTTTGTCTGTCCAATTAATCTTGATCATTTTCTTCCACCACCATGTTTCAAAGGCTTCTATTCTTCGCTGGTCCAATTTTCCAATGCACCAAATCTCTGATCCATAATGTACCATGCTCCATGCAAGCGTTTGACGAACGTCTTCCTTGTTTGCAACTCCAGGTTCTTTGAACATAGTAGTCGTAATTTCTTCGTAAAAACCATAGCTTGAGCAATATTCTTCGATTGATATCGGTCCAACATATTCCATTCCATGTTAAATCATTCAACTACCTGCCTAGGCAGATGAATGATTTAACTTGCTCTAGTTTCAGTACTAAAATTGTGATATCTTCCTTCATAATCTCTTCCACACAAAAGGAATTTAGTTTTCTTCTTTTTTAATGCTTATATTTAGTTTATATTATTTTAATGTCCACAGTATTCAGATTGGCTTGTAGGTCCTTTCACGTTTCTACGATTGCTGCCTTGTCATCTGAGAACCGGATCATGTGATCTCCTCGCCATTCATCTTGACTCCTTTGAAGCCCAATTCTTGAGCTTCTTTTATTTCCTCTTCTAGATATATGTTGAGTAGAGCTGGCAAGAGGTTCCATCCTTGTCTAACTCATGTGTTCGTTTTAGCTTTAGTTTTCACTCTGTTTTTCACTCATATGGTTATTACCAGATTTTTGTAGAGGCGATGGGTTATACTTCTGTCTTTGTAGTCCATTCCAATCGCTTCTATTTTCTTGGACATTTTGTTCCATCCGACTTTGTCAAAGGCCTTCTCCAAGTTCACGAATATCACATATAATAGCTTTTTTTATGGTTGTCATTTTTTTTGGCCAGTACCCTCAAATTAAGTATACCCTATGTCCCAATACCCTCTCCTGTTCTTCGGTTTCCTCTCAATCCGTATAAGTTTTCCATGAGGTTTTTTTATAACACGCTCCTACTGATGTAATACAATAATTTAAATGCTCAAGGCTAAAACACTTTTGAGGCTTAATTTCAAATAAATTCCTCCAAGAAAATCTTCTATTGGGAGCTGTAAATACCGTAACGTTATTTTTTTTATTTTTTAAATTGAAGGGCAGAATCAAAACTTTATTAGGGTATTAAAATTAGGGATTTTTAAATAATGTCAATCAATTTTAACAACAGGAATTGTGGGCTCGAAACGGCATCACAGGTTTATTTGGCCTATCCTGTGCGAGAGGTAGTGAAATCCGAATTCGTCCCTATAAAACACTTTGAGACGGCCATAATATGGACATTCAGTCAACCTGATTCCGAGCCTCACAATAAAGTCAACATTGTTTCTCGCAGTTTCTTCTTCTGGGACATTCCGCAGGAGAAACCACCCAAAAGCATGAATGAACTTTAATGTATTGGCGCCAATATCAGCACCTTAATTGCGGAGTTGCGGTATCCTAAGATTTTCTTCTGAAAAGTTAAGCATTTACGCACGAGTACCCCATTTAGAGGCATTGGAGTTATATAGATCATGATGAAATTACTAGGCAACAGAAAGAATTTTCTATCCTTATCGGTCAACTGTCAATGCATAATATCCCCATTGCACCTGTAGCAAACATTATGTTTCCAACGTAAAATGTTGTGATATGTCTTTAAGTCTCCCTCGTATGTACGAGATAACCTACCGAATGTGCAATAAATTGATCGATTAAATGTGAGCTCATAAAATCTTGTCAATGACACAAATAACACAATATATGAATGCATAATACGAGTACAACCACGGTAATAATATATTAACGGTGTAATCGATGTAGGCATTCAATGGTAGTACAATTGAATACCTATATTGGTTACACCGCAGATTCTTCTGTCGATACAGAGAATTCGAAAGACAAACGCTGTTATAAATTATGGAAAAGCTTGCGATTTTGGCAAGATATATAGTATGCTACTTTTGGAGTATTGCTTCGCAAAGAAGATACAGATCAATGACAAAGAAACAGCACGCAATCCTAGTCGAAATCTCAAAATGGTTACAGAAATATATAGAAAGATGACACGTTTTCTATGAGAATTGATGGAACCTAAGCTATATTTTGCCCTGGTATTTGGCACATAAAACAACCGCAGTGCGAACAAATGGCCGACCTAAAAATATTAACCATTTGGGAATTGAATAGATGGTCCAATTATTATTAGGTAATCTACCGGTTAAGGTAGGTTTTTGGATGGACACAACTATCAAATAAATATTTTGTAACTCCAAACAAAACCTAATCCAGCAACCTACTCTACATCAGGTCCCTCTTCATCTCTGTGTACTTCTTTCCTCCCTTCATCCCGTCCAACATCCCTATCCTGTTCCCGCCCTTTCCTCGCTTGCCCAACCTTCTTCAACATTCCACTACCGCTCAATACGCCTTTCATCCATTTTTCCTGCCTCCATAGGATTTCTCTCAACAAACCCCTCTCCACACCCACCATCTCTAGTACTTCCTCATTTGTTTTCCTTTCGGTCCATTTCACCTTCTCCATTCTTCTCCACACCCACATTTCAAAAGCCTCCAATCTATATGTCTATCCTCCTGCTTCAGCGACTACGTTTCCGCGCCGTACATAGCTACGCCCCATATCAGAGTTTTTACGAGTATTTTCTTAACCTCCCTACCTAACATCTCTACTCAACGTCCCCGTCATCCACTCCCTCCTCCTTGAGAAAGCCTCCTTTCCTAGCGCAATTCTTCTCCTCACGTCCCTACTACTTAGATGGTCCAATACGTACGAAAAAGTATTTGCTGGTCTCCATAAAAAATAAATCATTCAATTATATAAAATAAGCAGGTTGGAGAAATAGCTGAATCTGAGCGGAGCATGCTTTTAGAGTTGAGAATTGATTCCTAAGTAAAAAAAATATCCCCCGGAAGAGGGAAAATAACTGTGAAATGCGATAAATTTCGATCAGAAGGGATAATTAAATAAAAATTTCTCTTTGAACAAATATAGCGAATCTACTGAATTCATTCCATTTAAATTTGTCGTTTCATACGCTCATAATTTAATACCCAAAGGCCGTTTTACAATGGATCTTCCATGGGTCGAGCCTCAAGTCTTTTAGCAACGACTCGCGAATGGTGTGTATTTTGAATACGGTAGTTGATTAGCGTGACGCTAGGCCTGAAGTCTCCAGTCTCGAAAAATGAGACAACCATCTTCCCCCAAAGACTTGAGACTCGACACATCTTCCCCGCAGCTAAGAAATAGCAAAAGTCTTGAGACTCAGTAATTTAAACTCAATACAATTAAGACCAATGGCAGAACGGCCGTAAGAGATGTAATTACCAATGTCTTGCCATATTCACCCGTGCACTCAACCATGGCATGAATAGAAAATTAACAAAGAAAATATTTAAGCAATACTTAAACATTTCATCAGCTTATTAGCAATATTTTAATTCATCTAATCGCATCACTGACTTTATCACTACTCGAATCATATATCGAAGCCTGGTGCTTTCTATTTAATTAGCCTCGTATGGAGGTGCTCTAGCATAAACCTTCTGAGACCACAGAATCAATTTCGAACGGCAAAAACCAAAGTATTTATAGTGATAAACTCTCCCGAGCTGCACACAGGAGTAAGGAAAGAACTTTACCCGACTCCCAAACCGCAATCTTGAGACCTACCCACGCGAACACTTTTACTTGGTGGGCGACGTGCATTATGTATGAGGTGGGAATCTATGCATGCGTTACTACAATCCAGTCACGGGTAATCCCCGTGGAGAGCAAGGAGCCGTGATAACGTTCTAAACCGATTTCTACCTGACGCTAGGAAAAAATATCCCTCCGTAAAATTATAACAAACACACATTCATCAAATTGACATTAATCTCTCGTGTCCCCCACAAGGCGTGACGGCATGTGATGGCGTAAGGCTGAGGTGGCGGAACGGAATCGGCAGTTACTTGGTGGAGTCGAGGACGCGCTTTTCATTAGAATTTTTCTCCGGGGTTGGAAAATCTCGACTATGTGACACATAATGTCTCGACAAGGTGCTGAGATTCCTACACGGCTGCGTACGACAAAATCTCGGGAAAGAATTGAGATAAGTATTAATAGCGACTGTTGAACATATCGCAGTGCCTGTTCGTTCATACTCTGTAAACAGACACATGACTATATGAAGAGCATATTTTGAAGCACCTTGGGAACTAATAATGTTGCTCAAAATTATTGAAAATCGATCAGTAGGCTACACTCAATACGAATAAACTTCGGTTGTAATATATTTTAAGTAGTGCACTAGCGATAGGGTATAGCTATAATCGAATTTTGAATGGAATCTCGAAGAAAAAATGAAGAAAATTATCTATTTAATTGTTATTCTGAAAGGAAATTTCAAGCTTGGAGCATATGTTTCTCAATATTGTAAGCAACAACATAAAGATTGTGACTTATAAAAACTTAAAACTTAAAAAAAGACTTATATAAAACAGCATTAAACAGAAACCTGATCAGAATCATAAAGTTAAAACCACACGCGCAAAAATTGGGAAAGTTTCTTGAATATATCCGCTTAGTATACTTAGACACAGGATTACCTACATATTGAACCCACATATTATAAAATAATCCAGAGTGCCCAAGATACTTTCATTTGACCCTCTTTACTCCAAGACCTTTCCATTAGTCTTCCCTAATACGTGCTATTTAAGGAAAGCACACTAATAACTTTAGGAAATGAATAATCGTATAACGTAATCATTTTTACAAATGGAAGAATTTCACTGGATTGAAATCGCTATTACATATTTCAAAAATGCTCTGATAGTAGTTAATTGACGGGTAAATAAAAGCTAAGCGTTAATTTTCTTGGATATGTTACAATGTCAATGAAAACCGTTCATAATGCGGTAAATATCCATCCTGGATATTGAATTTTTGGAATGAATTGGAATTTTAAAAATTTAACTGACAGACTGATTCAAACCTGATAATCCGAAATTCTAGCTGGATTCATAAAATCAGTGCAATAAGTTTGGGATGAGAATCAATGTAAGCAGAGTGAAGTTAATAAAGTTTTCGGGAAAGGGGACGGCTACGTTAAAACTTTAAAAATTAGAGCGGAAATTAGAGCAAGTCGACCATTGTACCTATATGTATGTACGATATGCAATATTTTGGGCCAAGACGATCAAAAGTAGTAGTGACTTAAGAATAAGAATTGCGTTGGGCACAGACTTTCACAAGGCGAAGAGAGTTGATGAAAGGGAAGTTGAGTAAGAATGTTGAGAAAATAATAGTGAAAACTTGTAATTGGAACGTGATTTTGTACCGCATGGAAACGTGGTCGCTGAAACAAGATTACAGACGCAGATTGGATTTTTTTGAGACGCTGAGAAGGATGGACAAAGTAAAATGGACGAAAAGGAAGACAAACGAAGAAGTCCTAGGTATGGTGGGAGAGGAGTGAAGATTTCTGGGAGAAAAGAGGGCAGAATATATGGAAGGGCAACATTTTGATTGGTGATGAAATATTAAAAATTATGATGGAAATGAGGGCGTTAGGCAAGAGAGCTCGAGGTAGGAAAAGGCTCTATCTGCATTTTGGACGGAATGAAGGGAGGCAGAACGTACGAGGGATAGAAGGAGGGTTTATTGTGATGTACCTGCCACATTGTCTTGTTAAGCGAGGCTTGGAAATTCGGTGGTACCCAATAATTGTCTATTCACAACTTAACTTAAACGGTTGGCTACAAAAAAAAAATTAATAATTTTTTTATTCATCCATTTTCATTTCTAGTTTTTTTAAACATCTTCTTTGAATCTATTCCGTTCCACCCCTGAGAACCATGAACGACCGCAGCCAAACATTTAACGAAGGCTCGGGCCTGTAAAATGCTCAACCGAATGCCTCTGAGAATACGCGAGGAGCGTGGGATATTCAGAAAGCCTCACTGATTAAAAAATAAAGAAAACAGCACATGAAATAGCTCAGTTCGAACATCATCATGGTTGCAACATTCCTTCAACATGCATCTAATAGTAAGCAGTATGGATGAAAGGAAGGCACGTGGACATCGAGACAGCGGTGCACTGGCAAGCGCAGCGGTGAGCGAGCTAGAACCTCCCACAGGCAGTTGGCAAAGCACCGCAAGCAGCAGGCCAATATCGATGACAATAGCTCGACTATTTTTTGAAACGTAAAAATCACGCTGCCAAGAATTCATGTCAGCTCTGGGGGCACTCGAACGAAACAAGGTAACCGCAGCAGGAAATGAAGGATGTGGTCCAGCAGACCGGTTTGTCAAAAGGAACACGAGATGGTTAAACGAAAGCGCACTACCCAAATAATGTTGGGGCATTCGAGAGTGAAATAGTCGCAACTCTACTCTAATTTCATGGGGTTATTACGTTTTGGTCAAAATATTATCTAAGTAGTGAAGAGCAACATTTAATGACCGAGGGGTGGTTTTTAAATCCATACTTAAATATGGATCTAAGATCAAAACGGCATTAAAAAAATTCTCACGCGCAGGACGTTAACATCGATTTCGTTAAAGAAACAGAAGTCGAAACTTCCGTCTCAAAATTTGTTTCATCTAAGGTTATAATGAATGAAATCAGTGAGAGAATGGATAAAATTGACATTATTTACAGTTCTGAAGTTTGCTCAAGGGTAGATATGAATGTTTTTGCTCGATCTGCTCAAGCTGGAAGTATTTTTTCTTATTATCAATTCAGTGAAAAATGTTTTAAAATTACTAATTTGTTTTTAACGGGCAATCCACCTCAGATGGTACCTCAGGGTACGCTTCCATCTTAACAACTACTCCTACCCTGCATGCTAGTCACCTTAAAATGATTTTGATCAACTTGAACAGATTCATGTTCACGTTTTACTTATGTCCACAGAAAAACGAGAATACCACTATTTCAAGTGTGTTATTATAACTTTTAAAAACCTTAACAAAAGACCGAATACTCCAGGTCAGTATATTTGTCTTAAAAATTAAACATTGATTCATTCTATGAAAACCAAGTATTCCATTCCACCTCACAACTGTTTTCACTGCCTAAATGAAAGATAAATTATTACAGCTTGAATCCATTTTATATTACTTTTTAGCAACTTTTACATGTTATTATACTGAATTCATTCAATGGAGAATGCTACAACACTCAGTTCGAGTATTACAGAAAAGTCCACACACCTTAAAAGGCCATTAAGTTTCACTTATGAACTTATTCCTAGCCGAAAATAACTTGAAATATCCATTATATAGGTTAACGCAAAACGATCAATTTAGTGAGACGTATAGCAGATAACTAGAGCGCTTATGAAATCCAATGCGAATAATAATCTCAGCAAATACGCATTCACTTTGAAAAGTGAGATCACGTTTCATGAGTGAATTAAGTAGATCTGGCATAACCACCCCCTTCCTTGCATCATGGTGGCTTTATATTTTATTTCAGTGATTTAGGAATTCCGTGTTTAGAATAAACTGCCGAATTACTTTAAGATGCCAGCGATCTAAAACATTGCCAAATGGAAACACTAAAACGACCAATTCACCGTGAAAACTATAGGAAGTCTCCCTTACGGAATGAAATGAAATGTTGTTGTGACCTGGAAAAGGAATGTACGAGTATGTTGTCTCCTCCCATAAATGGATACACCTAAATCCATTTATGGGAGGTACCAATTACCAAAGTTCTCCTGTGTCTATTTCCTTGCGTTGAAAAAAATGTCTTTCTTGTAACTACGCCAAAATCTTTGCATAAAATGCTTTATTTAAGTTAATGCAATATTTTAAAATGCATTTTTAATTCGCCCCAAGAAATAGAGAGGTCGGTATTGTATTTAAATATCAATTTGGGTTACAGGAACACGTTTTTGACACTTTCCCCGATGCTTATTTCCTGCACGTGGAAATTTTTGGCCGGAGTAATTAAAAGAACATTCTGAATGTAATTCATGTCACTTTTAACATTTAATTAAGACAAATAGGAACGATTAAATTTAAACAAAAATCAACCCAACAGAGGGGGGATTTTATTTTCGATGAAAGCAATATTTTTTCCGGGCATCAGTTTTCGTGATTAAACTTTCAGCTATATACGTACAACACGTGATTTCATTTTCATATGGAAGTCGATGGAAGTAATACATTTTCATACATTTAGATACGTGGAAGTAAATGAGTTTCTTGTGGTGATTACACACTTCTATTGAAAAGGGTAAACACAGAAAGAGATCAAAGACAAGTTGGATGAAGTTTATGGCACATCTACTCCTGTGTTCGCGACTGTTTACAATTAAGTAAATGAGTTTAAACGTGGCCGTACAGCTACAAATGATGATAATCTTTCGGAACTTCCAGCAGGAGTGACTTCCTCAGAAATTATTGACAAAATCCAATATATGATTTTAAGTGACCACCGAATCAAAGTTCGCGAAATATTTGAGGCCACAGGCATATTACAAGGTACTGTGTTTTCAATTTTGCAAGAAAAATAGGGTGTGAAAAAAAAACTAGGCGAAATGGGTACCACTATTGCTCTCAGCGGAGAATAAAAGCAATGTGGTTGTTTCGGATTTACTTTATTGTCGGAAACCTGACGAGTATCTGCCGTCGGTACATAACTGTGGACGAAACATGAATACAGTACTAAACTCTAAAGACTATTGAACAGTCGAAACAGTGGGTTTCCAAAAGCGATCCAGCTCGAAAGAAAGCGAGAACGGTGAAATCAGCTTACAAGGTGATGGCCACGGTTTTTCGAATACACGCGGAATCATCAGCATCGATTGGTAGCAAAAATGCACGCGATATATGTAGAGTATAATGTGTCGTAATTGTACCGGTTTGCTGAAGAAATCCAGAAGTAACGTCTCATTTGGCAAAGAAAAAAATTCTCTTCCACCAGACAATGCCCGGGCGCACACCTGCACAGTTTCGATGGCGAAAATTCTAAAATTATAGTTCAAATTATTACAATATACACCGTATTCACCAAATGTGCCCCCCAGTGACCTTTTTTAATGTCCAAACTTGAAAAAACGGCTCGATGGAAAACGATTCACGCAGATCGAGAAGATTATCCCCAACGCAGATGCCTATTTTGAGGGCCGGAAATCCTATCTTTTTGACGGCTTAAAGAAGCTGGAGAATGTGTACACACACAAACACACATATATAGTATGCATGTGTACTCGTGTGTGTGTGTGTATAAAAAAATATATGTATGCATGTATATGTGTCATTCCGTCCTACATCCCTATCCTATTTCTGCCACTTCCTCCTTTTCCTAACATTTTCCCATCCATCACAGTCTATCCTTATCCACATAAATATCCTTAGCATCCATTTTTTCTGTCTCCTTAGGATTTCTCCCAGGAATCCCCTCGCCTCCCTCACCAAACAAAGCACCTTTTCATTTCCTTTTTAAAAGCCTCCAAATCTACGCCTTCCATCCTGCTTCATTGACCGAATTTCTGCGCCGTACATAACTACGCTTATAGATTTTACAAGTCATCTCTTAACATCCTTACTCAACGTCTCTGTCATTAATTCTCTCCTCCTTGTGAAAGCTCCTTTGTCGAATGTAATTCTGCGGCTTTTGTTTCTACCACTTTGACCATTTTGGTCCAAAGCACCTCCCAGATACGTAAATTATGCCACCTGCCCTAGTTTTACCCTCCTACTTCAGCGTTTAACTTAGCCTTTTTCTTTCCGGAAATCTACCCAGTTTTTGAACTTGAACTGTCTACACAGTTCAAAATTCTCATTTAATCTAAATATTTTCGGATGCCTCATCGTCATGTATCTATTTACCTGTCGAAAATTTAAATTCGATTCCATTAATTTATGACGTGCTAACCTCGAGCTACGGATATTATTTTTAGCAGTTTACGGTGTGATTTCATCATAGGAAGTCTAACTATTGATAGGCAGGCTTTGGACACCCTCGAACACATATTATGCTCGTAAATACATGACTATTGATGGACATGTCAAGTGGAATTCAGCAAGTTTAAATGCTTGTGTTCCTCGCAAAAGTTTCTTCCTCGCTACTTCATAAATTCCGCTATCCTTTATGCTATCTAATAAAGTCTATTCCACTGCTTTCTCTTCCCCGATTGCCCAACATTCTTCCACCTATTAAAAATGTAAGCTTCCCACTGACTCAAGATATCTCCCCGACCTATTCCGTCTCTTTCGAGTTTAACCAAGGACTTGACTGCATCTCACAAACATTTTTAAAACTTCATCGTTAGTCTTATCTAATGCATATTTTTCTCTATAACCGCATCTCAAAAGCCTCCAATCTACGCTTATAATCTGCCTCATAGAACACTTCCCGAACCATGCAGTACTACGCATTACATTAACTCTATCAAAATTTCCTTTACGTCTTCACTTATCTGTCTTGTCATTAATTCCAATTGCTCCGGAACGACCTATACGAACGTCAAAGAAAAGGAATAGTATTTGAAATTAGCTATTAGGGAGTACAAGATTTGTCACTGACTGAGGAATTAAAGAGAGTTACAGTCACCTAATGTGAACTATTTAGTGAAGATGAGTGAATTCTTAGAACGGAAGGAAAGAATTTACCCCAAATCCGGACTCGCCATTTTTTGCGAAAAAAGGACTATATTATGATCATTGTTAACTTGAGGTTCAGTTGTCAGCGGACAACTTGTATAAAGGCGGACGCTTCCCGCTACCCCCAACTACTTACCTAACCACCCCTCAAATTTGACAGTGGAGCTACCAATGCAAACCTCCCAAAATTTAATTCTCTGTGCGTCCTTAAAGCCTGTCAAGCACACGCAGCAATAGAGGCCAGCCCACTCTTTGATCCGGCGGGACCACCGATGCAAAGAGGCCTGCCGGAGGCGACTAAAGACTTCCCCTTGAACGCCCCAACATGTGCCTTTCGCCTGCCTTCCTCGGTTCGCCGGCCCTGGAAATAAGGTCGCGAAAGAGAGTGAAGTTGTTTGCGGAACGACGGCGTCCGGCAGTGCCCCCGAGCGAGCACCCAAAAGGCTTTGGAAAGTGAGCGCGTGTGTGGATGATGATATGTCGGCATATCGCCGAACTGCGGTTGTGATTAATCATCGCCACCGTCGCGGTCCGCCCCACATCACTAGGTCTTTTTCCCAGGCGCTCTACAGCGCGGTCGCCATCCTACAGTTTACTAGCAAGAGCGTCGACGTAAACGTAGAGCGATTCCATGCACAGAAACTGACTCATGCGGGAGTCCACCGGAAAGATCGACTTTTAAGTGTAACACACCCCTACTCCTTCGTCGTGTTCGCTGTCGACCACGGACGGATTCGATACTCGCAACGCTTGAACGGAGTAGTCGCCGTCCTGGTCATCACCCAAATGAGTTCTATTATTACGACCGAATGGTTCCAATTGGACTAGCGAATATCGCAATTCCATTAAAATCGCGTTAAAAATATAGTGTGCTTTCTATGAATCGGTCCCAATTTTTAGACCGACGCACATCATGCTCCATCCACTATTTGCCAGAACAAATTGTGTTGTTTTGTAGGATGACGTGCAGATAATTTGGTTCCGTAGGTTTCGTACTGGCTTCCCACCCCAACAGGTTCGCGTTCGGATCCCGGCGGCGGCATAATTTTTACCGGTGACATCCCAACCCCTGCTTACATGTCATTTGGCAAGAACACTGAGAATGGGGCTGAGAACACTCAGAGTGGAGCACGCCGCCAATAAGGACATCCCGTTAGCATGTGTTACCCCTGGGCGCCTTTCGTTAATATTAGGCTAATACCGACGCCAGGGTTCTCTCGACTCTTCCCCTTATTCCCTAAAAATCCCTTCTTCCCCCAGGTTACCCACCTATCCCTAATGATGCAAATGACCTCAGCTGTATGCGACCTCCGCTTATAACTACTACTTACTCGAAGATTGTTTCAGCTGGTTAAGTCGTTGCCACACCACAGTCCAATGCTGACGATCGTTTTGAACTTCTTCCGAAATACGTTGATTTGGCATTCGATTCGTTAAGTCTCTCTTGTCAACTCGTTCAGTTTAAGGTCAGCTCATGTGTGTGTTTATGGTAACCATAAAAATGTTACTGCGAGACAAAAGTTCGATAACAATTAAATATATATCGAACATAAAAAAATTAGCATTGCCGACCATTACACAGAGATATTCTCACCGAGATCAGTCTTTTCTCATCCAAACATTGAAGCCGGGGAGTCAAAAAGTGTGACGAAATTCGGTGGGTCGCTTCAGCTGCACGATCCTCGAATGTACACCAAAGTTCTGCACCCGTGCAAAATAGTGTTGCACATAAGGTTACATATAAGGTTACATGCAAGTACATACAAGTGCACATAAGGTTACATGTTGCACATAAGGCATACATTTAGCTAGTACAATGCAGAAAGTTCTGGTCGACAACTGGAAATCCGAAGGGGAATGATCTTACAGCCCCGCTACACCTGAGTAACTAAATATTCTCATGAGCCACACTCTTGTATTTGACGAAAGTGAAGCATGTTCAATAAAAGCAACGGAAAAGAGAAAAAAGAAGCGAAATAAATGTAGTGCTGTATGAGGACGGCATACGGGCAGAACAACTCATAAGGAAGTCCTGCAAGGTGTAGAAAATACGGAAACCTGTTGAAAATATTTCCAGGAAGGGATTGCTTCACCGGGAATATCTTAAGGCACAATGGCCTGGGGAGGGAAACAACAAGTACAAGGAAAACCGATAGGAATAACTTTGTAGGTTTATTTGATCACCGAGTGAAAGTCCATAGTTGTTTACTCAGTTTTGGGGTAAAAAATTGTCATGTTAGTTTTTTTTAAACTACGTACACTCCAATTAAAATTTATATGTCCCAAAATATAAGGGTATTATTCCATAGGAAATTTATTGATGCTCCAAGAACACATTGAGGAGATTGTGGATCTGAGGGCTAATGACTTCAACTCAAACACTCAAAGACAAAGTCTGGTCAGTTCAAAGACAAATTTTCATCAAAATAAGTTTGTAGACACCGTCAGAAAAAGAGAAATACATCTCTAGTAATTGATTACCGGGTCTCCGACTTAATTAGTTTCAAGGTCGCCTTGAGTGGAGGATGAAAGTAGAGTGCAAAATGTACATGTGCAATGAAATATGTCAAGGTCGACGCCTAGAAAAAAAAGAAGAGGCTAAATGAGAAAGAAAGGAGGAAAGAATAAAGGAGAAATTCACCAAACCAGTTATAGGACAGTCTCTTCTTAGCGGGATGAACAAAACCAGTACCGGATGGTTAGATATCAATTTCGTGACATTCATTACGTTCGCCCGATTGCTTAAGAACAAAGCGTCTCCACGGAAGAAGAGATTGACCCATCCGACGAGATGATATCTTCTTCTCATTGGAAGGAATAGAAAAAATCTAGTTAAAGGTAAACAAAAGCGTTCCATCAGTTAAGGCTTCATTTTTTAGTCTGGAGAGTAAATAGCCAATGTAATAAATAATTAAATGCCTACAAATATTACTACTTTATGGCGCATTTCATAAGCTGGGTCCAAGATTTCACAAAATACGTTTCATTAAACGCACTTAATCTCTCCCTTCAGCTCATAGAGGTAAAATTTCTTCAAAATAATCAGCATTCCAGATGCCATTCAAGATATCACTATCGAAACCTTATCAGACCTTCCGATTCTTCCCAGCTGAGGTATTTTAATAAGAATCGCATCCATACTAGAGATTGAACTTTGCAGAAAGTAGGCTTGCTTCGCGACTCAACAAATTGTAAGCAATGCTAACTATAATAAAAAAATAAAACAACCATGGGCCTGTACATGAAGATGATGGACGAAAAACCTATATTTTTGAACATTCTCCACATGTCAGTTTTTAAACAACACCAAATAATTAAAATATACAAGGAACGTAGCTACGGTCGTGAATCAACGTAAACAAAAAATACCGGGACCGTAAACTTGAATGGCAGTAAATAATAAAAAATGATAAATAAATAAAATAATAATAATAAATAATAGTAATAATAAATTTAAATCAATAAATAATAAAATTTTAAAAAACACCACACACACAAATTCGAAACAAATAATTTTTAAAAATAAAATAACTAAATAAAATAAATAAAATAATAATAAAACAAACTTACAACCCCTCGATCACTAGGGTGAGTTGCGAAATAACTTTCACTCTCGTGGATCACATTCACACACACACTCAGGGTTTGCAAGGATCCCTCCTATGTCTGTGACCCGTCAATCACACAAATAAATGAAAATTATTAAAGGATGCAAAGAAACAAAACAACTTACGTGAATACACATTTTTATTTATTTTTTTATTATTTAGTCCCATTCAAGTTTACGGTCCCCGTATTTTTTGTTTACACCAAATAATTAAGCGAAAAATTGATGGTACTCTAATTTCCCTATTTTTACATCTGCATTATTACACAGACATTTTGACTCGTCTTTGTATGAACTTTGTCGGCCTGGAACAGTCACGCTCCTGATTGTTCAGCAAATTTCACCAAATCGTCCTACTGGAAGGGAAATATCATATTGGTATTACGAGGAACAAACCTCCGAGAAAGAGAGTGTTAAGTCTCTCATTTCGCTGCGTGAAGATTTACTGAATCGTATCAAACCCGATTTATCTGCTCGCCCTACGCAAAACGGACATCATTTTATTTCTTCTCGCCTGCGATTACACCACAGAGCACATATGCTAATTAACAGCTCTACCAGCGCAATATTTCTCTTCGTTAACATATGCAATCATCGAAAAACAAAACGCAAAATGAGTTGCCAATCCATTTGTTTACTTTTTTATTGCAATTAATCAACTCAATCTTCACAACACACCGATGAAATAAAAGGATTATTTTTGAAAAAAGTATTTAGAATTAAGTTCCATGTCACCCAAAGGCTCTCTACAACATTTAAGCGAAATTTCGACACATGAAAAAGTTCATAATAGTCTCTCAACGCGCATTTGCGCAAAAAAACGTTGATTATGCAACGAAAAGCGGAACGATTTCAAACTTTGATGGCTATGGTAATTGGATCAGCGTAGTTTGGTGGCTTTTTAGACGTAATGACGGAAAAACTGAAAATAAAGTGGACGGACAGGAAAAAAATTAAATACTCAAAGATCATAGCAGTGATAGAGAAGTCTAAGGAGAAATTCGAAGAAGGCAGGAAAGGTATTAAGATTGACGAAGTGGGATATTGAAGGCTGTCCAGTTTGGGTGAGGAGATTGAGTAGCGATAGGTAAAGGGAGCATTTTGGACTTCATAAAAGGGGCTAAAATATGTTAAGATCTGAATTTTTTTGCAGGCTGATGGAAAATTGAGTGTAGTATTAATTGGAACTCATTTGTAGCTGTGCTTAGTCCCTAAGAAGCCACGACGCGGGGTAATAATTTCCTGGATCTTCAAAAACCTAGCCATGACCGGTATACCACACTAATAAGAATACACGTGAGAATTTTCGTCTTTAAGAGAACCCGGTGCAAAGCCTAAAAAACCACTCATGACCTCGAACAATTCTCGCACCACCCCCATAAAAGGATATACATGGCGAAAATTATCTTCCGCTTTCATCTGCAGCATTTATTGACATTTTCTCAACAGTATATTTTAGGCTTTCAAGTTATAAATCCGAAAAACATTTTAAATATATCTTACACGGGAAGTTAAAAATTATTTTTAACCAGGTAAAAAATAAATTTCGAGAAATCTCACCCCGAGCGACGCGTAAAATTGTAATCTTGGGCAGAGCGACAACAAAACCAGCGGCTGAACGGAGTAAACCAGCAACTGAATACTATTAAACTATTAATCTCCCTAGTTCTACATCGGAACGATAAGTTGAACGGTAATTTAGCAACATGTGTGCGCAAAATATCATTTGAAACTGAAATATAAATTTTCTAAATCGTTTTAATTATAGTCCCTCTTTTGACACATTACAAAACTCTACACCTAAGACCTCATGACACGGCACCCCGCACTCCAAAACGAACTCCCAACAGTGTGAACAAGAGCAGACGGTTCACTACTATTTCTGAAACAAAGGGGAAGCGGCAAGGATGATCTTAGTTTATTCTGGGAGGCTAATTAACACACTTCATCTCATTGAGAAAAAGAACGGTCTCGAAGTTTGTTTTACGCAACATAGCTGCTTTATTTCCTCATCGAAAAAAGACAGAAAAATCAGTTACATTAAATTTTTGTCCGAGAACCAGGGCACACTTTCACTTCTCCTTAACAATCACAAAATATGAGCCCCTTTCTCCGACTTACCCATTCCTTCCTCTAATACCTACAATTCTTCACCACAAGGGGATAAAAAATTCCTCATGAGCCGCAAAATGGTTTGCAGAAAAAAAAGATATTAAAGAGGCAACAATCGAACCAGGATGCACTTACTGCTCTTTCTCTTATCCCAATTCCCGTTGCAATCGAAGTTCTCTCTGAACACGTATCGTGGGAACCCCACTTTTATAAAACCTTAATTAAACCTGCGTTTAAATTTTCACTTCCTCCCACTCGAAGGTCCAACTGGCGAGAAAAAACGGTTGCGGACCACGACGCATCCAGTCTGCGATCGCTGCCCGACTTCGTCCCGGGAAATTTCGGAGAAGACGGAGGAGAAAAAAACCTTCTGGGAATCACGACCGCCGATCGCGAAACTGGATCGGGGGAAGAAGGAGGGAACAAGCGGTCACTACGTACCCGTGGGCTGGGGCGCTGAGACTCAGGCGCTGGCCCGCCTTTCACCTGGCCGATAGGGAGACTGCACGCAGCCGGGACTCGGGCGGCGCTGGGTGAAGGAATTACCATCCGGTCGGGCGACTTTCATCCATCCCCCACTCCCTCCCTACCTCTCTACCCACCTCCCCTAACCGAGCTAAGAAATCGTAAATACGTTTCCACGAGGTTCCCATTCGAACGACCCGCCCCTCCCATCGATTCCTCCACATTGCCCGAACCGTTAACATTGACGAACCTTCGGGAGTAACCTTGGGAGGGTCAGCCTTGGCCGTGCCAGGGAACGAACGGGATGACAATGGGAGCGCCTGGGGTGTCGGATTCAATGTATGATATTCTATCTTTGGTTGCCGAAAAGTGAATTTCCCACCACTATTTCCACCAGGTCGCCTGTGAACCACGGGGAAACTGTGAGTGATAGTTAACAAACAGTGGGTTTTACGAGGAAGGAACTCAGAAGATTCCTTCGACTGGAGGGAGTGTTGTAATTCCTGAGCTCAAGATTGCCATTCACATTTATTAAGTCAATTTACCGAAATGCCTACCAGTGTAAGTGGATGCGGGAGGAAGACAAATTTCAAGTATGCCCTCGTGCATCATATGCTAGCGACCCTATAGCGCAAGCAGCATTAAAGAAAGGAAGGACAAAATGTATTTGGCTTTAAGGGATCGTGTGACGGGTTGGAAACTTGTTGCCATCACGCACTGTTTACAGGAAAGCATTTCCCAAATCTATCTTTTATTGCATGAATTCCTATGCTGTCTTATCTGTGGGCTCATTGATGTACAAAGGTAAGGAAGTGCACTGAACTGTAGATCTCGCAGGGTAAAAAATCATTCGCCCTAGACAGGGACCCGTATCCCTCGATTTTCAAGCGAGTACTTCAATCAATTAGGCTACCGAGAGGACCCCTTTCACTGTGAATTGCTATATTCCCGGTCAAATCGAATGATTTCCATAGTGATTTTTTGGCATTTGGATGGAAATCGACGGATGACACCGTATATATATCCCTCCCATGTACTACAACCTCGACATGGTGGAAGGACTTGTGTGTTCCGATGACCCCTAGAGCTGTACTGGCGGGAGGAATCATAATTGCTCCTGGTAGGGTCACCCATGCCAGATAGGTCAAGGGTTAGGAGCCAGAGAAAAGGTAGTCCACGCAGCGTCTGTTCCTCAATGATACGGATGAAGTGGGGGACTACGGTTTAGATACGAGGAATGACCGGGGGAGAAAGCAATTAAGGGCACAAGAGAAAGGGGTTAATCATCACCAAAATTTGTTTTGGACGCCATAAAAGGTGTAGGTACACATAGAAAATGAAAGGTGACTCAGAAAGGTATCAATTAGATTATATTATGGTCAGGCACAGATTTAGGAACAGCATGATCATTTCGCACAGTTACCCGGGGGCGATGCGGACACTGATCACAGTTCATTAATCATGAAGTGTAGCGTCCGATTCAAAAAGATAATGCAGTGGGTTAGGGAATGGAATGTAGTAGCATTAGCTAGAATGACGAGGAAAAATTATCAGCAGGCAGGAGAGAAAGACATGAGTGAGGGAAAAGAGCTGAGTACAATTGAGGAAAAATGAGAATATATCAAAAAAGGGTTGGTCGAAAAAGAGCAAGGAAACCATAGATCACAGATC